>OX578133.1:61249297-62449297 GCA_951213105.1 Amaurobius ferox
TATATATGTATATGTATATATATGTATATATATATATATATATATGTATATATATATATGTGTATATATATATATGTATATATATGTATATATGTATATGTATATATATATATATATATATATATATATATATATGTATATGTATATATATATATATATATATATATATATATATATATATGTGTATATATATATATATATATATATATATATATATATATATATGTATATATATATATATATATGTGTATATATATATATATATATATATACAAAAATAACTCTATGACAGACAATAATTAGCTGAATATTTAATAAATGAAGCTGAAATTTTCTTGAACGCCTGTAATTGTGGCTTCTCCCATCATCTTGCCGAAATTATCAACAAAGTAGCTAAAAAATGGACAAAAGTTGCAGAATGTTTTACAGTGTAACTTTAAACTTTACTTTAAAAAATATTTAATGTCAAAATCATAGACAGAATACTTGAGGTCAGAGTTTGAATCCTGGACAGACTAACAGTAGTAAGACCATGAATTGTTTCAGGCATATACCTACATAGTTGAATTTTTGCAAGAAGGAGCCCTTTTGTAAACTTGTGACGTCTAAATAATCTTTTAATTATTATTTCTCTCATTTTCATTGTAATTTGTCATTTATTCTAACGATCCTAACTGGTTTAGTTATTTAAACGAATCACCGGCCTAATCAGCATTTTGTACGTTCCTACTTTTAAAGTAGGATAAGTTTCGGGAAGAAGGCGAGATGGAAGGATTTCGTATCATGGAGATCGATCGGATCGTGTAAGTCGTATAGAGGATTCAAGTGGGTTGGGCTTGGATTGAGTATGGTTTCTGGTCTGGCGTGAGTTCATGAGCTGAGCGTGATTAATTATAATCAAGATAGGTATCACGTCTGCATACATTAGATAAAATCAAAGACAAAGCGTTTTTAAAAACGAAAGGTCTTTTATTTAACATCCTAAAAGACGCACAAAATATTGTTAAAAACTACCAGAGCGCTTTCGGACGTATATACGCCCTTCATCAGTGGCTACATGAGTAGTAAAAGCATGGAATGTTTATATATAGAGAGACCATTTTAAAAACAAATTTGCATAAAATATAAAATGGTAAATGAACTTACTAAAATAATACAAGAAATATACACGGAAATTACAAATAAGTTTAAACGCTTACGAATTTTAAAATATTATAAGAAAATAACTAATACAAATTTTAGGAAAACGTCAAGCATGATATTCCTGAGAATGACGTCACAAATAACTTTTAAGAGATTTGAATTGCCTTGAGTCGAGAATGAGTCGCCAAGCATAACTTAAAATTTGAACAGGATCAAAATTACAAATTGGATACACGGTGATTAAGTATGTTGTCGTGAAGAAAGCCAATGGTAGGAATAATAGCTTTAGGATTAATTCCTTTAATGGGTGAGCACCAGGCTAGTTAAGTGTTGTATCATGTGTAAGGTGAAATTTAGTATGAACGTGTACAATAAGCTTTATTGTCTAGATCTGCCGTTGCTTTAAACAACCAGCTGTTGTCCTTATGTGAAGTTCATAATAAATATTAGTGTGATTCTATCCATTGCATTCCTGTGTTATTGCCCTTGGACCTAAAGGTCGAAATATCAAAGTTTGAGTTAAGTCACTATTGACATATAAAGTAAAAACGTCTCTAAAAAGGAATATAAGGAGGAGAAAGAGACATACGTACTTTACAAACTTCGATGTAGTTTATAAGTTATTCCACTTTTTGTGCACGTCTGATGTGAAATTTTTTTTTCTGCATGAGAGCGTCCCTCGAGTTTCTTTGTTTCGTACCGCAAAAATGATAACATACAAAAATATGAAATTTGGTACATTTGTAGATAAACGGTATGTAAACATGCTGAAATAAACCTTTTATAATTTAAACTTTAGTTTCACCAGAATACGCTCACGAAGAGAGCTCAGCAAGCGTCACCGAGTAAGAGGCAAAGCCTCTCGATTCGCAAAGGCAGTTACGCGGATTGGAGAAGCACAACGAGCAGAGGGCTGGACCCTCAAGTAGAACAAAAAATAAAAGCATGTTGTGATGTCAAGACGTCCGAAAAATATAGCATTTTCATGAATAGCAACGCTTGGTTGTACACTGAATATGCCGATTCAATACGCATGCGCTGAAACAGAATCTGTGAACAGCGGTTTGAATGTCAAATTTTTTACGATACATTGATGCACTATAAAAATCATAATTAATGAAGAAATGACACCAGGAACATAATTTTTATTAGTAGTGTATAATATTTACATTAGCTCCTGTCACATTATGAAGATCGGATTGTCAGTCGATTTTTCAACATCGATTATGACTTTAAAAAATGAAAAGCACATATATTTTAAAAATTAACAAAATATCATCTATTATAGCACGGATTCTGTTGGAAACTTTTTGAAAGAGAAACATTTTGAAAAATCTTCTTTCTTTTGATCTTACCCACGTATCAAATTCCATGGCTATTGGTAGTTTAAATTTACCACTTCATGGCCAACAATAAAAAGACAGACATATTATTTATTATTATTGATCACCATTTACAGTTTTATTCGAGCTTCCATAAACTCTGATAAATCCACCAGTTACTTGAAAAGGTTAAACTGGAATTGTACGGAAACATTGCTTTTAACTCGGTATTCAATAACAGCTGACGTGGGTGAATTGAAATCAAAAGCAGCTGGGTGCACCCTTATACACATATTTGCTATTTCTGCAATTTAGTGTATAGTTCAGTATTTCCTCCATGTTCTATTTTTATATATCAGTTATATTTGATTATTTTTTAATTCTTATTCGAAGTGTATTTAAAAAAACTGTATACTGTATAAAATATGTGTACTTATCCTACATATAATATTTATATCCAATTTGTGAAATATATATATATTCAATTTTTACAAATTATCTTAATTTATTAATTAAATATTTCATTAGTCATCTCGCTTTTTCAGATAGCAAATCAGCTTTAATTTTTCTGAGTTAAATGAAAAATTTCCCTAAATTTAATCTGTAGTACATTATTAAGCTCATACTATAATCCATTGAAGACGTTAATTCTTATTATTTTCCCCCTGATTGTATTTAAACAGGGGAAACCGTGAAAGCCGAACAAAGAGAAAATGTGACTATGCTATTCTCTGACATCGTTGGCTTCACTTCAATTTGCTCGACAGCAACACCTCTCATGGTTATCGACTTGTTGAACAACCTCTATACACGATTTGACAACTTCTGTGGTGAGCTAGATGTCTACAAAGTAAGTACACATCAACTATATATATGAAATATTTGATATTGCTATACCAGGATGTCAAGGAAAGTCGTGGATCAGGCAAATAAGTATAATAGTTTTCGAATATTTTTTACGGAGGTGTGTAGGAAGCCTCAATGGCCCTACACGATGAGACAACTTTCGAGGTCTAACCCTTGGCAGGGTAGTATATATCTTTCTTCCTGTTAGAGGTATGTAGAAGTCAATCAAAACGTTGTAGGGCATTACAAAATTAGTACATATAATTTTTGTCCTCCCCGTAAAAAATGGAAAAAAACCCTGAAAAGTAGTGTATACAATCTAACTCCCTTCCCCTCCACAATCAAATATTTATTTAGACAATTCAGCAGAATAAAATTGACTTTATTATACATAAAATACATTTTTTCTTTGTCACATATGTGTTACATATTACTTACTCTGTGACATGTAAATTAATTAAAAAGTATCTATTTAAAATCGTTATTTAGAGAATTATTTTGCTGTTTTTGGTGCGAAACATAATTGTTTACTACTAATTTTACAACGCTCTACAACTTTGTAATTGAATTTTTACCCTATCTCTAACAGGAAGCGAGATATCCCCTCTTATCCCCTAAAAAGGGGGTCAACCATCCCTGAAGTTGTCTTATTGTGTAGTGACATGAAGATCTCCTATGCACCTTCATAAAAAATATACAATAACCTTAATACTTTTCGAATTATTCGTCTGGTCCATTACTTTTCTTAAAATACTGTACGTAAATGTGAATGCGAGGAAAATTTCTGAGATATAATTATTCCCATATAACTATTATTAAGTGGTAATTTTAATTGTTTGTAGAAAAATGGGATTTGATTACGTACTCTTTATTGCACCGAACTCAAAAGTTATCTACATAAACCTATATAAGAAATAGACAAAATACAATTATTAAATTGTAAGAAACAAAAGTAGTGACATTTTATATTTTTGATAGTATTTAGTATGTAAAGTAATTTCAATCAACTATAAAAAATATAAAAATATAATTAATTCAGTATAAGGAAGAAACTGTATGAATAATAAATGTCATTTTTAAAAAACATAACATTTTATTATTCATATTTCTTCCATAAAGTATTCATAAAGTAAAAATCCGTGTATATTATGTGCAAGATATTTTTATTAATCCACAGAAGTTTTATTTTTGATATATGATTTATGTAAATTAAGACATTTAATGCATTTGCATCTCCTTATGCTCGTATTTAATTCTCTCTTACCACTTATATTACCACCGGAAAGGAAAAATTAAATTTAGTTTCTCAAGTTTCCGGTAGTTTTGTTTTATAATTTCTTTCTTTCTATTTCTAAGCAGAGAAAAACAATTATTCAAACCCCAGAAATAGCGGCGATGAAATTACCAAATGTTTTTTTCACAATCCGTTTCTGATTTGCTGCATATGCATGCTACTTAATAGTTTATTCTTATCTGTAAAAGAAGTGCAAAGAAAAGTAAAATGCAACCGAAATATTTTTGTGCAAAAGATTCTATGCTAAAAAATGTTGTAGTTTTAATAAAGTTACAAATTATATATAGTCAACTTACCTGTCAAATTAAATATAATCCTATACAGCTCCAGTACTGGAGAATGATAAAGTTGGTATATTTTACTTTTGAATCATTAAATATGATGGAAAGGTATTCATTATAATTATCTTGGTGAAAAATTAATTAGTATGAACATTTTGAATAGCCAATATTGGGGCACAATAATACACCAATATTAGTTAAAATCTTTGGGCATATATTTCAATTATGTAACTATTATTTTCAATATATTCCAAACATTAGCTCTACATTGAGAGTATTTATCTAAGTATTTAACTAATGTTGGCAAATGTATTTAACGTATGTTGGTCCGATATTAGCTGAATATTAAAAATATTTCCCAGTTAAACTTTTGAGGAAACTATTGAATATATTGTTCCAATATTGTTCCAGCATTAGTAATATTGATGAAACGCCAAATCGTGAATACTAGACTCTAGAATTGTTTGCTTTTACAGTTGTATGCCATGCCTAAAAAAGCGTAGAGAATTGTATTACACAGTTAAATTATACAACACAGTTATGTTGTTTAAAAAAAATATACATGGTTCAGATGCAGTTGCTGTAAAAGCATGTATATACATTTATTGTGTTTGTAAGAGTGATGAATATAGTACAAATAATCATCGTCAAAGGACGCTTAAGGTTAAAGACGGTCAGTTCAGACTAAACTCATCCTGAGGGTTTATATTTCATCCCCAATGATCCAAATCACATCTCTGTTGCTAATAGTAAATATCACTATGAGCAATCGTGAAATGAACAATCAACGTATGAGCAGTCCCAGTGGAGCACCCAGACGGGGGGTTAGGGTTAACTCCCCCCAAGAATAAAAAAAAGGGGCAATTTAGAGGAAAACCACTGTGGAAATATAAACATAAAGCGTGGGGTCAGTGTACCGTCGTTCTTTTCTTTTGCTATTGTACAGTGATGTAGTCTAGACCTGGATCACCCTTTGGGCCCCAGGAAACTTCGTTTTGACTCATTGTCGATCTGGGCGGTTGGGCTGAGGAAGTATCAAGAAAATACTTAATGTCCACCATATGTTTAGATTTCAGTGCCTTTTGTGATGGCCGTCTTTAACATTCAGCGTCTGAACATCACCTGTACACAACGACTGCTTTTGGGAACCCATTTAGACAGCCAACAAAGCCTCGTCCTTCTTCGGCGCCTGGGAGAAAATAGTAGTACGCGATTTCTTATCCGGCGTTCCAATATCCGGACTCTCCCAAAACCGGAATACTGCAAAATAATGCCAAATTCTGAGCCAACAAGCGATTACTTGCTAAATATTGCGCCAAATAGCGATTTTTTGTTTAAAATCCCGCCAAATGCTTTTTTGCTTTAATTAGCAATATCAATAAAAAAAATGCATTGAAACCTACTATTTTAGATTATTTTGAAATAGGACGCGCAAATCGCGCACGAAGTTCAAAATTCCCGCGCAGAAAAAAATGCCGCGCGCACTCGCAGCCGCTGATTCTTCTTAAATTTCGAAAACGAACGCGAGGAAATCTCGCGATAGCGAATGAAAATATTCCGTGGATCACGTTTTTTTCCGAGAAGTTCCACAATTCCTCTTTTCCGGAAAACATCCGAAGTAGAACCGTTTTTCCCAAAAATTTCCTAAGCGGCTGTGCATCCGGCCGTCACCCCCGATAGTAGCTCTCGGAGGTGACATCCGGCAGGGGTAATACCGTCACATTGACGACGAGACGCGTCATTCCATTCTTCACTGGTTTCGGATAAGTCTCCGACTTGTCCGTAACTAACTCCTGTATAGTATAATACAGGAGTTAGTTACGGACAAGTCGCGGCAAGGTGCATTTTTAATGGAGTTTCATTTTCTTTCTCGGTGTATAGGGCAGAGCATACTAGGCACAAAGGTTTCGATTTTTCCGAATGCGTTACATTTTTTTTTTTGCGCTTTGCTACGGGACTTAGATTTTCGGTAAAAGCATTCCAACTTTTTCATTAGAAATATCTCGATATCGCTAAAGAAATCCTACGCTCTTCAAACGCGATGTGCCGCGCAGAATTCACACTATTTTGCACAGTTTAATAAACATTTATTGGAAAAGATGAAAAAAAGAGAGTCATCAGCGCATTTACGAGATGATAGAAAGTACGTTAAGTAAGGAATTTCCGAAATTAATGAGAGTTAACTTTTGCCGAAATGCAGAGAAAAGTATAGCAGCTATAAAATGTCATTCAGGGCCTTCTGATTGATCTCTTTAAATACTTAACCTAAGCAATAAACTTGCCATTTTCTCGGGAAAATATATTTTTTTTTATCTCCGTGGAAATATACACATCTTCAATATTTTAAAAAACGTTGATGGAATTCCAAGATCAAAATCATTTTCAATTAAATCCTATTTGGATGAAAATGGCTATTTTGGACCGAAAATTGACTCTAGCAAAAATTTCCATTGCAGTATATTCATGGGTTTACGTGTTTCTTTTATTAATTAGTAATTTATAGAAGACTATCGCGAATTAAACACGATCGCCGGTATATTTCGTTTTATTTTTAAATATTTTCCATTTTTTCAATCTGCTTCCATCCACTAATATTTTTATATTTTTTGTACTTTTTATGCTGGGATATTATCTTTTAAACATATTATTGGTGAAAATGAGATATATGTTTAGGATAACGAAATTAAATTTTTTTTATTTATGCAGGCATTTAGAATTATAAGGCTTATTAGAAACATTTGAAGACATACATTACATTTGAAGAGCATAAATTAGAATTTGATATATTTGCACCCATAGTTGAATAATCTCATTTCAATTAAAAATGAACATCCTTCTCATCTTAATTTTATTAAAAGTACTTTAAAATATTTTGAAACATATGAACAAAAGTGCTTCTGCCAAAATATTAGATAAATATGGTGAGGTCCCACTTTAGTTGAAATGTTAAAAAAAAAAAAAGATTTGTAATAACTACCCTGAATAATCAACTTGTTTCAGACATTTTTTTCTTTCGAAATTTTTCTTAATCACTAAATTTCATACTATAATTACATGTAATTTGCATTTTAGTTAACCCATATAGATTGTAAAAAAGCTTTTTTTAATACATTTATGTTTTCAAAATGAATTATAATTTTCTATAACGACATTTGAGACCATTTCAGTAAGTTTTAGAAAAAGTGTTCCGAATTACGGAAAAAACGCTTATCCAGAATTCCGGAGCATTCCCAAGTATTCCGGATAATAGATCCTGTACTGTACTGTCAAACGGGTGCAGATTATAGTGTCCAGCCTGGTCCGGCCAGTGTTCATCAGCGTCTCGTCCTTCCCATGCCACTTTGTTTTGAAATTTCGAAGAGAGAGGGGTGTGCCTATCGCTTTGCGCAGTATGATCCATTGTAAAGGATTTATCTGTTTCTTGCCTAAGGCCCCCACACACCTAGAGTTTTATTTCCAAGCAGCGAGATTTATCAAAGGACGAGCGTCAAGTTTTCCTGTGTATAGATGTGATCTGAGGCGAAACATTTTCCTTGGATCTGCTTGATATTTGGACGGTCTGCGGGGGGCCTTGCGGTTGAAGGGTTGTAAGTTTAATGACCGTTTGGCACAGATTCCAAACAGTTTGGCACATATTGGGAATCCAAAAACTGAATTCCTTGATCATGAGCTCGCTTCGCGAGCTATTTCATCGCAAACTAAAGTTTAAATCGATAAATGGTTTATTTCATCGTATTACCCTATTATTTCTCTATAAATGTACCAAATTACATATTTTGTATGCTATAGTTTTTACGGTACGAGACAGAGAAATCGCTAGACGTGCCGATACGAAAAAAAGCTCACTTCAGAAATGCATAAAAAGTAAAATATCGTAGAAACTACATCGAAATTAAAAAAGGGGCCCCCTTCCTGCAAAAAATCACCTATGTAGGTACCTGCCTGCAAAAATTCGTGGTCTTGCTATTGTTAGTTTCTCCAGGACGCGAACTCGTAGCTCAAATATTTTGTCTTTGATTTTGACATTATTTCTTAAACTACAATATATATCAAAAAACGGTTTATTTCAGCGTATTTCAAAGCTTTTTCTACAAGTGTACGAAATTTCATATTTTTATATGCAATAGCTTTTGCGGTACGAAACAAAGAATCTCGAGAAACGAGAATTTGTCGAACGGCGCTCAGCTACATTTTTTTTAATATAGAGAGATATTGCACATAATGATTTCTGTTGGTTCTGGAAGCATGTGTTGAGCAAAGTTGTTGATTGTCAACTAGTAATTTCCCTTTTACCACATGTTGCGGAAACAGATAAACATTTTGGACCGCTCACATCATAATCTCAACTACTGCAGCATTAGCACAACCAACAATGCAGGTAATTATAGCTGATAACAATTTATCTCTATTAAATATACCGATTTTTTATTTTTTAAGTACATTTTGAGGTATCTATGACCTTCTGAAATGCCCTGCACTTTACATTGTAATTATTTCTTCATTGATGAATAATATGCTATGCATTAATAACTGCAATCATACATAAGGATAATACAACATTTTAACAGTATTTTTTTTAACTCTGAACCATTCATACTAATTTATCCTACAGGAAAAATATATTATAAAGTTATAATGACATCTGACTTCAACCAAAAATGACGTCTGACTTCCCAGAGTTTTAAAATTTATATAAGGTTGGAGGTTCTATTCTGATCCACTTAAGAATTGACTGATTTTTATACAGACTACAAAAATTTATACTACCGACTTATTTACCCACTACAAAATAATATAACTAAGTTGTTGGTTAGTGGGGCTAAATGGGCAACTAAGAAAAAATACCTTGTTTTGTGAGTGTCACTTAATAATTGCAATAAGTTGAAATATGAAAAGGAACATTTGAGGCATATTGGGAGGAGAGTGATTGCTCCAAATGAATACCACTTTGGAAATTATTAAAAAATTATTAATTAAAATCTCATGAAAGTAACACAAAATCTTTATTAATCCAACTAAGGCATTCGTTATTGGGAAAAATCAGATAAGAAATGCAAATTCCCGAAAAATTTCTAATTCAAAAATGACTACAAATTTTAAAGTTTAAGACACATACATGTAACATGAATTAATTATGTTTTAAGAAATCAAACTGTTTCATAATGTGAGATTTCATATCTGGTGCAAGAAAATAGCCCTTACTCTTTTGCTGTAAATGATAACTTTATTGAACATTCCTGACTTTCTTTATTTTTACCCAAATAGATGTCTAAAGTAATCAGATTCGATAAAAATACTGATTGCATTTTAAAATAGGTTAGAAGAGCTACAATATCCAGTTTTATGTCAGACTAAATATTAACAAAAAAAACATTACTCACATTGAAACATTACTTACATTGAAACATTACTTACATTACTAAAACATTACTTACATTGAAAAAATAATAAAACGTTTTTCCTATTGTGAAAATCATGCTAACACTTCTAATAACGTCCTCTACGTAACTAGAACTGAACTGGCCTGCACACATTCATTCTCTATTATTATGAAGGTCTAGTCTATGGTGCAATCTGATGGATTCCATAGAGACTAACCAAAACTACGGCAATGGGCATATTGAAAAACCTGGCCATATTCCTGCCTCCTACTTGACACTTTTCCTGTGGACATTTAAGTAAATTCAAGGGAATTTCTTATAAAAGATATAATGATCAGATTATTTGGAAGCAATCCAGGAGACTCGGATTTAATTATCGATTCCATCAGATAGTTTTATCTTTAATATTAGGTGTATATTTCAAAGCTTTATAATACGTTATAAAATTTCGTATTAAAAGATCCTTTAGCATAACTTTATAATGGACACTTTCCTGTACCTCCAGAGAAATAAATTATAATTTTTCTATTTTCAACAATCATCGATGTCGCTTAATAGGATATTAACTTTAAAAAATAACAATAAGAATATCTGGCAGAAAAATGTGTCAGAACATACAGAAAATATCCGTTAATAACCTGTAAGTCCCTACAGAAATCGTCTGTAGGTAATAAATTATTCCCGTCTACAGGAAATGTCCATATATGATGAATTATTACTATCTACAAGTAATGGCGACATATGACGAATTACTTCTGTCTACAGAAAATATCAACATGCGATGATTTTTTTTCTGTCTATAGAAAATGTCTAGCAGCAACATATGCAAGAGACTATCTGTTGAATATCGAACGCTCCCTATATCTAAAAGGACTGTAGAGGTGGACAGAAAACATTTGCAGCTGCAAGATCGGTATTGCATTAGTGTATGTCCACCAGCCATTACTGATTATTCCACATTGTTTAAATGATTATTTATACATTAGGATTAAATAACGCATTTTCAGTGACTTGTAATTCTGATTAATCATTAAATAATTAAAATATTTAATTTATAAACAATTTATACTTGAATGACTTTATAAATGTATTTCCAGAACATTATTTTTAAAAATGCAGGGTTTCTAGGAAAGTTACGGGAAAACAGGGTTCCTAACACCCCAAGGGTAGGTCCATAAATGTGCACGTAAGGTCTATATATAGCAAGGCGACCATGTCAGATCGAGCAAAATAATTGCAGCGCCTCTAGCGAGAAATTTAAAGAGCTAGAATAATGGAATTCGCAACAAAACGTGAAGACGAAAGTCTACATTCAAATTTGAAGAGCATTGTATTTCTAATTAGTAGAAATCGATACCAGGAATAAACAAAACATTTTCTATGGAATTCAATAAATACCTACTTTACTTCATTGGCTTCTAAGGGATGTAATACGATGTCACATACAACACTTGTCAAAGTACAAACTAATATTCTCTCTCGAATTGAAATACACATTACAGCTGGCGGGTTTTTTTTTAACAAACTGTATATTAAATCCTTGTGCACGTAAGTGGCGTTTATTTTTGCATTCCTGAATGTGACAAAAATTCTGTAATAACCATATTGTATCAAATCCATGCCGTCTGTAACAGTTTTATTGTCGTATGCTACTAATTAGATAATGTTCTATAACTTTCTAATTGGTTTTTTTCAACATCTCGCGTTGTTGCCGTTTCCTTTTGTTACTCTAAGTTTTAAATTCTTTGATATGGACGCTGCAGCCACTTTTATTTGACGAATTTTACATTCCATGTTAATTATTATACACAGTGGCTATGAGAAGTAATTACCTTACTAGCTAAATTGGAAATTTATTATCCAGCTGGCTATATTCAGGGACAGCTTAACTTGAGTACATGCGTTTATACTGCAAGGTGGATCGATAAAAATATAGTTCTTGTAATGTCACAAATGTATGGCAGAAAGAATGAACGATAAATTAAAAGTTTAATAGAATTTGAAAATACTGAATATGTACTGTGAAGTTAATTACTTTGCTGTTTTAATTTTAGTGTATTTTTGTTATGTAACTGACTACACACGTTACAATACTTTCAGCGAATCAGACAACCGCAGAGCTCTTTCGCTTTTCGTTTTGCAACCCTTGGGGCAAAACCAGAGAGAAGAAAACTCCCCTTGGCGTCCAAATTTTCCCACCTTTTTTGTTACAACCTATTTATTCCTTCGTGGATTTTGTGACTTTTTGGATCGATTATTTAAGCTCTCGTTATTTTAAATCCTTCATTCATTTCCCAACCTGGTGGCTTGAGTAGCATTTCCTCAGTTTTCATTCACTGATTCGATGACTTCAAATACATTAAGAAGCTACGAGTTTCAGCTTCATAGAAAAGAAAAAATTCGCAGTAATGTAAAAGTCATTGCACTGAATATTTTACACAAATTAAAAGATGAAAATCCACAATGTCTCAGTCTAAGATTTTAAGTATTGTGTCGGATTCAACTGGTGTTTCAAACTCAAGTATCCTTCAGATGCAGCTTGATTTTCATACAATTTAATATTTATAATGCATATTTATACTGTCCGTAAAGGATTTACATTATATGCAGACTCCAAGAGCTAAAAAGGTTTTATAGTGTATAATATGTATGATTATGAAAAAGTTTGCATGCTTTAAAAGACGCTCAAATTATCTTCAAAATAAATTGCAATTTCCGACATGCATATCATTCTCTGAAATTTATTTGCTACGTAATTTTTAAATTATTGTCTAAACCAGAAATTAGTAATAAATTCTCAATAAAATGTATTATAGATAAAAAAGAAATTAATGAAATATAAATCGTTATTGAGTGATAATAACGCCAAATACGTCACTTCCTTTCTCACTTGCCTGTGACGTACCTCTGTGGATGAATTCAATCCTAGCAAATCAGAGAGCTGGATTTATGCAAAAAAGACATTTTACTGGCTCTGTATAATCAAGTTAAGCTGTCCCCGAGTTTAGTGCGTAGCATATAATAAAAATTAAAATATATAATCAAAAATCCACATTACAGAAAAAAATTGAAAACTGAAAAAGTTAAGTGATTTACATTCTATCCAAAATGACCAAAACTTTTAGTATACTTCTAAAATTAAGATAAAAATGAATAAATTAATAATAATCACGCTATCAATTCAACAGGTAGTTTTATTATCAAAAGCTAGCATGAGTAATTAAAGTTTGAAAACATTTTTAAGAAAAAATATGAAAACATAAGCCATAAAGTATCTGACTGTTGAATATATCCAATCACAACTCACTAACGAAGGCTAAATTCAAAATAGAACGCCGCACGGCAAACAAAAGAGCTAATGTCGTTTCGGCATCTGCCATCTAAATATAGTTCTTTCCGTTTAATAACAATTCATGGAATAAAAGCTGTAAACATTATGACTTTTAAATAAAAGTGATAGTTAGCTATGTTTCTTCTTATAAAACTAGGGGGTTCTGTCCCTTGCTCACTGGGCTCGCGCAACCCCCCTTCCGGAGGCTTCGTCTTCTACTCTCTGTGCTGCGATCGCAGAGCTCGCTTCATATCTATCTTTCCTAAAAATTCTACTTTCAAAAATCTCTTTTCTATCCCTGCCTATTTTAAGCAGGAATTTTTCTCCCTTGATCATGAGCTCGCTTCGCGAGCTATTTTATGCCAAACTAAAGTTGAAATCAATAAACAGTTTATTTCATCATGTTACCCTATTATTTCTCTATAAATGTACCAAATTCCATATTTTTGTATGCTATAGTTTTTACGGTACGAGACAGAGGAATCGTTGGACGTGCGATACGAAAAAAGAAGTTCACTTCAGAAGTGCACATAAAAAGTAAAATATCTGAAAAACTACACCGAAATTAAAAAAAGGGGCTCCGTCCTGCAAAAATTCACCCATGTACGTACCTGCCCGCAAAAATTCGTCGTCTTGGTTAGTCTATCCAGGACACGAACTCGCAGCTCAAATATTTTGTCTTTGACATTAAATATTTCTTAAACTACAATATATATCAAAAAACGGGTTACTTCAGCGTATTCCTCAAAACATTTCATACAAGTGTATCAAATTTCATATTTTTATATGCAATAATTTTTGCGGTACGAAGCTACTTTTTTTTAATATAGAGAGCATCCCTTTTATTAAAATGTGTTATGATTTTTTAATATACGTTGCGCAGTGATTTTATCAGCATGCACTCTATTGGCTGTTTATATAGGGTGTTTAAAAATATTACACAAGCAAAAAATAACTCTTGAACAATTGGTCGAAGTCCAATGGTTCCAATTTACGAAATGCTTCACATCGAGTAGGTTTTCTGACTATGACAGATAGGGTCAAGTGATACGTTCTAGTAAAGTAATACAATATTTAACTTTTTATACTTGTACTCCACAGGGGAAGTTCACAATGCTTCCTGATTTTAATTTTAAGATATTTTGTTATTAAAATCCCATTTTCTAATATGCAAAATTGGCTGTTATTATTTTCGTTGAGACCCAGACCGTCCAACCTACCAGAAAGATGTAAGGTAACTGTTTGGACGGCCGGGAAGAGGCACCCAATTTTTGACATCAACCCAGTGGGGGAGGCATCCACAGGGACCGTAACCTCTTTTCCCTACCACCAATCTCTCGGAAGGACTTACGGACCCACATGTTTAACGTAATCGTACTCCGCGTGAACACGGTCAAAATTGGCTGTGACAGAATTTTCAAAGTTATAATTTAAACTACGTTGACCCAGTCAAGCAATCATAAGAAACGGAAAAACAGTGATTTCAGAGGGTCCACAAAAATTAAATTTTAATTGTGGAATAGATTAGTGGTTAACGCAGGGGTATTGCACTCGATTTTCGACTCTGCCTAAACTGTCTTCGTGTTCACGCCGAATAAGGGCACTTTAAATATGTGGGTCCGTAAGTCTTTCCGGGAGGTTGGTGGTAGGGATAGGAGGGTACGGTCTGTATGGAGTGGGTTCCTATCTAAATTGGGTGGTACTAACCCTGCCGTCCAAACAGATAACGTTGCACATTCGGGTAGGTCGGACGGTCTGGGTCAAACATCCAACAAAAATTAAATCTAGTTAAATAAATTTTGCATTGGAAAATTTACCTGCGTACCTTCATCAGCAAAAATGTTTGCAGCCTGCAATTATCCCTTAAAAACTTCAATTAGTGATATCTCGGGTAATTTTGTTCGTATGACAATGGGATTTTCATTTGACTAATAGGAATATGGAAAATATTTTTAATTGGACATTTTTTCTAGGAGACCCTAATAAAATAAAGTTATATCTTGATATTTTTTCATAAAAAGTGTTAAATGATCAAAATTTGTATATAATGATCAGGGCCTGAGACATGAAAAAAAGCACAGGAAGCATGTGCATGAAGATTTAAAGGGGGCACCCTATTACACCCCGGGTTATATTTTGCTTATTTCTTTTTTTTTATTTAAGTTATTAGTTCAGTAGTTAAGGTAAATTTTCTCTAAAATTTTAATCGCCCATATATTTTTTTTTTTACTTTTAAATATTAAACTACTAACCAAAAAGTGCCATGACAATTAATATTTAAGTTTGAACTAATTACAAAAATCAACTTTGACCACAGTAATTAAATAATAATATCCACTATAATATTTGGTACAGGCAACCTGTTCATAAAAACAGTTTCTCGATGAAAACGTTTACTTGACCCGACAAACTGGGATAATAGTTTTTTGGGCACTGATGAGTGGGAAATTAATTCTAAAAACGTTTCTTTGGCTATGTTCACGAGATTAAGGTTGCTCGTGAGTAATGAAACCGATAATTGAAAAAAACACTAATTACTTTTGCGTTAGAACAATTTTATAAACTCCCAGCAAATGTCTACAGATAGTTTTGATGTTAGGAATATAGAAATACCTTGTTATTTTGTGGCATTTTGAAATATTAAGCAAATTTCTTCAAATTAACCGCCTTTTTTATGTTACATACATAAAAGTATCGTTAATAAGATATTTTTCAAGTGATGTGTAAACTAATTAAATTTAATAATTAAAATGGATACATGCCAATTCCAACAAACTATTAAATTAAAGACAACCCTTTATAAGTTTGAAAAGTCATTTAATAAAACCATATTTCTTGACGCACAAAAGGTTACAAAGCCAAAGCGCTTTCGAACATCGCCATGCCCTTCATCTGTGGCCAAATGAAAAATGCAGTACCCAACAAATTGCTATATATATGTCAAATCGGGATGCAAATTTTACATATATTTCATTTACGTTTTTACAATAATTACTTTGTATTATTTTATATAAACAAGGAATTTAAAATTTAAATAATCATTAAATACAAATATAAATTTGGATGAGGTTCATGACCAAAAAGTATATCGTTGAAGCACAAATTACATCAAAAGTTAAAGTTACAGAAAACTAAGTAAAAGTTTGATACGTATGGAGTCGAGAACGAGCCGCCAAGCATAACTTAGAGTCTGAACAGGATCAAAATTACAAATAAAATTCGACGGAACTATTAAGAACTTTTAAACACTTTTGCCTACTTATTTTGTACAGCCATGTGAATTTTCGGGAAACCGAAAGTGACATTTTCAGAACCGGAAATGGTAATGCTTAGTAACCCCCCCCTCCAAAATTTGATGCTGAATCCATATAAATCTTTATATACCCACTTCTGATAAATAAGTGTTGCAAGAAAAATGTAAATTCTTAACTCAGAATTGATATCTCTTGAATTGTAAGTGGAATTCCTTAGTGAGACCCTACTCCATAGTGAGACTAAATTGAATGCTGAATCCATATTAATCATCAGGCTCTATCTATAGCTAATTCTGAAAAATAGATGTTTTAAAGAAACATTTTAAACTGGAATTAGAAGAAAAAAGTGTACTCCACTTAGTGAACTCCTACTTAGTGAACTCAACTAAGTAGGAGCTGATATTTCTGTAGCCAATTCTGAAAAATAGATGTTACAATGAAAATGTAAATTTTTGAATCGAATGAGACATCTCCAGAACGGAAAATATAAATCCGTAGAGAATCATTCTACTCGCTCCATAATTTAATGCTGAATCTATATCAATCGTCTATCTAAACTATATCTATAATCAATCTTGAAAAATGGATTATTAAGTAACTTTATGAAGCGAAAGGGAGAAAAGAACTGAAAGTGGAGATTCTTAGTGAACTATTCAACTTCCTCCAAAATGTGATGCTGAATCCATATCAGATATAATCTAATCTCCATTTATAACCAATATTAAAAAATAAATGTTCCAAGTAAAATTAAAATATTTGAACCGGAACTAGAAAGTAACCGGACGTGGAAATTATTAATGAACCCCTCCACATCATTTGAAATTCAATGATGAATCCATATCAGTCATAATCTGAGCTCCATCTGTAGCAGATCCTAGAAAATAGGTGCTTCGAAAGGTGTGCTGTAAATACAAAGATGGCAAACTTATATGCCAACAAAAGACAGAAGAACTCAAAATATATATTTAAACATATTTATAATGTTGAAATTTACAGAACATATCCATTGTTCTACAAATATATTTCAAAATCTGGTCACTTTATATACCCTCACTTATTGCGCTGGAACTTTTAAAACGTACTTCGCAGACTGGCCTTTGCAGAATGTTATAAATGAAATATTCATGTACGCGGTGGCATTTGCATATAATTAATGCGCCATGCGGGGAACTCTTGTATCCCAACTAAATACTGCATTCAATAAATTCACGTACAGCTCCAAAATGTAACATTTTGTGTGAAACTTTTCGTCGGATCGTGCGAGTACTCCGAAACGAGAGTCTCAGTTCTCTATCTCGCTACTTGAGCACGTGCAGTTATCTGTCAATAGCTTGCGAAGCTGAGCTGCAGAGTGCTCTTGGAATTATTCTAGGCGAAACTATTATGGCTTATTGTACCGCCAGAATCCTATCGAGACAGGATGTTTTATCCAATGCGAAACAAAGCAGAGAAAATCATGCTATTTTTTTTATACTTTAGCATGAGTTAGTCACATGAAAAAGTGCATTTATAACGAATAAGGGTCATATTTATGACAATGGATTAGCTAATAAAGCTCATATTACTTTCCTTATATACAATAATGTATAATGAAAGTATTGTGACGGGGTCGAAAATTCGAATTCGAGTTTTCACAGGAGAGCACGTTTCAAGTATCCCTGATCACGAATGGAACATTTTTTAAGTGATGCCTGTGTGTGTGTGTGTGTGTGTGTGTGAAAGTGAATCTGTGGAGACGATAACTGACGAACGAATGGACCGATTCGAACGAAATTTGGTACAAAAATTACAATCCGTAAACATTGGAAGCCTATTGTTTTTATATGCAATCGAATGTTCAGAACCTCCCTAAATTTTCGAGTGAAATTTTGAAAAAAATCATCAAAAATCAAAACCTCTAATAAAGTTACGTAAATAGACATTTCTTATGCAATTTTTCATTAGAAAACGATTGACATACATTTTAGAACGCTAACACGAACCGTTCTCGAGATATTGCACATTTTTCAAAAAAATTATCAAAAAGTCATATAAAATAAAAAAAAAAATATTTTCTATTGAGAAACATGTTCACTTTTCATATGTAATAAGCATACGATAGATTTGGTGGCATCATTTTCGTGGATCTAGCTAGTTCCATTCATGAAAAAAGATACATTGAGTAATAATTTTGTATTTGAACGCCAATAGTCATTTATCTGCTGTAAGAATAACTTATTTCTCCGTCCATAACGCTTGACGAAATTTTAGTGACGAAACGATTAAATTACCGAACTCGCCAAATGGATAAAAATGACGCTACATCAATGAAAATGACGACTCATTGATGAAAATTCAATATCTTGGAAAGAATATAAATATCTACTATAAAAATAATCTTTTTTTTTTCTTTTACTGCAAAAGTAGTAAATTCATTGTATTATATAAGAAAAGTCATGTGCTGCCCACATCACATTTTTTTTTAAAGCTGCACGTATTGAATTAAACATTTCGCATTTGCATTAAAGACGGATTATTTTGATTAATGTGCTGATATTGAATTCTCAACTAGTAGTCTTTGGTATGCATTGAAATGCTTCTTAAATTCATTCACATCTGGGCTGCAAAAATAAAGATTTCTATAATAAATGCAGTCACTAATAATTATACGTTCAGCAGTAGTAACATTTTATTTATTACTAGCCGCCTTTGGCGACCAGCCTGTTCGCTACCCTTGAAAATTCTGACCGTGGCAAACTCGTTGGCGCGACCTACCAGAAAGGTGTAAGGTAACTGCTTGGAAGGCCAGGAAGTGCCACACAATTTAGACCGGAACCCAATGGGGGAGGCATCCAAAGAGACCGTACCCTCCTTCCCCTAACAACGGTCGAAATCGCATAAAACATTAAATAACAAAAAAAAAATTAAAATTTTAAAAATCTGGATATTCACGTGACCCCTTCCCCCCCCCCGGGTCTCCGATTGCCAAATTTCGTAGCTCTCCGACGCGCGGTCGCTGAACGTATAGTGTATAAGACAGACACACAGACATTGCCTTTTATTATTTACTAACCGCCTTTGGCGACCAGCCTGTTCGCAACCCTTGAAAATGCTGATCGTGGCAAATTCCAACCGTGGCACACTCGTTGGCGCGACCTACCAGAAAGGTGTAAGGTAACTGGTTGGACGGCCAGGATGTGCCACCCAATTTAGACCGGAACCCAGTGGGGGAGGCATCCACAGGGAACGTACCCTCCTTCCCCTACCACCAAACTCTCGGAAAAACATACGGACCCATATGTTTAACGTGATCGTACTCCGTGTCAGTGTGGGAGAGGCATCCACAGGGACCGTACCCTCCTTCCCCTACCACCAACCTCTCGGAAGGACTTCCGGACCCACATGTTTATCGTGATCGTACTCCGCGTGAACACGGCGGCAGTTTTGGAAGTGGAGGGAATCGAACCCGGGCCTACCGAGTGCAATTCCTGAGCGCTAACCACTGGGCTGCCTCGCCCTCCGCAACTTTCTTTATATTCACCCAATTTAGACGGGAACCCTGTGAGGGAGGCATCCACAGGGACCGTACCCTCCTTCCCCTACTACCAACCTCTCGGAAGGACTTACGGGCCCACATGTTTAACGTGATCGTATTCCGCGTGAACACTTCGGCAGTTTTGGCAGTGGCGGGAATCGTACCCGGGCCTACCGCTAACTTCCCGCGCGCTAATTTACAATTTAAAATGACCATATGCTCTCTAAGCTCTTAATTCCATCATCCTCATTCCATTGTTCCATCATTTAAAATATCCATAAAATTAAAATATCCATCGTTCCATCATTTAAAATATCCATCGTTCCATCATTTAAAATATCCATTTAAAAATCCATATCGTTCCATCATTTAAAATATAAATATAATAATTTCTACAGTGCATATGTTAAGCTCTTATTTCATTTAAAATCGGAAGCGCGGGAAACGGAAAGTAAAAACTAATTCGGTTTCTTATTGTCCCACCCATCGCTATGCATATACAGAACCGTGACGTCACCTCCACCTTGACGTCCCCACCCACCAACTTCCTTCCTTCAGCTGGGGAGAAACGAAGCGGCACGCCGAGCGGAACGCCGAGAAATCGAAATTCGGAAACTTTTAAAATCCCGATCCTGTGGGCAATACGGAATATTTCCTGACCAGATTGGACTTGTAAGAATGCCAGATGTTTGACCTTTCT
Organism: Amaurobius ferox; assembly: GCA_951213105.1. Classification (NCBI taxonomy): domain Eukaryota; kingdom Metazoa; phylum Arthropoda; class Arachnida; order Araneae; family Amaurobiidae; genus Amaurobius; species Amaurobius ferox. Next base: position 61,270,364 of record OX578133.1, read on the forward strand.
GAAAATGTAAATTATTAGTCGAAATTATGAGTACTTTTCACGATGCGAGAATTTAAAAACCAAAAATCGTTTTCTTGAGCAAAAAGTGACTTTTGTTTTAAAATCTTTAAAAGATATTAGAAATCGAAATTCAGATTTGAAATTGATATATTTTTACTCGAAATTCTCTGCTCTTTCCGATGGTGTAATTTGTTTTTTTCTACGATGTCTGGATCGTGGAGAAAAAAGGGCAAAAAGGGCAAAAAACGATCGAAATCGCATAAAACATTAAATAAATAAAAAAATAATTAAAATTTTAAAAATCGGTTTTCACGTGTCCCCTTCCCTCCCCCCCGGGTCTCCGATTGCCAAATTTCGTAGCTCTCCGACGCGCGGTCGCGAAACGTATAGTGTATAAGACAAACACACAGACAGACACACAGACATTGCCTTTTATTATATAGATAGTTTATTATTTTATCTTGACATAAATAAAAGAAATTTGAGTATAGACGTTTATAAATGCATTATCAGTTTAGAAACGTTTATACCGATATTTATAGATACCACTTAAAACTAAGAAAAATTGATAGCACATGTTGTAGTTATAAACATAGGAGAGAATTTTAATCACATAAATAATCATACAATAAAATATTATTTTTTAACACTTTACAACATAGTTGAATAGTGTTTATGACTTTGGGCATCCTATCTGTCTGACCGTTCGCACGATAACTGCCGTAAAAATAACTTTATCAAAATGAAATTTTAGTATGCTGTTGAGACAGTTTGTGGGATATACGGGAATGTAAATGAATAATATCATCCAATTAATTTTGGATTGAACCCGGGTTGAAAAAATGAAATACATTGAACACTATGGGACCTAATTTTTCAAACATTTTTTAAGCGAATTTAAAATTCACAAATTGCTTCGAAATATTAGGAAATATTCAAATTATCCCATAAAATATATCAAAAAAATTTCGGCAGAATATGTTTGGTAGTTTTTTAAATAAAAATTAAAATAATAAGTGCATATTATATGAAGAGTGCTATATTATATGAAGAGATCACGTGACCCACTTCAAAATAAAATAGGGCATCCATCTTGTGTCAAAATCGTGATTTTTAAAGTTCTTTTTCATTTATATTTAGTGTTGCATCCGTCCTAAAACCGTTTATTCTGTGCATCTATATACAGCGTCAACGCAATTACAATATTTTTTAGTTTAAATGATCATCAAACTTTGATTATTTCTACAACGAAGCCCAATTTTCACGTATGGAGAATGTAAACGCATCAAGCTGTAAGATGAGTTGTATAAGAATTTCTGAATTTCTTTAACGTAAAATTATTTAGATCTGAAGTCTGCAATATAGCTAATATAAATGAAACATTAATTGATTTTACATAGAGAAGCAGATGATTCTATAGTATTGCGTTTTTCAATGAAGTTTTAAGCATGAAGTTAGAAAGTATTTTTACCTCCATGGTTTTAAATTTTTAAGCAAAATGAATTATTGTAGTATTGTGATAATTTTGAAAATATCGCCACTGAATGAAAGGAATGGAAAGAAGTTTCAAATGGAAAATATTCAGATATTCTTTTATATAGAGAGACAAACTATATATTTCTATGACGTTATTTCAATAAAGTTCATTTGCTTTCGATGAAGTTTCCAAATATAATAAAGTATTGTAGTATTGTGATAATTTTTAAAATATCACAGAATGTATCGCATTTTAGAGATGTTTAAATAAAATTGCATTGCAGTTGGAAAGTGTTTCATAATCAATGCTGTATGCATGATTGATCTTTCTTGTTTATTATATTATTTCCTAAAGTTTACACCTATCTCTATATTAAAATAAAGTAGCTGACATTTCCGCTGCCGCCGATGCCGCTGTTTGACAAATCTCTCGTCCCTCAAGTTTCTCTGCTTCGTACCGTAAAAGTTGTAGTATACAAAAATATATAATTTAGTACACTTGTAAAGAAAGGTTTCGAAAAACGCTGAAATAAACCGTTTTTCGATATACTTTGTAGTTTAAGAAAGATTTAATGTCAAAGTCAAAATATTTGAGCTGCGAGTTCGCGTCCTGGATAGACTACTAATAGCAAGACCACGAATTTTTGTAGGCGGGTACCTACATAGTTGCATTTTTGCAGATCGGAGCCCCTATTTTAATTTTGATGTAGTTTACGAGATATATTACTTTATGCACTTCTGAAGTGAAAAATGTTCTTTCATATCGGCACGTCCATCCACTTTCTCTGTCTTGTACCGCAAAAACTATAGCATACAAAAATATGAAATTTAGTACAGATATAGAGAAATAATATTGTAATACGATGAACTAAACCGTTCACCAATTTAAACTTTAGTTTGGCTTAAAATATCTTGCGAATCCAGCTCTGCCTCGGTTTGGACCTCGGTTTGGCGAAGCGTAGCTAGTAGGGGACAGAGCCTGCTTGTTCAACAAAATAGTATAATAAAAAAATTTCGATCAATTTTTCTGCCATTATTTTATAGTTGTATCCATCAGATATTCGGCATTATTCACAATAAATATCATTTAAAAAACAATTTAACCATCCTAATCTGAACAAAAAATAAATCACTGCAACTGTTGCATAACATTCGTTAAAAACACAGCATAAAATAAATTAGTATTGGAAGTAAAAAACAGATTCCCCTTTTCAGGATAAAAATGTAGAGACCAACATACCAATAAAAGTAAAAACGCGCCGATCCTTCAAGCATTTTCGAAATTTTAAACATAAAAATAAGGAATCTTGCCAAAAGAATCAAGAGTATCAACAGTCGGTAAAATAGCAAAAATACAGATTATGAAGTAATAAATAATGTATATTAAATAAATAAAATAAAATTACATATATTTGAGAAATTTATACAGTCATGAATATTTACAATAGAAAACAAAATAATGGAATCTAATAAGTAAAAAAATAAATTATGAAAAAAACAAAATTTTTAATGTCCTTTATTACACAACAGTAGAAAATAAATTTTAATTAATAATTTTAATTTGTTCAATAAATTTTAACAGTAGAAAATAAATTTTAATCCAGAAGATTTTAGAAATCAGTAGTGCTGGTTCTCACTCCTTGTCGTCAAGGTGTCTCGCACTGAGGTTCAACATGACAGCCATAGGTCAGCTTATGTTATAGAAGCTTTAATGTAACGTAGTAACATGAAAATTTCATAGATGAAACTGTTCTGCAAGATAAAGATGTGTACCAAGTTTCAGCTCTCGGCAAACAAGAAATCGAAAAAAATTTGAACGAAGGGAAAAACAGAGTCCACGTGAAATTAATAAGACTTCTAGGGTAAATGATGTATGATTGTATAAACGCTTTCAATCTGAATTTAATGAATGTTTTACTCGCATTTCAAAAACTTTATTACACCGAACAATTACGTGCATACCGCCCAGGCGGTGAAGTGGATAGCGTCTCCGACTGCTGTCTAGTGGGCTTGGGTTCGAATCCCGAATAAGGCATGGGCGTTTTCTTGAGGATGAAGTCAGTCTTCCGCCTTCTGGATCCTCGCCAAATGTGAAGCTGCACCCCCCCCCCCCAGACCTTCGACAGTGATGCTTGTTTGTGTTAATAAAAAACTTTGTGATCTCGTCTTGTGTCATTCTTTGTCCTTCTGCCATCACTGGTCCTGTTTGTGGTTCGACCGAAACAGGAGGTCATGAGCAACAACAACAACAACAACATTACGTGCATAAAATTCTCCTAGCAACTGAACTTATATTGGACGTCATCTTCAAATCTTGAATGCAAAATTACATTAACAATACTTCTAATTTACAGGATTTATGCATTCATTTTCAATGAAAAATATCAAATCTATAAAGACACTGAAATAAAATCAATCAGAGTAGAATTACTATAATTACAATATTTTCGTATTCACGCCTATCTGCTCAATTAGAGATGCTTAACACACTTTGTTGTCTAAGATGTTGTTCCGGGACAACTTTGAATCTCGGCCTCTTAATCCCGAAACCCATAATATCCTCATTTTCTCTCCCTTTGAGTTGAGGTGAAGAATCTATATTTTAACTAATTGTTATTTCATTTCTTCGTCATTTTACTTTGCCAATTATTATTCAAGCTATATTTCGTGCTTCAAAGTTTAAAATATCACTCGGGTGCCAGTATTAAGTCTGGTCCAGTGGAGGATTCGAACCTCCATACTCTGGATATGAAAAGTAATGCTTTACTTGCTGAGATATCTCACCGGAAGAGTCTATCTCCCACAGTTTTGTCATTACAAAATTTAAACTATACTAGCAGCATACCCGTTTTTCGTACGGAGTATATAATATGAAGAAACTTATAATTCGCAATCATGTGCAAATTCTGTTAAAATATTAAATTTATTGCTCCTAAAGCGAAGTTTAAGAATATCTGTTCTCACTATGAAAAATTATCTTCACGGGCAGATCTGAGAAATAAAACATCCTGGCCCCTTTTGTAAGCAGATTTACAAAAAAAAGAATTGAATCAATATATGCAAAATGAAAGCATGAAAATTGTATAGGACCCGTACTACTTATATACGCGAATATTAGAAGATATAACCTGTATTAGTACATTAGAAGATTACTCGTATTATAATATGAGGCTTAAAAATCTTTACCAAAATAAAAGAGATGACGTAATAAATAGAAAATATCAATAATCCCCGTAATCTTTATACCAGAAGGTCGTAATTGATTCCAATATATGCCAATATATATCAAAACCTATGCCAATATGCATGTACTACTTATATTCTCGTAGATTAGAAGATATACCCGTGTACTTGTAGAAGATTACTCGCACAACGTACAATATATGAGTTTAAACAGTTTTTGTCATAATAAAACAATGGCATAATAACTTAAAAATATCAATAATCCCTGAATCAATAATCCCCGAAAATATCAATAATAATAACGCTTAAACCTGAAGACCATAATTGATATTATCCAGTCAGAAATGCTATAAGAAAAATCAAATCGTTCTTTTGTAAAATATATTTTTATATCCATTTATTTATTATTCAAATCGAAAAAATAATAATTAAAATTAACAGACAGATTTAATTTAATTGCGTTTCTGCGCGACATGATATAAGATAGAATCTTCCTCATAAACTGCGAAATTAAATACCTATTTTGATTTCTTTATACTTTTGTTCAGTAAAAGCTTGTAAAACCATGGAGATAGATTTCCCATTTAAATCATGTTTCAAACAATTCATGTTTTCAGAAAGTGACTAATTAGCGCAGAAAATCTCCCACCAAACTCAAAGATAAAGTTTTAATTCCCTTTCAAACGATTTTCAAGCTTTTCGTTTGGATAAACCACGGAGTTAGAAAGTAGAACTCTTAGGGAAAAGTTTCGTTTTTCATTAATATCTCGACAACCCCTAGTCTTAGATACTCGAAACTTGGGAAACATTTATGGGGGGCTATTTCAAGGTTATCTACAAAATTTCATCAAATTCGGTTTAGCCTTTCTCCTGTGATGATGAGACAAACGAAAATTTCGTTTTTTACTAATATCTCGAGAACCACTGATTGTAGAAACTCCAAACATGGTTTAAATTTTAAATGGGATTATTTCAGGTTACCCACAAAATTTCTTGGAATTCGGTTCAGCCGTTCTCCCGTGATGACGGGACAAACAGACAGACAGACAGACAGATTTTCAATTTTATTTATATAGATAAGAAAAAACATCCTCTTCATCTGTCTGCCTGTAACTCTTGGTAAGAATTTTGGCGATGATTTCGGCGACAAATTTGCAAAATATTGCAATCAAGAAGACGTTTCTAAAACATTGCCAAATTGACGAAAATGTCGCCAAATTAACATAAATTACCCTAAACTAAGGAAAATAATACGGAATTGGTGAAAATTCAACTTAGGGAGCATTAAATTCAATTTCCTATATTCACTATTACTAGGTTTTTTGTAAATTAATAGCGTTTTATAAGGAGTAATATAGTTTTATACGATTTTCTATAGAGCTTAGATGATGTCTGACATGAATTCAACAATTCCGGAAGCATGGTTCAGGGGGTAAGGTTTTCCATTTCCGGCTCTGGAGCTGTCACTTTCTGGTTTTCTGAAAATTCGCGCGACTGCACGAAATGAGTATGCAAAAGGAAATAAAATGCTTAGTACTTCAGTAAAACATGAAGTGTGTACCACATTTGCCACATTTTAAAGTCTCCATACATTTCTTATTTTAAATTATAATGACATCCTATTCTAATTATGCAACATTATTGTGAAAAATTTATACCAACCGTGAACCTGTATAACTGCCTGCTATCTTTCAAATACTCGGAAAGTCACTTTCAATAATTAGTCAAACATTATATTTTTCTTTTCTAAGACACCGTGCTATTTTTAACACTTGTCTGAAACTTCTCCCTAAATGACGCTGGCGAAAAATGTTTCAGGAATGCAATTTCGTAAATGCTGCAAACTTTTCTTGAATGTAAGGTAGCACTCCGTAGATAAAACAAACTTTCTGCCAGGTTATTAAAGTTCTCGGATTTTTGATTTAGGTATAGAGTACTTATTTTTGACTCAACTTAAATGAAGATCCTGTATGAGTTTTCTTTCCCAAAAGTATTATATCACATGTGTTTTGAAGTTTTTAGTAAACATTTTGACAGCGCAAATTAAAACGAAGTTTATCGATATACCAAAGTCTGAGTAACAATTTTGTAAAGATGTCATAAAAAGGACGGACGCATCACTGACACATATCCTATAGTTATCTGCATATTAATATACGATATATTGTATATGTCCAGTTCTTTTACAGTTTTGGGCAGGCTCTGCGGAAATGGAACCATTACGGCCTAAATATTCATTGAGGGGATAAATTATGACCAACAAGCTATTTTATGCAAAGAAGCTGCTCACTCTATATTGCTAAATTAGCATAAGAATAGAAAGCTGAAACCGAAGACTAACGAAGTGCATTGCTCAAGACATAATGGTTAAAAGACTTAATCTGATGTACTTTGAACGCGAAATAATCGTAAATGCTCGAAGCAGTAGTGCTAGCATTGGAAAAACGGGTGCATTTATGATATGTTAAAAGTGTTTAAAGTCTAAAAATGTCCAAAACTTTCTGCGTTGTTTCTACGTTGACAGTTTCTAAGTTGAAAAAATTATTATCTATACTCCGAAAAAATCTAAGTACTTACCCCGAAGCAAACGTCCGATTGGAATAAAACTTTCGCTTGCAATGTAGACAAACAGATGAAAGAATAATTACCATATCAAATCCAGACTACTCTATATTTTACAACACTTGCATCACAACAATTACAGATTAGCAAGTATGCCTCCGCAGACCACTATGTATGCGATATACGGTGTGACAAGTAGTCAAATTAAACATTACGTTATTCTTCACGGATTGTGCCGAAAGTTCTACAATTACCCTCTTACATATTAGATGATGATGGCTGCAACTGACGTCCTAGCATGTTCTAGATATGCTCGATTGGGACCAGGTCTGAAACCTTGGCTGGTCAAAGAAGAATTTCAACAACGTGTAGATGTTCCAGGAAGAGGCACTCTGTGTGAGGATGGGTTTTATGTTGCTGGTGAATGACTTCTTGCATATGTGACATAAAAAGCTAAACGACATCGCAGAATCTGCTCTTGTACCTCTGTGATGTACGTATCGCTGGAAAGGCGTCTATTTATGGGACATTTTGTTTTTAAAAGTCGATAAACGTTATAAAACTATAATTATAATAACAAATGTTGCGAAATAGAGAGGTGGAATAAAATAATGCCAAAAAACAACTGTTATAAACTACCAGACTACGTTAGGTTACGCAGGAAAATCCAATATACTGGCCTAATCGCATCATACCTTGTAGAGTATTAAATGTAATTTGCGATCAAAAGAACACTTGGTCCAAATCAGGGGCCCTATTACAAGTTTTGTCGATTGTAGTTCTTCGTCAATCGATAGAGGACGCTCCACAAGCTGAGCGGCAAACTCTATTTCAAACACGATAGTGTTAATAGTTTGTTATAGAAGCGGCTTCTATCGATCGATGCGGAACTACAAGCGACAATGTGCGCAATAGTGTCTCAGAAATTGAAACCCTACAGAGGTAGGTCGAGTTCCTTACAAACATGTGTATCTCAAGTTCAAACCTTGTAAGTTAATGGCCCTGGTCTTCAGAACGTTAAGCACCTCTTGCAATTTTAGAGGTTATTTTATAAGAAACAAGTAAAATGCAAATGCAAATTTTCAAATGCATTACAATCTAAAACTGTTTTCTTTTACTTTAGACAGAGACGATTGGCGACGCTTATTGCGTGGCTGGGGGGCTCCATCGTGCAAGTACGACTCATGCCCAACAAACTGCCTGGATGGCCCTCAAAATGAGAGAGGCTGCAGCAGAAGTTACTTCTCCTGATGGGAAACCGTTGCAGGTAAAGTCAGATACGGTTAGAACAATAAAGCAATGAAAATGTTTTGATAGTAAATTTTATTATGTCTGTTTAATTATTACAGTGGAATCTTTATTAAAGTAATTCAGCTTTGCCATTATGTTTTACATCGTGGGTGCCCACATACAAATATGGATAAATGTTGCAAACCCAAAGCATAGCACATTCTTAGGCATAAAACAAAGAAATTGATATAAATTCTATTCAACAGATATCAACCTACCAGGAAATCAAACTCAATATACGTAAATACTAATTCAAATCCATGGCTTTAAAAACTCCAGTTGAAGAACAAAAATTATTTTAAGACACCAGATTAATCCTATTTATCGTTATTTCTAGCTTTCTTGACGATTTCTTATTTCATAATTATGAGCTTATCAATAAAAACTAAATGTTGGATCTCAAAGCTTATGTTAAATCCGTTTTTAATTGTGTGGGAGCTGGGTCAGTACAAACAGCACCTACTGACTCCACCACCCACAACTTGTGAACTTAATTTCAAAATGCCCAAGAGACATGAATTTAACATGTTTACCATCAAAAATGTATCAGCAATAACACCAGGTTCAAGATTTAAAGGAGTTCCCAGTTTAGGAGAATTAATCCTAAATGATGTACAATGAGTAAAGTAAAATATGCAGACACAAATAAACAGGCTCATTTTAACACAAACTTAAATATTGATTTATTTTTAGATTTTTCAAAGAATTCAACATTTGCATTTTTACTTTCAATTATAAATAAAACTTCAGAGCTTCACTTATTAGACACACTCAACAATGCTCTGGTAAAAATATATATGTTGCATAACAAGTATTCAAATTATGTATAAACATACGATCTTAAATCTTTTCCCAATTTAACTTTAAATATTTTGATATGAGCCATTTTAGTTATTAATTTTAATTTCATCATGCCAGTGCCATTTCGGAAACATTGTTTCCGGAAAAAGAAAATTTACCTTGATACAAGATTAACAAATTTGGTGCTCCGTTTCACATCAAAATATCACGGGTTTTTTTAGCTGGTAATTCAAAAAGTTCACAGGGCGAAACCAACGTAGATTCCAAAAATCTTTAGAACCCGAACTTCCGTATACAATGCCTCGAATTGAACAAAACCGTCATTCTACGCTCTCAATTTCCAGAGTCGTCATCGGAATGTTCCTGGAATAAAAAAAATATAATTTAGAATAAATTTGCATCAGGATAATTAATGAAAGGTTCCAGGCTCCTCTTCTTCAGCTCCAGATGAACGGCAAGCCATTTTGGCCAAAGCCTTTTGTCTAAAAATTAGACAAAACCTTCGATGCGACCTTTCAGTCGAAAAATTTCAGCACCAAGAGAGCGAAAAATGGGTCCTCTCAGCCCACGCAAGTTCTCTTTCGCAAAAATGCGCCTCTTCCTGATTGGACGGCGCGCTCACATAGCAACTACACATCCAATACGTCACGCTCCACGGCCCGACACTAAGTCTAGACAAACCAACGCTTTCTCGACGAAATGCGCTTTTTAATGTAATTTCAATGGAAACAAGTGTTAGTAAAACACTGTACTGGCACGAACGGAGAGAAGGATGTTTCTCTCGCAGAAAATACAAAAAGGCTCATGGCGCAGAATTGCGACATGACAGCTCTCCCCTTCCGGGAGGCAAAAATTTTCAGAACACAGTGAGGAAAATTTTTCTCTCACTCCAAAAACACAAAAACACAAAATTTACAAGGAGTTTTAGGAACCTGTAAGTGTAAAATAATTTAATACAAAATTTTGGGCGAGAAAAGTGCGATCGTTCACCTCTCTCAAAAGCAACAACACTGTAGATCTGAATGACTGGCCAAGCCACTCATCACCACAGGCAAAGTCCAAAAGAAAACCAAAAGGATGACAAGGCGTCACCACATCTTAAAGGAACCTTTACAAAAATTCACATTTATTACACTAAAATTCAAAAGAAATTTTGTCAAGGCAATTTGCCTGACAACACACTATCTCAATCATCTACATTGAGATCAACCAGGTGATATGAAAAAAAAAATATGATATGATATGAATTTACAAAACTTAACAATATAAACAATTCAAAAATTTAACATTTGTCACTTTCAAACACACAAGTGACACAAAACAATTATTTTTAATTTTCATCAAAAGGTTAAATATTTTGAAAATTAATTTCTAAATTAAATTTGTCATATTCAGGAAATGAGATTCTTTACTCATTCAAAAATGTCTCACTTTTTGAGAACAAAGTCACTTTCAATATTTCCATTTTTCAATTTCAATTTTTCATTTCAAAACTTTCATTAAAATCTTAACTTTCACATTAAATTACTTTCAAATTCAACATATTAACTTTAAATTACATTTATCTTCAATTTTTCAACCTTTCATCATTTATTCAACAATTTTAACATTAACTTTAATTCAACTTATTTTTGTCATTAAAACAATTCAGAATTTTCTCATTCTGACACACTTTTCATAAATTACTTTAAATTATTCATTTATATTTACATTATTTAATTTATCTTAAAATTTTCATTTACTTTATTTTTAACAACTTTCACTCTGAAATAACTCAACAAGTGACAACTTCATGTCACAAAAGAAAAAATTTACATTTACATACATTTGTCTACTGAGAGAGAGAAGAGGAGAGAATTTTCTCCTGAAATTCACGTCAGTTATGTAAAAGAGCAGGAACACATCTAAAGAGCAAACTCGGCGGGGACTAACGAGTTGCCAACAGAAAAGGGAGTGTAGAAAAAAAAAAAAAATACTCGCGTGCAGGAAGCGATTGCAGCAGAAACAGGACGCCAGGACACGCCTCAGAAGCACGGATATCATCAAACATTTTTGGGCAGCTTGCGCTGATCCCAACATCATCATCATCTTCTTCATCATCATCATCCTCATAGCTTCACCAGTTTCCCACCTGGCCAAACACAACCCTCCTAGGTAGGCTCGGAGCAAGTTGTCGTCCAGGACTCCAGTCCTGCCACAAAAGTTCGGACAATTAAATTGCTAAGCTGCTTCTTCATCTGTGATCCGTGTAGATTTGTCCAATGTTTGCGTCCACCAGCCAGCTTTCAGAAAAAGGGGTTGCAGCATAAAAATATGATGTCTAACTGAAATTTGTGTAGATGTTTGAAAACTGCTGGTCAAAAAAAAAACAACAATGTGAAATGGAATTTCAAGAGAACAGAATTTCAACAACACATCAGCCAAAAATTTCACCTCTCTCAGCAACAAAGTTTCAAAACATTTTTCAAAAGAGATCATTTACTTTTGATCTTCAAAACTTTTAATTTCATTAAATTTTCAAAAATTTTCAAATTCAAACTTTTCATTTTCACTTTCAAATTACTTAATTTATTTCAATTACTTTATATACTTCATATTTACTTTCAATTTTATTTTAATAAATCATTTACTTTTCATTATTTATTTATATATTTTTTTCTTCAATATTCAAAATTTTCCTCCTTTTTACTTAGGGGAACAACAAATTTACCAACACCATTTTAATTATTTTCATTAATGAACTTAAACAAATAATCAAACATTCTTTTACATTACAACACATCAATATAATCAAAGTCAATCAAGACAGGACTCTCGAAAAAATTTTAAAGTCCAAGGAGAGTCAGTTAACAAAATTACTAATTAACAAAATTACTTATTATTTAAATTATAATATAAATATTCATAAATTATAGTTCACAAAATCAATTACTTATTTACTTTTTTAACTTAATGCAAGATTTCCAATAAATTTTAAAATCACAACAATTTTTTCATAAATTCTATTTTAAAAGACAATATTGAAATATAACTTAAACAAGTATAAACTTTAACTTAAAATGAAATCTTTTCTTGCAAAATTTAATTTCTGTAAAATTGTGAACTCAACCAAAATTTAATATTGTGAAAATCTTTGACTCCTAAGATTATAGGGTGTACGTGTATTTCTGTTTGTCATGTAATACTGATTTTGGTGTGGTGTATAACTATTTCTAAAGTTATTGTTGTAAATGATTCTTCCATTTCCTCTATTATCAAAGTTATTTGAATTATTTCTCTGAACATATTGTTGTCTTTGATTTGTACGACAATTTGATCTAGTATGAACAGCATTTTCGTTTACCCTTTTATTTGGCAAATTAAATCTTACTCGTTTCACAGTTTTTTTGTTTTGAGATTTATCTCCAGATCTTGTTAAACAAGATTTTAGTTTCACAGAGTCTTTCTCAGCGGTGATCACAGGAGTAAGTTTATTTGTCTTAGAGTTCAATTTTTGACTTTCATGAGTTTGTTTTGAAAATTTTTGCAATTCCTCTCTTCTTGGAGGTAAAAGAGTCAGTCTGTTCACATGAACCAGTTGTTCATTTTTGGGATTCATTACATGTCTGATTAAGAAATTCACTGCAGATGTTTGTTTTATCACTTTAAAAGGACCTTTATTAAAAGAGCTCAGTTTTCTTGACTGGCCTTGAGGCAAAAAGGGAGTGTAAAGATACACTAAATCACCAACCTTAATATTGGGCATCTTTGCTTTCTTATGTTGTTGTAAAATTTGTGAATTTTCAGCTTTTTCCAAGTTACTTTTTACTACCTCATATGTTCTTTTAAGTCTGAATCTCATGTCTTCTCCATAATCATATGTTGATTCATATGTCGGAGGTTTAAATCCAGTGATCAAAGTATTTGGAACTGTTAAATCTCTACCATAGAGTAAATACGCAGGCGATTCACCCGTAGAAGCATGTATGGCATTTCTATGTGCTAATAAAGCAAAATGTATCAGATTGTCCCAATTATCTTTATCGTTATATGCAATATTTTTCAAGGATCTGATCAAAGTACCATTTAATCTTTCAACACAACCGTCTACAGATGGCATGTAGGCAGTAGTAGTATTCTTTATTATTCCTAATTTCTTATAAAAACATCTTGCTGTTCTAGAAACAAAATTCGTCCCTTGATCCGAGACGATGAATTTAGGTATACCATGCTGAGCCATGTAGTGCTCTAAGCAACTTAAAATGTCTTCAGTTTTTATTGAAGCCAAGGGATATGCTTCAGGCCATCTTGTAAAATAGTCAGTTATGACCAATATGAATTTATTTCCAGATCTTGATATAGGTAATGGTCCGACACAATCCATGGCGATACGCTCAAATGGATATGTGGACTTCGAAAATCTTTGAATGGGTGCTTTGTTATTTCTAAAGCCACGATTTACCACACAAATTTCACAAGATGAAACATAATTTTGTGTTTGGGAATACATTCCCTGCCAAAAATATTTTCTACTTACAGAAGCTAAAGTTCTTCTAAATCCACAATGTGCATAAGTGGGACAGTCATGATGTAACCATAAAATTTCAGACACAAGTTCTTGCGGAACAACAACTCTTTCTTGTTCTTGATGTCTACGCTTTGGGTGTTTGTGAGTACACCACAGAATATCATCTTTTCTAAAAAATACCAAAGTTTGTGGGTAAGGTTTTATATTTTTATCTAAGAGATCTATAATTTTATTGCACCTTGGGTCAGATTTCTGAGCATTCTTAATTCTTATGAGCAAGGTAGGACAAGTAAATGTCTGTTCCAATTGACCAATTTGTATGTTATTTTCATTTTGCATTTCACTTTCATTATTATTAACAGCACAAATTTCATTTTCTTCATTTGTATTTGCTGGATTCAAATTGATTTCTGATTCTCTTCTATTGCTACTATTAGTATTGTTTACATTATTAGAACTTTGAGAATTTTGATTTACACTTGGAAAATTTTGATTAACATTTTGATTTATAACTTTATATTGTGACACGAATCTTTGTGGAATATTGTTAATAGTATTTGTACATTCATCTACATTTCTTGACATATAATCAGCAACAACATTTGCTTTTCCTGGTTTATGTACTATTTGATAATCAAATTGTGATAAGGATGCAATCCATCTAGCCAATCTAGATGTAGGATCTTTTAATTTAAATACGAATGTTAGTGACTTCTGGTCACAAAAAATTGTGAAAGGTTTTCCAATTAAATAATGTTTATAATAGTTAGTAGCCCAAACAACAGCTAATGCTTCTCTTTCGACAACACTGTATTTACATTCTGCTTCACTAAGCTTTCTGCTTGCGTAAGATATTGGATGCAAAATTTTATTCTCATCTTCTTGAGACAAATAGCTACCTAAAGAGTGATTTGATGCGTCTGTATGTAAAATAAATGGTTTTCTAAAATCTGGAAGGGTCAAAATTGGTTTTGACAAAAGTTTTCCCTTTAAAATTTCAAAAGATTTTTGAGCTTCATTAGTCCAAATAAATTTCTTTTTACTTTCATTATTCTTAGTTTTCAATAATTCTGTCAATGGCAAGGTCAGTTCTGCATAATCTTTTATGAATTTTCTATAGAATCCAGTGAGTCCAAGAAATTGTCTCACATTCTTAATTGATTTAGGAATTTTGAATTTCTCTACAACTTCCAAATTATGAGTATCAGGTTGTACTTTTCCATTTGATACCAAAAATCCAAGATACTTAATTGTTTTTCTGAAAAAATGGCATTTGCTTGGTTTCAATTTAAGACCATGTTTACTTAATCTTACAAAAATCTCTTCTAGTTTTTTCAAATGTTCTTCGAATGTTCTTGAAGCAACTATAATATCATCTATGTAAATTCCAGATATGCCAGCCAGCACCAGAGACATGAGTCTCTGAAAGGATGCAGGCGCATTCTTAAGACCAAATGGGGTTCTGGTCCATTCAAAGTGGCCATCAGGTGTTGAAAAAGAAGTCTTCGGATAATCATCAGGATGTAAACACAATTGGTAAAATCCACTGGTTAGGTCCAGGGTAGAAAAATACAAGGCTCCAGACAAGTTATCGATTAATTCCGATATATTTGGAATCGGAAAGTTCTCAACAATAGTGATCTTATTGAGCTTTCGAAAATCCGCTACCAAACGGTAACTTCCATCAGGTTTCTTAACAAAAAGCACTGGAGTATTGTAAGGTGATGTACTGCGCTGAATGATTTTTGCATCAAGGAGTTCGTTTACCTGGCGTGAAAGTTCTTTCTGTAAATTGTGTGGAATGCGGTATGGCTTCTGTCTAACAGGTATGTTAGATTCAAGATTAATTTCGTGCAAAATAGTGTCGCATCCAGACAATTCTTTCATATTTTTAGCAAAAACATGTTTATATTTACTTAGTAATTTTAAAAGCAAAGATTTTTGTGCATAGTTCATATGTTTAAGATCAAAATCTCCTCCCCATGCATCAAATGTTTCATTTTCTTCAATACAGTTTTCAATATCAACTCTATTATTTATGTCAATTTCAGATTCATGGATGTTTTCGAAAGTTCCCAATTTCATTCCTTTGTTAATGTAAACAATTTTTTCAGATGGGTTTGCAACTTTAGCATACAAAAAGTCATTTTCAGGAATTTTGTGGATACTTCTGGCTACAAAAATTTTGTTTGCAGAAAATTCTTTATTATTGATAGGTTCAAGCAAAATTGTCGTGTCTTTTTCAATTTTGTAATTTCTTTTTAATTTAATAAAAGTTTCCGAAAATGGTTTTAGAACACATTTGTTGAAAGCTTTGGCAATCCCTATTGCCTGATTTTGTTGTGAACTTCCTTCATCATGTTTATCACAATCTGTCTGAGATATTTCATTGTTACTGGTATTGTCTTTTGTCAAAAATCTGTCTGTATATACATTGTCATTCATCTGTCTTTCATATAAATCATTTTCGCATTCATAATTTGACCTTTCATTTCCATTTGCATCAAAATCTCTAAAATCAACGTCTCTAAATTCATTGTGAAAATTGTTTTGTTCAAATAAATATCCATTATTACATCTATTTTCATAATTTCTTGAAAAATTTGTGTCTTTGAATCTATAATCTACATCATTTGTAAAATTGTAATTTCTTCTGTCAAAATCATGGCTTATTGCATAACTCTCGTCTGGTTTAAATTGTACATAATCAGAAATCACAGTAAAGCTTTGTGATTTGGTAAATTCAGTAAAGGGAATACTACAGTACAAAAAATTTACACGTTTATGTCTATAAGTAATTGTCACTTGTTTCTCATGTAAAAATGTACTTCCTAAAATCATGTTGTACCTTCCTGGGGTAGGTGTATTTAAAATGCAGCATTCAATCACATCTCTTTCATTTCCAATGATCATGGGAAAAGAAGCTTTTCTCTCAACCAAAATGTTCTGACTTCCGATTCCTCTTAGAATAGTGGATGTATGTTTTAATTGTACTTTTCTCGGGTTGATTTTGTGTAAAGCATCACTATAGATAATGTTTATAGAACTTCCAGTGTCGATTAAGGCATTTAGTGTGACATCTTCAACAAAAACTTGAATAATAGGAAAATTGTTTTGGCAAGGAGTCTCGCTTTCAGTCATGTAACTAACTTCAGAATTTCGTCTATTAACTAATGGAGATTGAAAATTTTGTCTTCTGAAATTCTGTCTTCCGAATTGTCTTCTATTACCAAATCTACTATTAAAGTATCTGTTATTTCTTCTATATCCAAAATTATTGAAGTTTTGTGATTTATAATTATCAAAGGAATTTCTAAAATTTGAAAAATATCTTCTGTGGAAAATTGAATTTCTATATGAACTGTTACGAAAAGGTCTTCTAAAGAATAAGGAATTTTTTCTTGGAGAATAATTTTGATATGGACTTTTAACGTACCACTCTTCTTCCTGTGAGGCAACTGGAATTCTTCTTTGACTGAAACGGTTTCTACTTTCAGATCTTTTGGATGGTGTAGAAGTTCTGAAAGATGTTGATGGTTTATGTTTCTTCTTTACTGGAATATCTTCCCAATCTTTCTCTTCCAATTCATTTTCATTGTATCTGCTTGTAGAGGGCGTATCCAAGAAGGAATCTTCAAAACTGGAATTGCTCTTTTCCAGATCTTCTCTTATTTCATTCAGTCTTTTCTTCCTTTTCTCTGAATTTTCACTAAATTTTCTTCTTAATTTCTCAAATTCCCTCTTCTTTAAATTTAATTCATTCTTCAACTCTTCAATTTCCTGTTTAGTGTCTTTTTCAATTCTCACTGTATTTATGTCCTCTGTCATTTCTTCCAGCTCTTCATTCTGTACTTCTTCTTCCAGAATGGCTATTTCTTTCGCAGCTTCAAATGACTGTGGATTTGCAGATAAGACGGCTTTTCTAAAAAGGCTTTTTAACCCCTTTTTAAAAGAGTTGAGCAAAATAGCAGTTCTCAAGGAATCTTCATTATCAGACACAACATCTTGCGGAAAGGCAACATACGATTCAGCCTCTATTCGATTTGCATAATCACGAACACTTTCCCCTGTCATTTGTTTACAGTTTACCAGGGAAGCGACATTTTTGGCAATATTTTCTTTTTTCATAAAATTGTCCTTGAGTGTATTCACTAATTCTGAAAAATTCGTGCTTTGGTTTAGCTTCGGGATAGATTTAATCAGTCTTTCTGCACGACCAGATAATTTCAACTTCAGAACGAAAATTCTGTCTTTATTAGACCACTCGGCATGTTCAGCAACCAGAAGAAATTTCTCCAAAAATTCGTGAAAAGATTCATTTGCATTGCCAGCAAAACTTGGAATGGATCCAAGGAACTGTGATCCAATTCCGACCTTCACTTTGTTAGAGTCTCTGACAGCGGAAGCTGATCTGCCAGAATTTGGAGAAAGTCGTGGCGGAGACACCGAAGGCACACGGTTTCGTGAACCAGGTTGTGTAGAGGAGTCACTACTCCTGCTTGCTCTCGTATTTCTAGATTTAGGCATTTTTTTCTTTTTTTTTTTTTCACAAGGTTTTTCACCAAATAGATTCAAATTTATCACGAAACACAGTTTATTGTGGAAAAATGATTTCACTTTCACCAATATGTGATCAACAAGAGAATCTGACTTGATCCATTGAGTAACACAGTTCTTGTGAAGAGCAAGTCAGAAACACAATATTTGTGAAGTTGCCAGCACTTTTGCAACCAGCAAAATAATTTGTATGTGAAGATAATGTCAGAAAACACCCACTGAATTCTGTGTGATAATGCAGTGTCCAGCCAGGTAATAGTAGGAAAAACAACAATATTGTATGTGAATGTGCCAACAACTCTGATTTTTATAACCATCAGTAAGCCCAAAACGCTGATGACTGTGGCCACTGATTATGATATTTGTATGTGATAAATGCCAGTAATTCTGATATACAATCAGTGTATGTGAATCTGTCAACTCAAGCTTGTATTGATAATACAGTGTCGAGTCAAGTTAGTGTTGGACGACTAATCACCTCTGTCAACATAGGTGAGCAACCAATTGTATGTGAAACATGTCAAAGAAAAAAAAATTTTCCCTTTTCTTTTTAATATATTTGCATTAGCACAGCAACAAGAGACCAATATGTGTGCACTTAAGTTAATGTATGTGTTCTTGAAATTTTTAAATTTACTTTTTCCACATAAAATTTTGTGTGTATGACATATGAATTTGAGAAATATATGCAACAAATATTTTTCAATTACACATATAATCAGGTGCATATGGGCTTCTGTGCTTTTTGCACTTTCAACTTTATGACACATAAACAAAAATTTTCATGCCCATTAAACTCAAATATTTTGCACCACAAAATAATTTTCCACTTACTTCGACATGTTATTACTGCAATATATAATCACAATAAAAAAAATTTGCACTTTTTCATAAATTTATACTTCACTCACTGTAATACTCTGGGAAGGGATACGGCACCAATTTGTGGGAGCTGGGTCAGTACAAACAGCACCTACTGACTCCACCACCCACAACTTGTGAACTTAATTTCAAAATGCCCAAGAGACATGAATTTAACATGTTTACCATCAAAAATGTATCAGCAATAACACCAGGTTCAAGATTTAAAGGAGTTCCCAGTTTAGGAGAATTAATCCTAAATGATGTACAATGAGTAAAGTAAAATATGCAGACACAAATAAACAGGCTCATTTTAACACAAACTTAAATATTGATTTATTTTTAGATTTTTCAAAGAATTCAACATTTGCATTTTTACTTTCAATTATAAATAAAACTTCAGAGCTTCACTTATTAGACACACTCAACAATGCTCTGGTAAAAATATATATGTTGCATAACAAGTATTCAAATTATGTATAAACATACGATCTTAAATCTTTTCCCAATTTAACTTTAAATATTTTGATATGAGCCATTTTAGTTATTAATTTTAATTTCATCATGCCAGTGCCATTTCGGAAACATTGTTTCCGGAAAAAGAAAATTTACCTTGATACAAGATTAACAAATTTGGTGCTCCGTTTCACATCAAAATATCACGGGTTTTTTTAGCTGGTAATTCAAAAAGTTCACAGGGCGAAACCAACGTAGATTCCAAAAATCTTTAGAACCCGAACTTCCGTATACAATGCCTCGAATTGAACAAAACCGTCATTCTACGCTCTCAATTTCCAGAGTCGTCATCGGAATGTTCCTGGAATAAAAAAAATATAATTTAGAATAAATTTGCATCAGGATAATTAATGAAAGGTTCCAGGCTCCTCTTCTTCAGCTCCAGATGAACGGCAAGCCATTTTGGCCAAAGCCTTTTGTCTAAAAATTAGACAAAACCTTCGATGCGACCTTTCAGTCGAAAAATTTCAGCACCAAGAGAGCGAAAAATGGGTCCTCTCAGCCCACGCAAGTTCTCTTTCGCAAAAATGCGCCTCTTCCTGATTGGACGGCGCGCTCACATAGCAACTACACATCCAATACGTCACGCTCCACGGCCCGACACTAAGTCTAGACAAACCAACGCTTTCTCGACGAAATGCGCTTTTTAATGTAATTTCAATGGAAACAAGTGTTAGTAAAACACTGTACTGGCACGAACGGAGAGAAGGATGTTTCTCTCGCAGAAAATACAAAAAGGCTCATGGCGCAGAATTGCGACATGACAATTGTTTTTCCCGTGATTTTAAATCCAAATAATTGGCAAAAGTATGTTGCTAATTATTTTCTTTATTCTTAGATTTGCTAACTAAAGGTAAGAATGGTAAAATATATGCATGAATGATAATTGAATAAAATACTAGACTATAGCATTTTTTATTTAAAATAGAGTAAATGCCTGAAAGTCAGTGAAAATTCAATTCGACATTTAGAATAAATTATTACTTTCCCGATATACACAGTATAATATATAGGGAAAGCATTGTGATGGGATCGGAAATTCAAAATCAAGTTATCGATGGAAGAGCACGTTTCAGAAACGTTCGAACGTTTTTTGAAATGATGTCTATGTCTGTGTGTGTGTGTTATTGTGTGTGATTGTGAGTCTGTGGAAGCGATATCTCACAAACGAATAGCCTGTTTTGTACAAAATTTGGCACAACTATTACAATCGGTGAATGTTGGAAGATTTTAAACGCAATTGAATGTTTAGAAAGCCCCAGAATTTTTAAATGGCATTTCATTGCATTTAATAATGTTATGTAAATGATCATTTCTTATGTAATTTTTCGTTAGAAAATGAATGGCATAAACTTTAGAACGTTAGCATGAGCCGTTCTCAAGATATTGCACGTTTGCTAATATACTTATCAAAATATTAAGTAAAATTAGAAAAGTAGTTGCTATCTTGAAATATGTTCATTCTTCATACAATATTATACTACAAATTTTTAACATGATTCCTGTGGATCTAATTCAACCCATTTATGAGGCAAGATGCTTGTGTAATTGTGTTGCATTTTTACAACCAGCAATTCGCCAATAGTCATTTATATATAAAAAAAGCTCTTCTCTCCATCTGTTTGTAATGCTTGACGGTAAAGTTGGCAAACTTAGCGACTCATTTGGTGATATATCGCCTACTTGGTGATATTTCATCCAGATTGATGAAAATCTAATCAAAATTACCAAAAATGACGCTAAATTAATTGAAATGACGCCAAATTGATGAGTCTAATATTTTAATATATCGAATATATCGCTTATTGTGGATGCTATCAGTAATGATAATTGCCAATTTAGAGTTGCGCGAAATATAAATTAATTGGTAACTCTGAAATAGCTTTACACGTTGTCATCCGGAAAAGCGTCAATGTTAAATATACATTATACCGTGGATATTATACATTTCGCAGTGAAAGAAGTAAATTAATTAAATTGTATAAGGAAATTCATGTACTGCTTACATCATATTTTTTATAGAGTTCGGTAACACTGCATATATAAAATTTTACTATATTATTCCTTATGAAATGAGGTTTGACTGCATTACATAGATTAATTAATTCTCAATATTGTAAACAGCCAAACTGAACTAAAATGAAAATTTATGAAGGATCCTTATTTATATGGAGGAAAGTGGTGTGTACACTTCATTTATAATGAGACTATTAAATATTTTCATACTGTTGTGTACGCTAATTTCGTACAGTCATGCAAAATTTTCGGAAAAATCGGAAGTGAATCTCCAGAAATAGAAATAGAAATATTTAATAAACCTCCCTGTAATCTTCGAAATTAGATGCTGAATTCCTATCAGGCATCATCTAAGCTCAATCTACAGCCAATATTAAGAAAAATATGTTTCAAGGAAAATGCAATTGTTTTATTTGAATCTCTAGAACCGAGAGGGGAAATCCTTAGTCCCCCTCCTACCCTTATCAGAATTTGATGCTGTATTCATATAAGTCATGATCTAAGCTCAATCTATAGCCCATTCTGAAGAAAACGGACGTTTCAAGGAAAATTTTAAACCGGAAGTGAAAATGTACCGGAAGTTGAGATCCTTAGTGAACCCCCAATTTCCGAGGAACTTCATTCGGAATCCAGATGAGGTGTCATCTAATTTATATTCATAGCCGATTATGATACATAGATGTTTCAATAAAATTGAAACGTATTAAACCGGAAATGAAAAAATAACCGGAAGTAAAACTCCTTCGTAAACCATATTCCCCTCCCCCCCTGCCTCTGAAATTTGATGATGAATTCATGTTTTTTACTAATATTGAATCAAATTTAATTTAATAGAGTTTTTTTCAATGTGCATTAACTAAAGATTAATATTATCAAACAGTGCTGTTCGGTATAAAGTATATTTTTCTTTTATTATCAGCAAATTTTGCGTATTGAAATACGAACAATATTAAACAAATTTTTAAATGTCAGCAATAATTATAATTATGCAAACGTTTCAAATAAAAAAAACTAGTATTTTTTTATCTATTATGCATGCCAAAAGCTTTGAAAAAGTTCTAACAGCAAACATTGGCGCCCTGGCTTCAATAGTAATCTACAAGTGAGCATAAAACGCATTCGTGGCAAAATGAAATATATGCAAGAAATTGGAAAATATTTGGAAACTGAATTTATTGAATTACAACTGTATATTCTAATATGTTTGGTATTTCTCATGTTTTTATTATGGCAGTAAAAAAACCATTTAATTATTTTTATTCCATGCTACGGCTTTCATTTTACAATTGATATGCCTTTTGTGAGTAATAATATCTGTACGCTTGGTAAAAAACAAATAAAAGTTCACTATATAAATTTCAGGAAAAGCTCGATTAAATAATTGTTTATATCTTTAGAAATCAAAAAGATTCTACTTCAACATTCTCTGAGGCTTGCGTCAACCAGTCTCATCATGTGGGTTGGTTAGTGCATGAAAATATCTGACGGAAAAAAGTTGGAACTATAATGTATCTTAAAATTAAAATATTTTACCATTTATAGCACTCTACTTTATGACTGTGGAACATATTACCAAATGCCTGAATAGCAAAATAAAAATATACTGCAAAAATTACACTAACTAATCCCGATCTTACCTATAAAACAATTCTGAATGTTCAGCACCGCGTTGAAAACTCCATACTTATATTATACTTGGAAATTTGCTTAAGATCTGCTGGGAATATTTGTTTTTAGCCGTACATACAGAATTTATCGCATCAGCTCTCTCTCTCTCTCTCTCT
Source organism: Amaurobius ferox (assembly GCA_951213105.1). Classification (NCBI taxonomy): domain Eukaryota; kingdom Metazoa; phylum Arthropoda; class Arachnida; order Araneae; family Amaurobiidae; genus Amaurobius; species Amaurobius ferox. The sequence continues at coordinate 61,293,917 of OX578133.1, forward strand.
CTTGTAGTATAAAAACTCAATTAAAGATAAAGAACCACCATAAATGCAAACGCCAGGTAAAGTTCGTAAAATCTAAAAAAGTTTTTCCATTTCCTTGTTTCTCATTTCTTTCGAGACATGTAGACGTCAAATGAAAACTACTTCTGGTGAAAAACTTTCGAATTCTTTTATGCGTTCTCCGCACAAATATACATTTACTTCGTGAAAATCGGGAAAACGTGCAAGGATTTTTATGAATACAATACTTGAAAAGGCTCTAAGTAAAGCAGTTATATGAAATTGTATCATGTGGGCTCTAGAAAATAAAATAAAATACCAAAATCGCAAACGTATTCAACGGAATGCGGGTAATATTTATTTCAGCACCTAGTCTCTAGTACAGAGTGCGGTAAATTAGTTCTGAAGTAAACAAATAAACTTTTTGCACATTCGTTCCAATTCACCATATTTATTTTCAATAAAAGATGATAATATACAATTTGATTAGCGACGTTCTCTTTAATGTGCATGTTGGAGTTGTAAGGGAGGTACAATTGGGAAAATCAAAATCAAAACACAGAAATCGTTTGCTAATGGATCTCAAGTTAAAAAAAATATATATTTAAACTCCACTGTTAAAATTTGCTTTAAACACTGGCATCACAAAGTGTGGGTTACCGGCACCCTATGGTGTAAATTCACATGTGATGTAATTTTTGTTCTGGCTGTATTTTCACTATACGTTAAATTGATTGAATTTTCTTTCAAAGGGGTGTATTCTTTATAGAAGCATATGGATGAATACAGCAAACATGTCGTAAACGTAATTAAGTTGTCATGGAAATTCTCCAGTGTTTGCGCAATAAGTAGAATTTCACTCAAGAGATCTTATATGTGTTGTAAATATCTGTACACATCTGCACATGCGTTTAACCGCCATTATAATTTTCAATTAAGACCACAGCTTTGCTGCCCATTTTCTGCTTTGACAGATAATTATATTTTTTTGCACTAATTTTATATCAAATAACAAAAGACATTAATTGCTTCTGCAATGTAGTAGAAATAGCACAATTATGTGAGAAATAAAATGACACTTTGATACTACAGTGGAAGGTTCGACCTAAGACACGTCCTGAGACATGAAGAGAACAGTGGAAGGGAACATATAAAATAAACATCATATAAAATAAAATAAAAATATTAACTATTGTAAAATATGTTAATGTTTCATAAGTAATATCATGCGATAAATTTGCTGACATCATTCTCGTGGATTTAGCTTGTTCCATTCATCGGAAAAGATACTTGCTGCTGCGGGTTGTAGAGCTTGTTCACGAGGCGCGTAGCAAGCGCGAGAGCTCGTCCATAGTCTTCCTGGATCTACATAAGGCGTTTGATAAGGTATGGATAAATGGACTCCTATTTAAGCTTATCAAACGCCCCTTCCCTCCAAATCTCTTTCACATCTTACATTCCTATCTTACTAGTCGAAGTTTTGCCGTCCGTGTTTCCGACGTACTCTCCTCTCCCAGGGATGTTCTCAGCGGGGTTCCACAAGGTTCTCTTGTTGGGCCCAAACTGTTCAACCTTTACATTAATGATCTTCCACGTTCCCCCGGTGTCTCCCTTGGCTTCTATGCCGATGACACTGCCCTGTTCACACATCACAAACAGACACAAGTCGTGCACGATACTCTGCAAAGTTACCTGAACGTTCTGACGCAATGGTTGATCAAATGGCGCATCAAAGTTAACGTTGGTTAAGTGTGCTGCTGTCACCTTTCCCCCGGCAAACCCCCTCCTCTAATCTCATCCTAAATAATCAGCCTATTCCCTGGCAAGATAGTTACAAGTACCTTGGTGTGTACCTTGATTCCAAATTTACGTGGAAACTTCACATTTCTGAAACTTGTAAGAAAGTGAAGTCTTCACTCGCCCAGCTTCGTCCCCTTTTGGCTTGGAATAGCCGCCTGTCAACTCATAATAAGTTATTGCTATACAAGTCCTGTATACGTCCCATTATGACGTACGGTCTCCCTATTTGGGGCACCGCAGCGGAGACTCACCTTAAGAAACTTCCAGTCATCCAGAATAACGCACTGCGTATGTTTGTTAATCTGCCGAACTACGTCCAACTAGAAGTCCTGCACAGAGACCTCAGAATTGGGCCTTTTTTGGAACATGTCAAAAAACTTTCTCTAAAATTTCACAGAAGTCTGAGAAGCGTAAATAACCCTACGTTGGACAGTATCCCGCGGTATCCGCCGGGTAACCTGGGCGCGCGCAAGCGCCCCCGGTCGTTACCTGCTCGATCGGTGTGAGATATCTTCTTCCGCCCTAAAAAGTGGTTCCGTCCAACATAGTCTTATGTGCTCTCCTTTTTAGTTGCAGACTCTAGCAGCTGTACTCCTCCCTTGCTTTTGGGAATTCGTGAATTGTTGGCAAGCCCTTCCCCTTTTCTGCTACTAGGCACTGCTCAAGCTCAAGGCCCTGCGCCCCCCGGGGCGCACCCAGTCTATCTCCCTCTTTCACCTTCTCTGTTGGGAACCCGCTTGGGTCCCAACTCCTCCGCTTTCTGAAGACTTGGGGGAGGGCATGACCTCTGTCCTGGCCCCGCCCCCCCCAAGCATCTCTTAGTTGCTTAACTATCTCTTAGTTGCTTAAATTACCTTTTACTACTTTCTTTTTTCTGTTTCTTTTCCTTTTCGTCTGGAGTTTAAAGGGAGGAATCCTTTCTCTGCTGGGCACTCCACTTACCCCGTCCTTGAGTCCTTGAGGGAAAAGATGCTTTGGGTAATACTTTTGTATTTGGACGCCAATAGTCATTTATCTGCTATAAGAATAACTTATTTCTCCATCATAACGCTTGGCGAGATCTTGGCAGAATGTCGCCAACTTGGCGACTTTTTAAATGTTGCCAAATTAAAGAAAATATCGCCAAATTGATAAAAATGATGTCAAATCAATGAAAATTCAATATCTTGAAAGAGTAGACTATAAGAGTAACCCATTTCTCCTTCCTTCCGTAATGATGGCAAGTAATTTAGCGGGATGTCGCCAACTTGGCGACTATTTTGTTGTGACAAGAGTGTCACCAAATTGATAAAAATGACGTCAAAAGGGAGGTAATATTTCGCAAATTCTGATTTCCATTATATGACGGACATACCTTCTAGTATATAAGAAATGCTCTTCTCTCCGTTTGTCTGTAACACTTGGTAATGTGTTTGGAGACCTTGACGAATAATTTAGCAAACTATAGACAACTTGGCGATATTTCACCCCAGATTGATAAAAATATCGTCAAAATTGCGAAAATGACACTAAATTATGGAAAGTGACGGCTAATCGATGAATTAATTATTAAAATTTTTTTAATATATGGACTATATCGCTTATTGAGGATGCTATCAATATTGATAATTGTTTATTTAGAGTTGCCCGAAATATAAGTGTTCCATAGTCATGGTTTTTTTCACACCTTATCACTTTTTTAAATTATACACGTGTTTTAACCCATACTAATTTATGTATCTTGGTACCATATGTCTGGCGCAGCATATCCTCTTTGGATCTTGTGCCATTAAACCATAATCAACCAACCAACCAACCAACCGAAATATAAGTTAATTGGGTATCTTGAAGTAATTTTACATATTGTCATTGGGAAAGTCACCAAATGTACAATTCAACGATAAAAACGCACTACCGTGAATCTTATACATTATTTTTTGGCTATAAAAGTTGTACATGTATTGTAGTATATAGGGAAAGTCATTTGCTGCCCACATCAGAATTTTTTGAAAAGCAGTGACAGGTATCACCGTGCTGCAATCCTTTAATGATAGGACCTTTACACAGGTACTTTTTACATTCAATGTAAGCGTTTAGTGCGTTCTTGGTGTCGATTCATACTAATTACATGATGCTCTACAATTTTTTAATATTTTTTGTCTATCTGGCTTTGTTTCCGAGATCGTCAGCCTAACTTTTTACTTTCCTTATATATATAGTATAATGTATAAGGAAAGTATTGTGATGAAATCGAAAATTCGAATTTGAGTCTTCGACGAGAGAGCATGTTTCAAGCACCCCTGAACACGAAACAGAGGTTTTTGAGGTGATGGCTGTGTGTGTGTGTGTGTGTGTGTGTGTGTGTGAGTGAGAATTTGTAGAGACGATATCTCACGTGCAGCGATTCGAACAAAATTTGGTACAAAAATCGCAATCAGTAAATATTGAAAGCCTATTGCTTTTACACAACTCCTCTGTAATGTCTTGGATTTAAAATAAACTTTGGGCAGTTCTGTGTGGAGGTCGGCTTCTGCTGAGCTCTTTCCCGGCCAAGACTTAGGGTTGGTCGTCTGGTCTGGGTCTTCAACACAATCGAATGTTCAGAACCTACCTAAATTTTGAAATGAAATTTTGAAAAATCATCAAAAAATTAAAATATTCAATAAAATTACGTAAATATTCATTTCTTATGTAATTTTCATTAGAAAATTATTGACGTACACTTTAGAACACTAGCACGAACCGTTCTCGAGATACTGCACAGTTTTCAATTGAATTTATCAAAAAATCACATAAAATTGATAAAAAGTATTAGCTATTGTGAAATGTATTCATTTTTCATATGTAATATTATGCGATAAATTTACTATCATCTTTGTCGTAGATCTAGATCGTTCCATTCATGAGAAAAGGCACTTTGGGTAATAGCGTTCTAATTCAACGCCATTAGTCATTTATCTACTGTATGAAAAACCTATTTCTGCATCCACAATGTTATTGTTGAGACCCAGACCGTCCGACCTACCAGAAAGGTGTAAGGTAACTGTTTGGACGGCCGGGAAGTGCCACCCGATTTAGACCGGAACCCAGTAGGGGAGGCATCCACAGGGACCGTACCCTCCTTCCCCTACCACCAACCTCGCGGAAGCACTTACGGACCCACATGTTTAAAGTGATCGTACTCCGCATGAACACGGCGGCAGTTGTGGCAGCGTGCAAATCCAGCGCCCAAACCACCGGGCTACCGCGCCCGAAATGTGTCAACAGCACGCGGTTTTCCCAGGTGGTCACCCACCCAAGTACTAACCGCGCCCGATGTTGCTTGACTTCGGTGATCTAACGAGAACCAGTGTTTTCAGCAAGGTAGGGCCGTTGGCCTGCATACACAATATTTGGCGAAACTTTGGCGATAAATTTGGCGGAATATTTCCAGCTTAGCGGGTTTCTTAATTCTCGACTAGGAGTACAGAAATCACATTTATTCGATCAGACATGATCATTTCACTATATATAGACTTAACGTGTACACTCATTGACCTTGCCTTACAAAGTTACTAGTGCTTAATGACATTTTATGACCCCTGTATATCGAAACATATTGCCTGCATTCTACATCCACAACCTTTTACGTAAAATCTCAAGCACCCTGTGAGTTTCTGAAATTCAAAATCGTTTCGAAGATAATTAAAAACTATATCTTAAAATATCCATTACAATACCACATAAAACTCCTAATTACAGTCAAATTTAAATCGCTTTAATGTTTATATTCAACCATAATGGATAAGATGTTTAAAATCGTCGCGAAGCATATTTTAAGATCGCTTCAATAAAATAAAAGATGTTCATTGCTTTAAATGGTATAAAAGATTTATTTTTAAACTTTCACAAGTCCAACATGTATTTTATAGTTATTTTTCCGTAAGTGTGCTATAAAAAAAAGGCGAAAAGCAATCTGACTTTTCTCAGAAAGTCCGGCAGAGAAAAAGAAACTGATTATAGGGAATGTTTTTTCTACAGGAAAGTGTCTGAATTCCGTCAGCCAATTTTGCTTATTTTCTGGATCTAAAGATTTACTAGAGCATTTAATCATCCGTTTTCATCGTCTGAAAGCTTACGTGAAAGCATTATCATCTAATGTAATTAACACATTTCGACATTTTTTATGAATTTACGTTTTTTTACTTGCAAATTATCAAAGATATGAGCAGACGTTCATATAAAAACATGAAGCTGATACAGATACCTAACTTAAAATACGTATTTCTTTATATTTTAGTTATTTAGCTCCTATATCATGTGTTATGGGTAATGAATTGAAAAATTGCCTCAGACCAATGATGTTTCTCCTGTGCATAATAATTAATCCACATAAAAAGTGATTCTGCTTCGATCGAAGTTGTTTTTACACCAATGAAAGCTAACGAGAAAGGAGATAATCATTATATCTGAGAAGTAATTTAAAAAATTGATTTTAATACGAACAGTCATATGGTTGATAATACAGGGTTATTTGAAAAGTCTTTAAGCACCAAAATAATATCCGATTAAAATGTACACAGTTTTATCCATAGTAAAGTGACTGTGCCTTATCGAATAAAAGGGATTACAGCTCCCTTAGCGGAACATTGAAGTAGTTAGAGGTTTCAGCTCAAACCTTCACGGCAACCTATTTGTTCATGCCGATGGAAAAGGAGGCAGAAAGCTTTTTATCGCTCCCAGACAAGCCACAAACAGGGGAGAGAGGTCGACGAAATCACCTATGGCACGAGTCCGGACAGACAATCCTCAGAGTCTGAATCCCAGTCGCCGACGGATCTAGAAATGGACCACAAAGGTCATCTCCGCCACCAGCAAGAGTCGGTATATGAACCCCCGAATATTACACCCAGAAGACAATTCCACGATTTGTATATCCCCTTAGAGGAGGCGGATCAGAGGCTATAGAACAAATGCCCATACGCCTAGGCGCCCCCCCCCCCTCCGTGGAAAAGTAGTTAGGAACAGGGACTTAGCAACAACGGTATGAAAAACATCTATTTACAAAATTGTAAAGCACTGTCAAATGCAGTGATTATCAACGGGTATATTGCTGCATGCTATTGTCTTGCGAAACTTCCAAAACTTTGTGATATTGCTGATAAAAATAATTAAAATAATTTTACTCAACATCAATTATGAAAAAGGAACAAGAGAAAAGTATTCAAGAGCTTATGTATTCTACACAGGATTTATCGGCTTACAACAATAGATGTAAGACATCAATGAGAAAATTGAGCTAGTCGTTTCTTACACAAAAGTTCAATTAGCAGTGGAATGGAAAACAAATGCAAACGCATTTACTATTCAACCTCAGAGAAGTCTCTGGTGTTTCTTAATTTTTATGTTTTTTATTACTGAAAAGCCCAAGTCACACTAGTAGGTAGTTGAAAAAAATAACAGAGTATTAACTGTTTCCACTGGTCCTTCTGGGCACTCTTTCGTTGCCAACATTCAAAACTTTAAAAGTGGTAGTTCTTTATATTTCAGTTAAAGTGGTCGGTCTAACTGAAGTTGCTCTCCTTTCTCCAGAGGGAGGTCTGTTATGTATTCTGGGGCCACAGCATAAGGATAGCTCACGCAGTCATAGTTAGAGATAGTTATAGAGATAAAATATTGTATCATGTTATTTTAAAGAGGTAGGAGATGCTTTAAAATTAGTTCAAATATCACGTCTCCGTGTGGATCTACATCTAAAGTCAGAGGAAACATCTGAATATTTCTTTACTTTTGTAATTTCCATATTCTAAATTTTCTTAAGAATCCAGTGAATTTATCGCTGGAAGTCAGCATCGTTTCTTGTTTTCCTCGCATACTCTCGTTAAAGTAATTTAAATGCAGTAAATATCGAAATATCGGCCAAGTAGACTACCTTTGCATAGCACTCTTCCTTATTTAACTGCGCAAAGTCTGGGTTTACAATGTTAAACATATTTAATACCTCCTTTTTCAGCTCTAAAAATCTCGCAAGGACTTTACTATTTGACAACAAGCGGATATTAGTATGCATAACTAAAGTACCATGACGAGATCCAGCTTCATAGTACAAGTCTTATTTGTCTTGAGCCCTTGACGAAATTGACCATCTTAACGACTGAGTCTAAAACGATTTTAAGTTCTATTGCAATAGTCCTCTCCATCAGAGACTACACTCTAAACTTGAACCCACACTCTAAATCTTGTTTCAATTTTGAAACAAATCCTTTGAATCTTCTTGTCATTGCAAATGCAACAAACAGTTTAAAAAAATTTCCAGGACAGTTCCAAGTTTATTTTTTTAAACAGTTTGTTTAAAAATAAAAACAGTTTTTTTCATTTAGTTCCAAAGTGCTGGATATAGAATAATATACATTTAATCCGGTTGACGTTGAAGGCAACTCAATACATTAAAGGAATTGCTCAATAATCGAATCCTAATCAGCAAATCTGATGTAATTCAGTAACTGACATTTCTTATTTATGAGTCTGTAGTGAATCTGTAGTAGTCTGTAGTCTGTAGTAGTCATCGATCTGTAGTGAAAGTACTCGACCGTCACTTAGCATTTCATGTATACGGTTCTGGATATCTGAATATGTCATAAATCCGCCAGGAAATAATATATCGTTTGACAATAGAAAAAAGCTATTTCTTTTTCAGTGCCGTTTAACATCGATTTCACTATTTCTTTGCAGCAGGTCAAATTACATCCTTCGCGATTGCATGGGGCTAAATTTTTTGGCTACTATTTTGGAAGCTTTTTAACTGGCCACTTGTGCCTTTTCAGAACTAGTTGTCCTCCATAGCTTTTTGTGACTTTCCTTCTGATGACAACATGGCTAAAATAGATCTTAGCTTTTCCAGATAAGTGATTATGTTTGGTATCCAGATGTATTTTCAGTATGCTAGAGGCCATACATTAGTTGCTTAGTTTATCTCCACATACGACACATTCTAGTACTGGAAGGTTTTTAGATCCACTAAACGTAAAACCAAAGTTTAGATAACCACCTTGGTAGTACTTGCAAACTGTTCCAGTAGATTCCACGTCTCCCTATACTGCTTTCTTGACACTTACCTTGGAATCAGTTCTTTCTCACTTTTGTTACTATAACATTCTATCATTGACTCATCTTCAACTTTTATCCTTGTAATCAGAAAAGTATTCATATTGAACTTTAATTTCATAAGCGAAAAGCACAATACTGCATATAACAAGTGTCAGTCAGACTAACAATCAGCCTGAAAACATGCCAAATTACGAACAAACCTGAGTTACGTCTGCAAGCTTACAAACAATTGGCTACTGAAAGAAAATTGTGCAAGCGCAAGAACGAGTCTCCCGCAGTATTGTCAACTCAAACGTTTGTATGCCTCAGAAACTCACTACAAATGATAATAATCACGAACAAAAATAGGTTGAGAGCCATTGGTCTAATTAATAGGAATTGCTAGATGTTGTAACACGATGACACCTATATTATCTATAACCGATTTATGTTAAATGTATATTTAATGGAACCAATACAATGTCGTTTCTGACTAATTAGCCAATGCTCTACAACTCCGTAATTAAGCTTTTGCATCTATCTCGCTCTACTGTCTATCCCATTTCGTCTATCCAAATATATTCAATTTTCCACTAAGGAAGCTGCTTTTGTTTGATCGGGCATTGTCACTTTACTAAAGATAAGCTTAACGTGTATACTCATAGACCTTTCTTTACAGAGTTATTGGGGTGTTGAAGGGCTCTATTAAGAAATATAGTTTGCTTTTCATTACTAAAATATTTTATTGAATTCGTCATAAAAGATGGTTGTCTGTCTGTATGTATGTTTCAACTTCTTTGATGACATTTTAAATATACTTTACTACGTGTTAAAGATCTGAAATTTTGTATATTAATGTATTAATAATTTGGAGAACCGACATTCGCTTTTTCGAGAAATAGCTCTGGAAAAATATCAGATAGAATCTATAGAAACATATAACCCCGTTGTTGTAAGATAGTTTAAAATGAGTCCAATGATATATATATATATATATATGTGTGTGTGTGTGTGTATGTGTGTGTGTTGGTGTGTCTGTGTGCTAAAGATAATTTTTTCACACGTGACACTGCTTACGACGAACTATGAATATAAGAATTTACCCCCAGAAAGAACTTCTTATCTACAAGATTAACATTTTTTGTAAAGTCTCAAACTCTGTGGATGCCTTGTAAAGAATAGTGATTTATAAAGCAGTTAAACGGCATTTTGCACTTTAAATAATTATTATAATACTAGCCTTAAACTTCTAATCACACTCAAAGTCAAATGACATTAATGTATATATTCAACCATTACGAATAAGATGTTTAAAATCCTCGCAATGCATATTTTAAGATCGCATCATGTTCATTGCTTTAAATAATATAAAAGTTTACTTTTTAAATTTTCATGAGTCCAGCATGCATTTTATAGTTATTTTTGTTTAAGTGTACTATAAAAAAGGCGAAAAGCAATCTGACTTTTCTCAGAAAGTCCGGCAGAGAAAAAGTAAAGTATTACGGGAAATGTTTTTTCTGCAGGAAAATGTCCGAATTCCGTTAGTCGGTTTTGCTTTTTTCCGGATCTTAAGATTTCCCTGAGCATTTAATCATTTCATGGTAGCTTACGCGAAAGCATTACCATCTAATAGAAAGTAACTAGCAAACTTGGATGTTTTTGTCGGTTTATGTTTTTTATGTAAAATAATTTTCATTCATATAAAAACAGGGAGCTGATGTAAATTCGCAACTTAAAATATGTATTTCTCCTTTAATATATTTTCTACATTACATGGTAATAAATAGAAAGTTATCCTGTCGAAAATCGAAACTCGAGTTTTCAACTGATTTACACATTTTGAACACTCTAGACCTTTAAAATGCAGTTTTTAGCTTTGTTGTTGAGACTCAGACCGTCCGACCTACCAGAAAGGTGTAAGGTAACTGTTTGGACGGCCGGGAAATGCCGCCCAATTTAGACCGGAACCCAGTGGGGAAGACATCCACAGGGACCTTCTTCCTTCCTCTACCACCAACCTCTCGGAAGGGCTTACGGGCCACATGTTTAACGTGATCGTACTCCGCGTGAGCACGGCGGCAGTTTTGGCAGCGGCGGGAATCGAACCCGGGCCTACCGAATGCAACTCCAGCGCGCTAACCACTGAGCTACCGCGCCCGCAGTTTTTAGCGTGACGTCTCTGTGCGCATCTGTCTCTGCAATGTATGTATCCACGGTAACTAAATAACTAACTGATCGAATTGTGTTATTAAGCTCAGTTTAATAGATTATAAAAGAGAAAATGAATTTATGTCTCTGACGAAAGTCGTGTGCCCACATCAGAATTTTACTTTACCCACATTTGCAGAGTCCACTTCGACGATAAGAACTTACCGCGGCCCAGACCCGAGGGCTCGCCAAAAATATGGCCGAGCATCTAAAATCTCGGGCCGGGAAAAAAGCTGACCCCCAGCAAAAAGAAGAGCCAACGGGCAACCCAGGCCCAGCGGACAAGGAAAGCCGTCGACTCCCCCAGGCGACGCACCCACAACCCAAGACACCAAGGGATTTATTACCAGAAAAAAGGGGGTGCCTGGCCAAGGCGGCTACTACAGCCTACAATCTTCCGCACATATTTGCGGGAACCAAAGAACCAATACAATAATAAACAAATATTATTATTTAATACAAGAAAAGAAGTTCAAAAAATAACAAATAAAAACCTAATCAGGTGTTCCAATATAAAATCACTATTCCATATTAAAATCCACCAAAATAAACCTTTCAATAATTTATTAACATAACAAAGGATTATTCATATATTCCAAACCAAACATAATTCAAACCATAATCCACCAATAAATAAAGCACCAACACTCATGAGTAACAACACCAAAAAACCACCAATAATAACCAGTATTAAATATCATAAATACCAACACCAAGAAACACCAAAACTAGCCATAAACCAAGACATCCCCAATAAATAAAATTTACTTTTTATCCAAAAGAACTGGAATTGATTGAGAATAAAAGTAAGGAGGATGATAGTGTTGATTTTCTAGATATCACACTAAAACATGACAGTAGATATGGTACTTATACCGTCTTATATGACAAGAGAAATAATTTCAATATGGAAATCAATCATATTATAGATTGGAGTTCCAATTTGACCAAAAACATCTTCAGAAATGTCGTCATAGGTCACCTCAAAAGAAATCAACGCATTAATACTTTCAAGTCAGATTGCATCATACATAATAGGAATATTATGAAGGAGGCAATAAAGCGGAATTATCCAGTTGGCTTTCTGACATGTTATTATAATTCCCTATTTAATACAAAAAAGGGAGAAAATGCTTATTTAAGGGATATGGCAGAGGTATAGAACGATGAAAGTAAAAATAACGTATTACGCATGCGTAAACTGCTTTTATATATAAGGCACTCTGGCATTTGCTGCATTGCCATTCTTTTCCTTCCCTTGCAATCCTGGTTGATTCCTATTTGTTTACTCTGCACTTTTTCGAGTGTTTTTGATTTGACACATATACGGAAGTATGACTTCTGCATGGCATTGGTACCGTGAGTGTTGCCCGGGCATAAAAGCAGTCTTTTAAACGGGAAAGAGGGGTCGCCATCCCCCTCTACCATTTTATGCCTTGCATTTGGTCATTTCCCTCTTTTTTTCATATGAATCTTGTATGTTACTTTAGGAGAGTGTGCTGCTTTGCGCCAACTTCTGGAGAATAATTGGATAACTGTGGAAATAATTTTAATTTTTTATGTTTACTATGCTTTATATATAGGGACACTATGTCTTGCAGCATTGCGCGGATATGTCGTCTCGTTTATCTTGTTCGATGTTTTATGACCTGGGTTGCTTCTCGGACCATACACGTGCTGTGGTGGTCTTCCGTGTGTTGTTGGATCGGCTTTTAGGTTAAGACTGGGGACGCACTATGGTATGTTGTGTTATTTTGATTCCATGTTGATTTCTTATGTCACGAATTGTAACTCTTTTAGCATGTTTTTAACAAGGTAGTATTTGCCTTTTAAGTGTTTTATTGTGTTTTAGCGTTATCTAACACGGATAATATATATCTACGTCCATTTTACAAATAACGTATTTCAATGAAATGATATTATATAAAAACCAAAAAAAGTTTAAAATGTTCAAAAAGTCACTGAGTCATGCATTCGCACATCCAGGCTATTCTGATATGCTTTGTGAGGATATCGCGTTTAAAGTATGTTTTATAATTTCTACACAGCTTTAATGAGCAAGATGGTGGATTTGGTAAAAAGAATCACGATTTACATTTACTCCTCAATAAGAGATATAAACTGTTGAAATGATACTTTATGAATGAATACAACTATATATTTTTTAGTGACTGGCAAACATACTGTTCTAGAGTATATGCCCGGTAATACAACAATACAGGGTAGTAGTATTATCGATAACCAGTGACCCTCAAGCTTTGTATATGATGTCTAACATAAAGAAATATTTCAAGCCTGTGCAACATGTTATTGACAACACTGTGACTAATATAAATAGCGTCTGTAATGTTTCTCATTGTTCTACCGACTCGATCCTTAATCTTAATGGATCACCCTTTTTTAAATATTCATATCGCCATTATTTTAATAGAATACGTGATTTTAAGTTTAAAAAATGCCAATCACATCGATGTAAACTCTGCCCAGTGGCAGACCCTCTCCAAATATCTACTCAAGATCCCCGTTACGGTATATTCTGCAAAACCTATAATGTCATCTACTGTATAACTTGCCAAACATGCAATGCCAAATATATCGGACAAACCAAAAATCGTTTACATTTGCGAATAAACTTACATCGAAGTCAAATCGGCAAATCTCTTCTCACTGATGCAACTATCACCAATTTGGAACTCCGTCATTATGGAAGCCATGATTTTTCACAAATAATTGTTACAATTATCGATGTTGTACCCAACCTGTCAGAAAGACTTTGGTGGGAAAATACACACATCCAACAATATGGAACAGCTTTCCCGTATGGACTCAATACGATCATATTTAATGACAATTATAATTTGGAATCCTGTAAAAATGAAAAACGTAACCCTGTATTACAAGATATCCATTGTGCTATAAAAAAGAGATGGCAAAGGGGAAAAAGAAAACATAATAAAACCAGTTATAATGCAACTCTTGAAAAGATCGAAACGTTCATAAAAAATGTGTGTACAGGAATAATAATAAAACCTGGATGGATTAAAAATCTTATATTTAGTATAAAAAAACGTTATATTCAACGCATCTGGTGTTATTTGAAAGAGTATCAACTCGAAGAACATCTATTTGTTGACAATAATGAAAATGCTTGTACAAATTACGCTATAATGATGGATTTACTTAAACTAAGGGCCAGTACATTAAACATAGTATTAAAACCCTCTACCCGGAAGAAAACTACTACAGCAGAGCCTTTTGTTACTACCTACAAAAATAAAAATTATGATGGAATACCAATCAAGACATATATAAAAAACTTGGCACATCTCTTGCCAATACCTGACATCGAGGTAAAGCTGATTTATAAATTTGTGCAAACCAATGGTAGAAAAATATTTAATTATAATCGTATAAGCAGAAACATCCATGTATATCAAAGTGAAGAGTGTAGTTGTCAAAACAGCCCTTATATAGACACCCATCATGGGCACATTGTCACTGGAAACCTGGATCTATTGGATAATCGGAAGTTAAAATCTATGCTTCAACTTGGTACGAAATTTCGTATACAAGATTTCACAAATATTAAAAAGGACTTTGAACAAGATTTAAAGAAATTTACATATAAACTCGCCGTAAAATACAGCATGCCAATACAAGCTTTCCAAGAATGGCAATACAACCTTACTAAAATGTTCAATCTCCACTACAAAACAGTGTGTAAAAAAACGTATTATCCTTCTCTTCAAAATGCAGTCAATAAATATGAAGATAAATATGTTATAACTTATACTGATAAAGTAGTATCAAATTACGCTTTCACATGCAGAAAATACTACGTTGATACTTTAAAAAATAGTTATCTTGACAAACAAATGTACTCCCCTTTACAACAAAATGGAAATTGTCTGGCAAATAAAATCAAAGATCTGTATAAACTAATTGATATCGAACTTAAAGTAGTTAACTTTCCATATCTGGTATTAATACCAAAACTTCATAAAAATCCAGTCAAATTCCGGCCGGTGACTGTGGGATGTGGATCCTATTTGACAATTGCAAATGAAAAACTTTTAAATATACTTAAAAATGTTCTGATTATACTCAAGAAACAAGGAACAGTAATGATAAATAATAGTTACGATGTCATCAACCGACTTCCATTTTATAGCAAGGATATACGTTTCAAAAGTTACGATTTCCGTGATTTATTCAACAACATCAATCTGGAAAATCTATATGAAATTTTGAAGGAACTACATGAAATATATGACTTAAAAGAACATATTACCTTCAGAAAATACAAGGACCTGATTCGCATTGTGTTATTTGAAAATATCTTATTTGATGGCACCAGCTATTTTCAACAGGTGAAGGGTATTCCCATGGGAGGGGGTTGTTCATCCCTGCTCGCCGATCTATACTTGAATAAATTTGAAAATGGCACTCATATACTACACGAAATGCCATACTTTCGTTATGTTGACGATGTCCTTGTTGGGCAATATAAGAATACACCCCAATTTGATTTTACTTTTTATCCAAAAGAACTGGAATTGATTGAGAATAAAAGTAAGGAGGATGATAGTGTTGATTTTCTAGATATCACACTAAAACATGACAGTAGATATGGTACTTATACCGTCTTATATGACAAGAGAAATAATTTCAATATGGAAATCAATCATATTATAGATTGGAGTTCCAATTTGACCAAAAACATCTTCAGAAATGTCGTCATAGGTCACCTCAAAAGAAATCAACGCATTAATACTTTCAAGTCAGATTGCATCATACATAATAGGAATATTATGAAGGAGGCAATAAAGCGGAATTATCCAGTTGGCTTTCTGACATGTTATTATAATTCCCTATTTAATACAAAAAAGGGAGAAAATGCTTATTTAAGGGATATGGCAGAGGTATAGAACAGGGGTCGGCAACCTATTGAAACGGAAGAGCCAAAAGTTACAATTTACAAAATTTCCCAGTTTTTAAAGAGCCACTAAAAATTTTCGTTTCAATATTATAGTATTTGCTTATATATATTTGATTTTTGATTTAAAATAAACAGCTTTAAATACGGAATAATATTTATTCATATAAAAACACAAATATGGATAGTTACATCAATGGGAGCATTGGCTTTGCATGCCTTTTGAAAGTTTGATTAAATCTGGCTTATAACTTGTTGTTTTAAGTTTCAAGCACGACTCTAGATTTTTATTTGTTAGTTGACTTCTAACTTTACTTTTTATTATATTCATGCAAGAGAATACTTGCTCGCACGAATATGTCGACCCGAAGATCGTCAGCACTCCATATGCCAACTTCTTCACCTCACTGTAGCATTCTGGAAGACTATTCCATGCGCCGAATATAAGGGCCTCAACTTCTCCACTTGTGCTACGCGATGTGCATGCATTTCTAGATCTCCAACTCTTCCAACTTGCTCTTGAGTTCTGTGAACTTGCCACTCCACAAGTCTTTGGATTTCAAATCTAGCAATTGCATTTGGAGCGATCCAGCATCAATTCCAAATGGCTCAATGTTGATCTCATTTGTATTTGTGTTGAGAGGATTTACTATTAACGCGAGAGTACATGTTTTATGTACATATGAGTACATATGAGAGTACATATGAGAGTAGTTGTTTGTTTTGAATTGCTCGAATATCTCAGCGAATCCATCTTCATGTTTTTTGAAGCTATGCTGAAGTAATTCGTGTCAATAGTTGCATTGGTCTCATCGCGATATTGCTTCAGATTTTTAAAATGAAGTAATTTACCGCTCTCCATGTTTTCAACAAAAAGAAGTAATTCCTTTTCGAAACAAACTACTTCTTCAAGCAAGGCGTAGGCTGGGTTGCCCTTTCCTTGCAGTTTTAGATTTAGTTCATTTAGTTTCATTGTGGTATCTACCATGAAGTTGAATTTTTGCAGCCATTTGTCTTCTTCCAATTCGGGATGGTCAATGCTTTTTTCATTGAGGAATGTTTTTATTTCACTCAAGCACAAAGCAAATCGTTGCAATACGTTGCCTCTGGAAAGCCATCGCACTTTATTGTGCTGAAGTAGGTCAGAAAACTGGCTATCTATTTCTTCAAGGAAATCTTTAAACTGGCGATGGTAGAGTGCTTTTGCCAAGATGCTGTTAATAATCTTAATTACCAAGTTCATGACTTCAACTATTTCGGCCGGAAATGTTTGGGCACAGAGCGCTTCTTGATGAATTATGCAGTGAAACGTTAGAATTTCGTGGTTTATTTTTTCTTAAGAGTTGATGTTACCCCTCTATGTATTCCTGTCATACTTCTGGCTCCATCAGTTGCTATAGAAAAGATTTCATTTATATCGATTCCATTGTCTTCCAGGCATTTTTGCACAGCATTTGCTATATCTTCTCCACGAGTTTGCCCTGAGAGCGGTAGCAATCCTGTCAGTTCTTCTTTTGAACCTTGGGACGACATATACCTGACGAAAAGGGCAACTTGTGCCGTGTCTTTTATGTCGCAAGACTCATCTATAGCAAGTGATAAGGCAGAAGCCAGTTGAATGTCTTCCACTTGCATATGTGTTACATTTGAAGACATTTTAGCAGTTCTATCTTGTACTGTTTTAGCAGATAATGGCAAATCTTTGATTTTTTTCATGATTTCTGCTTTGTTTTTAAAATCACGAAACAGTTCTTCAGATGCACGTATAAAACAATCTTTGACGTACTCACCATCTGTGAATGGTTTTCCTCTTTTTGCAATTTCTAATGATACTGCAAAGCTTGCCAGATTTACATTATTGGAAGATTGCGCCCAGTTACTTAGCATGGAACTTGACTGTTGTTTTTTTGGAGCTCTTCAACAGCCTTTTTTCGTGCGTCACCGGTTGGGCATTTACCAGCAAACTGGGTATGTTTTGTAGTGAAGTGTCTCTCCAAATTTGACTTCTTATTGTGTGCGAGTTTTTCGTGGCAAATGAGACAAGTCGGAAGGCCATCTGTGTTGCATATGAATGCAAACGACTCCGTCCAATCCTGATTGAATTCTCGGATTTCTTCTTCAGTTCTTCTCTTTTTTTTACCAGATGCCATGATGGCGGCGGAGATAAAAAAATGATTTTTTAAAATTTTACTTAGCTATCTAAAACGGCAAACAATTTATTTACCATTATTACTTCGTTAAAACGATCCTCAGATATGTAATCCAATTATGTTACTGATTACTAGAATCTGTTACTGATTACTAGAATCTGTTACTGATTACCAATTCTGTTACTGATTAATAGAAGCTATTGAGAAATTAGGTACTTAAAAATATATTTTCTTATTTTTTAAGGGTTTTGATAATAAATTATTAATTTTTTCGTATGGAACTGGAGAGCCGCAACTTTACATCAAAAGAGCCGCATGCGGCTCGCGAGCCGCAGGTTGCCGACCCCTGGTATAGAACGATGAAAGTAAAAATAACGTATTATGCATGCGTAAACTGCTTTTATATATAAGGCACTCTGGCATTTGCTGCATTTCCATTCTTTTCCTTCCCTTGCAATCCTGGTTGATTCCTATTTGTTTACTCTGCACTTTTTCGAGTGTTTTTGATTTGACACATATACGGAAGTATGACTTCTGCATGGCATTGGTACCGTGAGTGTTGCCCGGGCATAAAAGCAGTCTTTTAAACGGGAAAGAGGGGTCGCCATCCCCCTCTACCATTTTATGCCTTGCATTTGGTCATTTCCCTCTTTTTTTCATATGAATCTTGTATGTTACTTTAGGAGAGTGTGCTGCTTTGCGCCAACTTCTGGAGAATAATTGGATAACTGTGGAAATAATTTTAATTTTTTATGTTTACTATGCTTTATATATATATATATATATATATATATATATATATATATGTGTGTGTGTGTGTATGTGTGTGTGTTGGTGTGTCTGTGTGCTAAAGATAATTTTTTCACACGTGACACTGCTTACGACGAACTATGAATATAAGAATTTACCCCCAGAAAGAACTTCTTATCTACAAGATTAACATTTTTTGTAAAGTCTCAAACTCTGTGGATGCCTTGTAAAGAATAGTGATTTATAAAGCAGTTAAACGGCATTTTGCACTTTAAATAATTATTATAATACTAGCCTTAAACTTCTAATCACACTCAAAGTCAAATGACATTAATGTATATATTCAACCATTACGAATAAGATGTTTAAAATCCTCGCAATGCATATTTTAAGATCGCATCATGTTCATTGCTTTAAATAATATAAAAGTTTACTTTTTAAATTTTCATGAGTCCAGCATGCATTTTATAGTTATTTTTGTTTAAGTGTACTATAAAAAAGGCGAAAAGCAATCTGACTTTTCTCAGAAAGTCCGGCAGAGAAAAAGTAAAGTATTACGGGAAATGTTTTTTCTGCAGGAAAATGTCCGAATTCCGTTAGTCGGTTTTGCTTTTTTCCGGATCTTAAGATTTCCCTGAGCATTTAATCATTTCATGGTAGCTTACGCGAAAGCATTACCATCTAATAGAAAGTAACTAGCAAACTTGGATGTTTTTGTCGGTTTATGTTTTTTATGTAAAATAATTTTCATTCATATAAAAACAGGGAGCTGATGTAAATTCGCAACTTAAAATATGTATTTCTCCTTTAATATATTTTCTACATTACATGGTAATAAATAGAAAGTTATCCTGTCGAAAATCGAAACTCGAGTTTTCAACTGATTTACACATTTTGAACACTCTAGACCTTTAAAATGCAGTTTTTAGCTTTGTTGTTGAGACTCAGACCGTCCGACCTACCAGAAAGGTGTAAGGTAACTGTTTGGACGGCCGGGAAATGCCGCCCAATTTAGACCGGAACCCAGTGGGGAAGACATCCACAGGGACCTTCTTCCTTCCTCTACCACCAACCTCTCGGAAGGGCTTACGGGCCACATGTTTAACGTGATCGTACTCCGCGTGAGCACGGCGGCAGTTTTGGCAGCGGCGGGAATCGAACCCGGGCCTACCGAATGCAACTCCAGCGCGCTAACCACTGAGCTACCGCGCCCGCAGTTTTTAGCGTGACGTCTCTGTGCGCATCTGTCTCTGCAATGTATGTATCCACGGTAACTAAATAACTAACTGATCGAATTGTGTTATTAAGCTCAGTTTAATAGATTATAAAAGAGAAAATGAATTTATGTCTCTGACGAAAGTCGTGTGCCCACATCAGAATTTTACTTTACCCACATTTGCAGAGTCCACTTCGACGATAAGAACTTACCGCGGCCCAGACCCGAGGGCTCGCCAAAAATATGGCCGAGCATCTAAAATCTCGGGCCGGGAAAAAAGCTGACCCCCAGCAAAAAGAAGAGCCAACGGGCAACCCAGGCCCAGCGGACAAGGAAAGCCGTCGACTCCCCCAGGCGACGCACCCACAACCCAAGACACCAAGGGATTTATTACCAGAAAAAAGGGGGTGCCTGGCCAAGGCGGCTACTACAGCCTACAATCTTCCGCACATATTTGCGGGAACCAAAGAACCAATACAATAATAAACAAATATTATTATTTAATACAAGAAAAGAAGTTCAAAAAATAACAAATAAAAACCTAATCAGGTGTTCCAATATAAAATCACTATTCCATATTAAAATCCACCAAAATAAACCTTTCAATAATTTATTAACATAACAAAGGATTATTCATATATTCCAAACCAAACATAATTCAAACCATAATCCACCAATAAATAAAGCACCAACACTCATGAGTAACAACACCAAAAAACCACCAATAATAACCAGTATTAAATATCATAAATACCAACACCAAGAAACACCAAAACTAGCCATAAACCAAGACATCCCCAATAAATAAAATTTAAAAATGCCCCCTATCAATGAGCACAAAGCACCTATAAATAGAACCGAAAGGAAAAACATAACCGTAACAAAATTAACATACATAAATTCTATTAAACAAGTAACACCAATAATTTACTACCATAAAAATTCCAATAATTCCCTACCATAATAAACATAACTAATTCAAAAGTACCATGCATAAATTCCATTAAGCAACTAACCACCTCTAACAAAATCCCAAACAGTGCAATTATAACAATTACAAATACCATATATAAAGAAACTATATACAATTACTCTATTAGAAATTATCATACATAAATTCCATTAAACAACTAACACCAAAAATTTACTACCCTGAAAATACCAATAATTCCCTTCCACAAATAACATAACTAATGCAAGGATACCATACTTAAATTCCATTAATCCACTAGCCACCACTAACAAAATCCCAAGAAAGGCAATTACAATATTACAATACCAGATATAAAGAAACTATATACAACCACCCTAATATATGCAAATAACAATCTAACACAAAAAACCAATTACCAATTATAATAATATAACCTATTTCCCATAATCAATAAAATCCCTAGATACTTCTAAACTACGAAGATAACGTGGACAAAGACGTGACCGGCACGAATGCACAACATCCAAATTCAAGCCATATTTCTTATTGACCTCCTCACAGTTAATACACTTCCCAGTGCCTGAGCAATCCATTCCCTCATGCAAATCCGCACACTTTAAATAGTTGAGGGGAGCCTCGCACCTAGTCCTTGAATGACCCAGCTTTCCACACTTAGTACACATTAAAACATTATTGAACTCCCTAACAGGCAAACTAACCATTCCACATTGTAAACGACCCGAGTCTAAAATATTCCCCAAGAGCCCAGGGGCAACCTCCAATACCCAGTGTTTTCCACGTTTGACCTCCAAACTAAAACATAACTTAATATCAGTTTTATCACAGAAAAACTCATTTTGACTCAGTATTAACTCAAAAGCAGCATTCCTTTCCAATTTTGAATCAACTCCAAAAATAATAATCTTGGGTCTTCTTCTTTCAAAATAACTCATTGTATATGCCTTGTCAAAACCAGGAAGTTCAACAAGCCGAGACTTCAACTCCTCTTTATATCGGGAACTCTTGGTCACAATGGCCAAGCCACCCTTTGAAACACCAAAATATCTTTCAATCCCAGCAGAAGAATTAACAAGAGAGAGAGCCCACTACGCACGAAGTTGAGAGTCTCACGAAAAGGGGACCTTACGACCGGTAGAACCAACAAGGTACGAGAAGACAAAGGGTCCGCAACAGAGGTAGAATCCGATATGGGACCATGAGGGTCCCGCTCCAAAGTTTTCACAGTATCCTGGACAACCGCAAGAGAATCTCTCAGGTCATCAGACAAGCCCTTCAAAAAATCACAATGCGGACTCAACAATTTCTCAACAGATAAACCAGAGACTCGGGACTCATCAAGCCCATCACGGAATTCACCAGGTCCATCAGCCATACCCTCTTCAAAGACCAAAGATGATGAAACTCTAGACCCCAAAACAGAGGTACCTGATCTCAGGTCACCTCTACATTTAACCAGTTCTCCCTCGGAAAATTTAAGGGTACGAGAAGTGGAAAGGAGACAGCCAACCAAAGGTTGTACAAACCTCTTCACCATTGTCCGTTGAACGGACCCAGAAAAATTAACACCTTTCTTGTCAACCAAAAAATTCCCAAGCTTCACCAGGACATCCCGAGCCAAAGCACCAGGATGAATAACCTGTTCATCAGAAAAGAAATTATACCTAAGATCTTCATTACTAATTTTATCAATAATACGTCTTACCACATCCATTAATTCCGTTTCACCAGTAAGATCCACTCCAGAAGCGTCCCCATCCTTGGAAACAGAAAAAGAAAGTTCTCTCCCCCTCACTCCTATCTCCGAAACAGACTCTAAGCCCTCAGCAGATCTCACCAAGGGGGATGACTCTTTTACGACTTCCGCATCAACAACCAAAGTAGCACTCGTTTTTAAAAGATCAATCCTAAGATTTAAATCCTTAATTTAATTTTCCTTAACCTGCAACTCAATCTTCATTCTTTCCAGTTGACTAGTTTTCTTATTTAATTGTCTTCGAGTAGTATTACAATTAACTGTGGTTTCGTGCAACACCTTCTCAGTACTAGTAAATTTCTCATAATAGGAATCCGACTCCTTCTGAATATCCGCCAATTCCCGATATTTCACAGTCCGCAACTGAGATCGGCACTCCCTAAGAAAGGCCTCTTTCTGCCGAATAATTTCCCGCAATCCTAAATTATCTACTTCAGCCTCAGGGGAACAAGAGTCCTCCAGAGGCCTTCTAATTTCAAACCATTTTTCACAAGCTTCTGGAATATTATTTTTAACCAAGTCTTCAACAGTCTTTTCTAATTTAATATTCTTATATCTCAATTCCTTGAGAACCCTATCCTTTTCCCTATTAACAGCCTGTAAACCATCAATACTCCTATCCTGTTCTAGTCTCTCACTTTTACTGTCATCCAAATATACTTCCTTTAATTGATATGAATCACACAGTCGAATAATAATATCTTTAAGAGGGACAAGAAACCGAGTAACAAGTTGTCCTTGGAGGGGACGAGCAAAATGAGATGTTCTTTTTTCCGAACAAAATACCTTAAATTCCTCCAAATAAGCAGATACATCCTTAATCGGCAACCAAAATTCACCCCCAGACCCTAGGGGGGAATCAACACAAATTTCCTCAAAATCTGGTAAAGAACTCACCAATTCATAGAGTTCTGGAGCATAGAACATAGCACTATATAAGGGTATAATCAGAAAGTATCACTATTATTTATAATACAGATTTTACAAACATTATGACCAACAAAGTACACAATAAAACAACATTCAACATTATAATCAAATTTAACAAATTACAACCTCAAATTCTTCCAGAATCAAATATATAAAAATATATTTTTAATCATTTGGTTTTTAAAAATATAAGTAGAACCTCCCAGCAATAGGTTAATAAACAGTAATTTTATTAAATCTATTAACAATTAATAAGTAGCATGAATACCATTAAATACCCACAATATTCTCAATTATAACATTATAAAATATCATTGAAAAATTTCTAAATTCACAACACTATAAATCCCATATGGGGGTACTAAACAGGCATCATGGAAGCAAGAGAAGGTCCAACAACAAACACATTCCGTCATCAATATTAAAGCATGTCCATATTAAATCCATAAATAAAGTTTCAATAACCAAGTTCACAATATAGTATTCCTAAGAGCTTTGGATAATAGAGCAGAGGTTGCAATAATTTTAACACCAATAGTTCTCTTAATAATTAAAAACCTGAAACCAAGTTACATGTCCAATAAACTATGTAATATTAATAGAATCTTGAATATTTGCGATTTTTTGACGTAATCCAAGTCTTTCAATAATCAGAACTACACTAAATATCTTCATTAACAAAAGGCTGAAAAGTCCAAGAAAAATCATAAGTTCTTCTGTTTACTCTCAGATACCTCCATAAACTGGGATCATGGAATCAGTCAATATCATTCAAGGCTAAGGGCGGCGACGTCATCAAATGCTCAAAATTAATTTATAATTGTACCAATATAGCCACAATTACCAAATTCAGTATATATCACTTATAGGCAACCACCAAACCATATAACCAATTATTGAATTTTTAAATAGCACTAAAGTGAAGATATAACAAGAAAGATCAATCATTCTTAAAGCATTGATTATGAAACACTTTCCAAATTCAATGCAATTTTATTTAAAAAAGTCGAAAATGCAACACATTCCTCGGTAATATTTTAAAACTTATCACACACACACAATACTACATTGATTTATTATATTTGAAAACTGAAACCTTCATTGAAAAAAATGTACTTCATTGAAATGACGGCATTGAAATATAAATTGCCTGGTTTAAATATCTCTAAAATGCAATACATTCCACGGTAATATTTTTAAAACTATCATAATATTACGATAATTTATTATATTTGAAAACTTCATCGGAAACAACTGAAATAAATTCAAATGACGTCATAGAAAAAATAACACGCCTGGATCTCTCTATAAAAGCAGGATTTCATTCATAACTTTCTCCATTTCATTCATCACAATACTATAATAATTTATTTTATTTAAAAATTAAGACCATGGAGCTACAATTCATAAACTTTATGCTTAAAACTTCATCGAAAAAAATCGTCCTTCTGTTTATAAAATCAATTAATATTTCATTCATATCAGCCATGCAGACTCCATGGACTGAATTATTTTGTGTTAAAGAAATACAGTAATTCTAATACAACTCATTCTACATATTTTGCTGTTTACATTTTACATAGGTGAAAAATAGGCTTAGTTGTAGAAATAATCAAATTTGAATGAGAATTTAAACTCAAATATATTGT
The DNA here is from genome assembly GCA_951213105.1 of Amaurobius ferox. Lineage (NCBI taxonomy): Eukaryota > Metazoa > Arthropoda > Arachnida > Araneae > Amaurobiidae > Amaurobius > Amaurobius ferox. The sequence goes on from OX578133.1 coordinate 61,319,305, forward strand.
CATTGTGTTGTTTTAGTATGTAGATGTACAGAATTTAAGCAAAAATTAAGTAGTTTAAGGACGGATACAACACTCAATATGAATTAAAAAGAACTTTAGAAAATCACGATTTTGAAACAAGATGGATGCCATATATCATTTTGAAGTGGGTCATGTGATCGTTTCATATCATGGTCGCGTGATCGTTTCATATAAGATGTGCAATTACTATTTTAATTTTTATTTTAAAAACTACTGAATATATTTCGCTGAATTTTTTTTTATATATTTTATGGAACAATTTGACTATTACCTAAAATTTTCGAAGCAATTTGTGAATTTTAAATCCGCTTAAAAATGTTTGAAAAATTAGGTCCCATAGGGCTCAATGTATTTCATTTTTTCGACCCGGGTTCAATCCAAAACTAATTGGGTGATATTATTCATTTATATTCCCATAGATCCTACAGACCGTCTGAACAACATACTGAAATTTCATTTTGATTAAGTCATTTTTACGGCAGTTATCGTGCTAACGGACAGACAGACAGACAGACAGAATGAATGAACAAAGTCATAAACACTTTTCAACTTTGTTGTAAAGTGTTAAAAAAGGCCATGCCGCAGAAAACAAGGTAAGTCCCTCTAGCTACGAAACCATTATAATTAGTTGCAGTCTGGATGGACTTATATATAACCAATAATATTTCCGATTTCTTAAGCTCATTCTTAAGTCTCAGAACATAGGAATCTACAAGTAATAGCACTTCCAAGGCAACAAAAAATCCGAGAAAAAATCAATTCTTAATTGTACAGTGATCCATTCAGAACTTGAAATCTTGTTTACCCTCGAGTGCCTCCACAAGAGGGGACATGGAATCAATCAATAGCTTTCCAGGTTAAGGGCGGCGACGTCATCATATAACAACAAGAAAGATCAATCATGCTTAAAGCATTGATTATGAAACACTTTCCAACTTCAATGCAATTTTATTTAAACATGTCTAAAATGCAATACATTCCTCGGTAATATTTTAAAACTTATCACAATACTACATTAATTTATTATATTTGAAACCTTAAACCTTCATCAAAAAAATTAACTTCATTCAAATGACGGCATTAAAATATAAATTGCCTGGTTTAAACATCTCTAAAATGTTATACATTCCTCGGTAATAATTTTAGAATTATCATAATACTACGATAATTTATTATATTTGAAAACTTCATCGAAAACAACTGAAATCCATTCAAATGACGTCATAAAAAAATAACACGCCTGGCTCTCTCTATAAAAGCAACATTTCATTCATAAATAATTCCCCCATTCATGTCATTCATCACAATACTATAACAATTTATTTTATTTAAAAATTAAGACCATTGAGCAAGTAAGTAAACTCTATGCGTAAAACTTCATCGAAAAATATCGCCATCAAATGTCGCTTCATCAAATATATTGTCATTGTGTTGTTTTAGTATGTAGATGTACAGAATTTAGGCAAAAATAAAGTAATTTTAGGACGGATACAACACTCAATATGAATTAAAAAGAACTTTAAAAATCACGATTTTGACACAAGATGGATGCCATATATCATTTTGAAGTGGGTCATGTGATCGTTTCATATCATGGACACGTGATCGCTTAATATAAGAGGTGTTATTATTATTTTAATTTTTATTTAAAAAACAACTGAATATATTTCGCTGAATTTTTTTTATATATTTTATGGAACAATTTGAATATTGCCTAAAATTTTCGAAGCAATTTGTGAATTTTAAATCCGCTTAAAAAATGCTTGAAAAATTAGGTCCCATAGGGCTCAATGTATTCCATTTTTTCAACCCGGGTTCAATCCAAAACTAATTGGGTGATATTATTCATTTATATTCCCATAGGTCCTATATACCGTCTGAACAACATACTAAAATTTCATTTTGATTAAGTCATTTTTACGGCAGTTATCGTGCTAACGGACAGACAGACAGACAGACAGACAGACAGACAGAATGAACAAAGTCATAAACACTTTTCAACTTTGTTGTAAAGTGTTAAAAATAATATTTATAATTGTACCAATATAGTCTCCATTACTAAACTCAGTATGTATCAATTATAGGCAATTGCCACTTAATATAACTTATTATTATATTATTAAAGTGCACAGAATCAAAGCTACAGAAAAAGCCATGCCGCAGAAAACGAGTCAAGTCCCTCTAACTGCGCAACCAGTACAGATAAACATAATCCGGATGGATTCATATATACCCCTTAATATTTCCGATTTTTTAAGAGTAGTCTCACATCTCAGAGCATAATATTCTACAAGATATGGCACTTCCAAGGCACTAAAAATTTCGAGAAAAATATCAATTCCAACTACGAAGCAATTCAGCCGCCATTTAAGACGTTAACATGGAAACTTGAAATACGCTTAACATTGGCAGTAATTCAAAATATATAATCACTAATTTTACACGAACCACGTACACTTTACGATAAACATTGGTATCCACTTAAACTACACTTCATTAGGTATCCTCTAATACTAATCTCAACTTCCAGGGACTTCTCTAACATAAATAAAATCCATATTAATATCACACCAAACAAACACAACATATCTTCAAGACGCCATTGCTGGGGGGGCTTGACGATAAGAACTTGCAATTTCATCCCAGTAGCTTAGCAGTAGAGCGTCGACTGGCCAGTTCGGAGATCCAGTTGTGGCGGTTAACTATCGTCATTTATGCCACCTGCACCAAAACGAACTAGAAGCGGCTTTTCTCTGTGTATCTGATAACTAAGGAAACCGCATACCATTTCCTGTTTTGGGACGCCTGACTTCCAAAGATTCCCGATGGGGATTTATACATAACTTTAACGCCGGTGACAGTATGTTGGCATGTGAAAGCCATAATTTTCGTCACCGGCATGTGTGAAAAACAATACGATGGTGCACACCGAAAACACGTGGCGTGCATGGGGGGCACCCCCAGAGCCCCAAACCAACGACGACCAATAAGATGGTCGGTCACTCCTTCTGGGGCGTTTACGAAATTCAGTTTAGAAAAGAACTTTCATCTTTCCGGACAGAGACTCGCTCCTAAAATCTCGACTTGATCGATCGACTCCGTCGATTTGCTTTCGAACTTTGGAACTACGCAGTCGAAACCTCCTTTCGACTGCTTCAAACTTAACGTTCCAACAATCAGGATTTATCCGCTTGCCGCAGAATCAGTCTGCAAAGTATTAGTATGCTGTATATATATTTGTAAAATTTAATGTAAATAAATGTTATTTTACGCAAGTTAACGTTCTGCCTAGAAAACAAAACAACAACAACAAATGTCGGGTGATTGTGCTGGGCATTAATACCGCATGTCATTTTCAGCCCACACAAACAAACAAACATAAACCCCGCACAGTTTACGATTCTCGGTTGGGGTAGCAAGGTTTCTTACAATAGCGTCCGAACAAACAACCCTGAAGATTAGTGCAAAGATACCGGAGATCTGAAAGTGACCCTAGTGCTACTAATACAGATTCAGTGGTCTCTGGTATATTGAGCACACATTTCAAATTGAGAGGATAACGACCACGCAGCATACTAACTTGGGTAAAATAGTAGTAACAGGAGGCTAACGTGAGATAAATATAGCAAGAGATGGTCAGTCAGATTGTCAGTTGCCCACCAATCTGACATTAGTGGGTGGAGAATGCAGAATCAGCTTCCACGATAAGAGCTTGCAATTTTGTCCCTGTAGCTCAAAGGTAGAACGTCGGCTGGCGAGTTCGGAGATCCAGAGTTCGACTCCCGGTTGGGGCAGCAAGGTTTTTTTACACAATATTTGGTGATGCATAGGAACAAAATTGGAATCGCGTAAAAAATCATAAATTGAATTTTCGACCGATCTACACGATTCAAACACCCTAGTACAAGAATCCACCATTTTAGCGTGACGTTTGTGCATGTCTCATGTTTGTGTGTTGAAGACCCGGACCGTCCGACTCGTCAGCAAGGATATGAGCAACTCATGTTTGTGTGTGTTGGTGTCAGGGCAATGTATATGTCCACTCTAGCTCCTCTGCTCATAAAATGTTTGACGAGCTTTCACAAAATTTGGTAGGTGAGTCACTTGTAGATAACCCTAGTGCTAATTAGATTTTGTTATAATTCAGAAAACGAAACCTATTATTTAACGAAATGTATAAATTAAATGGTCACTTTATGCGTACTTTTTAACGACCAAGTGAATAGGACCAACCCCACTTCGGTAGGACAAACTGCCTTCCTCGGCTCTTTCTGATTATTTTATTCTATGAATGCGTATATTTATTTTTCGAGATGGGAGATCCGTAGTTATCTCTGTCACCAAAGTGATTTAACTCAAACTTAAATTCTTTGATATTCAGATCTTGGGTCCTAGGGAAATAACAAAGAACTGCACTGAGTAAATCAAACTAAATTTATTGTTCACTTCACAGAAATAAGAGCCGCTGGCTGTTTAAAGTAAATGATGGCATAGAAAGTAATTGTTATTGCAACCGTCCAGATTACATTACTAATATACAAGACACTACCCCTAACTGGCCTTCTTTTATCTCGCCTCATATTGCGGCTAAACCCCGAATACTAGACCTTTCCTAGTCATTTTTGTATTCACTGAGTTTTCCTTCCACTTCTTTACTCGAATCCCTCATCTCTCCAAGAACTCTCTACTCAAACAGCCACTAGACAAGAAGCCCTCTTTCCTTCCCAGCACTCGCTCAAGACACGCACGTCCAATGAGGCAATTGTAACAGGTGGAGTTTTAAATAATAATCAGACAAATACTATATTTATTGAATTGCATTTTTTTACTTGCTAATCTAAACTATATAAACCACAGTTTTATTCAGTGGTGTAGTCGTAAAAGAAAAGGTGGGGGGACGCTCTTTTTTTTGAAGAATTTTAGCCAATACTGCATAATTTCTGTGATTGACATAGGGCTGGGAAGTATCGCAATACAAATATCACCCATATAAAATGTCTTGAGTAACGACCCTAGTCTCTAAATGTATCGTGGATTTTGTATTGAGATACTTTTTCAATTGTATCCAGTTTTTTTTTTCTTTTTTTTACTTTCCAACTCGAACTCTTAACATGTTGATAAAATCAAAAAAATAATAATTATTTTAATTTTATTTAGTTATTCATTAAAAACCAAAAATTGTGCTCCAAAGCATATGATTCTCAGCTCAAGAAAGAAAAATCAATTAAGATTCTTGCATTTTGAAATGAAATTATCTCAAAGAACTTTCCATAGAGATACTTTTTCATTGATTACATTGATTACTCATTGAATACATTGATTCATTGATTTCATTGATACTTGTCATTGATTTCTCTAATGATTTTTTTAAAGCTTTTTAGTTTTGGAAAATTTCTAAAATCCGAATGTAAATAAAATGTAAATAACATTTTTTTGTCTACAAACGTTTTTTTTTCTAAAAGAAACCGAAAACCGGTTAATTTTGTAATAACCGCCATCCCTATCCATATGTCTTTTCAGAGGAAGAGTGACCAAAGAATAATAATCTGAGGCCATCGGCCAAGCATTCCATCTATGCCTAGCTGCAGCGGGGTTATATATATATATATAAATTAAAAAAAAAGCGTCCCCTTACAAAATAAAAAGTGGGGGTACGCTTGAGAAAAGGTGGGGGGGGGGTCTGCGTCCGCCCGCGTCCCCCCTCGACTACACCTCTGGTTTTATTCGAATTACACTACGTGACAGTGAAAATGAGACACCAAAAAGGAGTGGGCAGAAAATGACGAAAATTGGTAAACAGAGAGAGACAGCAACTAACAATAAGTGATGTTTATTGCAACATGATACGACTATCCAATGAGCGATAACACCATTTGATCAGTAGGTTGTAGGACCACCGCGGGCTGCAACACTGGCAGCAACACATCTAGGTACAGAGTCAATAAGCGTGCGAATGGTGTCCTGAAGGATGGCTGCCCATTCCCTTTCAATCATTTGCCAGAGTTCGTCTTCTAAACGCGGCGGTGGCAGTGCACGCAAGTGACGTCCAATCGCGCCCTAGACGTGTTCGATTGGTGAGAGATCAGGGGAGACTGGTGGCCAGGAAAGCACGTACCTTACAGGGCATGTTCGATGATGCATGCCATGTGTGGTCGGGCGTTATCCTGCTGGTAAATTGCATTGAGCACCCCCTGAAGGAAGGGCAATGTCACCGGCTTGCAGTACGTCATCCACGTATCGTTGGGCCGTCATAGTGCCCTCAATACAGACCAGAGGTGACCTGTTATCGTCAATCCGCATTTATATTAACATATTTATAATTAATTCATCAATTTGGCGTCATTTCCGTAAATTTAGCGTTATTTCTGCAGTGTTACGTATATTTGTGTATATTTGGAGGGCAAAATATCGCCAATTTGGCGATATTTTGCTAAATTAGTTGCGAAGTTTGCCAGATTTATTACCAAGCGTTACACACAGACGAAGAGAAGAGCTTTCTTTATATATAAATGCATATTGCGAATTGTTTGTCGTAAAAATACAAACTATTACACAAGTAACTTCTCTCGTGAATGGAACGAATTAGATCCCCGTGAATGATGTTAAAAATTTGTCGCAGATCATTGCATGAAAAGTGAACAAACATATTTCACGATAGTTAATACTTTTTAACATTTTAAAAAGTTGGTCGTAAATATTCAAATTATTACACAAGTATCTTCTCTCGTGAATGGAACGAGCAATCCCCGTGAATGATGTTAACAAATTTGTCGCATATTATTGCATGAAAAATGAACAAATATATTTCACGATAGTTAATATTTTTTTAATTTTATGTAATCTTTTTAATAAATTTATAAGAAAAGCGTGCGGTTTCTAGAGAAAGGTTCATGATAGCGTTCTAAAGTGTATGTTATTCGTTTTCCAATGAGAAATTACATAATAATCATTTACGTAATAAATATTATTAAAGGTTCTGATTTCTTAATGATTTTTTCAAAATTTCGCTCGAGAATTTGAGGGTCTCCTGAACATTAAATTACGTCTGTAAGCTTCTAGTATTCATCAATTGTAATATTTATTCCAAATTTCGTTCGAAACGTTCCATTTGTTCATGAGGTAACGCTTCCCCAAACTCATGCACACACATACATACACACACATATACACGCATACATATACATATGTATACACACTTACATATACACACAGAGAGCGATATCTCCTCAAAAAAGTTCAATTTGAGTTCAGTAATTCTTGAAACATGTTATGCCGTCGAAAACTCTAATTCGAATTTTTGCCCCATCACAATATTTTCCATATACATTATACTATGCATATAGGGAAAGTAAATAATAATAATAATAGATTTATTTTATTTTTTATACAAAATACTTGCTAAAAATGGAGTCTACGTCCTGCTTATTATAAAACTAATACTTGGATTATAACCTCTATTGATTTTTTTTAAATAAATCAATAAACCGGGCACTTGCCCGAAACCTTCAAAAATTCAAAATATTTAATAGATTTTTTTTTACATATTTACAAAACCCAAAAGATGAAATATGCGTTTTGCTTAATACAAAGCTAATACTTCATGTAAGTCCTCGCGATTTCTTTAAGCCAGCAATCCGAGCACTTACCCGAAACATTCGAAAATTCGAAAAAATTATTAAAGTTCTTTAATTTATAAAAAAGCTCTAAAACTGAATTAAAATGGCTGTGTACCGTTTATTTCAAAAATCTATTTCTTGCCTATTATTTTATGTTGAAACGCGAAACAGGTCTACATAACCGTCATTGTATTAAAGAATTTGGGATCTAAAGTAGACCGACACTAATACATCCAAATTACATATATGGAAATTGCGGCATCTGTGTTTAGAATAGAACTTTCGCTAGCAAATGTTATTTTTTTAAACTCTTTAAATTTTTTCATTTGTGTTAAACTTCTAAAAAGTATGCATTGTCTCTCCAGTATTTCATTAATTAACTAGAGTCTCACACCAAGATCTATTTTTAAATAGCTTATGATTTTTTTTTCTTTCTGTAAGTCTTGCAAGAAAAACAAGAAAGATCAATCATGCTTAAACCATTAATTATGAATTATTTCATTTTGAAACGAATGACGCGCACTTTAGAACGATATCTTAAACCATTCTCCAAATATTGCACATTTTTCAAATAAATGCATCTGAAACAAGAGAGATCAATCATGCTTAAAACATTGATTATAAAACACTTTCCAACTTCAATGCAATTTTATTTAAACATCTCTAAAATACGAAACATTCATCGGTAATATTTTAAAAATTATCACAATGCTGCATTAATTTATTATACTTGAAAACTTAAACCTTCATCGATAAAAATTAACTTCATTCAAATGACGGCATTGAAATATAAATTGCCTGGTTTAAACATCTCTAAAATGCGATACATTCCTCGGTAATAATTTTAAAATAACCATAATACTACAATAATTTATTATATTTGAAAACTTCATCGAAAACAATGAAATTTATTCAGGTGACGTCATCGAAATATAACACGCCTGGCTCTCTCTATAAAAGCAGCATTTCATTCATAAACATTTCTCCATTCATTTCATTTATCACAATACTATAATATTTTATTTTACTTAAAAACTTAAAACCATGGAGATACAAGTAATTTAACTCTATGCTTAAAGCTTCATCCAAAAAAATCGTTTGCTTCTCTGCGTAAAATCAATGAATGTTTCATTCATATCAGCTATATTGCAGACGCCATGAGTTAAATAATTTTGCGTTAAAGAAATACAGCAATTCTTATACAACTCATTCTACGTCTTTTGGTATTTACATTTTCCATAAGTGAAAAGTAGGCTTCGTTGTAGAAATAATCAAATTTAGATGATCATTTAAAGTCAACTATATTGTAATTGTGTTGTTTCAAAAAGTAGATGCAAAAAATTTAAGCTAAAATAAAGAGGTTTCAGGACGGATACAGCACTAAATATGAATTAAAAAGAACTTTAAAAATCATAATTTTGAGACAAGATGGATGCCATATTTTATTTTAATGTGGATCATGTGATCTCTTCATATAATGGTCACGTGATCTCTCCATATAAAGGATGAAATTAGTACTTTTATTTATATTTAAAAAACTACTGAATCTATTTTGCTGAATTTTTTTTTATATATTTTATGGGATAATTTGAATATTTCATAAAACATTCGAAGGAATTTGTGAATTTTAAATCCGCTTTAAAAGTATTTGAAAAATTAGGTCCCATAGGGTTCAATGTATTTCATTTTTTCAACCCGGGTTCAATCCAAAACAAATTTGGTGATATTATTAATTTATATTCCAATAGGTCCCACAGACCATCTGAACAACATACTAAAATTCCATTTTGATAAAGTCATTTTTACGGCCGTTATCGTGCTCACGGACAGACAGACAGACAGAATGAACAAAGTCATAAACACTTTTCAACTATGTTATAAAGTGTTAAAAATTGAGAAATATGTATCGTTGGTCCAAATGATCGCAAGATAATAACCATAGCATGCTACCCTTAATTTTAAAGGGCTCGAAAAAATCATTTGATTGATACCAAGATTCGCAATGTACACCCGGGTAGTAAACTCGCCGGGATGCAACAGCCCAGGTAGTATCCCCAGCCCCTTGGGGGACTATACGGACGTCACGAATACAAAAATTGCGTCCCGGCTATTTGTCACTACATAATGTCAAATATTGGCCTATACTGCAGAAGAAAATATAAAATTTCGAAATTTTTGCTCGTATTTAAAAAAAAAATTATTTAGTTCTACATTTTTTATAACAACGTGTCGTAGCAATCCATTAATATTTGTGATAGCTATAGTGTACACAAGAAATCGGCCACAATCAGACGACAAACGAAAGGTCTTCTAAGACATATATATGGGCATCAAAATCTCAATTAAACAGTTTCGTAAAAGCAATACTTTCTATATCCTATATTCTATAAAGTAAAAATGTATTTTGTTAACATTTTTATTACACATATGAACTCAAACCTTATCATTTCATGAATTAAAACAAGAAAGATCAATCATGCATAAAACATTGATTATGAAACACTTTCCAACTGCAATGCAATTTTATTTAAACATCTTTAATTTTAAAAGACTTTAAAAATTATCACACTACTACAATAATTTATTATATTTGGAAACTTAGAACTTCATCGAAAAAATTAACTTTATTCAAATGACGTCATTGAAATATAAATCGCCTGGCACTCTATGTTAAAGCAGTAAATATTTTATCCATACACTTTTATTCCATTCCTTTCATTCATCACAATACCACAATAATTAATTTTACTTAAAAATTTAAACCATGGAGGTAAATGTAATTTAACTCTATGCTTAAAACTTCATCGAAAAAGTCAGTTATAAAATCGTTACTCTATGTAAAACCAATTAATGTTTCATTCATATCAGCTATATTGCAGACTCCAGAGCTAAATAATTTTCGTTAAAGAAATTCAGCAATTCTTATACAACTCATCTTACAGCTTAATGTGTTTACATTCTCTATAAGTGAAAATTAGGATTCGTTATAGAAATAATCAAAGTTTAATGATCAATTAAACTGAAATATATTGTAATATTGTTGTTTCAGAATATAGATGCTCAGAAATTAAGCAAAAATAAGACGGTTTTAGGACGGATACAACACTAAAAATAAATTTAAAACAACTTTAAAAATCACGATTTTGACACAAGACGCATGTCATATTTTATTTTGAAGTGGGTTCACGTGATTTCTTCATATAATATGGGTGTAATTATTATTTTAATTTTTATTTAAAATACTACCGAATATATTTTGCTGAAAGTTTTTTCATATTTTTCATGGGATAATTTGAATATTTCCTGAAACTTTCGAAGCAATTTGTGAATTTTAAATTCACTTAAAAAATATTTGAAAAATTAGATCTTATAGGGTTCAATGTACTTCATTTTTACTTTCCCTGCAATACATGGTAATGTATAGGGAAAATATTGGAATCATGCCGAAAATCGCAACTCGAGTTTTCGACAGATCTACACGTTTCAAGACCTCTAGAATACGAAAAAAACATTTTTAGCGTGACGTCTGTGTGTGTGTCTGTGTGTCTGTGTGTCTGTGTGCCTGTCTGTCTGTGCAGATTTTGTATCCACTCTAACTAAAAAACTAATACACCGAATTTCACAAAATTTTGTAGGTAAGTCACTTGTGGGCGAGTCTGGTGCTGATTAGTTTTAGGTACGATTCGGGATAAAAGAACCCGCCTTTATTTGCGAAATGTCCCGCAAAAGCTTGTATCCTCTCTAGCTGAAAAACTAATGGACCGAATTTCACAAAATTCGGTAGATAAGTCACGTATAGGTCAACCTTGTGCTGATTAGATTTTGGTACGATTCAGATAAAAATAACCTGCCTCTTTTTGCAGAATTGCCCGCAAAAATTGTCAAAATCTAAACTAAAAAGCTACGTATGCTCAAATATATCCATTAAATGTTTGTTTAATACGTAATTTTTCACGAAGAAAAGAATAAGACCAACCCTATTATACTAGGACTAGCCGTTCTCGAGATATATTAGTTTTTTTCGTATTTTCTCCACGCCACCTTTGAAAATAAGTTCAGTTATCAAATGAGAACGGAAATTGAATTAAAAGTGAATTAAATTTAATTTAAATAAAGAGAACGTGGATATAAGTCCGCAGGGAAAATCATGTGCTGCCCACATTAGATTTTTACTTTCCCTGCAATACATGGTAATGTATAGGGAAAGTATTGGAATCATGTCGAAAATCGCAACTCGAGTTTTCGACGGATCTACACGTTTCGAGACCTCTCGAATACGAAAAAACTATTTTTATCGTGACGTCTGTGTGTGTGTCTGTGTGTCTGCGTGTCTGTCTGTGTGTCTGTCTGTGTGTCTGTCTGTCTGTGCAGATTTTGTATCCACTCTAACTAAAAAACTAATACACCGAATTTCACAAAATTTTGTAGGTAAGTCACTTGTGGGCGAGTCTGGTGCTGATTAGTTTTAGGTACGATTCGGGATAAAAGAACCCGCCTTTATTTGCGAAATGTCCCGCAAAAGCTTGTATCCTCTCTAGCTGAAAAACTAATGGACCGAATTTCACAAAATTCGGTAGATAAGTCACGTATAGGTCACCCTTGTGCTGATTAGATTTTGGTACGATTCAGATAAAAATAACCTGCCTCTTTTTGCAGAATTGCCCGCAAAAATTGTCAAAATCTAAACTAAAAAGCTATGTATGCTCAAATATATCCATTAAATGTTTGTTTAATACGTAATTTTTCACGAAGAAAAGAATAAGACCAACCCTATTACACTAGGACTAGCCGTTCTCGAGATATATTAGTTTTTTTCGTATTTTCTCCACGCCACCTTTGAAAATAAGTTCAGTTATCAAATGAGAACGGAAATTGAATTAAAAGTGAATTAAATTTAATTTAAATAAAGAGAACGTGGATATAAGTCCGCAGGGAAAATCATGTGCTGCCCACATTAGATTTTTACTTTCCCTGCAATACATGGTAATGTATAGGGAAAGTATTGGAATCATGTCGAAAATCACAACTCGAGTTTTCGACGGATCTACACGTTTCGAGACCTCTAGAATACGAAAAAACTATTTTTAGCGTGACGTCTGTGTGTGTGTCTGTGTGTCTGTCTGTCTGTCTATCTGTGCAGATATTGTATCCACTCTAAATAAAAAAGTAATGGACCGAATTTCACAAAATTTGGTAGGTAAGTCACTTGTGAGCGAGTTGGGTGCTGATTAGTTTTGGGGACGATTCAGGATAAAAGAACCCGCATTTTTTGCGAAATGGCCCGCAAAGGATTGTATCCACTCTAACTGAAAAACTAATGAACCGAATTTTACAAAATTCGGCAGATAAGTCACGCGTGGGTTACCCTGGTGCTGATTAGATTTTGGTACGACTCGGAAAAAATAATCTGCCTTTTTTTGCAAAATGGCCAGCAAAAATTCGTCAAAATTTAAACTAAAGAACTAGGTATACTCAAATATATCCATTAAATGCTCGTTTAATACGTAATTTATAACGACGAAAAGAATAGGATCAACCCCATTACACTAGGATTAGCCGTTCTCGAGATATTTTAGTTTTTCGTATTTTCTCTACGCCACCTTTGAAAATAAGTCCGGTTACCGAATGAGAACGAAAATTGAATTAAAAGTGAAATAAATTTAATTAAAATAAAGAGAACGTGGATATAAGTCTGGAGGGAAAGTCATGTGCTGCCCACATCAGATTTTTACTTTCCCTGCAATACATGGTAATGTATAGGGAAAGTATTGAAATCATGTCGAAAATCGCAACTCGAGTTTTCGACGGATCTACACGTTTCGAGACCTCTAGAATACGAAAAAACTATTTTTAGCGTGACGTCTGTGTGTGTGTCTGTGTGTCTGCGTGTCTGTCTGTGTGTCTGTCTGTCTGTGCAGATTTTGTATCCACTCTAACTAAAAAACTATTTGACCAAATTTCATAAAATTTGGTAAGTATATCACTTGTGGGCGGATCTGGTGCTGTTTAGTTTTGGGTACGATTCGGGATAAAAGAACCCGCTTTTTTTTGCGAAATGTCCCGCAAAGGCTTTTATCCACTCTAGCTAAAAATCTAATGGACCGCATTTCACAAAATTGGGTAGATAAGTCGCTTGTAGGTCACGCTGGTGCTGATTAGATTTTAGTACGATTCGGAAAAAAATAACCAGCCTTTTTTTGCAAAATGGCCTGCAAAAATCGCCAAACTTTAAAATAAAGAACTACGTATGCTCAAATATATCCATTCAATGCTTGTTTTATGCGTAATTTTTAACGAAGAAAAGAATAAGATCAACCCCATTACACTAGGTCTAGCCGTTCTCGAGATATTTTTGTTTTTTTGTGTTTTTCTCTGCGCCACCTTTGAAAATGATTCCAGTTACCAAATGAGAACGAAAATTGAATTAATAGTGTGAATTAAATTTAATTAAAATAAGAGAATGTGTATATAAGTCTGCAGGGAAAGTCGTGTGTTACCCGCATCAGATTTTTTCAATCCGGATTCAATCCAAAACTAATTAGGTGATATTATTCATTTATATTCTGCCATAGGTACCACAGACCATCTGAACAACATACTAAAATTTCATTTTGATAAAGCCATTCTTACGGCAGTTATTGTGCGAACGGACAGATAGACAAACAGGCAGACAGAAAAACAGAATGAACAAATTCTTAAACACTTTTCAACTATGTTGCAAAGTGTTAACTAGTAAAAAATCTTATTACGTTTTTAGCGTTGTAAACTTTGTGTAACATTTGTTTTGTAGAGTTTTGTATTTATATTTTGTATAAGACACACATACTTTCAATGGCAACATGGCACTATTAGTACAATCACTGAAAATACTCACCTATAATACTCACCTATAATAATAATATTTAAATTCTACCTAATGTGGTCTGTTTCTTCCTAGTCATTTATCATAAAATATTAATATGATACTCTTGAGATTTCTATTGATGCCTTTCAACTCCATTAATTGTAGCGCAAATCAAGACTTCTCTTATCTGAGATATACATACCCACCTCTGTTCACGTATCTCCAGAGGTCATGAACTAAAGAAGATCATCTTTCATCCGCCTGCAAAGAATCGTTGCTTCCTTCTCAAGGGATATCCACCAGTACATTTGCCGGACTGGGCAGCAATATAGAAGCTGAATCTACGTCTTTAAGGATCCATGAATTGAGTTTCGTGGTACTCCATGAATTACGGTCAACAAAAGACTTCAAAAATTTATTATACACATCTCCAGATTTATTTTACCCATTTGCATTTAGATAATTTTTTGGTGCTAAATAGATTTATTCTTTAAATGACTGAAACTGTACAGTAAATAATGTGTATTCAGATGTACTGTAATTTGAATAATCCCATATGACCTGTAGGAAGAAGCTTACGTTAAAGGAAGAATTTCTATTCCTGTCGTAGTGTGCAATTGTAGAATTAAATTGGACTGAATTATTTTGATGCTGTAGTATTCTTAATATTATTACGAGGGTTACTATGGACGTAAAATATATTTTAAAGTACATTTGGAACTTCTACAACATGTCTGCAAAGTTAAATCTCACTACCCTTAATCCGAATTCGAACCGCTCTGAGCGTGTATGCAAAATTATAGCTCTCTGCCCGAAATCTGGATTCAAATCATTACGGACATTTATGCAAAGTCAAAGCTTTCTGCCCATACTCAGAATTCAAACCACTATGAGCATCTATGCAAAGTCAGAGCTTACCCATACTCGGGATTCAGACCACGACGAGCATCTATGCAAAGTCAGAACTCACTACACTTAAGCGGGAATCGAACCACTACGAGCATTATGCAAAGTCAGATCTCATTACCCGTACTCGAGATTCAATCCACTTTAAGCATGTATGCAAAGTCAGAGCTCATAATCCGTAAGCGAGATTCGAACCACTACGAGCATTATGCAAAGTCAGATCTCATTACCCGTACTCGAGATTCAATCCACTTCAAGCATGTATGCAAAGTCAGAGCTCATAATCCGTAAGCGGGATTCGAACCACTACGAGCATTATGCAAAGTCAGATCTCATTACCCGTACTCGAGATTCAATCCACTTCAAGCATGTAACCAAAGTCAGAGCTCATAATCCGTAAGCGAGATTCGAACCACTACGAGCATTATGCAAAGTCAGATCTCATTACCCGTACTCGAGATTCAATCCACTTTAAGTATGTATGCAAAGTCAGAGCTCATAATCCGTAAGCGGGATTCGAACCACTACGAGCATTATGCAAAGTCAGATCTCATTACCCGTACTCGAGATTCAATCCACTTTAAGCATGTATGCAAAGTCAGAGCTCATAATCCGTACTCAAGATTTGAACTACTACAAGAATATATGTAAAGTCAAAGCTCTAGCCGTTAAGTTACAGTTGGGCTGCTAATATCCTGGAAAGCTTCCTGGATATAATATATGTGTTTGCAATACTAGGAAATTTTCTGTTAAGTAGTAAACTAGAGCAATAGACTTTAAGTAGACATTGATCTTTCTACATTTCCAAATTACTGTCAGAAATGACCAAAGTACCGTATAAAATGGTATAGAATATTTTAAAATCTACTCCATAACAAAAATTAAAATTAATACTTTAAAATAAATTATTTATACTCCAAAAAACCTTGATCAAATCTACTTGAATAAAATAAAATCCAGCGTGAAATTTCTAGATTACGGGTTTGCAATCTAAGAAAGACTACACACCCGTAACAACCTAATTTCCTTCCCAAGTTGTTGCTTTAAAAATAATAATAATTATAGTCATAAAAAATTCATTCTTTGTCATTTCATGCCAATCTAAACTAGAAAATCGGACAATCCCGAGACATTCCCCGCGAAACAACTGTGAGTTGACTTCTGGTCTAAACCATATACAATTAAAGCACAAGAACGATCAATCATGCATAAAGCAATGATTATGAAACACTTTCCAACTGAAATGCAATTTTATTTAAACATCTTTAAAATGCGATACATTCATCAGTGATATTTTTTAATTATCACAGAACTATAATAATTTATTTTACTTGAAAACTTATAATCTTCATCGAAAATAATGAACTTTATTCAAATGACTTCATCGAAATATTAATCGTCTGGCTCTCTATGTAAAAGCAGTGAATATTTCACTCATACACTTTTATTCCAGACTGCAGAGTTTAATAATTTTACGTGAAAAAAAGTCAGCAATTCTTATAGCTTTCCAGGCCGGGAAACAGCTAATATAAGCCTGTATAGGCAAGTCAACCGGTCTGGGTCGAGAAGCTATTCTTATACAACTCATCTTACAATCACTTGTTTACATTCTGCATCCACTAAAATTAGGCTTCGTTGTAGAAATAATCAAAGTTTGGTGATCATTTAAACTCAAAAATATTGAAATTGCGTTGCCGCAGAATATAGATGCACAGAAAATAAGCAAAAATAAAGCGAATTCAGGACAAATGCAACACTAAATACAAATTTAAAAGGACTTTAAAAATCACGATTTTTACTTTGAGAAAAAAGGATGGATGCCATATTATATTTTAAAGTGGATCACGTGATCTCTATACTATATGGGTGTAATTATCATTTTAATTTTTATTTAAAAACTACCAAATATATTTTGCTGATATTTTTTTATATATTTTATGGGATAATTTGAATATCCCTTAAAATTTTCGAATCAATTTTTGAAATTTAACGTCGCTTAAAAAATGTTTGAAAAATTAGGTCCCATAGGGTTCAATGTATTTCATTTTTTCAACCCGAGTTCAATCCAAAACTAATTGGGTGATATTATTCATTTACATTCCCATATGTTCCACAGACCGTCTCAACAACATACTAGAATTTATTTTTGGTAAAGTCAGTTATCGTGCGAAAGGACAGATAGAATATACAAAGCCATAAACACTTTTCAACTATGTTGTAAAGTGTTAAAAATCTGCATTCACATCTACACAATGCATGTAGTATACCACCCACATTTAGTCTAAATCTTTTCTGCAGTTTTTGAGATTCTGAATGGTTACTGATTTTAACAAAATCGAGTTTATAGCTATACTATATACATTTTTATATATTTTTTTCTTAATTCACATTTAAACAATATACGCAGTATATCAATCAAATTTGGTCCAAATAGCTTTAGCGGTTTTTGCGATTATGAAGGGCCAACAGTGTTGACAAAAATATGTTTTATTATTAAACTATATATTTTTCTCGGGGATTTCTTTTTTGCGTTTACATCTACATAATACATATAAAATCTGCCATGTATATTTAAGTCTGCTTATCTAAATTATTTTACACTGTCATATTTATTATGAAAGTTTCGCAACAAATTATTTATTTTAAGCAAGTTCTGTAAATCCCATTTGCAAGTGCCTCGCTTGCTCTTTTAGGGAGAATCAAAATTGCTTATTTAGAATGCTTTACGCCCGCGTTAAACAGTTAGCATAGTTTCAAATGGAGACGATGAGCGGGAATGATATTTGTTCAATACAGGCGTCTTGAAAATTGAGTGGTATTACCGGTATATATATAATTTACTTAGTGAGCACTTATTTAGGGCCCTGGAATTGCCGGGTAATTCGTTGTAGTGCTAAATGAAATTTAAATATTAGTTGTACTCAGAAAGTAATTTTACATATATTATGTTTATTTCTGAATCATTTTGAAATATTTTTATTTTAATAGAATCCATATTTTATGCTGATGGGGTGTGTATATTTTGGGATTTAACACATATCTCTTTATTTTATTCTAAATTTCTTAATCTCTAAATACTATTAAAATTAAAACTAAATTTGTATTTATTTTTATTAAAAATGCCATTTATTACGTAAGTTGTAATTTTAGTATATCAATACTGATTCCAATAAATAACTGGGATATGTTAGCTATTACAATAATTATGCACTGAATCCCGGTTGAAAGCTCAGGAAGTTCCTACAGGCAATTTCTTTTCAGAAATAATTCAATCAATATTCTGTCAGCTTGGTTGCCCTTTGGCTAGAGCGTGCTAAATATTCTTCCAAAACAAGATTTAAACCAGCAAACAAGTTGTCTTTATCGTGCACTTCTATCTGATAATTAATGGAACGAAAGTACTGGAAACAAGGTCATGTAATTAAAATATTCCATCAGCTATTTCCTGTAAACACAGCAAAGTTAAGGAATGGATTTTGCAATTAGCAATTGCAATCAAATAAACTTTCCAGGACCACAAAAATTCCGTTTAGAGAAATTCAGAACTTCATTAAAATCCAACTGAATGATTCGTATATGTAATTTATTGGATTTTAGAAGCTGTAGAAAATAATCCAAATGTAGTTTTGATAAATAAATTGTGGAAATCGATTTTCAACTCCTCTATCCTACTCTTCTATTCCTGTTTCTAATTAACTTGAGTGAAGTAGAACGAGTATCCAAACATTATAATTCCAATTATACAGGAAACATCCTTAAGCGTTCCAATAAGTTTGAAAGGAGCTGTCCATGAGTGTGCACGTTAAGTCTAGTTATGGTAAAGTAACATATCCAATTTAATAAAAGTATAATTGCAGAGCCCCTAATGGAGAATTCAAAACGTTAGTATAAAGAACTCGGAAACAACACGAGATAGACGAAAAAAGTCACAAAAATTATAGAGCAGTAAAATTAAAATTACTTCTCTAAAAGTAGCATATATATATAAATTAATACTATCTATAGTATCAGCACATAATATAAATTTTATAGTATCAGCATATAATACATAAATTAATAGTATCAGCATATAATACATAAATTAATAGTATCAGCATATAATACATAAATTAACAGTATCAGCATATAATATAAAAGTTAATAATATATATATATATATATATATATATATATATATATATATATCGAATTGCTTAGTATTAGCTTCATGCAGTTTTCGTTAACATTGAAAAGTTTAAGCATTTAGCTCTTATGAAGTTGGTCGTTATACTACCCTGATCAGGTTCCATTGTGAAGTACTAGGTCTGTTCGGGGGTTGTTGTAGAGAAACTGGCTTCGTAAAGATTGGTAGTTTAAAAATCACACAACTACCAACTTTTGTCTTAAGTCAAAGTTTCCTTAAAGCCAAGGGAAAACACATAGACTAAGTTGTTTCAATATAAACTGTTTATTAACAACATACATTACTGATACCGCAACTGACTGTAAAACTAAAAAGGTCTGTATACAAAACAGCCATTAAATTGCACATGCCCGTATAATGACCGAAATGACTACTTATTAAAATCCAGAACTTGGTGATCACATGAAAGTTAGAATACTCGTAATAATAGAATGCGGATGGCAGTTGCTTACGCAATTCATCAGCGTACGTCTGATACTTCAGATGGCACTCTCATGGACTAGATCCTTTTGATCATCATTATACGCATCTCGACTAGTACGTCTTGTCAGATCGTTGGTCATACAAACGACGTGACTTAAACAGGACGCTCCTCCCGGAGCTTGCGCACGTGGGAACTCCAAACTACTAAGCACACATACCTGCTCCAGCCCTAGCCAATCCCTTCTTTCTTACCCGAACCGAAACTTTATCCTATTCTATTGCAGGATCGCAAAAATTGTTAGCTGTCTCAGTATTTGACAGAATAATCGAACCAGTGGGAAGTTGCTAATTTAAAATAAAACATAATTTAGAACGTAAACTAAGTGAAATCTTAATCAACTCACATTATGGCCAAATCTTTTATACCACATTTCCCAAGACGTACATTTTTCCGCTTTAAACATAAAATTATTATCCTTGATCTATTTCAAGTCAGCAATATAAAAATCTAGATCGTTTCGTACTTAAAATTATATTGCCTTTCCTATCTAAGGCATACCCTTAAGATACAGTATACCTCATATTACCATCTGTTAATTTTTGGACCAATATGAGAATTATTTTTAGTTTGGGTACAGGAAGTGCATCCTTTAGTACTTATTCAGAATTAGATTTTTCACTTACTTCTCGTAAAGTTACGGATCCTTTTGCTTGAAGCTATCGTCAGCCCAGCCAACATAGTATTTCCTTTATCGTCTTGCACTTTATTTAAGCTGTCTACATTTCCAATCATGTGACCGGTTGCCCCAATGACCGATATCCATCTGGCATGTAATACAGCCTCTGTAGCACATGAATCTCTCATCGTATATCTGTCGCACATTAATTTTTGATTCCAAAAATCCTCATTTTGTTTACTTGACTAGAACTAATCTTCAATAAATTTTATTTTCGTTAATTATCTGGAATATGCCAACAATTTACGGCTTCATGACCTGTCTTATTAAAAATATAGCATTAAACTTTTTCTACCAGACATTTGATCGAATTTCTTTGTTTCGTTGTACGATTTGGGACTTCTATATCTTCTGCTATTCTTTACTGATAAGCTTGTTTTTCCATCTTCGTTAGATCTTTCCTCATGCAACTCGAAAATTCAACGAACCTCCGAAATAGTTGGTTCCTGAAAGTTATCAAATTGCATTGCGATTAAATTAGACTTTGGAGGATCCAAACATTTCTCTTCTGGAGGGTCTGGCATTTTTTTTATAAAAATAGATATTATTTCGTATACCCCGAGGGTCATCTACCCGACTATTCAATCGGTTCCCTAAAGTTCTGCCCCATAGTCGATACTATAAGTGTAGAAATATTCAACCTTCTTGGACACCGAGCTTTCTGGTGCACCTGAAAATACTTTTCTAAGCCTCCATTTCTTCTACCCACGGGGGGGGTGTCAAAAATACGGCTCCGTAAGGTTCTTTTCCGTATTCTGTAATATAAGTGTGCAAAGTTTCAATTCTCTATATTTAGCTTCTAGATAATCTGTAAAATAAAAAAAAAACGTGTTAGACAAGTATTATATAGATAATGTTTAATTAGAATAAACTTAACGTTACTTGTAGTAATTATGCCTTGTACACAATTTATTAGCCATAACAATACAATTGATTCCACATAAGAGAATCCGTGAAAAGGCATTTTGTAGTCGCCTTTCACTAGCATGAATTAAACATTTCAATGCTCTTAACCGTAGAATTCCAATTAAGGCTTATGAAATAAGACAACGATCTGGGATTATGACACGCAATCCCATTACTCAATGTTCGTCTTTATTGAATTAAGCTGCGCTCTATAGTCGCTTTCCCTTAGGACATATTTCGCAGAAGTTAACGAATATAAAAGATTATAATAGTCACTCCAGGCTTAAAAAAACGTCCATTATCTATAGCTATAAAAATTAAGCTGTGAAATAATTAACTTTTTTCTGGAGTAATACTTAAGCATAACAGGATAAAAGCAACAGCAAATGATTAGACAATCAAGTAAACAATAAGAAAGAGCTTAGAATGACTTTTTCGTTTCGAAATTTCTTTGACTGCTTAAAATGTTGACTTAGCAGTTAATTAACACTTTTCTAGAATTTTTAAATTACTCTTGATATGCCAACAGTTTTTCATCAATTATTTTTTATTTCATAACACAAGTATTTATTAAATGCTCTGCCTAATATGTAAGATGATTAATTTGGTATGAGATGTTAGTAAATCTATTTTTTACGGGGTTATAATTCAATTAGCGTTTGCCTTTATTTCTAAAGTCCACCAATAAAAATTTTACTTATAATTTGAAAAAATTAAGATATAATTACTTGGTTTTTATTAGAAATGCGAAATGTATAATAAAATATACAAATTAGTAAAAACACGTAATTAATGACCGAGTTCTCGGAAATAATTTATGTTCTTATTACTGATTTTAAACTGCATTTAATAACTTGAAATCAACGTAAAAATCAATCTGTAGATGTAGCACAAAGTTCAATATCCCTTTAGATATTATCAACAAAATACAAAGTACTTTTCTTTTGTTATTCCAAAATTTTTCCAACATAGTTTCTTTGTAAGATTTTGAAAGCTATCTCTTATACACTTTTAAATTACTCTTAATATTACATATTACTTCCCTACGTACATAATATTGTATAGTAAAAGTATTATGACGAGTTCGAACATTCAAAATCGAGATTTTAACGGAAGAGCAGGTTTTAAGCAGCAATAAATTCGAATCAAACGTTTTAAAATGATGACTGTATGTGTTTATGTATATTAGTGTGTTTGGATGTATGTTAGTATGTGTACGTGTTAGAGTATGTGTTTATGTTTGTGTGCGCTAGTATGTGTGTGTCCGTGAACCTGTGGACGCGGTATCTCACGAACGACCAAAGTGCTTTGAAAAAAAAATTGATACGAATATTACAATCAATGAATATTGGAATCCTATTAATTTTAAATACAATCGAATATTTGGAAGACACCCCCCTCCCCCCCCCAATTTTCGAATGAGTTTCTGAAACAAATAAATTTAAAAATCAGAACTTAATCAAGGATAAATATATAATCATTTCAGACATAATATTTTATTATATAATGAATGGTAAAAGTTTCAGAAAGCTAGCATGAACCGCTCTCGAGTTATTGGCCTAGAATTTTAGATAAAAAAATAGTTAAAAATCAGAATTTTCAATACTATTAAATAAGTAATCATTTAATAAAGAACACTCATAACATTTATTAAAGAATCAAATGTTGATGATTAGGTATTTGTCTATCTTTTAAATTTCTTTTAACTTTCAAACAAAGATTATACTAAAATTTTGAGTGTTATTATAATGTAACTAATTTCGTTTTTAATATTATAGGGTCAAAATTTGCACGAACAAAAGTTTTAAATGACTTTCTTTTATGAATTTTAAACTTAAAATTATTAAGGACTGGAGAATTTTCCTAATAGGTAGGTACTCAGAGAAAAGTTGATCTGTATTTATAGAGAAAGCACTGCTGTTGCAGAAAAATATTTTGAAAGAAGTTTTATCGTTAGTTTTCCGTTTTGAAGAGTAAATTCTCAGTTAATATAGTTGAAGATAAATTGATATTAACATTGAAGTTGAAAGCATAGTTATTTATAAAGTTGCAGAACATTTTTCATAATTGAAAGTTTTTGAAAATCTTCAGTTCATCTTGTGGACCTTAAAGCAGCACTAAAAGCCTTAAGTTCCCAAAACATTGCATAAACACCAAATTGTAAACAAGATGAATATTTAACAACAACTAATAATTGCAACCTCACATTTTAATGGGCCCTAAGAAATCAATGAAAGCATATAGGTTCGCAAAGGCAAGTAATAGAGTATTCAGTCCATCTTGTGGACTATATGGCTCACTATACAAGTACAGTTTGGCCTTCTGATCAGCTTGAACAGACCAAGCTTGAAAGGCCGAGTTTATGTATGTGAGGCGGCTTACCGGTAAATTGCTTGGACTGCTATACAGTACGAATATCCACAGTTCTGCCAGCTCTGTAGTTCAACTGATGTGTATGACGCGGCCTTCTGACCGAGTCTTCAGTCCACAGATTTTCGAAACGTTGCTCAACATCAACGGTTCATTTACAACAAGATTCTAGGACAAACTGAAGATGATGAACCAGCATTCCGATCTGTGTCCGATCGGTACAAACAGGCATAAATGTCACTTTCTGTCATTTCTAACCGAGAACCACAATATGCATGTATAGTGGGATAAAACGGCTCTGAAATCAGTAAATATCTACCAATTGCCTGAACATCACATTGTAAACCAGACAAGCATTTAACCAATGGTTTTTTTTTTAAAAAGTGGTTATAACCTAGATTTTTAATGTGCCCTAGATGATTAGTGAAAAGATAAATAGCTTAGCCAGGGCAGATAGTGAAATGTCCCAACCTTTAACTAATCACTTGACAGCAAGCCTTCCTTAAAACTCACCTACTGACTAAGAAAATTGTTGGCAGACTGAGCTTCTAAGAAAGACTCGTGGATTTTCGTTTTAGAGAAAATGCTGGAATTTTTTCTAGGTAATTTTATACTGCATATTTTAGACTTTTAATCGGACAATCTATTTGTGCAAACACTGCCAAAAGAGACCTTAACAGATCTCACAGATTGACTACCTATGAATTGATATAAGAGAATAACCACATCTTAGGTTGTCTAGGATTAAGAACTATTTAGCCCTCTACTGACTTTGTACAGAAGTATATCAAATTTTTATGAGATACTGGCCAAAACTCAAGCCAGTTGCAGGGGATAAAAATGTTTTAGGTTTATGCAATATATTAAAATGTTCATTCTTTAGTAATACGTAAAATTGTTAATTGTTATACAATAACGCTGAAAATATTACATAATATAATACCTTTATTTAAACTAGATAATTGCATTTTAATATATTATATTAAAAAGCTGTTAAAATCACTATATAATATTTCTGGAACCGGTATCTTTATCAATTTTTCGCAATCAACAGAAATTTTTAAAGAAAAGTATTTTATATGTTTAAATATTTCTAGATTATTCTCAGCTTTCAATGCTTTTAATTCATAGACCATACAGTATATAACAATAGATGTATGTCTGAATCATTATTCGAACCCGCGACGACTGCAAATAAGCAATCTACAGTATAAGAAATATGTATCCAGCTGTTCTGTGGAAACCAGAAAGTTTTCTTATTACATATTGAATTTAACAAGAAACATTTCTTCTACCAATGCTCGCAGCGTCCTTATTTGATCCCTGATTGCTTTCCGAAGCGAGTGACTTTCTGAAATTTTCTTTATCACTAAAGAACTGTCAGGAAAAAACTAAAGAATACCAATTGACCTAATCAACTTCTGAAGAATTGTTATAAGTGAATGTTTCTCTTTGCATATTAATATCGTTTTAAAATATTAAGTTATTACTTAAAAATGGTACTTTAATCCCAACATTAGTATTATTATAATCGTTTTGAATAATATTATTATAATCGTTTTGATAAATATTAACATGAAATTTATAAATAAGGATTCATGCGGTGACAAGTAGTGTGTAGTATACTTCATTTTCAATTAAGCACGTTTATACTCTTTCGTACACTTATTTAGTAATTTCATACGAATTTTTGGAAAAATCGAATATGATATCTCTAAATCTGGAAGTAGAAATCGTTAGTGAACCTCTCAAACCCCTCCAAAATTCGATGTTGAGTCCATATCAGTCATGATTTAAGATTTATCTGTAGCCAATTCTGAGAAATAAATGTTGCAAGGAAAATGGAATTTTTTAAAGTGGACGTGACATCTCTGAAACCGGAAGTTGAAATCCCTAGAGAGCACAGTAACCCAGAATTAAATGCTGTGTCCATATCAGTCATCATCAAAACGCTATCCATAGCCGATTCTGAGAAATAGATGTTTCAAGGAAATTATTTTTTTTAAATCGGAAATGAGAAAGGAACTGCCTGTGGACATCCTCAGGTAACCACTGCACCCGTTCAGGAAATTAATGCTGCGTCCTTATCAGTTGTTAAAGAAATATGAAGGAATCGTTTTCTATTTTTATCTCCATTTATGGTCAATCCTGAAAAATGGATTTTCAAGAAAAATATAAATTGGAAGTGACATCTCCAGCACCGGAAGTAGAAATATTTAATAAGTCCCCTCATCCACTTCGAAACTTGCTGCTGAAACCCATACCAGTCATTAACTAAGCTTAATCCTTGGCCAAGCCTGAGAATAGATGTTAAAAGGAAATGTTTTTAACCGGAAGTGGAAAAGAATGGGAAGTGAAAATTCTTAATAATCCACCCCACCTCCTCCAGAAATTGGTGCTAAATCTATATCAGTTATTATCTAAGTTATATCTATAGCAGATCCTCGAAAATAGATGTTTAAAAAAATATTTTAGTATAAAAAATATATAGTATAAACATAATATAGAAATATGTATAGCAAAATTTTTGCCTCCAATAAATTGCAACATTGGGAATAAAAATATGTTTTATTGTAGTATTTAATTTTTTATTTATATTACAAAATAATTACGCTCTTAAATAATCATTTAGGCGTATTTTAATGCACAATAATACATTGATGCCAATTAAAATTTTAACTCAAAAGAATCACTTCGAAAGTAAAAGAAGAAATGATTTTGGTTTAGAACGATTTTTTAAGAAGGGAATTTCACGTACATATTAAAATCATTATTGTAACTGACTAAAAATAAAAAATATTGATTAAACTCTTAATGCCATACTTTGAGAATCAGTTAAGATGTTGTTGAAGTAGTAGGGTTTTTTTTTTAACCACAAAAGGATTTCAAACCAAATCCACCTGAGCAATTTTGCAGCGATCGATTTTACAGCCTTTCACTTAGTGCTTCAAATAATCAAATCTGAACGTATAAAACGCTTTTTTCCCCTTTATTCACATTTTCTTCCTCAAAAAGGAAATGAAAAAAATAAATCTTTGCCCTTAAAAAACGGGTTTTCGGACTGTTGCATATCAACTAAATCAAGAAACGCAAGTGAGTTTGATTCTCACTGTTTTTATAGCTTCAATATAATACAGAGGAATAAGAGTTAGTTTATATATCACATTGAATATAAATTGATATTGAATTTTAAATTGTATAATGTTTATTTAAGATGCAATAAAATTGTCTCAGATAAGTACAATATCTAAATTGAATCACTGATTGGAAAAGGAAATATGTCCAAAGATCTGAACAATAACGTGATATAGCCATTTTTTAACATGTTACAACATAGTTGAAAAGTGTTTATGACTTTGTCCATTCTGTCAGTCTGTCTGGCCGCACGATAACTGCTGTAAAAATGACTTTATCAAAATGAAATTTTGGTATATTGCTGAGACGGTCTGTGGGATATATGGGAATGTAATGAATAATATCACCCAATTAGTTTTGGATTGAACAATGTATGAAAAAATGAAATACATTGAACCCTATGGGGCTTAATTTTTTAAACATTTTTAAAGCAAAGTTAAAATTCGCAAATTGCTTCGAAAATTTTAGGAAATATTCAAATTATCCCATAAAATATGTAAAAGAAATTTCAGCAAAATATGTTCTATAGTTTTTTTTAAATAAAATCAATATAATAATGACACCCATATAATATGAGGAGATCACGTGACCCACTTCAAAATAAAATCTAGCATCCATCTTGTGTCAAATTCGTAATTTTTAAAGTTCTTTTTAATTTATATTCAGTATTGCATCCGTCCTAAAACCGCTTTATTATTGCGTTTTCTTTGTATATCCATATTTTGCGCTAACACAGTTACAGTATTTTTTAGTTCAAATTATCATAAAACTTTGATTATTTCTACAACGAAGCCTAACTTTAATGAATGTAAAATGTAAACAAGTGATTGTAAGATGAGTTGTATAAAATTGCTGGATTTTCTTCATGCAAAATTATTTAACTCTGGAGTCTGGAATAAAAGTGTGTGAATGAAATACTCACTACTTTTACATAGCGAGCCAGACGATTTATATTTCTATGAAATCATTTAAATAAAGTTTGAATGAAGTTTTAGGAATGGAGTTGGAACATGCTTTTACCTCCATGGTTTCAAATTCCCAGGTAAAATGAATTATTGTAGTTCTGTGATAATTAAAATAATATTACAGAATCACTTAATGTATCGTGTTTTAAAGATGTCTAAATAAAATTACAGTTGGATAGTGTTTTGTAATCAATGTTTTATGCATGATTGATCTTTCTGGTATTTATATTTAGTGTTGCATCCGTCCTAAAATCGCTTTATTTTTTCATATTATCGGTGTTTCTAAATTCTGTGCTTACGCAATTACACAATTTTTATATTAAATGAACACTAAACTTTGATTATTTCTACAGCGAAGCCTAATTTTAACGTATGCAAAATGTAAACAAAACAAGCGATTTTAAGATGAGTTGTATAAGAATTGCTGAATATTTTAACGATAAATTGTTTAGCTCTGGAATCTGGAATATAAGGGATATGGATGGAATATTCATTGATTTTACTTAGATAGTGAAGCAAATGATTTTATTGCATTGCCTTTTTGGTTGATGAAGTTTTAAGTTTCCAATTATTGTACTATGATAATTTTTAAAAATGTCACCGCTGAATGTATCGTATTTTAGAGATGTTTAAATAACATTACATTTCCTTTGGAAAGTATTTCATAATCAATGCGTTATGCATTATTAATCTTTCTTTTCTTTTATATAAGGATCTGTACAATGAGTGCATTAAGGGAGCAATTTCTTTCATTATAACCCTATTACTGGCATATGAAGCATATGGTTAAATTGAAAAAGGGAATCATTCCAAGACTGAGTTTTTCTGGGGAGGGGGGGTTCTGTATAAAAATTAAAATGAGTGCGTAATGGAAATAAGTACAGATATTTAAACTGCCAATGTGAGATAAACAACATTTTAAATGAAATGTTTAAAGGTTTAAACAATTAATCTTAATCTGCACATATATTTATATGTGCTGTATATGTGTTATTATATATTATTTATTAAACAAATTAAAAATTTGCATGAAAAATTAAAATGTGTGGAAAAAAAAAGTCCCAGAGAATTAAATTGCAAATGGAAGTTAAATAACATTTTAAATGAATTTTTTGTTGTTGTTTTTTAATGGCTTTAGCAATTATATGATATATCATTCGGCTATACAGCGGTCGAATGGTGAATAATTTTGTCGCTATGCAACGTTCCCTGAAGCACCCCAGGGACCGAATTATATTGCGCCCTTTAGCCACCACTTTTGATCAGGATCCAATTCATAAGAACCCTACCATCCATCTCTCGAAAGGCTTTCGGACCCACAGGTTTAACGTGCCCGTACTCCGCGTAGACACGGGGATAATTTGGGCAGATCCGGAAGTCAATCGCAGCTCCTCTGATTGCAATCTCCATGACTTAACCACTGAGCTATCCCACTCCTTAAAATAAAATATGTTAAATAGGTTTAAAAAAATTCATCTGAATCTGCTTTAGAAATCATCAGTTTATCTCAAAATAGAAGGACGGAAAATAAATATGGTATGATATTTTGTTCATTTTTCCAAAAATTGGGTGGAACGGCTGAACTTCATTTCTTCTTTCAGCAATTTAATTATAATATCCAATACATGTCAAAATTTACAGCATATTTTCGGGTGACAAAGACAAAGCAGTACGTGTAAACATAGCCTCTAAAGTTATGTCTTCAGACGCGAATATCGCCCACACAGTTTGTGTTTGTTTTCACTGGTTTCCACTCAGAAAAGCACTGTTTCCACATAGCTTTTCTGTGTTCTAGATAGAAAATATTTGAGATGTTTTAAGAGATCATAAGTAACTATCCTATCAGAACCATACAGATCATCAAGAGGTCAGGATTGTATGCAAGCTAACCACATGCTTTCGCAGTTTCGACCTCGAGATTTTCGTTGGTAAGTCTCGTTCTGTGAGGGCGTGAATTATCGCCTGTCAGAAGATAATATGTGCAAATGTCATCATTAGCATAAAATATGACTTAGGTAGCGAGTATTCAATCCTGAAATTTGATTTTCGTCCGTTTTCTTAAAAAAACAGAACAGTAAAGTCTACCATTGAACCAAATATATACGGTCATACCATCTCCACGAAAAGCACAACGTCATATAATTTCAATCTGGTTATATTTCAACTAGCAACTAATCTGACCACATACTCACTGCAAGATTAGATAAAACTAAGATCATCCGTTGACAGGATTTTTCCCTATTGTTCCCTGTTCTACTTTGCATGATCAGTATACTATCTGAATGGTACATTTGAATCTGGAAGATATCAGTCCATTGGCATGAATAAATCCCTCATTCTATTATTCAGCCATTGGTAGACATCATAATCTGACAATGTTCATATGCGGTAATTTGGCAAAGACTTTGCTAATAAGGATGTTTTTGTGTTTCTTCTCGCCACTTATGTAATTTAATGATCAGCACCTGTACACATCTTTCAATTTTCCAATCTTAATTATTTATACCTTTTATAATATTTAAGGCATGTGTTATTTATCGTTAAATGTGTATTATACTTATTTCTATTGAGTTTACTCAATTTAAAAAAGGTCCAAGTATTTTTGTTTACAGCATCTATGTTTGTAAAAAACAGAGCGAATTCTAAAAATTTAATGAACGACTTCCTTAATCTACTTTTTTCTTATGTTAACATAAAAACAACGAAACCACGTAAAGTGAAGAAGCTCATATTAATATGCCACATAATTATTGTAATGTTCATATTTGCAATCTCCATATGCAAGTACCAACCATTTGCACAAGAACTCTCTATTA
Source organism: Amaurobius ferox (assembly GCA_951213105.1). Taxonomy (NCBI): domain Eukaryota; kingdom Metazoa; phylum Arthropoda; class Arachnida; order Araneae; family Amaurobiidae; genus Amaurobius; species Amaurobius ferox. The sequence continues at coordinate 61,350,227 of OX578133.1, forward strand.
TTATTTCTTAAAAATATGTCTTCCTTGTCTTATTATATAGTTGTAAAATCTTTTTGTAGTTAAAAATGGTGAAATCTCCCACCATTCGAAAACACAGAATATCTCTAAGTTAACTACCTCTACCAAATAAAACTATGTTTTTAATATTTCATTTTCATTAATTATATATTTTCTTAAATGTTGTGTATATATATATATATATATATATATATAGTTATTGTCTACAATTTAAAGTATTATATAACTAAATGTAATAATTTCAGTTTAGCATTTAACACACGTAACTTCAGTGCGCAAATGCTTTTATTAGTAATACATTAATCATTGTTTTTCATAAAATTCAAAGGTAATTTTGTAGGAAGTTTCATTCATTTTAAAGCTATTCCTTTTTAAAAACTCATGCCATTCTAGGTATTTATATTTCCGTCTTTACCATCGGGTATTCTCTGTTTAATGTATGTAGTTACTCCTCATGAGATCCAAATATTTCCAAAGTAAATTCATTTCAAGACGTGATCTGACATTTGAACACAACCTCATTTTTATTCTTCTCTTTCAGATGCGGATCGGAATCCACACGGGAGTGATTCTTGCCGGCGTGGTGGGAACGAAAATGCCACGATACTGCCTGTTTGGAAACCACGTAACTCTTGCCAATAAGTTTGAATCCGGCAGCGTAGCCATGCGCATCAACATCAGTCCCACTACTTACGAGTAAGCAGCACTACTTGCCCTAATCACGTACAGTAGAACCCAGTTATTTAGCCAGTTCCCGCTGTTAACGAGGAAATTGAGAGCATTTAATTTTTAAAATGCTAAATGGCCTGGTTTTCTTGCTTTTAACGAACAAAATTTTAAATTTCCTGAATATAACGAGTATACAAAAGAATAAATATAATAAAATACCTATACATATAATAAAAATGACAGAAAAAAGAAAAAATTTGACTTTGTTCTTAAAAGGATGTAGAATAAATGTAGGAAGCTAGTATCTGGATTTAAAATACAAAATAGTATTTATTTAACAAGCAATCGACGATTTTAAATGTTAGCTTTAAGGCAAAGCACTAAGTTCAAAGTTCCAATCGACTTTCTCATACATTGATATGTCGTATTGCCAAAATTTTCCAGTATCATAGCTCGGTTTCATTGTGCAATTTGAGCATGATACTTAGGCATTACACTAAATCTAACTCCATTTTAATCAAAATCAAGTTATCTTAGTATACTTAAAATTTAAAATCTGCAGGTAAATTATAAATTCAAAATTGACGTATCTATGCATATTGTTTCTTAAATCTTTACAAATCAAAAATTAGCCAAAGCGGAAGGTTATTTGAATCTTATTACTGCTGGTATAGCAAATGGTGAAAGGATAAGATAGGAGAAAGTAGATGTTTCGAATTAACACTGAATAAAAATGTATAAAGTTTTGTTTGCGAGTTCTTCATTATAAATGCATTAAAACCATTTTAATCATTTTTTAATTTATATTGATGCTTAACTTTTACAATGGATATGCTTTCGTTTTTAGGTTATAGTAATAAACCTGAAATAAAATTAAAATTGTATCGCGCTTATGAACATCAATGAAATTATGATCAAATGAAAATTTTACCCTACAAAACTAAGAATTTCTGGCTTAACCTGCTATAAGACTTGCGTCAACCAATACAGTGATTGATTGACACGAGTGACACATAATAAAATTTGGCAGAAAATCGATCAGCTATTTTCTTAATCAAAATTTACATTAAAATTAAAATGCCATAACTTTAGAATGCTCCATTCTATGAAACTTACAAAACATTTTTGAAGAAACCAGGTATATGTCAGTTGGTTGGCTTAAATAATCAAACATCTTACACATTTCAGCCTAAGTTTACAAAATCTAATAAACTTAGAAGAGATCATGTTAAACCAAACAAATGGAAACGTACCTCAGAAACAAAAAAAATATGAGAACTGCCCTATGATAAATTATAATCAGGAATAATCTGAAAATAAAACTACAACTGAAATTGACATATGTCTTCAAGGAAGTTTTATAAGTTTTTTTTTTACTATCAGCAGTATTTATTGTGTTTTTACCATATACCTGGAAAGCATAAAAAATTACATTAGGAAAATTGCGTCAATCAGCTCCGGTCTTCCTTATTTTCATTTAGTTAGAGAATTAAAACTTTTACTTTTATTTTAAACGTTTAATTTAAACTCTTATTCTGGTTCAAAAAGTTTAACACATAATAAATGTGTGTTTTAACTTTATATTTATCAAAACTGATATGTCTTTTATAGCTAAATTATAGCACTAAGTCTGAAATAAAATAAACATTACGTTGCGCACCTTCAATAGAACTACGATCAAATGAAAATGTATGTCTTTTAAAACTAAAAAATTCTAGGCTAATCTACTCTGAAGCTTACTTTAACCAACACTGTGGACTAGGTTGGTTGGTGCATAATAAAATCTGGCAGAAAACATTCCAGTAGTTTCTTAACAAAATGCTCCCTTAAAATTACAATAACATACCATCAGACAGCTTCATTCTATGACTGTGTGGTATTATTTAGTTTTTTTTTTTTACAAAATGCTTGAAAAAGATAAAATTAGGTTTGTAAAATTCAGCGAGCCAGCCTCTATCTTCCCTATTTATATTCAGTGGAGGAAGTAAAGTTTTAAAGTTTTACTTGTATTTTAATCATTTTCTTTAGCCGCTTAACCGCTAAATTTCTATATAAAATGTTAACACAAAATAAAATCTTAGTTGCATTTTCAAACTTCTCAATTAAGTATTTTTCACATAAACATAAGAGAAAGTAATCTTACATTCGTAAATTATTTATGCATAATCTCATTTATTTTTATGCCATAACTTAATATATTATGTTATGAGCATAGTATCATTTAACTCTGATACGAGGATAGTATCATTTAATTTTGATACGAGGATAGTATCATTTAACATTGCACATTTCTGTAGTGTAAGTATAACATTATTAATTGATAAATTTACTCGGTCGATTTCTTCAAAATGTAGAAAACACTAGAAAACAGCTCAATTTTTAATCTTCTTATACAAGTTACTATAGCAGTAACAGTTTCACAAAGAAAATGAATTATATCTGAATTTAAGACATTACAGAACAATATTGAACTGCGTTTTGGCTAAGACAGTTTGATGTGATGTTTCTATAAAGTCTCTTCAAAAGTGATCTGAACAAAGATTTATAACTCTTCTGAAAATTAGCATTTTTCGAGTAATTTATGCGGCAGCTTGCCGTATTAGTCCACTTTCCTTGAGTAGAGGAAAATTCCAAAAATCTTTTGCATTATTCATAACGTTTGATAAGCAACTTTTGAAATAGATCGAAATATCAAACTTGATTGTAAAATATTGAAAAATACGTATGTTAACCTACAAATTTTCCATTTGTAGCTCTTAGTATAGTTATCAAACCTGTTTTACATGACTTATTCATTAATTTATGAGAAAAAATTCATTTTCCAAAAAGAAATGGACACAATGTTGAATACAAATAGATTTTTGCTTTAAACTATGTTAGTTCTATACTTTAATTATCGACCTTTAACTCAGGTAGAATAATTTAAAGTAGTTTGTTTGTCTTTTATGAAGTTCTTTGGATTTAATGGAGTTTAACTTGTTTTATTTACTGCATTTACCTATATTGTAATAGGATTTTTTACAAAATGGTAAAGCACTTTTTAGCAATATGATCATATCTGGCCTTTCTTATTTTATGCTTTCGGCTCTCTACCTAAACCAGTTTTATACAGTTTAACTCCGAAACATATAAGACTAATATAATCTACATTTAATTGTTGACAACATTTCTGACCTCGACCCATTTTCATTTTTAAACAAAAGGCATCAATCTGCAGATTTAGCCAAAACATTTAATTAAAATGAAAATACATTCAAGTTTGAATTATGACCACCTGTTGAATTTATAACTATCCCTAGCGTGTTTTCTTAATGTTCTCGGCCTATTTTCATGTTCTTTAACTAAAGATCCAAACCTGCATAGTTCGCTCAATAAATTTTCTTGGATTGAGAACGCATTAAACTTATGAGCATTTTTTTTTTAAATTTACAGCTATCCCCAGCGTGTTTTTTATGTATTTGCCCCATTTTCATGATTTTTAACGAAAAGTTCTTGCCTGCATATCTTTCCCAATATTTTTGCTTAGATAAAAAACGCATTCAAATATTGATTACGGCATTTATTTAAAATTATAACTCTCCAAGGTGTGTTTTCAGAATGTACTCGCTACATAATGCCTATTATTTACTAAAGGTCCCGTGTAAAGAGCCTTGCTGTCCCAACCGGGAATCGAACCCTGGATCTCGGAACTGGCCAACCAACGCTCTACCTTTGAGCTACTGGGATTAAATTGCAAGCTCTTATTGTCAAAGTGGTCTTTGCACCCGATCAGCATATTTTGCCCAATATTTTTGCTTAGATAGAGAATGCATTTAAATTTGCAGTCTGTAGATTTATTTGTTGAATCTATCTGACTCCAGTTTGTTATCGGAATCTACTCTACAAATTTTCAAAAAAACTTTCAACGACAACTCTCTATTAGCAAATTAACTTGTCTCTAGCTAGATAATGCATATAACTATTAATTAACATCATTTATTAAATCCATGTATTTCCGATGAGTTAGTTCTCTGAATCCACTGGACAGATCATCAGAATTTTATTTTTAAGGGGATAAATCACCCTTTAAACACAGAAAAAATGTTTTTAACACTTTACAACAAAGTTGAAAAGTGTTTATGACTTTGTTCTTTCTGTCTGTCTGTCTGTCTGTCTGTCCGTTACCACGACAACTGCCGTAAAAATGATTTAATCAAAATGAAATTTTAGTATGTTGTTCAGACGGTCTGTAGGACCTATGGGAATATAAATGAATAATATCACCCAATTAGTTTTGGATTGAACCCGGGTTGAAAAAATGAATTACATTGAGCCCTATGGGACCTAATTTTTCAAACATTTTTTAAGCGGATTTAAAATTCACAAATTACTTCGAAAATTTTAGGTAATAGTCAAATTGTTCCATAAGATATATAAAAAAAAATTCAGCGAAATATATTCAGTAGTTTTTTAAATAAAAATGAAAATAATAATTGCACATCTTATATGAAACGATCACGTGACCATGATATGAAACGATCACATGGCCCACTTCAAAATGATATATGGCATCATCTTGTTTCAAAATCGTGATTTTTTAAAGTTCTTTTTAATTCATATTGAGTGTTGTATCCGTCCTAAAACTACTTTATTTTTGCTTAAATTCTGTGCATCTACATACTAAAACAACACAATGACAATATATTTGAGTTTAAATTCTCATTCAAATTTGATTATTTCTACAACTAAGCCTATTTTTCACCTATGTAAAATGTAAACAGCAAAATATGTAGAATGAGTTGTATATTAGAATTACTGTATTTCTTTAACACAAAATAATTTAGTCCATGGAGTCTGCATGGCTGATATGAATAAAATATTAGTTGATTTTATAAAGAGAAGGACGATTTTTTTCGATGAAGTTTTAAGCATAGAGTTTATGAATTGTAGCTCCATGGTCTTAATTTTTAAATAAAACAAATTATTATAGTATTGTGATGAATGAAATGAATGAAATCCTGCTTTTATAGAGAGATCCAGGCGTGTTATTTTTTCTATGACGTCATTTGAATTTATTTCAGTTGTTTTTGATGAAGTTTTCAAATATAATAAATTATCGTAGTATTATGATAGTTTTAAAAATATTACCGTGGAATGTATTGCATTTTAGAGATATTTAAACCAGGCAATTTATATTTCAATGCCGTCATTTGAATGAAGTTCATTTTTTTCAATGAAAGTTTAAGTTTTCAAATATAATAAATCAATGTAGTATTGTGATAAGTTTTAAAATATTACCGAGGAATGTATTGCATTTTCGACTTTTTTAAATAACATTGCATTGAAGTTGGAAAGTGTTTCATAATCAATGCTTTAAGCATGGTTGATCTTTCTTGTTTTTATATTTTCTATATTTATTTAATACAATTTTAAGAGTATCTAAAAACAGAATTATAACGATGTTTCAATTATAATGCGTTTTACAATAAAAGGGAGAAAGCAATACATGCATAAATCAAGCAAGCCTCCCAACTTTGAGATCAATTTTCTCAAAACTGTTATACTCATCCTTGCGTCCATTGTAGCGTCAAAACTAGTTCACCCATAGTCTTAAAAGTTCGCATGTATTGTGTGCATAAATATATACGCAACCTAACTTTTAATGACTACCTGTAAACAAGTTTATTTAAACAAATTCTACAAATATTTTATATATTTTTAGCACCTAATCGCAAAACAACCTTGTTCTTTTTTTTCTTTCAATATAATTTTAGGTGATGGTTAAAGTATAGATTATATTAAGAAAATTGGAAACGCTGTGTCAGAATTTATATAGAAAACTATGATCAGCACTTGAATCGCAAGGCACACTTTCAAAAACTATCAATCAATATATCATAAAAACCAAATATGCTATCAAACTTTTATTGAATATGTTTTGCAATAATAGATAAAGAGTAACACAACACACCATAAAAATTTGAAATCATTTGAAGAAATAATGATAGGTCCATAAAATTTTGAATATCCCACTACTAACAGCGATTTTTAAGCTGTTGAGGATACTAAACAAAAGAAGCTTTTCATAAAGTAGCTCTATATTAACCGCAGCCTGTTTGGCCACATATGTCACATTCTAGGCAATTTGCAAATTTAAAAATCGAAATAGCTTTAAGGGAAACCGTACTTTGAACATTCTACATAAAAATGTCCTTTGATGAATAAATTACTGATTCACGGTTGAGAAATTGTTATAATGGAACACCTAGTTTACTTAGTTTCATTACAATATTTTATATCCTTAAACTAACGATTTATTTCTGATTCATATGGAAATCACAATAGCCCCCTCTGTCAGACTATAAAAATGATAGTCTCTTTCGGGAGTTGCGCTATACTTTGAATGCGAAAATCTGAGCCACGCGTGACTTCACGTAGTATGAAACAATTACAAATATATGATGATGAAGGACGTAAACCTTGAATTGTTTGTGAGATAGGGTAAGGAATTAATAGTGAGATTAATATCATAAGCGCATTGCGTTGTGCTGGCTTTATATACATACGTTACCATTCAAGTATATAAGTTTGTTTCGTTCTTTGATTAGATTTATAATTTATGTATAAGCCGCTGACAATACAATCAATATTATGTTTAAAAGTAAAATATAAGTGATAGTTTGACTATTCCTGAAGAATTCCCTGTTTATCACAGTTATTTTGTCTATATATATTTAATTGGGCAGTTTGTGATCAAATCTGAAAAACATTCCCCGATTTAAAATTCACTTAAATTGAAATTTAACTTACAAATCTATTTTTTCCTGCTCCAATTTAACCAACCTAATATATGAGACAAACAGTATTTTATTTAAATTAAAATTTTGTAAATTATAAAGAAAAAAATTGCATTAAAAGTTCTAACGTAGGTTTAAGAATGTATTTCGCAGAACCATTCCATTTAAGTTATGGTTTAACTCTACAAATCTATCTTAATCGTTTCCATTTTAACTAACCTGATATATGAGACAAACAGCATGATTTTGTAAATTTACAGTTTGTAAAATAAAAAATTAAATAAAATGGAAAGTTCTCACGTAGGTTTAAAAATTAATTTTCTTATAATCAGTCTGAGAGTTAAAGTCAGCTTAAGTTTAGATTCAACTATGTAAATCTATCGTATCCGGCTCCACCTTAAACAAACAAACTGATATCTGAGATAAGCAAAAGTTTTCTTTTATTTAAAAGTTTGTAAAAGTGAAAACGATATAAAATTAAAAGTTTTCACGTAAGTTTGAGGATTTATTTTCGAAAAACATCATATCAGATGTGCAACATTTTACACAAAATTAAAAAATGTGTTAAAATATTGGGCAATTAATGCATTAATTTATTTATTCGCATCATTAAAAACAAAGCCGAGCTGACCTTACCATTTAAACTACTGAACTTACAATTGAAACTTCAAGGATTTGATTTCATGATCAATACCAAATAAGGCAGAAATGTACTCACTGACACCATTTAAAATTTTGTTCTCTAGCTCTGTCTTTGCAGTTCATTAGTTCTGTCTTTACAGTTCTTTAGCTCTGCATTTGCGGTTCTTTAACTCTGGCTTTACTATTTTTAGTTCTCTCTTTATTTTTTTAAGTTTTTACTTTGCTGTTCTTTAGCTCTGTCTTTTCTGTTCTTTAGCTCTGTCTTTTCTGTTCTTTAGCTCTACTTTCTCAGTTCTTTAGTTAGATTTATGATGTTCTTTAACTCAGTCTTTACTGTTTCCTTGCTCTGTCTTTGCTGTTCTTTAGATTTATATCCACGTACATGTTTAATTTTAAAATAATACTTGATCCATCAAATTTGAGTATTACATGTTTACCAGAATAATAAGATAGATGTGATTTACATATACAGAAAAGTTATTTTTTATGTCTTTATCGGAATATAATTTCGCAGCAGAAGTGGCAAGATATGCAGCATATGTAGTTTCCTAAATATATTTTCGTATTTCTAAGAATATTTTTCCTGTTTGTAATCATACTTCAATTGGATGTAAAATGCCTATGAAAATTACTCTGTTTACAAAAACTATGAATGGATCGAACCTGTGCTCCTTTAAGACGTATAACTATTTATCTGAAAGTCAGTATCTGATCGTAAACACTTAACAGCACTTTGAGATATTCACTCTTACGGTTACGCAATCATTGCATTATATTAACAGTAATTTACATCATTGAAAAACTTCAATATATGTGCTGTATTTATTTTTAGCTTGCACGCAATAAATGATTTAGAAAATGTATAGACATTTTGAGGACATTGTGATTTGATCATAATAAAATATCACTTAAAAAGATTACAGGACCTGTTTTTATAAAAGAAAAAATCCGTTGCCACGTTTCAAAAAATGTAGTATTTTCTAATAAAGACAATTTTTGTTTTAAGAAAGAACATTCCATTCCATACATAAAACTATCAAAGAAAACAAAGAACGTATAGAATCTGCAATAAAAGGTTTAATAACAGTTCTGAAATAAAAAGAAAGATAAGAACTTTGATAAAGGTAACTACGTTTACTTTTCATTAGTTTTCTATTTCATGTAAGTAGAAAAGTGTACTTGGATAAAGAGAAAATATTGACACAAATCGTGTGGTATGTAATTAACATTTACTAAAAAAGCATTTATAGAGTTACACGATTTTCCATAGATATAAATAAAAAAAAATGTTTTATCACATCATACCTTTATTAACATATTTATTTCTTATTTAAAATATGTTACTTATTTTTTATACAGAAAGACAATGCTCTAATCAGACACACATTTCACTTAAACTAGTCCTTAAATCTCAATTTTATCACATATTTGAATTCTCTTTATAAACTCAATGGGCTGCGTTTAAAAGTGACCTGCGAAATGAAAACTTTCTACCACCATACATATTTCAAACTATCATTACAGTTAAACTACAACACACCGAGAAAAGTTATAAATCACTAGCATGTAATTTCCCACATAAAAAAACTACTTATTCATAAAGTTCATATTAGAAATATTTACCAAGCACACACACACACATATATGTATATATATATATATATATATATATATATATATATATATATATATATATATATATATATATATATATATATATATATATATATATATATATATATATATATATATATATATGTATATATATATATATATATATATATATATAAATCACTAATTTTCCACATAAAAAAACTACTTATTCATAAAGTTCATATTAGAAATATTTACCAAGCACACACACACACATATATATCTGTATATATATATATATATATATATATATATATATATATATATATATATATATATATATATATATACACTCATGTCTAAAAGTTAAGCATAGTTGCTGTTTATGTGAAAATTTCAGGAAATCTACATCGGAATGGAAGAAAACGCGGTATAGGGATGTAATAGGGTTATAGAAGAAGAAAACAATGCAAAACAAGGGTAATAACGACTTTTATTATCCTAAGAAAAGGGTTGGAAAAAAAGGATCACAATACGAGTGTCAACCTCAGTGGAACAGAATGATTAAAACAATGTGATGCTGCAGTTTAATACGATGTGTGGGAACCTCGACTAGCCACGCATGCTTCATAACGATTTCCCACACTTTCGATGAGGGTTTGGATGAACTGTATGCTCAAATAGTTCCAAGTCTCAAGGAGAGCAGTTCTTAATCCCGGAACGGAGCTTGGGTAGCGGTGGGCAGCAAGATGTCCCCCAAGCATATCCCACACATGCTGTGTTGTATTCAGATCAGGAGAGTTGGCAAGCCACTGCATGTGCTGAATATCTTTAGTTTGAAGGAAGTCGTCGACCAAGGCCGCACCGTTAGAAGGCGCGGTATCATCCATGAATATGAAATCAGGACCAACAGCACCTCGAAACAATCGAACGGTAGGCTCAAATACTTCGTCTCTGTATCTTTGACCGGTAATCGATCTCTTGTCAAAGATGTGGAGGTCTGTACGACCGTCCATCATGATGCCTATCCAGACCATGACTCTCCCGAACTGAAAACAATGTCTTTCCGTGATATTTCCCGGGTGAAAACGCGTTCCGCGTTCTCTCCAGATCGTGGTATGACGAGAATCAGTGTGCAGGCTAAACCAGGATTCGACACTGAACATGACATTGCCCCTCTGTTGTCCACTCCACTGCCGATGTACCAAACTTCATTGTTAACGCGCGCGTTTCCGTGCAGACGTCAAGGGAATGCAAACTGCTGGTCGTCTGGCATAGAGACCAACGTGTCTGAGTCTCCTGTAAACAGTTTGTCTCGAAACAGTGACTCCTGTGGCGACTGTCAGGACTGAATCCAGTTGTCTGGCAGAACGGTTCTTCGGACGTCGCGCGGTTATCACCAAATATCGGTCTTGCCGAGCGGTTGTTAACCTTATCCGACCTGATACTGCTCGTTGGGTAACATCTCCAGTGGTTTGGAACCTCTGCCATAGTATAGAGATCATGCACTGAGGCACATTCAAAATTCGAGAAGCTTCGGTTTGGGATCGACCGGATTCCAGTATTCATCCCTTCAAAAACATGTCCAGTCCACACCTATTTCGTCCTTTTTGATTGTTAACAACACTCCGTAACACAGCAATTGCTAAATTCTGCCTCAACTGGCCATGCCTCTCGAGGTCGATTTATAATCGTTCCGACGTGCGCCGGTGCTTTGCGTATGTCGACGTCGACTGTACTGTTTTACAAATGCACAAATTTACCTTCGTCCCACGATTCTCCGCAACTGATTGTGAACCATTGTATCCATATTAACTCCGAATTTTTCGCATTTTACGAATTATGCTTAACTTTTGGACATGAGTATATATATATATATATATATATATATATATATATATAGGGTGTTTCAAAATAAATGCAACAAACATCGAAACAAACACTTTTCCCTCATAGAATGCATGGTAACAAGTGAAGAGGTTATGCTCTAGAGGGCTTTTTCGGGCACGCGTATGAAGTGATGGATTTCGCATCTAAGGTCATTAGCGACGTGGAATGGATCGGTATACCAATGTGGAGAAGGCGGACATGCATTTTGTCTACGGTCTCAATAAAGATAATGGTAGGGAAGCACAAAGGGCGCGTCCCCAACAGCAGTTTCGCGATCAAGCAATAATTTCTCGCTTTTACCGCCAACTGTCTGAAACGGGATCCCCTTCAGTACTGCATTCATTTGTTTTGGCTTCAATAAATCTTTGTTTCGATGTTTCGTGCCAGTCCTGTTTTTTTCCTTCCATAAGTCTGTGTGTATGTGTGGAGAAATGGAAAGCGACCTCTAGAGCGTAATCCCTTCAGTTACGACCATGCATTCTATGATGGAAAGTGTTTGTTTCGATATGTTCTATCACCATTGACAGTTTGTTGCATTAGTTTTGAAATACTTTGTACATATATATATATATATATATATATATATCATTATTTTTCTAAATAATTAAATAGAGTTGGATGAATTAAATGGTAATAATTTATTAATATTAAAATCAAAATTATCTTCTTTATTCTATAAATTTGATATTAATTCTAAGATTTAAATAAAAAACATTACTAAACCCACTATGTGAGTTGCACGGTCTAGGGTCTTCAGACCTCCGACATCTTTACACTAACCTACAGAGTTGATTTGTCCGGGTACAATTGTAAAGAACCTTGTTACACCAGATGGGAGTCGAACTCTGGATCTTAGAACTGGCCAGCCAACACTCTACCGTTGCGCTACTGTTACGAAATTGCAAGCTTTTATCGTCGAAGTGGACTTCGCAATATGTCAACTCTCTCCAACTGAACGATGACTTTGTTTTATACTCTCCATAGACATTTCTAGAAAATGGTCGTATCTTCGAAACTATGGTATGAATCTAGAAGGTTCCAGTAATTTCCAAATCTCGCCAACAGTTACCAAATTTGTTATCTTTAGCTAAGTCTGGAACCAAATCACGAAAATGTCACTAAGGTAATGTAACCCGCACTATCACGAAATAACAATGGTTGCCTCTAAATGTGTTTCCGCCTTGTTGAAAGAGAGTATGCCAAAAATAATAATTATTTACAATTATTATTCAAAATTACCATCCTCTAATATGGGCATTTACGTATGTTCTTTAACCCAGAATCTCAGCTGCAGCAACTGTAAAATATTCTTATCGTTTACTCCCTCGGGTAAAATCACACTTGGAACTTTGGCAAAGTACAAATGCAGGCATACCCATTCAACTATGAAAATGAATTATTGCATTAAATTTAATGTTAAGACCAGCTGTTTCAGTAAATGTTCTCGTTAATATTTGTTCGATATATCCATTTCCTATTACAGGTTACTTGAAAAGACTCAGACTTTTCTTTACACACCCCGAACAAGAGCTGATCTTCCGAAAGGTTTTCCTGAGCACATCGAAGGAATACCATACTTTTTGGACAATTACATACATCCAAAGATCTCTCAAGATGCTTCGCTGTCGGAACATATAGCTGCAGCGGTAAAAGATATTCAGTTGCAATCCAGTCCACTGCGAACTAAATCATAATAGATGTATGTGATGCATGAAAAATTAGTTTCAAAATATTGCGATGACGGTTTCATATTCTACGCAGTATGCTACGTAGTGTAACATGACGAAATTTCAAAGAACGAAACGCTAATTATTTTAGGTTAATATGAAGTATTTACACATTTAAATGCACTTTGTTGAGATTGGTAGAACAATAACGTGCATTTTAGTTAAATAACACTTTAGAAAATTTCAAGCAAAAGGAGTATACAGGGTGGTCCGAAAGGTCTTGGACAAACTTTAAGGATAGGTCAGGCATACAAAAACAAGTCCGTTTTGTATAAGAATATGTGGCCTCAAACGCCACCGTGGGGTGCTACAACTGCTCGATGTAGAAAGAAGCAAAAAGAAAATAATGCAGATAATTCAACACAGGTTTTTTAGACATAACAATTACAATTATCAATTGCAATTGTTTATCATAGTATTAAAGTAGGGGTTCAAAGTTCTTGCCATCCGCAGATATGAATATCTGGCAACGTCAACGCATAGATTGGCGATTGCGTTTAAAAATGTCAAGACTCTCGCAGACACATTCTGCTGACTCATCGACTCTAGAGACAAGATCAGCGTCAGATGTTAAAGACTCTCGTAAACAAGGCTTTTGAAGTACCCTCGCTGGAAGAAATTAATGGGGTATAAGTTTTGAGACTGTGGTGGCCAACTTACGGGTCCTTCCCGCGATCCCACTTGCTGGAAAGGTCATATTAAGATAGTCCAGCATATCCTGGCTGAAACATGCACAGCTGCGGATGGCAAGAAATATGAGCATCTAATTTAATAATAAGATAAACAATTATAATTGATACTTGTAACTGTTATGTCTAATAAACCTGTGTTTTATTATCTGCATTTCTTTTTGTTTCTTCCTACATCTGTAGTACCCCAAGGTAGCGTTTGCTACCACATGTTCCTATGCAAAATAGGCTTTTTGTATGCCTGACTTACCTTTAAATTTTGTCTAAGACCTTTCAAACCACCCTGTATATGGCTGTTATATTTTGTATAACATCATATTTTTTATTTGCTCTGTTTGCAGCAGATACAATTATCTGGGATAAAGAAAATATTTAGCTCAATTTGAAACAACATCGGTTAAACAGAGTATTTGAAGATGATTATAGTATTAGTGTCCAAAGTTGAAATTTGCCGTTAGGTTTGTTATATTTATTATATCCTTCGTTTCTTTTCCTCATCTTGGTTAATCCGCATCCTAGTTTATCCAATCCGTCCCAGATGATCGAATATATGTTATATAATTTCTAATCTAACTTACATGTTTGCAGCAGACTCATTTATCTGAGATAAAAAAAATTATTTATCTCGGCTTACAATAATTTTGGTTAAACATCAACCCAAGATAGTCTGGGTACACGTGCATTTAGGTTTGTTATATTTATTATATCTTCCTCGTCTTCTCGTTATCTTGGTTAATCCGCATTACGGTTTATCCAATAGCGTCCCAGAGGATCCGGTGTTTATTATTTCATTTTACTCTAACCTCACTTCCATTTCCTTGACAGTTTAAATAACTTGATACAATATTCCTTTGTTTCCTTATTTCATGAATCGTCTAAATATGATTTTTAATTTAAATTTTAAATGGGGGCCTATTTACTTCATTGTAGCTTGCTAGTAATTCCATGTACATTGGTTGAATGTAATTTATAAAAGCAAAGAAAATTTACGATCAAATGGGCAAATATTTTATTGCATTGTTAAGTTTACAATATTCGTCATTATTTTCTATAGCAAGTACAATTAAAATATATGTATTTCATTGTTAGTATCCATAACGCATATCAATCTATTCAATAATCAACAACGCATAAAACTAAGCAGTAATTAATAACCGCCATAATCGGCCTTTTAAACAGAAATTTTATGTTAACGAATATTCACTTTTTTCATCCTTCAATCTTTAACATTTCATTTGTATTTTTCTCAATAAATTTTACTTTCAACATTTTAATAGTTGATATCCCATCCATTTTCTACTGCAATATAATCTACCGCAGTATTTTCTATCGCAAATAGTATTCCCCCTTAGCCACATTATGGGCCACATATGAATCTAGCCGAATAAAACTCTCCAAATTATGTGCTACTAAAACTAAATGAAAAAGAGACTGAGCATTACAGAAAAAAGGGTGATTTAGTGAAAGAGAAAACTCCAACATTTTTTAGAAGGTGGGTGGTTATTTTAAATTCATTCATGGGACTTGGAGAGAGAGCCAAGTGTTAGGATTATCTGTATACTTCAACAGCTTTAAGTGTACTACATAAAACTTAATGCAAATTCATGATCCGACCATTAAGCTTCCTTAATGTGCCTCTAACTTAAGCTTTGTGAAACAGCTTATTCAGAGCAAAAAGGGAATAAAATTTTCACGGTTTCATTTCTAACATGGGCAGAAAGCTGTAATCACTACCTAAACTGAGTTATTCTGTGGTTGGTGATGACTTATCGTGTATCATAATTGTTTTTGGATTAATTTTTTATTTGTGAGAGCAAAATTTTAAATCGAATTTAATCACCAGATATGTCTAGAACTTTTCAACTTTACATTTGTAAATTTAATATATGCTTAATACATTTTCAAATTCAACATTCTCAAATTTAATATATTCTCTCTTGCCCTGGTGTGATAATATTAAGTTATAATACAAGAAATTTAATTTTTACAACAATTAATTTAACTTCAAGCGGGATATATATATATATATATATATTGTCGCGTTTTAAATCTTTGAAGCCCTAACTAACCAAGTGTTCCACTAAACAATTGTAGTGACATGAAACTTGGTATGCCGTTGTCTTTTGTGGTACATTTTAATTAGTTAGAATTTCAGCAATATCGAGTAAGCCCACCCTGGCCCCACATACCCGATTTTCAAATCTCTGCAAGCACTTTTAGTTGGATGACAGTTTGTTTACAATAATGCTGATATGAATAACCATTGCTCTAAGATAGCTAAAAAAGAGTATATATATATATATATATATATATATATAAATATAATGAACAGTATAAGATTTTCTGTACCGTTGTTTGTAGATACATAGTTCCAATTGCAAAAATGCTTTAACTGAGTTAGAAAGTTATGATATAGTAATTTAAAAGATGTGCAGTCGTATTTGTAAAAAGGGAAAAAATTAACTTTTATACGGACTCTCTAGTGAAAAACAGTTAAATTACAAAAATGTTGGTAGAGGTAAGAAGCTGTGAAATATTAATTTAAACGATGTGCAATGATTTTTGAAAAAAATTAAAAAATTGACCTTTTATACAGCCCTTCTAGTGAAAAAAGTTAACTTACAAAAATGTTGTTAATACTTTTACGTTATGTTGTCAATACTTGTCATTACTACATTTAGTCAAACTAAAATAAAATTGGATCTTAACAATTCAAATTTAAGACGAAATAAGTTGTCAAACTTCTTGACTTACTCCAGTTTTTTGAGATTTTTCGATACTCTTGTAAACAAAGAAATTATTGAATTCAGGTGCCGTTCAGATATTGAATTGATTCACAGAAATCATTTAGTAAGGTTTTAAAACACTTTTTCCATGGTTTGTCTTTGGATCTATTAAAGATAGGGAGACGATATTGGTTAAAGGTTATTTTAACTCTTTAATAAATTAAATAAAACAGAATATTGTGATTTTATAGATCTCCAGATATTCTCCTAATAAAATCTTTATAAAAATAAGCAAGTCCTTCAATTTTTTAAATAAACTTAGATATACTGAAATCACTGGCTTCTGTTAACTCAATAAATTTCTAACACATTTTTGTAACTGCAGAATGGAAGTCAGAATAAGAACCCTTATAGATGAATTGGGAAGGGCTCTTGAAAGCATTTTAAAAATTTATTTTGGTTAGATGTTTTTGAGACGGTTAAGATGTAAGTAGTGAGAATTTTACTTGATAAAAGAAATTTTGCTGAAGCGGGGAATTTTTGTAGCGGTAAGGAGTTCAGTTGGCGGCGATGGACATTACCAACACACACGCCAACTACTTATACGGTTATCAGGTAAAAGTTTTGAAAACAAAAACCCTAAAAATGAAAAAATAATAACAAAACAGTTAAAATAATTTTTTTAATCACATGACATGGAAATGTGAATGTACCATAAAGCGATGTCAAAACGCTAGAAATATGTTAAATTTAAAACAGTAATGTTCAAATGCAGCATATATTGGTATATAGCAGCATTTAATGTATTATTGACAGTATTGATAGAAATTACCATATGTCAATAGTGCTGTTATATGGTAACTTGTTTTTTTATATACAATTTTTTGAGAAACAATGATATTAACAGAAAATTAGTACAAAACATCTGATGTGGGCAGCACATGACGTTCCCTACATAATGCAATGAATTTACTTTTTTTTAATGTGGAATAATGATTTAGAAAATCCAGGGGGCATAATTATTTAATGTTAAATATAAGCCAACACTTATGGCTTTTCTGGATGGCAACATGTAAAAAAGTACCAAATTAACTTATATCTCGCGAAAATAAACCTTGACAATTGGAAATATTGTTAACATCTATTAAACAATATCAAAATATTGGAAATACGTTAAATTTAAAACAAGAATGCTCACATATTGCAAATTAGAATGTTTATCATGTTGAAATATTGCAAACAAGAATGTTCAAATATCGGTGTTATTGATATTATTGGTATAATTACCATATGCCAAAATTGTTGCTATATGGTACTTCAGTAGTAGATTATTACTAATTATGTAACAATGCAATTATATCTATAGTTAGATAAATTGTGTTCATTAACATATACAGAGTGCACATAAAAATATCACAAAAGGAAAATAATGCACATACCTGAGTTTTATTGTATGCTACATACAGATGATAGAAGGTTTGTGCATGTGCCTATGTGCGTATTATAAGTTTTTAATGTTTCTTTTTATAACACAATTTTATTTTCATCATCCTGTATATTAAATAAAGAAATCAATGTCTTACTTTGTCGCATAATCCAAATGTTCATTAATTAAAAATTCTAAATATTATTCGTTCTGCATTCAATATTTTACTTTTTAACCTGCTCCAAATGTTCATTAACCTTTTGCTTACGGGTCACCCGTAAGCAAAAGGTTAATTAGGAAATCTAAATAGTATTCTTCCTGCATTCAATATTTTACATTTCTGCCTGCTCCAAATGTTCATTAATTAGGAAATCCAAATAGTATTCTTCCTGCATTCAATATTTTACTTTTTTATCTACTGCAAATGTTCATTAATTAGAAAATCTAAATAGTATTCTTCCTGCATTCAATAATTTTCTGTTTTGCCTAACCCAAGTATTCATTAATTAGAGAATCTAAATATTATTTTTCCTGCATTCAATATTTTACTTTTTCACTTAAACCAAATATTTATTAATTAGGTAATCTAAATGTTCTTCTTTTTCCTGTATTTAATACTTTACTTTTTCACCAAATCCAAATGTCATTAATCGAAATTAGTTTCGAATTATTTTTTTTTAATTATCGAGACTGTACTGCGCATTGGTGCAAATTATAAAAGTATTTACAAACACATACCTGAACGTGCAGACACTGTGTAGAAATATTTTCGCTTCAGGAGCATTTGATCGATATTTATGAATCAAAAGGACGATTAAACAACTGGAGCGTCACGCAATCGTAGGAACTAAATCATAAGAACTGAACAACGCCTTTTATAGCATATTTGCAATGGAAAAATGGTATAAGTAGATTTGTTTTCTTGTATTTGTGAATTGTATGAATAAAGTTCTGATTCAGCAGTCAATAAAATTGTGCTTTTCATTTATAATGTGTGTCATGACATAATGCTGGCTGTGGAATCCTGAGCTTGCATTTTGCTTGTTGTATTGATGCTACATGTAAAGAAGAAAATAAAAATTTTAAATTGTATGTGTTCTCTTTTATTGAATACAATAATATCGAATCACTAACGTGTCTTCCGATGCATGTTACAATCTTTACTTGGTAACTATTAAATTCATAGCCATTAAAGACTTTCCTTTTATTTCATAGAGAAATACTTAAAATAATACTTTAGATCATAATTAAAGTATCTACATTCAGATCCTGCTGCATAAATATAGTGGTTAAAACTTAAACAAACTCAATTGGAATATGTTCAAAACATGTGAAAGTTATTTTACAAAAATGTAGATTATCAAATTCCAATCAAGGAGGATTTGGTGCTAAAGCTGTCAGGACGCACAAAAAATGCGACATTTTTAGGAATTGAGGTAAATTAACCAAAAATTTTATTGTTAAATGCGGATAATAAATTGTATTTAATTTTTAAATTGTATTTAATTTTATTTAATTTTTTAGTTAATGATAAAATAAATTAAATTGCAACTTTTTCAATAAGTGTGTTCATTTTAATAAGTTTAGTAAGTGTGCCCTGCATTTAGTTGGCTTTAACACTAGTTTGAATATTTTTCGCTTTTATCAGGTCTCTTACGTTACAACTGCAAAAAAAAAAGGAAAACGCAGCTGATGAATAAAGTGCAAATCACAGCAAATACCATTAAAGCTGCTAGTGAATCAGAAACCATCGTAGTGAAATTATATTATTTTTGACTTTAAAATATAAAATTAAATTAACTGAGGCGACATGAAAATATTAACATTGTTTATCACTTACGTTCCTACGCAAAATAAGGTGGATATCAAAATACATTTTTCGAAATTTGATTCATAATACCATTTAAAAGTTATTTTTATTATAAAAATAAAGCTTATAAAATTGTTCAGTACTCTAGCATAAAACTTTGTTACCTACTTCATCAATACAAATCTTAAGCCCAATAGAAGTTCAGCAACAAAATTTATTTTTATTTTCCTAATTTTATTTGTTTATATTTTAACCTTAACTTGTCTTTCGGGAATAAGATAGCCTTAATATATAGTAAAGGAAGGTGTCTATATTTCTGTATGTATGTGTGGGTGTGTGTGTATGTGTGCGATCCGTAGCGAAAAATATATGTGTTGTATGGCAATGAAATTTGGTAGATATATACTCAAGATTCGGGAAGATGCACCTCGGCGTTATTTCTTTTTATTTCGAATTAGTTTTTTTAGTTATTTTGTGTTTTAACATTTTCACACAAATCGTTTCTCAGCTACCGAAAATATCATCACAGAGTTTCAGGGTAGGAAAAACAGCACTTCATGGCGTTTCCATTTTAACGCCATCGGAAAAATCAAAAAGCCTCCTTTCCAACAATGTTTGAACTGAATGCGTCGAACAATTCCTTCATATTTATTTATATTTTTAATCACATCGAAATTTTGCATTTTTTACGTTATCATCGCATTTAAGAAACTAAGATTAGCACAAATCTGCAATTTAGTTAAAAGTTCCATATCTAACTCAGCATTCTAGTAAAAAAATTTAGATATCATAAGTAATTTTAATTATTGTAATTTTTTAAGTGATTGTATTCAATCATCGCAAAGAATCTTCCGCGAAGTTCCGGCACGTTCAACGAAGATTCGAACTTCTACCTGTGGAACTTAGCCGCGGTCATTTTCTCGCTTTTCTTTTTTTTTTCCTTTTGTGCGGAGAGCTGCCGTTTTTAAAACGGTGAGTTTTTGAGACGATGTCTGTATGGGTGTCTGTATGTGTGTGTGTGTGTGTGTGTGTGTGTGGTAGGAAAGCGATGTCTCACGACCGAATGCAGCGTTTTAAACTTTGATACGATTCTTACAATCAGTCAACACTGGAACCCTATTGATTTTAAACGCGATCGAATGTTTGGAAGACACCCTCCCCCTCTAAGTTCGAATAAATATTTAAAAAAAAATCATTAAAAAAATCCAGTTTTTCAGTAATGGTAAATATATAACCATTTCATAAGTAATTTTTCATTTCGAAACGAATGACCCGATTTTAAGGAAGCAAACATAAGACATTAGAACATTTTTCAAATAAATGTTATCTAAAACATTACAGAAAATTTTTAAAAAAGTACCTATTTTAAAAGCAATATTATGAGATAAACTTACTATTATCGTTCTCGTGGATTCAGAACTCAAACCATGAATTAATATTATATAAAAACAAGTCATTTTCTCCGTTTGTCTTTATGTAACGCTTAGCGACAAATTTCAGAACAACTTGGCGACCCTGAAATTAATTTTTGTGAAATATCGCCAACTCTGCGGCTTTTGAATATGTCATCGAATTGATAAAAATGTCTCCAGACGGGCAAAAATTGCGTTTAATTCACGATAATGACAGCAAATTCGTGAAAATTCAATATCTTCGAGAATGAAGTACAATTTTTAATAATATCTGTCACTGTGGGGAAATAATATTCTTGATGTAAGAAATGTCATTTGTTGGCCACATTAGATATTTTTATTGGGTTTAACTGATTGTTGAAATAAGATAGGAATGGTACTTCATCCATCATTTTAGAGTCTCCATTTTGGCTTAACAAACTTCATATTTTTGTAAATTTGATTATAAACTGATCAAGATGTTTTGTTCTTCAGATTACTTAAACAGATCATTTTGTATATCAAGAACAAATATTTCTTATGTTTCTTTTTAGGGGAATTAAATTACATATTTAAAGAGAGCTGCTTGAAGAACGTGATCATTTAGAACTTTTTTTGAATTTGCACATATTTTAACACAATCACATATTTTAACCTGCGAGTAAAAAGCAGTACTGCAGGCAACTTCCAAATTTCAAACATATTTTACTAGACAGCTCAATACTAATCACCGTTATTGATCTAAATCTCAGAAAAGGTTAACTATTAATAAACTATGATGTAGACATTTATGTGGGTATGGTTACTGGAAAATTATGAATTCAGAAAACCTTCTCTGACAGCCTACATCTAATCGAAATGGATTAGTTCTGCGCTGCATTATCACTATCATCATATAAAAGTTAAATTCGCCGGAATGTAAAGTTTAAACCTAAAACCGAGTATTAAACTTCTAGTGAAAGGAAACTTTTACTAGAACTCACATACAGTAGTTTTAAAGAAAACTACATCACCCCGAAATATTCAGTATTTTCAAAATAAATGTTTAGTATAGCGTAACAGACCCAAAATATTGCATCATACTGTTTAGAGAATTGAATCAGATAAAGGGCTGAAGAGTACAATAAACTTTTGGGTAGATTGCACGGTTAGGGTAGGAAAAACAGCACTTCATGGCAAATTTTATTCAATAAACACTCCAAAAAAAGTGTTGCAGTTGCTTTACTTAAGGTAAGCTTACCTATCCCCTAAATTGAAAAAAAATGTAGCCAGTCACGCTAAAAGCTGTGAGTCATAAGTCTAAAATTCATTAAGTCAAGAATCCCTTAAGTCTACGGTTGTAAGTATTAGTGTTTTTCTAGGTATTGAAACTAAAACTGACTCAACTCAAACTTCCTAGAAAATAATCAATTACACCTCTAACGACAAAGGAAAGACAACACAGAAACTAGAATTTAACATCTAAACTGATTCGTTAACTTAAACATAACACATAAACGATCGGCTGTTTGAATGAAGATTCTGTACAATTGCATCTGGACACAACTAATCCTACTGTGCTTGGTAATATTTGCCAAACTCTCGCTTTCTCGTTCATATTTGACAATATTCAAAGCTTTATCTTACCCATGTTCAATTACTACGGACTTTCAGTATGAAAGCTAGAGTACCACTTCCGCTCCCAATACTGGAATTTTCTCGGGAGAATCCTTTGGCGCACCTTGCTATCTCATCTCGTTTGAACGCATGAAATCCGCACTTGCTGCTTATAGACCTTTCCCCGGTCACACTACGCTCCTTGATTCATTGATTTCCCCACTTCCTACAGCCAAGCCAAAAACTGTATCCTGCTCTGTCTTACCAATAAGATCACGTAAATTTGGTTGGCAGGTTCTCTAATTGGTCTACTTAACCGGAACCAATAGAATGTTTGTTAGTGCAAAATAGCGCAATAATTCAAAACGTCAAACTGGGGGAAATAGTAAATATAATAACTAAAGGTTATGTAGACCTCACCTGGTCTGTAGATCTACAAGTTAAATACTTTAAATATAACTTTAAATGCGTTACTATCCGATTTCTTCATCAAAGTCATGCAAATATGTGGGTGATGCACATTTTCTAGAACCACTGTACTTTGCGTGTTTGATATTGACACATGACATACATGACATACATTGATATATGGCAGTGTTTCCCTGAAAACATTCAAGGGGTACTTGAAACTTGACACATTGTTTAATTTATTATATTACTAGCATTATACAAGTTCTTCGTACGGAGTATATAATATAAAGGAACTTAAAATTCACAAGAATGTGCAAATTCCTATAATATACTGAATGACATTGTTAATCAGAACATTCTATTAAATTATTTAATTTAATTCACCTAGAAGGAAAGTTTAAGAATCTCTGTTTCCGCTATACAAAATTATCTTCAAGGGCAGATCTGAAGAATAAAGCACCCAGGTCTCGTTTGTAAACAAATTTACAAAAAATATATAATTGAATGAATATATGCAAAATAGTAAAAGCGCTAAAAATGTATGGAACCCGTACAACTTATATTCGCAAATATAAGAAGATATACCCGTGCATTAGAAGATTGCACGTACTACAACATACGAGTTTCTAACATATTTGCCAAAATTAAACAAATGACGTAATAAATTGAAAATATCAATAATCCCGTAATCTTTAACCCGTACTACTTACATTGTCGTAAATTAGAAGATAGACCCGCGTGTTAACATAAAATTACCCGTATTACAATATTAGTTTAAACAATCTTTGCCAAAATAAAAAAATATGACGTAATAAATTGAAAATATCAATAACCCTCGTCAAGATTGCCCGTACTACAATATATGAGTTTCTAAACTCTTTGCCAAACTAAAACAGATGACGCCCATATATGATAAAATAGTATATGCCACTATACCTTTTACTACTTGTATTCTAGTAGATTAGAAGACACATCCCTATATTTGTAGAAGATTACCAGTACTACGTACAATATATGAGTTTCAACATTTTTTGCTAAAATAATACAATGACGTAATAAATTGAAAATACCAATAATCCCCAAATAAATAAATAATCCCTGAAAATATCAATAACAATAATAATGCTTGGACCTGAAGACCGTAATTGATATAATCCAGTCAAAAATGCAATATCGATGAAATTAATTTTATATACATATTATTATTATTTAAACTGGAAAAGATTTAATAAAATTCATCTGCTGCATAAACACATTGGATATAAATCCGTGGCTAAGCGACATGATATAATTTTATTCAAATAAATTGGAGGTGAAAATATCGTCTGCATAGTGCAATGTCTATGGAAGATTTAATTGTGCGTTTTAATTAATAACTAGACAACCCCTAGACCTAGAAACTCGAAACATGGACTAAATTTTAAGAGGGGCCTACCCACAAAATTTCAAGAAATTCGGTTCAGCCGTTCTCCTGTGATGATGAGACAAACATACATACAATCAGGCAGACAGCTTTTTAATTTCATTTATGTAGACTAGCAGCATACCCGTTCTTCGTACGGAGTATATAATATAAAGAAACTTAAAATTCACAATCATGTACATATTCCTATGGTATAATAAATGACATTTTTAATCGAAACAGTCTGTTAAAATATTTAATTTAATACTCCTAAAGAGAAGATTAAGAATCTCTGTTCTCGCTATGCAAAGTTATCTTCACGGGCAGATCTAAAGAATAAAACATTCTGGCCCCTTTTATAAGCAAATTTACAAAACATATGTAATTGAATCAATATACGTATGCAACATAAAAGTGTTAAAATTGTATGGGACCCGTACTACTTATATACGCGAATATTAGAAGATATAACCTGTGTTAGTAGATAACATGTATAAATTGAAAATATCAATAAACTCGTAAACTTTAAACCTGAAAGCAGTAATTGATTCCGATATGCGCCAATATAGTACATCAAAATATATGCCAATGTACCTGTACTACTCTATATTCTCGTAGATTAAAAGATATACCCTTTCATTTGTAGAAGATTGCTCGTATAAGGTACGATATATGAGTTTCAACAATTTTTGCCGCAATAAAGCAATGGCATAATAACTTGAAAATATCAATATTAGTTATGTTTAACCCTGAAGACCGTAATTGATATTATCCAGTTAAAAATACAATGTCAATGAAATTTATTTTGTATATATATCTTCATTATTCAAATCGGAAAAGATTTAATAAATATCGTCTACCTCATAAACACATTGGATTTAAATCCTTTGCTATGCGACGTGATATCATTTGCTTCAAATAAATTGGTGGAAAAATATCGTCTGAATAATGATGTCTTTAAAGAAAAGTTTTGGTGACATTTTCGCCAATTTAGCGACATTTTAAAAAATCGCCAAATTTATTGCCAAGTCGGACTATAGAACTGACAATTCCACTTGGAGACAAATTGACGAAACATTATTACAATACTATCCTCTAACAAAACGTGATTAATTTCATTTATTTGGCACAATTTTAACAATTTCAAGATATTTTTTATAGATTTACAAACATTTTTATCGATTTGCTGACATTTTAAAAATTCGCTAAATGTGTTACTAAGTAGGAAGGTTGGACTGATAGACAAGTGCTAACAAAACATCATTTCAGTACTCTCTTCTAACTAAATTTGCTTGGTTTTTAACAATTTGGCCACCTTTAAGAAAAGTTGCTAAGGTAGTGAAATCCTACCAAATTGGTAGCTCTGAATTTGCAGATCTGAAGAATAAAACATCCTGATCCCGTTTGTATATTCTAAATGAAAACACTAAAATTGTATTAGAAGATATACCCATTCTACTCTTTTTCTGTTTCAACAATCGGCTCTAAATGAATTTATTGGCTAAACACACTATATGAGTTTATTAGCTAAACACAATATATAAGTTTGAAAACTCTGCCAAAATAAGTGAACGTGATGTACGCAGTCCGCAATAAATACAATTAAAAGAAAAATCAAACCGTTCATTTATTTATAAGATATAATTTCTTTTTCCATTTATTTATTATTAAAATCGAAAAAATAATAATAAACATTAACAAACACATTTAATTTAATTACGTTGCCTAGCAACATGATATAAGATAGAATTTTCCTCATAAAATTCTGATAATTAAATAACCATTTTGATTTCTTAATACTTTTCATTGTTGATTGAAAGCTTGTGAAAAATAAATCATGGTGATAGATTTTCCATTTAAATCCATGTTTCAAACATTCATGGTTTCAAACAATTCATGTTTTCTGAAAATGACTAATTAGCGCAAAAAATCTTCCACCAAACTCTTAGATAGAATTTTAATTCACTTTCCCGCTTTAAAGAAACGATTTCCAATCTTCTCGGTTTGAGGAACCAGGGAGTTAGAGAGCAGAAAGCCTAGGAAAATGTCTCGTTTTACATTAATATCGCGACAACCCCTAGTCTTAGAAACTCGAAACTAGGATAAAATTGAAGGGGGCTATTTCAAGGCTACCGGCAAAATTTCATCAAATTCGGTTTAGTCGCTCTTCCGTGATGATGGGACAGGCAATCAGACAGACAGACATAGTTTCAATTTTATTTATATAGATGACAAAAATATTTATAATTACATAAATTTAATAATTTTTTCTAATTGAATAAATGTAACTGAATAAATATATAATTGAATAAATATAAGCCAACTAGCACAAATATTCGGCCTTGCCCAAGATTTAAAATGCAAACTTCTGCCCACTACGCGAATAATACTTATAACACCACTCCATTAAATAAAAAATTCCCGCATCTTCTGCTATAGCAATCTTATTACTTTCCTCATATACATAGTATGATGCATAAGGAAAGAATTGTGACGGGGTCGAAAATTCGAATTCGAGTTTTCGATGGAGGAACGCGTTTCAGACATCTCTGAACATGAATTGAACATTTTTAAAGTGATGCCTCTGTGTGTGTCAATGAGTCTGTGGAGACGATATCTCACAAACGAATAGAACGCTTCGAATGAAATTTAATACAAAAATTACAATCCGTGAATGCTGAAAGCCTATTGTTTTTAAACGTAATCGAATGTTCAGAACCCCTAAACTGGAACCGAAAATTCGAATTCGAATTTTGGAGTAATACTTTAAAGTAATAATTTCAAATTTTGTCGTAATAATTTCAAGTAGTACTTTAAAATGTGAGTAATAGTTATTTAGAGTGCGCAAAATTGAAATGTTCTAAATTGATAAAATTACAACTAAATGAATAATAAATTTTCCCCAGCTGATGGGAAAACGTTAAAAAACTATATTACTTTTATTCCAAAATACAAGTTGTAGAATATATTGTAAATTGAATTTCTATGTCAAAAGTACGTTCAATGTCTTCAGATGAAATGTTCTCCCGGATGTATCACGTCAATCTATGTTGAAGATCCAGATCGTCCGACTCATCCGAAGACATAGAGCATCCATTTGGACGGCCGGACGTCAATGTGTAATACTACATAGGTTTCAACGCAACTTAAGTAAGAAAATAAAAACCGAAAAGGAATAAACAAATTATGAGAGTTTTTAATGTCTTCCTCTACACAGCAGTGGCGCCGGCCAAACATTAAACTACCATAAGCCCTTGGGTTGGTTGTGTGGTCAGGGCCTTCACCACAGCAGTGGCGAACGGAAAAGCAGAAAATAAACTTTAATCACACGAAATTTGAACCAAATTGAGCGTGTATGCACATTCAATTCAAAACAATACTATATAAATCTTATCATTATTCAAAATTGATATTATGCAATATGGTCAAAACTCTCTCATTTGCTTGCACTCTCATTTCCCTTCAATTTTGCATTATATCATAGATAATACCAAGATTTTGCAGCATTGTTTTGAATTGAATCTGCTGTTTTGAAATAAAACTGTTAGCAGCATCAATTTGATTCAATTTTGTTTGTAATCAAAATGTATTTTTTACTTTCCCATGTGCCACTGCTGAGTACGGAATGACATTAATAAACCTTGTTTTTAACATTTTACAACATAGTTGAAAAGTGTTTATAACTTTGTTCATTCTATCTGTCTGTCTCTCAGTCTATCTATCTGTCTCTCAGTCTATCTGTCTGTCTATCTGTCTGTCCGTTCGCACGATAACTGGCGTGAAAGCGTGAAAATGACTTTATCAAAATGAAATTTTAGTATGTTGTTCAGACTGTCTGTGGGATCTATGGGAATATAAATGAATAATATCACCAAATTAGTTTTGGATTGAACTCGGGTTGAAAAAATGAAATGCATTGAACCCTATGGGACCTAATTTTTTAAATATATTTTAAGCGAATTTCAAGTTCACACATTACTTCAAAAGTTTTAGCAAATATTTAAATTACCCAATAAAAATATGAAAAAAATTCCAGCAAAATATATTTGGTAGTTTTTTAAATTAAGAATTAAAATAATAATTACACCCATATCATATGAAGGGATCACCTGACCCACTTCAAAATAAAATATGCCATCCATCTTGAGTCAAAATCGTGATTTTTGACGTTCTTTTTAATTTATATTTAGTGCTGTATCCGTCCTAAAACCGCTTTATTTTTGCTTAATTTCTGTGCATCTACATTCCGAAACAACGCAATTACAATATATTTGTATTTAAATGATTATCAAGCTTTAATGATTATTTCTACAACGAAGCCTAATTTTCACTTATGGAGAATGTAAACACTTAAAGATGTAGGATGAGTTGTATAAGAATTGCTGAATTTCTTTGATACAAAATTATTAGCTCTGGAGTCTGCAATATAGCTGATATGAATGAAACATTCATTGATTTTACATAGAGAACAAACGATTTTATAGCAGACTTTTCAATGAAGTTTTAAGCATAGAGTTAAAATAATTTTACCTCCATGGTTTTAAGTTTTTAAATAAAATAAGTTGTTGTAGTATTGTGATGAATGAAAGAAATGGAATAAAAGTGTATAAATGAAATATTTATAGCTTTTACATACAGAGCCAGGTGATTTATATTGCAACGACGTCATTTGAATAAAGTTCATTTTTTTCGATGAAGTTTTAAGTTTTCAAATATAATGAAATAATGTAGTATTCTGATAATTTTAAAAATATTACTGGATGTATCGCATTTTAGAGATGTTTAAATAAAAGTGCATTGCAATTGGAAAGTGTTTCATAATCAATGCTGATCAATGCATGATTGATCTTTCATGGTCTCACCTAATTTATTTATTTTTTTTTTACTTTTTTTAACCCTATCTTTAACATATTTATATACTATTTGTATTATATTTACAAATAAATATTTGAAATGAAAATTCAAGTTGGGAAAGAGAACTAAGACAAATTTCCGAAGCTGTCGTATTTTTAGCTCTAGAATTTAAAGATTGTTCTGTATATGCAAATTTTGGAAACAAGCGAATTCTAAATATCAAAGCACTTGCAAAGAGATATTCTCGAATCGACATCTTTCCCCTCGCACGACTATCAACTCAAACTCCCATAAACAGCTTTCTCCGAAACAAAGGGAATTGTGATTTATAGCCCTCGTAGTATCACCTTATTTCCTTGCATTTTTATTCCCTTCCATACAAGCGAGAAAAGAACAATGATCAGTCAAAAATGAGTCTGATCGGCTGTCAAGGCGACTGTTCCGGCTGCAGTTCTGTGCTATATAGGAAGAGGAAGAATTCCCCAGGGGCACATACAAAGAGTTCCGAACAAAATAAGACTTCAGTGGTTCGCAAATTAAGGACATCTTCGGTTTGCGATAACATCTATATTCCCATGTGGAATGGATTTTCGATGATGAATCAGATCCTTAATTGAATTCTCAGCTAGATAATAGGGAATTTGGCTTGTATTAAATATTTATGTACAAGTAAATGCAGAAATGTGGTATCTAAGTTCGAATTCGAGTAAACTAATTACAAGAAGGTGTGAAAATGCGTAGTAGCTAAGTTTTCATTCCAATAATGCATTTAAATCTGTAAATGTGAAAATGAAATTTCAAAGTTTGTACATGTCGAGTAAAGAAACAGTATGCAATTGCAAAAAGTTGCGGAAATGTGTAGTAACTGAATTTTAATTCGAGGAGTATTTAAATGTATAAATGTTAAATTTGTGAGGTTACAGTAACATATATGTTATTATCTCCCTGATATACATTATTTTGATTGTACTGTAAACTAACAACCTAGCAGATCATCAGGAGAGTGGCAAATCACAGCGCTGACTTGACAAGCGTCTGGATTCTATTTGGGATAGAATCAAAACGTTTCCAGATCGCATTCTGGAAGTGAGTCCCAAGGATATGGTTGTACCGCGGAATGCTTCAGCAGAACGTAATGCTATAAATCCCAGGCTACCAGGACGTAGACGGCTGTTTGGTGTGACAAACCTGTGCGCAGCTCGCCTGTGTCCGTGGCTTGGAAGTACTATCATAGGTTTTCCTTGGTTTGATCGGGTACTAAAAGTTGCGAGTAGTATTACCACTGGAACGTGACTATATTTATGTGTAATTTTGGTATATTGTCTGTCCTATGTACAAGAAGTATGTTAAAGTTTATTTACACGGACAAGAAGCCGTGTTGTTTAGCAAGAATAAATATGTCAGTTAACTAATAAATAAATAAGTAAATTGGCATCACGTCTGATTTCAATTAGCAGAAACAACAAGCACACAACTATAATATAGAAGGTCTTTATTTCACTTCCTATAAGACGTACAAAATTTTAAAAAGGCCAGAGCGCTTTCGAGCGTAAATACGCTCTTCATCAGTGGCTATATGGAAATAGAAATGATCGTTCATATATAGACCAGAAAAGGTGACAAATTTGCATAAATACAATTTTCAATAAACTTACGTTTATCTAAGGAGAATCCAAAAATACAAAACATTTTGAACAGATTCAAAATCGAACGTAAACCACGAAAAGTACAGTAAAAATTTTACAATTTTATTACAGAAATTTCAAATTCAAAACTTTTTTTAAAAATAGGGGGGCAGTCAGACCCAATCCCCGAGAGGATGACGTCAAAGATAACTATGAAGAGACTTGCGATAAATATATATTGATAGACTTGCGATAAATATTGCGATAAATCGACTCGCGGTAAATATAAATACAGAGGGACTCAAAAAGGAGAATATTACGAGGGTTATTACAACGCATAAGAAGGAAAGTTCTTTCAAAAATTGTTAAAGAAAATTTCCGGCCCATTTTTGAAATAACTTTCCTTCTTATGCGTTGTAATAACCCTCGTAATATTCTCCTTTTTGAGTCCCTCTTTATTTATATTTACCGCAAGTCGATTTGTAATTTTAACCCCGTTCAGATTTTAAGTTATGCTTGGCGACTCATTCTCGACTCCATGCAATTCAAGTCTCTTTATAGTTATCTTTGACGTCATCCTCTCGGGGATAGGGCCTGACTGCCCCCCTATTTTAAAAAAAAGTTTTGAATTTGAAATTTCTGTAATAAAATTGTAAAATTTTTACTGTACTTTTCGTGGTTTATGCTCGATTTTGAATCTGTTCAAAATGCTTTGAATTTTTGGATTCTCCTTACATAAACGTAAGTTTATTGATAATTGTATTTATGCAAATTTGTCACCTTTCCTGATCTATATATGAACGATCATTTCTATTTCCATGTAGCCACTGATGAAGAGCGCACTTATGCTCGAAAGCGCTCTGGCCTTTTTTAAATTTTGTACGTCTTATAGGAAGTGAAATAAAGAACTTCTATTATAGTTGTGTGCTTGTTGCTTCTGCTAATGTCAGTTAACTTTTACCTTAATATCTGTGCATAATTACCTAAACGTTAGGAGTGTGATTATTTGCTTTTCAGCAAGACAGAAATAAAAAATTACACCACTTTAGGTTTAGAGAAACCAGTTACATGTGCCTTTTTAAAAAATGTAGTTTCAACGTTAACATTACAGTTCTTAATAAGAAATACAGGATAATCCAAATGCCGAGCAGATCAAATTTCAAAATTGTATCATGTAGGAGAAATTGAAACAGAAGAATTTTTTTCATGTGAGTAGTGACATATACCTTCAAAAATCTGATTCCGAAGTAAAAAGTCAAACCAGACCCACAACTCTAGGATCAACCGTTCTAGAGATATTACAGTTTTTTCGTAATTTTGTTATGCTGCTTCTCAAATTCTGAAAGTACGTCCAATCGCAAAATGAAAACAAAAATGGAATTAAAATTGTAAATTGAATGTAATTTCAAATATTTATACGTGTTATTTTGTGCAATTGAACTTAATTTAATTAATTATGAAAGAAAAAGAGAGAAAATGAAATCGAGTCTGAAGTGAAATTCATGTGCGTCCTACATCAGATTTTTACTTTCCTTACAATTGGTATAGTAATATATAGGGAAGTATTGGAATCGTGTTGAAAATTGTAACTCGAGTTTTCAACTGATCTACACGTATCGAACACTATAGAACTCGAAAAATCTACTTTCAGAGTTACATCTGTGTGTCTGTTTGTCTGTGCGTCTGTCTGTATGTCTGTCTCTGTTTGTGTATTTGTGTGTCCTTTTGCCTCTTTGTGTATCTATCTGCGTGTCTGTCTGTCTGTTTGTGTATCTGTCTGAGTGTTTTTCTCTGCAACGAATATATCTACTCTAGCTGAAAACTAATTTACCAAATTTCACAAAATTTGGTAAATAAGTCACTTATGGATTACGCTGGAGCTGATAAGATTTTGGTACGATTCGAAAAAACGAACCTGCACTTTTTGACGAAATGTCTCGCACAAATCGTCAAAATTGAAAAATAAGACAGTTTCTCTAGATATTAGATTTTTTTTTTCATTTCTGCTATTTCGACTTTGAACGCCAAACGAAATGAAAATTGACTTAAAACTACAAACATTCAGTGTTATTTCAAATAATTATTTGTGCAATTAAACTGAATTTAATGAATTATGAAAGAAAGAAAGGGAAAATGAATTGGAGTTAGAGAGAAGTTATGTGCTACCCACATCCAATTTTTTTTAATCGAAGGGCATAACGATTTCTAGACTGAAATAATATTTCTTAAGAGTCAATATCCCTCTAGCCACTCTTATGCGAGTGTCATTGATCATTTATTGAAGAGTTTAAGAAGAGATTCCAGTGCTCTAAAGCCCCGAATACTTCAATAATTAAGAGTTTATTAAAGCGTTTCAGAGAAATAAGATTTATTGCAAACAAATTGAGACCAAGCAAGCCCTCTATATATTCAGTTTCTCGAAAATGCATAGGTTAACATAGAGTTAACCCAGGAACATAAAAACACGCAGCGATAAAGTTGATTTCTTTCCATTCGTCAACATAAGAAAGCTGAACACACGGCGGTAGACTTAATGTACACGATAGATTAACATAGGACAGCTGAAAAAAGCACCGAGTTAAGTTCCTCTTAAGCGCGTCTGAAAAAGTATAAAAAAACTGGAAATCATATCACTATAGAATACAGTAAAGAAGAAGCTGATTGCTCTGTTGATTTGATTGATTTCTTAGAGAAATGAAAATTTTATAACAATCTGCATTTTACAAAGCAGATATATTTTATAAGCAAAATCTATATATCTAATATTTATAAAGGAAAATTCAATACACCCTTTTAACTTAAATATCTCCTAAACTCAGTAATGAGTTTTGAGAATTTATTTTCTTTCTACAGGCTGAGTCCAGGGGATACTTTGACATAAGTTTTAAAACCTTACAGAAAATAACGAGAATTAAAAACATGTTTCTGTCAGACATGATCACTAATAATTCGAGAACGCCTCAACGGACACAAATACGTTTTTGACTGGTTTATTAAGTTTAAAAAGGGGCAGATTTATTGCTAAAAGAAGAGCAAGGGGCAGAATATTTATAAAGGAAAATTCAATACACTCTTTTAACTTAAATATCTCCTAAACTCAGTAATGAGCTTTGAGAATTTATTTTCTTTCTACAGGCTGAGTCCAGGGGATACTTTGACATAAGTTTTAAATCCTTACAGAAAATAACGAGAATTAAAAACATGTTTCTGTCTGACATGATCACTAATAATTCGAGAACGCCTCATCGGACACAAATACGTTTCTGACTGGTTTATTAAGTTTAAAAAGGGGCAGATTTACTGCTAAAAGAAGAGCAAGGGACAGAATATTTATAAAAGAAAATTCAATACACTCTTTTAACTTAAATATATCCTAAACTCAGTAATGAGTTTTGAGAATTTATTTTCTTTCTACAGGCTGAGTCCAGGGGATACTTTGACATAAGTTTTAAAACCTTACAGAAAATAACGAGAATTAAAAACATGTTTCTGTCTGACATGATCACTAATAATTCGAGAACGCCTCAACGGACACAAATACGTTTCTGACTGGTTTATTAAGTTTAAAAAGGGGCAGATTTACTGCTAAAAGAAGAGCAAGGGGCAGAATATTTATAAAAGAAAATTCAATACACTCTTTTAACTTAAATATCTCCTAAACTCAGTAATGAGTTTTGAGAATTTATTTTCTTTCTACAGGCTGAGTCCAGGGGATACTTTGACATAAGTTTTAAAACCTTACAGAAAATAACGAGAATTAAAAACATGTTTCTGTCTGACATGATCACTAATAATTCGAGAACGCCTCAACGGACACAAATACGTTTTTGACTGGTTTATTAAGTTTAAAAAGGGGCAGATTTATTGCTAAAACTATTTCAAATTTTGTACCGCGTTAATATTGTTGCTAACGAGTAATATTCCCTTTCTTCTGGAGTATTTCGTCTCTTTCGAATACCAAACGGAGAAAACACCCGTGCAGGAATTATTTTGACGAGAGCCTAGAATTTCCACACAGCGAATGTCGAAGAAGGGTTGATAGGTTTGGCGATTTATCTTCAAGTTGGCGACATTTGGCGACTTTCCGAAGGATCGTAAAGGACTGTGCAATAACGATTATTCTATGTGATGTCAGAGATTTCCAGAAGTTTCTATAGAGAATCTATAAAATGAATCATCACTCAGTCGGAGGACCGTTGACATGATACGAGTTACATTGAACTGTGATTTTTGTCCATGTTTTGAGAATAGTGGCTGCTGTTTTGTGAAATGACTTTCATCAATGTTTTGAGAATAATAAATAATATAGGTAATTTTGTAAAATTAGTGGAGCATTTAAGTACTGTTTTACTGTATATTGGTTCTGTTTACACTGTGCTTCTGAACAAACGCGTTAGTTATCCAGAAATTTGGGTTCATTCTTTTATCCTAGGCGGACACTCACAATTTCAGAGGATACGTCCTAATAATATATAACAGTAAAAATTATAAAATATGCTTCCAAGCAGTATATCTCCTAAAATACATGATCGGTTTCAAAGGAACTTTTTAAGAACTTTTTTCGAAACATTTTTATAAGATTCAATCAAGAGAATGTTCTTGATAACTAACATTGGTGACACTTTCGAATGAAAAAATTACTAATAACTTAACTTTTTAAAGAAAATTTTATTTACAGCATATAGGACGTAAAAATTACATAAATTTGCCTCGTATATACGCCCTTTATGAGACGCATGTGACAAGTACAAAGTACACTGGAGTTTTTAAATACAGACAAATAACAAGTTAAATTGACATAATAAAAAATACAAATCAGCGAAAAGAAATTTCATATAATTTCATTTCACTACAAGTCAAACGTAAATGCATAAAATAAAAAATATAATTCCAAACGTCATGCTGGAAAACAGATTTAAAAAAACATTAAATATTTAAATATTTATGTACTCAGATAGTAGTTTACCATTCATAGAATCGAGCATGAAACGCCAGGCAAAAAATTAGTTTTGCCTTTGATTATAAACTTAGTTACAAACCGAGGAGGGATAGGCTAGTGGTTATGCACGGGAATTGTATTCAGAGAACCCGAGTATCGATTCCCGACTCTGCCCAAACCAGGCGGAATACGAGCACTATGAGTCCGAAAGTCCTTCCGAAATGTAAGTGGTAGGGTGAGGATGGTTGTCTCCGTGGATATCTCCCCATCTAAATTCCGGTCTAAATTGGGTAGCACTGTCCCGGTCGTTCAAACAGATACCTTACACCTTCATGTAAATCAGGCGGTCTGAATCGAAGGAGAGAAAAACTTATAAAGCCGAAATACTACAAGTGTTTTCATGTATTTATGTTTATTTTTTAGTAATCCAAAAGTCTAATTTCGTGAGTGTGTTTTTAATTTCGCGAATTAAAAAGTTATATATATATAATTTTGGGTCCTGCCGATGATCGACGAACCAGATCTTTGTGAGCATACGTGAGGAATTTCAGTGCGCTTATTTAAAGCGTATCAAATGAGCTTATTTAAAGCGTATCAAATGAGCTTATTTAGGGCGCATTTCACCAACGTTATGTAATTGGCATGGTTACGCATAAAAAAACGGAACACGGATATGATTTTGGTTCAAAATAAGCAATTTGGGAATTGAGTAGTGTTAGCTATATGAGTAGCGGGGGATTATTTAGGACCCGAACAACACCAGGTAATTATTTGTAGTACTAGTAATAAGTTATATGGATGCTATGTTAACACAATCCCCGTCTTCTATATCTTGCAAGCACCTTCTTTATTTTAATCAATTTTATTCTTAGGCTATAACTGCGTGTAAAAATATTTCGAAATATCCTTTCAGTTCAGCATTACTTGCTTCAGTGGAGATTTACTTAGCCTGGGAGAAACATCAGCGACCTGTAATCTGATTTTTATCCTCATGATTCAACACAGCTTCGATGTTTTTTAAAGCTTTCTTGATCATTCCCTGTTGATGGCGTACTGTTCGACTTGCTTTTTTTAGTTCTTGGCGGGTAAGCTGAATATCACGATAAGTATACAGAAATAATGTTCAGAACACTGGCATTGAAGGTTTTATGTTCATCAATATCTTCGAAATTTTCATAACTTTGAGATATATGTTCCCTTTTATATTAACGCCAGCTTTAGGTCGATAATAAAGTTTCTACCTCTACTTTGAATCGCCGTGGAAGAATAGTTTTGCTTTACACTCTGGATATAAAACAAAATATGTGAAGCATAACGGCCATACGAAATATATTACGAAATATATTACGCCTTAAATATATGATCAATTTCAATGACATTTTTTTAATAGCTGAGACGTAGTTAAGAGGATTTTTTTTATTTAATTTCTGTCATCTTATACCTGCCGTGAAACAAAGAATTAAAATACATTTTAACCTGAATGTAATGACCACTTGTAACTTGGATTTATATTTATTGCGTATTGACATTTTTATTGTTTTTTTTTATCAGCTTCATTCGGGAAAATGTCGAGTATTTCTGCTAGTTAACTGTATAATAAACTAACCATTTCACCCTCGATTCATGCATTTTCAATGGCTAATTGCCACTAAATGTGTTACATACTAAAAGTTCCGGATATCAAATGTAAACATTAACGAGAAAGATCAATCATGATCAACTTCATTCGGGAAAATGTCGAGTATTTCTGCTAGTTAACTGTATAATAAACTAACCATTTCACCCTCGATTCATGCATTTTCAATGGCTAATTGCCACTAAATGTGTTACATACTAAAAGTTCCGGATATCAAATGTAAACATTAACGACAAAGATCAATCATGATCAACTTTATTCGGGAAAATGTCGAGTATTTCTGCAAGTTAACTGTATAATAAACTAACCATTTCACCCTCGATTCATGCATTTTCAATGGCCAATTGTCACTAAATGTGTTACATACTAAAAGTTCCGGATATCAAATGTAAACATTAACAAGAAAGATCAATCATGATCAGCTTTATTCGGGAAAATGTCGAGTATTTCTGCTATTTAACTGTATAATAAACTAACCATTTCACCCTCGATTCATGCATTTTCAATGGCTAATTGCCACTAAATGTGTTACATACTAAAAGTTCCGGATATCAAATGTAAACATTAACGACAAAGATCAATCATGATCAACTTTATTCGGGAAAATGTCGAGTATTTCTGCTAGTTAACTGTATAATAAACTAACCATTTCACCCTCGATTCATGCATTTTCAATGGCCAATTGTCACTAAATGTGTTACATACTAAAAGTTCCGGATATCAAATGTAAACATTAACGAGAAAGATCAATCATGATCAACTTTATTCGGGAAAATGTCGAGTATTTCTGCTAGTTAACTGTATAATAAACTAACCATTTCACCCTCGATTCATGCATTTTCAATGGCTAATTGCCACTAAATGTGTTACATACTAAAAGTTCCGGATATCAAATGTAAACATTAACGACAAAGATCAATCATGATCAACTTTATTCGGGAAAATGTCGAGTATTTCTGCTAGTTAACTGTATAATAAACTAACCATTTCACCCTCGATTCATGCATTTTCAATGGCCAATTGTCACTAAATGTGTTACATACTAAAAGTTCCGGATATCAAATGTAAACATTAACAAGAAAGATCAATCATGATCAGCTTTATTCGGGAAAATGTCGAGTATTTCTGCTAGTTAACTGTATAATAAACTAACCATTTCACCCTCGATTCATGCATTTTCAATGGCTAATTGCCACTAAATGTGTTACATACTAAAAGTTCCGGATATCAAATGTAAACATTAACGAGAAAGATCAATCATGATCAACTTTATTCGGGAAAATGTCGAGTATTTCTGCTAGTTAACTGTATAATAAACTAACCATTTCACCCTCGATTCATGCATTTTCAATGGCTAATTGCCACTAAATGTGTTACATACTAAAAGTTCCGGATATCAAATGTAAACATTAACGACAAAGATCAATCAGGATCAACTTTATTCGGGAAAATGTCGAGTATTTCTGCTAGTTAACTGTATAATAAACTAACCATTTCACCCTCGATTCATGCATTTTCAATGGCTAATTGCCACTAAATGTGTTACATACTAAAAGTTCCGGATATCAAATGTAAACATTAACGAGAAAGATCAATCATGATCAACTTTATTCGGGAAAATGTCGAGTATTTCTGCTAGTTAACTGTATAATAAACTAACCATTTCACCCTCGATTCATGCATTTTCAATGGCTAATTGTCACTAAATGTGTTACATACTAAAAGTTCCGGATATCAAATGTAAACATTAACAAGAAAGATCAATCATGCATAAAGCATTGATCATGAAACACTTTCCATGTGAAATGCAATTTTTTTACATTTTAAACTGGTTCAAAAATTACCAACGACAAAATTAATCTTAAAACTTCATGGAAAAACACAATGCTAGTTACACAAAATGCACTTTATTCATATGACGTCATCGAAAGTATAATTTCCGATGTGTTTACGATGCTTTTATACAATTAATATTAGCTCCCAATTATAATATTTCATTATTACAGAAGCTATATAGTTCGCTTATCTCATATTAAATTAGTTCTTCGAAATTATTGTAACTATGAGGAACCATTTCATTTTATAAATCATCTGCCATTCTACGTAAAATCAATGAATATTTCTTTCATATCACTTATATTCCAGTCTCCATAACTAAATAATTTTGAGTGAAAAAATTTCAACAATTCTTTTATAACTCATCCTTGATTTATGTACATTATATAAGCTATAGTTTAGCGTTAAAATTAGTCTTCGTTGAAGGAATAAAAAATATTAGTGATCATTTAAAATAAAAAATTGCAATTGCATCGGCACAGAAATTAGATACATAGACAATAAGCAAAAATAAGTCGGTTTTATGACGGATGCAACACTATATATAAATTTAAACTGTCTGAAACATTTACGAAAAAACACATAGCAGAAAAGTAATGGCAGCCATATTTTATTTTGCAATGAGTCACTTGACCGTCTCAAAAACATACTAAAATGCCATTTCGATAAAGTCATTTTTACGGAAGTTATCGGGCGAACGAACAGACAGAATAACTAAAGTCATAAACACTTTTCAACTATGTTGCAAAGTGTTAAGAAGCGCACATATTTGAGTAGTAAAATGGTAAACTATACAAGAGGGCTTAAAATATTTTTTTTTAAATCTTCTTGTATCGTCACCCACTAATTGAAATTGTCGAAATTTTGGAGTGTTTTGTTGATCTGGAAGCTTGAACAGATATAGTGAGACCAAAATCGAGATTTTAGCTTGACTGTAAGTGCTTTTAAAAAGTGGTTTTG
This sequence comes from Amaurobius ferox, assembly GCA_951213105.1. NCBI lineage: Eukaryota > Metazoa > Arthropoda > Arachnida > Araneae > Amaurobiidae > Amaurobius > Amaurobius ferox. The sequence goes on from OX578133.1 coordinate 61,390,843, forward strand.
ATTTGTTTTATTAATCACTTACAGCGTCACCTTATTTGAATTGTCAAAATCTCAGATTTTTTTCGTGAACTTGGACGATCAGACAGATCAAATGAGACCAAAACCAAAATTCCAGCCAGAGAAGAAGTTATCGATAGTTAAGCAAAGTAGTTTTGAATTTCTTTTTATTATTATTATTATTATTATTATTATTATTATTATTATTATTATTAATCATTTGCACTGTCACCCCTCATGCGAATTTTTGAAATTTGGGGTTTTTGCCTTGATCTCGAAGCTGAGAGGAATCGATTGACGGCACACCACGAATTTAGCTATAGTGGACGTGTTCAATACCTTTACTACAGAATAATGCACTCATTCACTCACTCAGTCTGTCAGTTAGTTCAGTGCAAATTATGTAGATTATATTATATTAGACAGATGTTTTATTTACACAATTTTCGTCTTCAATATCTTGGACGCATCTTCTTTATATTGAATCAATTTTATTTGTAGGATATAACTGTGTGTAAGACTATTTCGAAATATCCTTTCAATTCAGCACGATTTGCTTCAGTGAAGATTTACTTAGCCTGTTAGAACCATCAGCGACTTGTAATCTGATTCTTATCCTCATGATTCAACACAGCTTTTTTAAAGCTTTTTTTTATCATTCTGTGTTCATTGCGTACTGCTGGAGTTGCTTTTTTTAGTTCTTGGCGGGTGGGTTGAATATCACGATAAGAATACAGAAGTAATGCTCAGAACACTGGCATTGAAGTTTTTATGTGCTTCAATACCTTCGAAATTTTTATAACTTTGAGATATATGTTCTTTATACTAACGTCGAATTTAGGTCGGGAAAATGTTTCAACATATATTTTGAACTTCCATCGAAGCGACTTTTTATAATCTGGATATAAAAAAAATTTAATCATGAAATCTATACGAAATACATTATTAAACCAGTATTTAAGGCTGTCAAAGGCAGGAAAAGAAACACTATTAAAAATCAATCTGCAACTTCTGTTTTATGTTGTTTAACAATGTATAGTACTTAAAGTCGAAAATAGTAGTCATAATTAAAAATTGACCGAATCACGTTCTTTTTCTTCTTCGACCCAAACAGTCCGACCTACCCGAAAGTATAACATGTACCAATCACGTTCTGTCCTGTGAGCAGTTTCAGTCCGGTTTTATATCCCCTGTAGGGGAGAGAGGGGTGCAGCTGGCTCTCATAGATTTTATCCTCCGCCGTTTTATCTAGTCTGGATGAAAAATCAAATTTCGTCTCTTTAATTTCGGTCCAGTTGTCGATAACAAAATCTTGTTGTTGTTGTTGAGACTCAGACCGCCCGATCTACCACAAGGGTGTAAGTTAACACCAAAAGCTTGTAAAGATTCCGATTTCTAAGCCACCGGAGGACTGCTTGAGGGCCTGGAAAAGTTTTTGAAACGCTTAATCTCCACCCTGGAAAGAGTTCGAAAACCTGTCTAAATTATTCTCTGTTCTATGGTCGATATTATAATTGTACAAAGGTATATTGGATTTCGGACGTTGGTTTATACTAAAAGGTAATAGTAGGGAGCTTCTAATGGGTCTAAAGAAATATGGTTCGAACCCCTAATTTTTTCCTCCCTCAGAGGCGGGAGAGAGATGAATTGAAAATCCGACTCCACTGGGTTCTGACCCATAGTGGATACTATAAGTATGCAAAAATTCAGTTATCTGGGTCGCGAGTATTGTGTTTTAAACATTGAACTGTAAATTTGGCGATTTTCCGAATGACAACATTTAATACTATTTCAAAGTGCCCAATTAACTTATATTTCACACAACTATAAATAAAGAATTATTAATATTGAGAGCATCCTCAATAAGCGATATAGTACATATATCGTATGTACAATTCATCAATTAGGCTTCATTTTCATTAATTTAGAGTCATTTTTTGCAACTTTCGTAAATTTTGGGGCGAAATATCGCCAAGTTGGCGATATTTTGCTAGATTATTCACCAAATTTGCCAAATATATCACCAAGTGTTACACACAAACGGAGAGAAGAACATGCATTTTTTTTATATACCAGAATGTAGTATGTCCGTCATATAACGGAAACCAAAATTTGCGAAACATTGCTTCTCATCTGACGTCATTTTTATCAATTTGGCGACATTTTTGTCACTTTGACAACATTTAAAAAGTTACCAAGTTGTCTAGGTACCGCTAAATTTCTCACCAAGTGTTACGGACGGATGGACGAAGAAATGGGTTATTTTTAAAGTATATTCTTATGTTCTTTCCAAGATATTGAACTTTCATCAATTAGTCATTGATTCAACGATTTGGCGAATTTTTATCAATTGGGTGAAATGTTCGTCAATTTGACAACATTTGAAAAGTCACCAAGTTGGAGATATTCCGCAAAATTCGTCACCAAAATTTTATCCAAACATCACGGACGGAAAATACGTTATTCTTATAGTACTCGTAGATTCTTATATTCTTCCCAGGATATTTAATTTGCTTCAGTTAGTCGTCATTTTCATTGTTTTATCATCATTTTTATCAATTTGACGACATTTCGTTAATTTGGCAACATTTAAAAATGTCGGCAAGTTGGCGACATTCCGACAAATTTGTCGCCAAAATTTCGCCAAGCGTTATGGACGGAGAAATATGTTATTCTTATAGCAGATAAATGACTATTGGCGTCCCATTACAAAAGTACTACCCAAAATATCTTTTCTCATAAATGGAACGATCTATATCCACGCGAATGATGTCACCAAATGTATCGCATGATATTACATATGAAAAGTCAACATATTTTACAATACTTAATATTTGTTTTTTATTTTATGTGACTTTTTGATAAATATATTTGAAAAATATGCAATATCTCGAGAACGGTACATGCTAGCGTTCTAAAGTTTATGTCAATCGTTTTTAATGAAACATTACATTATGTATGACTATTTCCGTAACTTTATTAAATTTTTTGATATTTTGATGATGTTTTCAAAATTTCTCTCAAAAATTTAGTGAGGTTCTGAACATTCGATTTCGTTTAAAAACAATAGGCTTCCAGTATTCAAGTATTGTAATTTTTATTCCAAATCCCTTTCGAATCGCTCTATTCGTTCGTCAGATATCGTCGCCACACACACACACACACACACACACACACACACACACACACACATACACACACACACGTGAACACGCACACACACTCACACACTCATACACACACACGCACACACACACACGCACGCACACACGCACGCGCGCGCACACACACACACACACACACATCTTACCTCAAAAACGTTTAATTCGTGTTCAGGGATGCTTGAAAAGTGCTATTCCGTCAAAAACTCAAATTCGAATTTTCGACCCAGTCACAATATTTTTTTATACATTATACCATGTATATAGGGAAAGTGAAATTTCTGACCACGTTTTATATTTTTACAGTCCCTACATACATAGTACAATGTATAAGGAAATTATTGTGACTGAGTCGAATATTCAAATTCGAGTTTTTAACGGAAGAGCACGTTTTAAGCAGCCCTGGAGTAATCATCAAACATCATTGAGGTAATGTATGTGTGTGTGCATGCATGTATATTAGTATGTATGTGTGTTATTGTGTGTATGTTAAGGTGTAACTGTGAGTCTCTGGATGTGATATTTCAGGAAGAGTCTCGAATGAAGTATCTTGAAGATAATTTGATACGATTATTACCAGCAATGAATACTGAAACTCTTTCGATTTTAAATGCAATAGGATGTTCCGAAGACCTCCAACACGCCCACCCCCTCAATTTTCGAATATATTTTTGAAAAAAATATATTCGAAAATTGAGGGGGGGGGGGGGCGTGAAAACTGAAGACCTTAAAAAAGGACCTCTTTCGATTTTAAATGCAATAGGATGTTCCGAAGATCTCCAACACGCCCCCCCCCCCTCAATTTTCGAATATATTTTTTTCAAAAATATATTCGAAAATTGAGGGGGGGGGGGGCGTGAAAACTTAAGACCTTAAAAAAGGATGAATAAATAACCCTTTCATGCGCAATTCTTTATTAAAAAGAATGTTATAAATTTCAAAACCCTGAAATTCACCGAAAAATTACATAAAATTAAAAAGTAGTAAATATAACTAAATGTGTTAACGTTACATACGCAATATTATACAACAAATGTCCTAACATAATTCTTGTGCATCTAGTTCCTGTCATGCACGAAAGAAAACACCGTTTGTAATAATTTCGCATTTTGAAGTCAAAAAATTCCCCAATAATCATTAATTTCTAGGTATATTTTACAAATCATAAAATGATTAATTGATTTTAATATTCTAAAATATTACCTATCTCTGGAGTTTGCGTAATTAAAAGCATTTGGAACTTATCTACAGTGGTGATTACGCATTTATTTCGGAACTGTTTTGTGCTGGTTATGTTTGTGTTTCGTAAGCTCTCTATCAAACATCTTTCTATTGATTACAACCACATACAAAAATTTGTGTGGGGATTTTATTCGAATTATTTGTGGACTGGATATTATTATGGACTTAAAAAAAACCATTTAAAAAAAAAAAAATTTAATTTCGTACTATTGGAATACTAGGAAATAATTTATTTAGGTTTGTTTCTGGCATTGAATTAGCAACTTCGAATTCGGCAACGAAGCAAGATAAACGGGAAAAGCCAGTTACAGAGTTATATGGCATTGTCTAGTTTATAGCTATCGACACTAGGGACTAACAAAAAACGCATAGCAATAAATATACGTATGTTATTAAGTGCATCATCAGGTCCTGCCGACACCTGCAGTGCTTGTCTAAGCTACTCAGTTCTATTCTTTCTCAAATTCAAATATGTATTGTAGCTGATGGATAGAATATTGAAATCATGATTGAAATCATATCAATCATTTTAGGAATCATAAATGCTAATTTTTACATTTTCTTTTTTAAATTACGCAGAAATATTTTTAATTATAATTTGTTCTTAAAAACTAAAAAATATGTAGGTTTAGTGTACATACTTATTAGTGCAGGTAAGTTAAAGACTCAGAGGGGCTTCATCCAATTCGTCCGTGAGAACTCTCAATATAATGTGATTAATGATGCGTCCTATGAACTTTTATCTTTTGTGCGTCCATTGGAATATGTGGAACTTGATGCCAGATTGGACCTGGTTCTGAAAGTGAGAAAAAGTAACCTTTGCCATACAGCACTCCGAGATATTGGTTTTGAAACCATTAGCTCTCGTTGCCCTCCTAATGAATGGCTTCATGTGTGTACTGACGGATCTCTGTTGGATTTTTCTGGGGGTGCTGGTGCCGGTGTTTTTAGTGAACTTTTTCTTTTTATCTGCATGTTGGATCATTTACAACACACTTCGATGGAGAACTAGAGGCTATCCATGTAGCTCTCCAACAACTTGCTGTCCGTCACATTCTATTTCAGAAGATAGTGATATTTTCAGATTCTACTTCTGCTCCGCAGGCCTTGACAGGCATCCAGGAGATTACAAGCTCCTGTGTACAGAACTGTAGAAAACTTTTGGGGAAGATTGAGAAAATAGCTTTTCAATAGGTACCATCTCATTGCGGCCTTCAAGGAAATGAGAAGGCGGATTTTCTAGCAAAAAAGGGAACAGGTATCCTTCAAAGGAATTGCAGAGACTTGCCACTCCATTCTGCTAAATTAGAGATTGAAAGAATATTCAAACAATCGTTTCGTAGTGTGGCTTCTCACTCTTCTAGAGACAAACATTGGAGTGAGCTTTGCGAATCTTATTGTGTTCCCGATTCACCTTGTGCTGCAGCAGTGGCACTGTTTAGACTTTTGACCGGACATGACTGTCTTGGTGCCTATTTGTATCGTTTTAATTTAACTACTTCGCCTGACTGCGTTTTGTGTACCTCTGAACAACCCATGACTGCTGCTCATCTGGACGAGTGTTCTGCACTAAGTAATTTGGACTGTATTGTTGAAAAGTATTGGAGAGCTCGTGGCCTAATGACCTAGTGGTCAATGGCTTGGTATTTGTTAAATAAAAAATAATTATTATTAGTGCATGCTGTCGTATCGCATGTATGTTCGATTCGACAATTTGTGAAACGCGGCTTGGAAATCTCTCCTTTTCAACGCCTGCATTGTGTTAAGCCTCGTTTAGATTGATTTACGTGTAAAAGTCTAGTTTCGTTTGAGATTGTGGATTTAATGTTCTGCTGTTTTTTTGCGCGGCGCCTGGGCCGTCTGTGAGAAGTTTCGAAAAGCGAACTTCTCCTCTCCTCGGCAGCCAATGGGAGAGCTTCTTGGCTGTTGTCGGGTGCTTGCGGCCTTGTTCGGGGGCTTTTTGGAGTGTAACTTTGAGAAGTTCGGATGTTAGAATTTCGGAGGAGAAAAAGGAACAAAGAGAGTAGGGCCGGTGGCCCCATACTGCTGTGGATTATTGATTTTCCCAAAATCTAATCCGGGAAGATGCCCGAGGAAGAATTATACCGGGATCTGCATTTTATTCAAAATTTTAAATATTTTATTTTCTGTTTTAGGTTGTGATTTTGACCGTTATCCGACGAATCCGGGCGTGGTCCCTTGTTTGATAGAACTTTGAGTTCTGATGTCGTTATACTTCATCGCGGATTTATTTTGCGGAACTTTCCTTCTGCCATGTTTATAAGGTTAAGATCGGATGCCCTGGAATTTAAGTGGATTTGTTTATTACAGAACTGTGAGGTAAAATTGTTGAAATTTTAATCCTAAGAACAGTGGAACTTTAAATTGCCAATCAAACACTGGAGTAAAATTAAGGCATATAAATTTAATGTACCTTATTTGGAATAATCATATTTTGAATATATATTGATAATTGACTATATAGAAAATTAAATTGATAAAGATTCTAAAGAGTGTGATTGTGATAATGTTAACTGAAAGGTTAAATTACTTCACATAATGTTCTCTAGTGAAAAGAGATTGAATTAATCACTGAAAGTATTATATGAGATAATTATTGAATATTACAATTGTTTGGAATATATATATATATCAATTTTTAATGGTTTGCTTAAGAATAAATATGAATATTAAATTTAATGAGTTGAATTATTTGAACACCCTGAATTGTGTCTTTGTTTTCTACCCATCTGTGGACTGATGTCTCCAGACCGTAAGTACTCCTGGGTTTATATATGTCGAAAGCCCAGACCAACCGACTCGTCCGAAGACTTAGAGTAACAGGGGGTTTATATATGTGTATTATGTGTGCTTATGTTTTGACGCAATGTACTTATTTGTCTATCTTCGATCTTCTGTGCATATCGGTCGTGAGATCGGTTTCGGTTTCACTTTCGTTCGACTCCCCGCCGATTTGACTCCGGAGCCGATACACCGCCGATGTGACATTGGTGTCACGATTTGTGCGCCGATGCGACAGTGGTGCCGTTCTGACTTACGGAGTCGTAGAAAATAAATTTAATTGCTCTATTTAAGAAAAAAAAAAGTAAAACTTTGGCTTTTTGCTTTTTCAGGGTGTAAGTTATAATTTTGTGCATATTGAAAAAAAAAAAAAAAAAAGAGGAAAAAGTGGTATATTTGAAATATATATGGGTATTTATTGTGCAAAAGTGTCTAAATGCGTTCTTTTGAGATCGAAGTAAGTGGTTTCTATTTGTATATTTGATGCATAAAAATGAGAATTTATGACCAATACATGAAATTGAAAAGTAATAAGTCTGACATATATATATATATTGACATATGATTTTGTGTTTGATATTTTGGGGGAAATATGAGTGATTTTTATAAAAACAATAACAAACTCAATATTTGATAGTATTTCATATACATTTTAAACACAACCACAAATATTAATTGCACTGATTGTCGCATTTCAAAAAAAAAAAAAAAAGAGACATTGCAATTTCTGTGAAATATTTTTCGAGAAAAAAAAAATTTAAACATGCCTCGTAACAAAATTGTTCGTGCTAGTAGAAGCACTGATTCCTCATCACAGACTGGAGCTTATGCTCGTGTGCCTTCACGCTCTCCTCCCCGACTCTCTCCAAATTCTGGAAGATCTGTGTCGGTTAGTGCAACTTCAAGAAAAACAAAAACAAACTCAGTCTCCTCACAATTTATCAATACGATACCAGATTTTTCTGGTTCTCCAAATGAATCATTTGTGGACTTTCTCGACAAATTTGACTTGGTGGCAAAACATGCCGAGTGGTCGAACATAGATAACATTTTCATATTGAAACTGAAATTAAAGAACCAGGCGGAAAGATTAATTAAGGGAATCCCTCGCCTTAACCATAGTGAAAACTTTAATGAACTCATTCTCGCTCTGAAGGAGCAATTTGAAAAAAAAGAAGATATTGCAAAAAAAGTAGAGAATTTAGTAAATTTGAAACAGAAGCATAATGAAACAATTAGGCAGTTTGCCTTGAGAATTGAAGCGGACTCTTTTCGAGCATTTCCGGAAGAGTTATGCAACTCTGGTGAAAATTCGCTGAGAACTGCAATTCTGAAAAATTCCTTCATAAAAGGATTAAAGATGACTATTCGAAAAGCTGTATGTGCGGCGAATCCACAAACATTTGAAGCTGCAAAACAAGTTGCTATATTGCAGGAAGAAATCCTGAATGAAAGCTCGGACTGTGTAGATGAAGAAGTTACTCTTACGGTGTCGAAGAGAAGAAAACATGAAGAAGAACTGGAAAATTTAAAAGCTAAATTAAAAGAAAAGAAAACAGAATATGAAGCTTTGAAGAAGAGGTTTGAAGAAAATGCTGCGGAAAGAAAAGAAAGACTTTCATTTTTAAGAGAAGAAATTGACAGAAGCAACAGAAGCTTTGAAGACAGTCTGAATACGCCCTCCACAAGTAAATATAACGAAGAATTCTCGGAAGAAAAGTTTGAGAATATTGTTCCAAAAAAGAAATCCAGACCTTCAGCACCTTTTCAAACTTCAACTCCATACAAAAGCATAGGAAACAGAAGTCTAGTAAATCAAAGAGGAACTCCAGCTGCCTCGAGAAGAAACGAATGGAGAAATGGGAAAACTTATCAAAATTACAAATCCAAAAGAAGTTTCCGATATTTTAGAAGACCATTTGAAAACACATATAGAGGAAATCAAAATAATTATAGAAGAAACTATTCAAACCAATTTCAAAATCGTTATGATAACTATAAATTTGCAACTTTCAATCAAAATAACAGAAATAATTATGGAAAAGGAAATTATCCAAATTTTGGTAATAGAAGATATTTCAATAGACAAAATTACAACAATCAGACTTCCTTCCAATATAATCCTAGTAGAACGAACTTTGAAACTAATTCGATGGTTGACTTTGATGCTCCTTGTATCAATGCTTTTCCGATTATAACAGTGTTTATTGGTAATACAAAATTGAATGCTTTGATTGATTCGGGAAGTTCTATTAACATAATTTACGAAAGCTCTCTTCAAAATATTCCTCCAGAAAATTATCGAATAAAACATACCTCTACAATTTTGAGGGGAATCTCCAATCAAAATATTTTGGTAGAAAGAAAAGTATCCTTTCCCATTGCAATTGCTAACGAAAGAAGTGAAATCGAGTGTTGTGTCCTGGACATTCCTGCTCCCAAAAACTACAATAGGATTTTAGGAAGTGTTTTCTTAAACAAAAAGGAAGTGTCAATAAGTTACAAGTACAAACGAGTCAATTTTAAAAATTGTAGTGTTCCATTTGTGGAAATGAGTACATCACAAACGACTGGAGTGGTATCAGAAGAAATGAAAGAATGCAACACGATTAGTCACTTACAGTTTGATACAAATTATGACCTACAGTATTTAAAGGACATTGACTATAGAAACAGCGATAACAGTTTTTGTGAAAATTTCAGAAATGATTATTTAAATGTACAAAATAAATTCCATGACGTCGACTTTAGAGATCTGTGTATAAATGAAAATAGTGAGTTTATCAGTAGAAATCCTATAATGCAAAGTGTAATAAATGACTATAAGCAGACCAACAAGACCTTAACCGTTTCAAATATCTGTGATAGTGATGTCAATGAAGTTACAAGTTCAGATTGTGATATGAATTCCTTAAATACAAGTTCTTTTTGCCAAGAGAAGAGAAAAATACAGCCAAAAGAGAATTTAAATTTTGCTAAAGCATACCAGAAATGCATTTTGAAACCTATGGAAGAGTCATTCATTAAAATCAAAATTGATTCAAAATTTGAAAAAAATTCTACAATTTTATTGGAACCTAGAGATGTTGATGAAATTGAAAAGTAATAAGTCTGACATATATATATATATATTGACATATGATTTTGTGTTTGATATTTTGGGGGAAATATGAGTGATTTTTATAAAAACAATAACAAACTCAATATTTGATAGTATTTCATATACATTTTAAACACAACCACAAATATTAATTGCACTGATTGTCGCATTTCAAAAAAAAAAAAAAAAGAGACATTGCAATTTCTGTGAAATATTTTTCGAGAAAAAAAAAATTTAAACATGCCTCGTAACAAAATTGTTCGTGCTAGTAGAAGCACTGATTCCTCATCACAGACTGGAGCTTATGCTCGTGTGCCTTCACGCTCTCCTCCCCGACTCTCTCCAAATTCTGGAAGATCTGTGTCGGTTAGTGCAACTTCAAGAAAAACAAAAACAAACTCAGTCTCCTCACAATTTATCAATACGATACCAGATTTTTCTGGTTCTCCAAATGAATCATTTGTGGACTTTCTCGACAAATTTGACTTGGTGGCAAAACATGCCGAGTGGTCGAACATAGATAACATTTTCATATTGAAACTGAAATTAAAGAACCAGGCGGAAAGATTAATTAAGGGAATCCCTCGCCTTAACCATAGTGAAAACTTTAATGAACTCATTCTCGCTCTGAAGGAGCAATTTGAAAAAAAAGAAGATATTGCAAAAAAAGTAGAGAATTTAGTAAATTTGAAACAGAAGCATAATGAAACAATTAGGCAGTTTGCCTTGAGAATTGAAGCGGACTCTTTTCGAGCATTTCCGGAAGAGTTATGCAACTCTGGTGAAAATTCGCTGAGAACTGCAATTCTGAAAAATTCCTTCATAAAAGGATTAAAGATGACTATTCGAAAAGCTGTATGTGCGGCGAATCCACAAACATTTGAAGCTGCAAAACAAGTTGCTATATTGCAGGAAGAAATCCTGAATGAAAGCTCGGACTGTGTAGATGAAGAAGTTACTCTTACGGTGTCGAAGAGAAGAAAACATGAAGAAGAACTGGAAAATTTAAAAGCTAAATTAAAAGAAAAGAAAACAGAATATGAAGCTTTGAAGAAGAGGTTTGAAGAAAATGCTGCGGAAAGAAAAGAAAGACTTTCATTTTTAAGAGAAGAAATTGACAGAAGCAACAGAAGCTTTGAAGACAGTCTGAATACGCCCTCCACAAGTAAATATAACGAAGAATTCTCGGAAGAAAAGTTTGAGAATATTGTTCCAAAAAAGAAATCCAGACCTTCAGCACCTTTTCAAACTTCAACTCCATACAAAAGCATAGGAAACAGAAGTCTAGTAAATCAAAGAGGAACTCCAGCTGCCTCGAGAAGAAACGAATGGAGAAATGGGAAAACTTATCAAAATTACAAATCCAAAAGAAGTTTCCGATATTTTAGAAGACCATTTGAAAACACATATAGAGGAAATCAAAATAATTATAGAAGAAACTATTCAAACCAATTTCAAAATCGTTATGATAACTATAAATTTGCAACTTTCAATCAAAATAACAGAAATAATTATGGAAAAGGAAATTATCCAAATTTTGGTAATAGAAGATATTTCAATAGACAAAATTACAACAATCAGACTTCCTTCCAATATAATCCTAGTAGAACGAACTTTGAAACTAATTCGATGGTTGACTTTGATGCTCCTTGTATCAATGCTTTTCCGATTATAACAGTGTTTATTGGTAATACAAAATTGAATGCTTTGATTGATTCGGGAAGTTCTATTAACATAATTTACGAAAGCTCTCTTCAAAATATTCCTCCAGAAAATTATCGAATAAAACATACCTCTACAATTTTGAGGGGAATCTCCAATCAAAATATTTTGGTAGAAAGAAAAGTATCCTTTCCCATTGCAATTGCTAACGAAAGAAGTGAAATCGAGTGTTGTGTCCTGGACATTCCTGCTCCCAAAAACTACAATAGGATTTTAGGAAGTGTTTTCTTAAACAAAAAGGAAGTGTCAATAAGTTACAAGTACAAACGAGTCAATTTTAAAAATTGTAGTGTTCCATTTGTGGAAATGAGTACATCACAAACGACTGGAGTGGTATCAGAAGAAATGAAAGAATGCAACACGATTAGTCACTTACAGTTTGATACAAATTATGACCTACAGTATTTAAAGGACATTGACTATAGAAACAGCGATAACAGTTTTTGTGAAAATTTCAGAAATGATTATTTAAATGTACAAAATAAATTCCATGACGTCGACTTTAGAGATCTGTGTATAAATGAAAATAGTGAGTTTATCAGTAGAAATCCTATAATGCAAAGTGTAATAAATGACTATAAGCAGACCAACAAGACCTTAACCGTTTCAAATATCTGTGATAGTGATGTCAATGAAGTTACAAGTTCAGATTGTGATATGAATTCCTTAAATACAAGTTCTTTTTGCCAAGAGAAGAGAAAAATACAGCCAAAAGAGAATTTAAATTTTGCTAAAGCATACCAGAAATGCATTTTGAAACCTATGGAAGAGTCATTCATTAAAATCAAAATTGATTCAAAATTTGAAAAAAATTCTACAATTTTATTGGAACCTAGAGATGTCAGTGAATGTTCCACTGAACAAAATTATTTTTTAGCAAGAGCTGTATATAAGGTGACAAAAGATGATTTTCTATTTGCTCGAATAGCAAATCCTTCAAAAGAACAAATAAATATTAACAAAGGAATGAAATTGGGTATAATTAGTCATGTGCAAGAGACAAATTTATCTGAAGTAAATAGTGTTGATGAACAACATAAAGAAAACAACGAGATATTCGAAGTATGGGGTGGTGACTTTGATTTAAAACATATAAATGGCATGCAGAAAAAATTGTTACAAAATTTGTTAAAGAAATACAGAAATGTCTTTGCCAAGTCTGTTAATGAGATAACAGGCTGCGACACCATTTTTCATAAAATTAATTTAAATTCAAATATTCCAATTAAACAGAAACCTTACCGTGTGCCTCATCACCTGCAGAAAGAGTTATCAAAACAAACCAATGAACTCTTGAACGCCAAGATTATTCAACCCAGCACCTCTCCTTATAACACACCTGTGTTATTTGTTAAAAAACCTGATGGTTCATATAGGCTGGTGGCGGACTATCGAAAATTAAACAATCTGACAATTAGCGAAGTTTTTCCAATACCTAACATAGCAGAGCTTATAGACAAACTTTCTGGTGCTATATATTTTAGCACACTTGATTTGACCTCTGGATTTTACCAACTATGCCTTCATCCAGATGATTATGAAAAGACAGCTTTTTCAACACCCGATGGTCACTTTGAGTGGCTTAGAACTCCTTTTGGGCTGAAAAACGCGCCTGCATCATTTCAGAGACTCATGTCGCTTGTTTTGGCTGGAATCTCAGGAATATATATCGATGACATAATAGTCGCTTCTCGCTCTTTTGAAGAACACTTAAAGAAGTTGGAAGAAATTTTCATAAGATTAGGAAAACATGGTTTAAAATTGAAACCTTCCAAGTGTCATTTTTTTAGGAAAACCATTAAGTACCTTGGTTTCCTTGTGTCTGAAGGAAAAGTGCAACCTGACCCTCACAATGTTGAAGTAGTTGAAAATTTCAAAATTCCAAAATCAGTCAAAAATGTGAGGCAGTTCCTTGGTCTCACAGGGTTTTAGAGGAAATTTATCAAAAATTATGCAGAACTATCATTACCTTTAACCAAAATTCTTAAAACAAAAAACAAGGACAACAAGAAGAAATTTATTTGGTCTGATGATGCTCAGAAATCCTTTGATATTCTTAAGAAAAAACTCTTATCTAAACCAATTTTGAATCTCCCTGATTTTAATAAACCATTTGTGCTACACACTGATGCTTCGAATCAGTCCTTGGGTGGTTTTCTTTCCCAAGTTGATGAAAATGGAGATTATCACCCTATTTCTTATGCGAGTCGAAAATTAAATGATGCTGAACAAAAGTACAGTGTGGTGGAAAGAGAAGCACTTGCTTTTGTATGGGCTACCAATTACTATAAACATTACCTGATTGGAAAACACTTTATTATTTTTTGTGACCAAAGCTCTCTATCCTTCATATTTAAATTGAAAGACCCTACTTCCAGACTTGCAAGGTGGATTGCTTCATTAACACAATTTGATTATGAAATCATACATAAGCCAGGAAAGGCAAATGTAGTAGCCGACTACTTGTCAAGAAATGTCAACGAATGTGCAAACCCAGTGAATGTTGTTCCTAACAACAGATTTGTGTCTAAATACAAAATTGTCAATAATGCAAAGAAACAAAATTCTCCTAATTTAGTATCAAAAATTCCTTGTGTCAACAATAACAATATTCATGAGAATTTGAGTGAAAGTGTCTTTGGAAAATTAAATGAAAATCAAACTAATGAAATTTGTGTTGTGGATAATAATTTAAATGATCAACAAGATATTCAAAATGACAACAACATGCCAATTAAAGAGTTTGAACAAATTTCTGCACATCCAACTTTACTTGTAAGAATAAAAAATGCTCAAAAATCAGACACCAGATGTAACAAGATCATAGATTGCTTAGAAAAGAATATTATGCCATACCCTCAGAGTCTAGTATTTTTTAGAAAAGAGGATACCTTATGGTGCACCCACAAGAACCCGAAGTTGAGACACCAATACCAAGAGAGAATTGTTGTTCCTCAGGAACTTGTGTCGGAAATACTTTGGTTGCATCATGATTGTCCCACTTATGCTCACTGCGGATTTAGAAGGACTTTAGCTTCTATTAGTCGTAAATACTATTGGACAGGGATGCACTCCCAGACAAGTAATTATGTTTCGTCGTGCGAAATCTGTGTCATCAATAGAGGTTACAAAAACAATAAAGCTCCAATCCAGAGATTTTCGAAATCAAGTTATCCATTTCAACGGGTCGCAATGGACTGTGTTGGACCCTTGCCTACCTCATACTCAGGAAAAAAATACATCTTGGTGATCACCGATTACTTCACCCGATGGCCTGAAGCGTACCCACTCGCTTCTATAAAGACGGATGACATTTTGCAGTGCCTAGAACATTTTATAGCACAGCACGGTATACCTCAATTTATGGTCACAGATTGTGGTTCGAATTTTTTTATCAAGATCTGCGAAAAGTTTTTATGAGAAATTAGGTATTAGCAAATCTACTACAAGTCCATATCATCCTAGCTCAGATGGCTGTGTCGAGCGTCTTAATGGAACTCTCCTCAGGTCATTAAAAAACATTGCTTATGACGATAAAAATAATTGGGACAGATTAATTCATTTTGCACTTTTGGCTCATCGAAATGCAATTCATGCCTCCACAGGTGAATCTCCTGCATACTTAGTCTATGGAAGAGACTTGACTGTTCCCAATACACTCATTTCCGGTTTTGAAATCCCTACATACGACTCTACGTATGAATACGGTGAAGATCTACAATTTCGATTGAAAAAAATGTATGACTTGGTTAAGACAAATTTAGAAAAAGCTGAAAACTCACAAATATCACAGCAGCATAAGAAAGCTAAGCAACCTGAAATCAAAATTGGTGATTTGGTTTACTTGTTTACGCCTCATTTGCCCCAGGGACAGTCGAAGAAATTAAGCTCTTTTAATAAAGGACCCTTTCGTGTGCTTAGGAAAACATCACCAGTGAATTTCTTGATACAACACATAATGAATCCGAAGAATGAACAATTGGTCCATGTGAATAGACTTACTTTATTACCTCCTAGAAGGAAGGAACTTCAAAAATTTACTCAACAAAAAAAGGCTGGAAGTGAAAGTGTAAATCCAAAACAAAATAATTCCTCATCTAATATTTAATCTACAAAAGATGCAGTGATCCTGAAACCATGTTTATCTAACCCAGCTAACAAACAAAAAACAAAAGAATCTGTAAAAAGAGTTAGATTTAACCTTCCTGCTCCTGTGAATCCTTCTGTTCCTGGAAAACAATCAAATTTTCATGCTGATACAAACCGACAAATTTTTACAAGAGTGAATTCAAATCCTAACATTAGAAAAAGCAGAGTTATTTACAATAACAGTTACTCACCACAACAAAAACAAAATGTTTTCAATGCAAACAGAAGTACGAAAAAACACCATACAATTTGAGAACACATAATAATAAATTTTATTAAATAAGTTTCACATTTTTCAAAAAATTCTCAATTATAAAAGAAATTATTGTTCAGATACATTTTATTTATTTGATGATTGTTTATTATGTTACTTTCCAACCATTATCTTTTAAAATTAATAGTCAATTTTTGAAAAAAAAAAAAAGGTGTCTTGATAATTCAGTAAAATGTTGTGTAAAATGTTCAGTAAAATGTTCAGTAATATGTTTAATTAAAATGTTGAAATATTTGATGTGTTTGTTGTGAAACTTAACTTGGTGGTGTAAATTTAAAAATTTATAACTGATTTAATTGATTTTCATAAACGTTTTGAGCAACTCTCATCTTGAACTCTATTGAACTTTAAAATTTTCTGAGAAAATTGCTCTGCCTGTTGGTGTTTGGCTGATGTGTCTAAAAATGATATTTTGATAATTTATTCTGATGTTGTGATGCTTTTCACAAAATTTTGTCATGTTAAACAAATGAAATTAAGTTAAAAGAAAGAGAAATTTGTTGTTAATTACAAAAATAATTTGAAAAAAATGTTTACTGTTGAAAATAATTTTATTGAAAGTTAAAATGTTTGAGTTGTGAATAACTGTGATTTCAGTAAATTAATGAATAATAAGAGAATATGACATTTGAAAAAAATATATATATAATATAATTTCTTTGACAAACAGAATTTGATTTTGAGACTGAGAGAGATGAATTGATTTTGACCTGAATATTTGAAATTGATGAATTTGATTTTCTTTTGAATTCCAGTATACATATATTTTTTTTTTCCTTGCCTGATGTTTTCTGCCACACAATTTCAGTTAGTCATCATTGGAGTGGAACCTTTGCTGCAACAACTTTTTTTGGAAAACTTCGGGTGTACACAAACAGATACACTTATCACGAGCCTGGAAGAAGATGCACGCTGGCAAATTAATTGTCCGACCCTTGCGGTGGTGATTGGAATCGGAGATGGCGACTGCTTTCTACTCCCACTAGATGCGGATCGGAAGCCTGACCAGTGGGAAACTGAAGTTGATGAAGGAAGGATGGAAGTCGCCGTGGACAGCTCACTGCTGTGAGTCTGTTCAAAAATTTTTACATTGAAGATACTGAATTGAGGGGCGCGATCTCTGTGACGGATTTCTGCTGCGTGGATCCTGCGCGCGGGTAATTTTTTTTTAGTTTTACACTCCCTTTTTATTCTGGCAACCCGACTACTGTCCCGCCAGATGTGTATTTTTGGAGTAGGCCATCTTCACATACATTACACCTGGCACCGCGCCTGGGCCGTCTGTGAGAAGTTTCGAAAAGCGAACTTCTCCTCTCCTCGGCAGCCAATGGGAGAGCTTCTTGGCTGTTGTCGGGTGCTTGCGGCCTTGTTCGGGGGCTTTTTGGAGTGTAACTTTGAGAAGTTCGGATGTTAGAATTTCGGAGGAGAAAAAGGAACAAAGAGAGTAGGGCCGGTGGCCCCATACTGCTGTGGATTATTGATTTTCCCAAAATCTAATCCGGGAAGATGCCCGAGGAAGAATTATACCGGGATCTGCATTTTATTCAAAATTTTAAATATTTTATTTTCTGTTTTAGGTTGTGATTTTGACCGTTATCCGACGAATCCGGGCGTGGTCCCTTGTTTGATAGAACTTTGAGTTCTGATGTCGTTATACTTCATCGCGGATTTATTTTGCGGAACTTTCCTTCTGCCATGTTTATAAGGTTAAGATCGGATGCCCTGGAATTTAAGTGGATTTGTTTATTACAGAACTGTGAGGTAAAATTGTTGAAATTTTAATCCTAAGAACAGTGGAACTTTAAATTGCCAATCAAACACTGGAGTAAAATTAAGGCATATAAATTTAATGTGCCTTATTTGGAATAATCATATTTTGAATATATATTGATAATTGACTATATAGAAAATTAAATTGATAAAGATTCTAAAGAGTGTGATTGTGATAATGTTAACTGAAAGGTTAAATTACTTCACATAATGTTCTCTAGTGAAAAGAGATTGAATTAATCACTGAAAGTATTATATGAGATAATTATTGAATATTACAATTGTTTGGAATATATATATATATATATCAATTTTTAATGGTTTGCTTAAGAATAAATATGAATATTAAATTTAATGAGTTGAATTATTTGAACACCCTGAATTGTGTCTTTGTTTTCTACCCATCTGTGGACTGATGTCTCCAGACCGTAAGTACTCCTGGGTTTATATATGTGTATTATGTGTGCTTATGTTTTGACGCAATGTACTTATTTGTCTATCTTCGATCTTCTGGGCATATCGGTCGTGAGATCGGTTTCGGTTTCACTTTCGTTCGACTCCCCGCCGATTTGACTCCAGAGCCGATCCACCGCCGATGTAACATTGGTGTCACGATTTGTGCGCCGATGCGACAATGCCACTCATTAGCATGTATATTAATAAGTAAATAGAATAATAACTTTAATTTTTGTAGCCATTCGTCAGACACAATTGACTGGAGTGTGGCTCAACTCGACTTTCTTACACCAGAATTTTTTTTTTTCAAATTTTATAAGAACAAATTTGAAAAATTGGTATCGTGGGTCCAAATGATTACAAATATAGTATGTTATACTTCACTTTAAAAGGCTTGAAAAAATCTTCAGAATAATACCATATTAAACAATGCACACCTCTAAGGGGGTAATTTGCCCCCCTAGGGGCTAATGACGTCACAAACAAACAAAATTGTACCGCGTCTATTTTTCGCAACAATGATTGGAAATATTAAGTTTCGCGATCACTGAGCCATAAATAAACTGTCAAATGTTGTTCAATGCTGTCATATTAAAAAAATATACAATTTCGAATAAAGTTCAGCGTTTTCATTCGAATTTTAAAAATATCCTAACTAGTTCTAGATTTTTTGATAAGAAAGCCGGATATAAAGTTTCATGAAAATCCATTAATACACTACCCGACACAGAAAATGCAACACCATGAAAGAGCGAATAGAGCGTCATGCTTGGATCTTAGCCACGCGTCCGGTCAGAACGCAAGTATTATTAATTTCCCCCAATAAAGTAAATTTCGACATTGGCCGTGTCGAATATAAAACACATATAAATCAATTCTAAAAAATAAGTGGACAATGAGGACAGCGAATATAATATAAAACAATAAAAATTTATTTACACATGATTAAAATAAGAAAATATTCCATTGACATTCTAACTTAAACATGATTATTCTTAATACCATCTCCGCAAAGTTATTCTAATTAATGCAACCTTAGTGGTAATTACATCTATTTTCAGTGCAATAATATTTGTTCCGTTCCTCAAGAACATCTCTCAAAATTACACATATTTAGAAACATATCATTAAATTCCTTCACGATTAAATTCCAGTAAGATTAAAGTTAATTCCTATCCAAACATATACTGCCTTAAAATACCGTTAAAATAATTTACATAAGAAACAATTATCTCAAATATGAAGGCTAATCAAATATCGAGAGAGAGAGTGAAAACCGTGCCATCAAAATGTATATAAAAAGCCATGCATGTCGAACCTCGATACTTCGTTGTGTGGCCCGTCATCAGGACCGGAGGCGTCGGGTGCCCATCATCGCTGCAGTTGTTTTAGAACAATTCTCTCTCCAAATTCACAAAATCAAGTGTAATGACCTCTCTCAAAATCTGACTCTCTCTCGAACATCTGAAAATCGTCACCTCCTACAAAAACTACGCCCCTGGTTGTCATTGGCCTGACACTGTAGCCTTTGTTACTTCAATTGAGCGGCATAGGGTTACATATCTGTTATTGGGTGCTGTCATCTCGTGAGTTTGGTTAGCACCCAAGAATTAATATGTTTCAGCTGGCCAAAATTTCTCACGACCCGGGCGCACGTGTGACCAGTGGTCAAGAGGTTGCCTCTTTCCAAGGTGCCCCACTGTGAGCCCCTCCGTAATTGAGACGTCTCCGTTAACGGAGTCGAAGAAGCGTTGTTCTCACTTCCTTTGCAGGTGTCCTTCTGGGGAAACATATATTTATTGTAAAAGTAATACAGGGACCATCTTTTTAGAGTCAAGGTTACTGGGAGGCCTCTTTCTGATTGCATGCGATATGATTTTAAAAATGCTGATTTTGATTTCTTGTATAAAAAATTGAGTAATGTTGATTGGAATTTCTTAAATTATTCTAATAATATTGACTATGTGGTTAGTGTTTTTTATCTTCATCTTTTTCAAATTTTCGATGTCAGTATTCCTAAAACTTTTTCTAGAAGCAGTACTACCCACCCTGGTTTAGTCGTGGCACTATACGAAATATCAGACTGAAGGACAGGTTTCGTTAAAAGTATAAACAGCGCGGTCTGACTTACGACCTTATACATTATAAATTACTTAGAGCTAAGATTAAGACAGATATCAACCGTGATTATAAATCATATGTTAGATTTGTTGAATCCTCTCTTAAAAGCAATCCTAAGCGTTTTTGGTCTTATAGTAAGTTTAAAGATAAGATTTCGTGCAAAACAATGAATTTAAATAATGCTATGTATTCCACTGACAAAACCATTGCTAATGCTTTTGCTGAGTTTTTTTGTGCTAATTTTATTGTCAATACGCCTTTTGATGCTGATTCGTTTCCGGCAAATCATCACATGAGTGATATCTCTGATGGTGTGAGTGTTAATCATGTAACTTTGAGAGATATTGCAGATGGCATTAATAGACTAAAGGGTTCTGCCTCGATGGGTTTAGATGGTGTACCCGCTTATATTATAAAAGCGTTTTCTACATATCTTGTATATCCTTCACTCATTATTTTTCACCTGTCCATCAGTTGTAATTTTTTCCAGATGAATGGAAGAGATCTAGAATTGTTCGTATTTTTAAAAAGGGTGACAAATATCGCATTGATAACTACAGGCCCATCTCCATTATTTCTCTTTTGCTAAGGATTTTGAGTTTGTTTGGCATAGGTAGATACATCTACAGTCAAGTTCGGTCTTTTATTTCTATCAATCAGCATGGTTTCGTGAGAGGTAGGTCTACAGTTACTAATCTTCTTTGCTTTAATTCGTTTGTGATTGATGCCATTAATTCTAGGGGTCAGTTGGATGTTGTTTACACTGATTTTGCGAAAGCTTTTGATTCGGTTGATCACAGTATTTTGATTCATAAATTGAAGAGTATTGGGCTTTGTCCTAATTTGGTTATGATTTTAAAGTCCTATTTAACTTCCAGGTTTTCATGTGAAAATTTTGGTTCTTGCTTGAGTAGGGTCTTTTCGGCTGCTTCTGGTGTGCCCCAGGGCTCTATTCTTGATCCCTTGTTATTTATTATTTTTATTAATGATCTTGTTGATTGTTTTAAAAATTGCCTTTTTCATGCTGACGATTTGAACATTTTAGGTCCTAATTTTGATGCTGTTTCATGTAAAAATATTCAGTCTGAGTTGTATGTCCTTTACGATTGGTGTAGCAATAACCGTCTTCATCTCAATTAGTAAATGTAGTGTTGTGTCTTTTACTCGTAGAAAAGTGCCTATTTTATTTTCTTATGGTATTGACAACTCTGTTTTGGCTAGAAAGTTCTCCATTACTGATCTTGGAGTTATTTATACGTCTGAATTTTCCTTTTCTCCTCATATCTCTAATATCTGTTCTAAATCCTATAGAAAACTGGGTTACATTAAAAGAATTACTCAGGATTTTACAAATGAGGATACTATTATTGTTCTTTTCAATAATGGTATCCTCAGGTAATGGTATGCCTTGGTCAGGTCTGGGCTTGAATATGCGTCAGTGGTTTGGAGGCCTTTTCATGCCGTTCACTCAAACAGGATCGACATCATTCAAAATAATTTCTTGAGGTATCATTATTATAGGAAAACTAGCATTCGTTGTTATGCTTTATCCATTACTTTTCTGCGTGATTTGTTTGGTTTAAAAAGCTTACAGAGCAGAAGGGATTACATTCTGTTTTCACTCTTCAGGAATCTGTTTAGTGGCCGAGTTGACTGTTCCCCTGCGTTGGGTGGGATTGGGTTTCGTGTTCCTCAACATACAACAAGAAGCATTAACTTATTTACTGTAAAGAATTTGAATTCGAGTTTTGGATGTAATTGTGCAATTACTAGTTTTTCTAAATTACACAACAATTTCCCTGATAATCTGGATATTTTTTATTCATCGGAGATGGATTTTAAAAAGCATTTGTTGTAAACATCCTGTATTTTATTGTGTGTATTCATGTGAATCTGTTTATGAAGATCATTGGTTGTTGAAGGTTTGCTTTTCTTTTTAATGTACATTTTAACTTTTTAATGTATGTTATGATATTTTAATCTATATTTTTTAATGTATTTTTATTCCCGCACGCTGTAACTGGGACTACGTCCTGTTGCTTGCGGCCTTTTTCAAATAAATAAATAAATAAATGAAATAGGTTGAGCTCCATGCAAAACTTACAATGTTACATATTTACCATGTAGCAGAGTGTGATAATAAAGAACACACAGACAGAGATGGCATATATAAATAAATGATGCTAATTCCAGAAGGATAATGCAATACAATAATAGCATAGACAGGTGATCAGTAGGCAGTATAGGACTACCTTTTGCGGTGATACAAGCAGCAACACTTCGAGGAACAGATGTAATGAGCGTGCGGATAGTTTCCTGAAGGATAGATGACCATATGCCTTCAACCATACTCCACAGGTTGTCCTCTGTTTGAGGCGGGGCCAGAGCAACCAAACGACGGCCAATCACGTCCCATACATGCTCATTGAGTAAGAGATCTGGAGACAGCTGAGGCCAAGGAATCATCTGGATAACTTGCAAAGCTTGTCTGCTGATAGTTGCCGTGGGCGGTGGCGTGTTATCTTTCTGGAAAACAACATTTTGCAACTGCTGAAGGTAGGGCAAAGCAACCGGCCGCAGCACCTCATCCACATATCATTGTGTCATCATTGTGCCTCTGATACGAACCAGAGGTGACCGGCTATCGAAGACGATGGCACTCCAAACCATGATGCCTCGTTGTCGAGCAATATGTCGTTCAACAGCAGCATCAGGATTGGATCTATTTCCACGTCGCCTCCTGACTCTTACACGGCGACTATCATTTGACAAACAGAACCGAGACTCGTCGCTGAGCACTACCCTGTCCCATTCAGTCGTCCAAGGGGCTCAGTCCCGACACCTTTGCAATCTCTCACGTCGGGGCCTTGTCGTCAATGGCTGTCGTCGTAACGGACGGGTTGAGTGCAAGTCGCTTTCGGCCAATCGTTGAGAAACTGTTCTCGCTGATATTGGGACATCCAATGTATCCTGCAAATTCTGCAGAATGTCGATAGTACGTCTGGATGGACTTATACCTCTGCAACGATTCGCATGCCTTTCTTCAACCAATCTTCTCCAAATCCTTTACATAGTAGACGCATATGTGCGTGTTTCAGCGGCGATAAGCCGGTATGACCACCCAGTCGTGTGTAGGCCTAAAATGAATCCCCTCGCATGATCGTTCAAATGCTGAAACTGACTTCGGCGTCGTCGGCTCGGAAAACGGGTTTCCGTAGGCGACAGACAGTAGCGACTGTTGGCTCAGCTGCCGCTTCCATTTATTTTATCCCGCGCTCTAATCACGTGGCATACTTGCATTTCGGATCATTTGTATACATCGGCCAGCTGCGTTTGTCTCGAAATTTGCGTAATTATACGGCTAAAGCTTTATGATATTGCATTTTCTATGTCGGGTAGTGTATTTGTGGCTGCTATCGTGTACGTAAGAAATCGACAGCATATATCAGACGGACAGACAGACAGACGGACATCACTCCAAAAATAATCAAAACGCGTTCCGGAGGTCTTAAAACATATATTGGCATCAAGATTTCGAAATCGAGAATTTTTGTGAAAACAATACTTTCTCAACACTGCGTATGAGAAGTAAGCATTTGAAACTGAGACACAGGATTTAAATAAAGGTCAAACTGGTTGAAATTGCAATAGATACAAATACACATTTTATCACTCTTTAATTCGCACACTGTTTTGGTGCGGATTCTTTAAATGAATCCTAAAAATGTAATATAAGTTTAATTAAATTTCAAAGTCGTTTTTCTTTTCAGGTTAAAACTACTATCTTTCCTCAAACCACAAAATATTCGCAATGAAACATCTAGTTCATTTATCTCATATGCACCACTCAATTACATTTAACTGGGTTCTGCAGAACAAAGTTCCAATTTTCGGCCTGAAAACAAGCGGGGAAATTATCGAAGCGAAACAAAAATACTCTTATCTGGACAACCCAGAATGCAACTGCTAATTGCAATTAACGAAGTTCTATTTAAAGAACAGAGTCGAAACTAATTGCTGTGTATAAAATGAAACTCAGTATCCCCAAAACAGTATAACGAATGCTATTTAAAAATTAGGATTGTGAAAAAATAAAGGCTTAAATAGACACGTTTATTGAAAATTCGAAACAGTTTTGAATGAAAACTAAACAAAAAGAAATATATTTGTCTGAAGCTCTTAGATATTAGAAAGTTAAATTATACTAATATTTAAGCCTACTATATTTAAGCCAAGAAAACTAACATAATAATGCAGCAGATGCTGCATTATTATCCGGTTTATGCTTAAATACGGTGCAAAGTTTTTCTTATAATTTGCACAAAGTGTTTTGTACTTATTGAAGTTTGTTTTGCTTAACAAAAGACTTTTCCCCATTCTCGTTTGTCTCTAGAAGGAAAATTAAAAATCCGCCTTCAACAAGTTCGATCCAGCGGTCGATAATATGACTATGTAAAAATTCATCCTCCTAAGCCACATTAGGTTCTGCTCGATGGTCGATGCTATAAGCATGCTAAGATTCATTCTTCTTAGACACCAGAGAAGTCTTCCGGAGGGCTGAAAATACTTTCATACTTTCATACTTCCATAAATACAAACAGATTTTCTCCGCACGTGGGGGGGGGAGGGGAGAATCCCTCCCCCCGCTTGTTGTTTAGTTCTGTTCGATGATCGCTCGATAATCTGTTCGATGATACAAAAAGTTTGCAAAGATTCAGTCTTTTGGGTCACCAGGGGCTTCTTGGGGATACGAAAAGACTTTTCGAGACACCACCGCTTTCTCTGCCTACAGAAGGGAGTAGGTAAATCGAAAATCCGGCTCCATTAGGTTCTGTAACGAAGTCAATACTATAAGTGTTAAAAGATCCAGACTTCTAGGTCAACAGACGATAAGTACGTTAGAAAATCATATATAGTGATATTTTGCAATGCCTTGAAGACATTCTCACAAAAAATTGTACGTACAACGCAAACCGTTGCATATTTAATTAAACGAAAAAACACTTTAAAAGCAACATACAACACAAAATTAATAGTGGACCAGATTAGAAGGCAAAAAACAGCCTTCTTCGTCAGGGCAAATAAGAAGCGCAGTCTTCACTTATAAGATCTAGATCGGCAACTGATGTTAGAAAAGCAAACGTAACTGAAACTGGGAATAGGGGTGACGGGAAAAAATCCACTTGCTAAAGGAAAATCTATTAACTCGAAAGGAAAGTTAAGACGTGATTCCATCTCATATTTCCGAAATTTTATGCAACTTTAAATACTGGGAAGCCACTCGAATACTTTTAAGTGGATTTTACCTATTTTATCCATTCTCTCCATTGACAACCCCCTATCCCTGTTTGAGTCACGTTTGCTGTTCTAAAAGCAGTTTCTAATTTAGTTTTGAAGAGTAAATATGCGATTCTAGTTTTCCTGATGAAGAGGGCTGTTTCTTGTATTCCAAACCGGTCAGCGCTATTCAATTTGTGTTGTATGTTACTCTTAACGAAGGTTTTTGTTTAGTTTTCAAAAAATAATGCTAGCTGAATTTGCAAAGAACTCATGTCTCAAGTGGGATTCAAACCACGGGTTTGAGCATAAACAGGCGACGCCCTGTCCATTCAGCGACAGGACAGATTTTTTTTTCTTCTCAAGGTGAAGTGTACAGTACACTATATCTACAATACAGCAAAATATCTTGTTACAAAAATATACGTGAGATAATATATGGTCTAAAAATCCCCATCACTCGTGTGGAAACCTTGAGGGGTAATTTGTGCCCCATACACTACAAAACGGCATATGCAAGTTACTTTACGTATAATACCGAAAGAAAGAAATTATGAGAGCGAAAACAAGTAAAAAAAAAGATTTTCAATGTCCCCTTCTACGTAACAGTGGCATGTGGAAAAAGAGAAAATGCATTTTAATCAAACTCGAAATTGAAACACATTGAGGGTGTAAGCAGATTCGATTCAAAGCAATACTGTATAAAACTTATCACTATCCAAAATTTATATTATTCAAAATTGTCAAAAGGAAATGAAAGTGTACTCAAGTGAAATAGTTTTTGCAATTTTAAATAACATCAGCTTTGGATAATGATGAGAATGTAAGTAGATTCAATCTATAATAATAAAGTATGTAGATATGTATGTATGTTTATGTATCTGCGTTGTATGTAGCCGAAAATTTAGGCTTCGTACGGCCATGAAATTTGGTACACTGGTACTTCAGGACGACTTGGAACAATGCGCTTTTTTAATTCGAATTATGTTTAGTTATTTTATGCTCTAGCACGATTTTAAGCGATTTTGATGGATTTTAATACAAATCGTTTCGTTAGAAACAGAAAATATTATCACAAAGTTTCATTCTTTCCGCCATATGAAAGACCGAACAATTTTTTATCAAACAAATTATGAAAGGAATCATCCATACAATTAATGAACGAATTTTCGTGAAATTTAAAAAACATATACTTTTCTCATGTTGAGGGCCTTATCTGTATTCTCTCTGTGGCGCACATAAACAAAATAAAACGCATACCTTTAGACTATTATTAATTTCTTAAGATTGTTAATGCGTTGATTACTTAATAATATCGCATATTTGAAAATAAAACATTAAAGTTTATTTATTCTTAGTTGCGTTGATTATTTACTAAAACCGTTTTAACGATCATATGAGAATTATGCAAAGCATAAATACTAAATTGAATTATCTAAACATGCCCATAATATCGTACATCGCAGAACATTATTACACATTGCGTTGTTTGCCGCTATTAAAACCCACCATTATTTTCTTTATTGCGAGTGCCTGGAATAGAATATTATTAGCATAATATTACTCAATTAATTACACCATTGTTAACTTTACAATTAAAATCATTTATTAAAACATTCTCTTAATTATTAAGTTCATTACAAGAATAAGTAGATATTATTTGCGGAGGAGCGAGCAAAAAGTGAGACCAGATAATATTTCTTATCGACATGATCTATGACCTGATACAAAAGTTAATAAGCACATACCTGACCACAACGATTGCATCATTATACATTGTACTAGTACACTTGAAGTATTATACTCGGACTCTGTTGTCGTATCAGAGGGATATATCATCGTTTGCATATTAGGACTGCTTTGTGGACTATTTCTGGACTACCCTGTGGAACACACTCTTAAGAGATTATCCTGGCATTCTGATCTCTGGCTGGAGCTGAGGCTCTACGGCACTTTCGCTCTGCAGCTCTTAATTGAAATTATCTCGCTCACTGCTCTCTCTTTGTATTATTCTCATTTCCGAAATTCTAGAAATTTCCATCTGTTGCCACCTCTTTTCGCCTGAGGTCTGACACGCCTCTTTGGTTCCGTGTTCATGCGGAGTACGATCACGTTAAACATGTGGGTCCGAAAGTCCTTCCGAGAGGTTGGTGGTAGGGGAAGGAGGGTACGGTCCCTGTGGATGCCTCCCCCACTGGGTTCCGGTCTAAATTGGGTGGCACTTCCCGACCGTCCAAACGGTTACCTTACACCTTTCTGGTAGGTCGGACGGTCTGGGTTTCAACAACAACAACGCCTCTTTGGTTCTTATTGGCAGCCTTCAGGAAAAAAGCTACAAGCATCTTCTCAATTGGTCAACCCTTTACCTAATCTCGTAGCTTCACCTTATCCTTAGAGTCCTTTACACCTGTCTTGACGCCCCTAAATTTATGGTTTCTGGGTGTCTTGGGATCAGGGTGTTGTAAAAACTGGCGTCATTGAGACTGAAGGTATTGTCTGACCTTTCAAACACAATAAATAGCGCACATAAAACTGTCTCACCAAAAACTGTTGTGAACTTAATTCCTGGTCTCACACTCTCTATAATAATAAAGGAAAATTTCTGTCCGCGCGTATGTGTGTGTGTCTGTTTGTAGAGAATTTGATGCAAGTTCCGGTGTGATTTTAATCAGAGGGTTGTATTTTTTAAATCCCGGCAAGGCTGAGTACATTTTCTAGTATCTATATAAATCTCATCATTATCCAAAATTGATATTATGCAAAATTGGCTGAGGGAAATGAGGAAGAAAGCAAATGAAAAGGTTTTAACGATTTCGAATAACATCAATTTTGGATAATAATGAGAATGTAATAATATTTAATTCAAAATAATGCTGTATAAATCCTATAATTAACCGAAATTCATATTATGTAACACTGGCGAAGAGAAAGTAGGATGTGAGCAGATAAAAGTATTTCGAAAATTTCGAATAACATCAATTTTGGATAGAAATAAAGGTGTAGGCAGATTTAATTCAAAACAATGCTATATAAATCTTATAAATAACCAAAATTGACATTATATGACATGGACAAAGGGAAAGGAGAATGTAAGCAGGCGAAAATATTTCGACAATTTTGAATAACATTAATTTTGGATAATAAAGAGGGTGTAGGTAGATTTAATTCAAGACAATTCTATATAAATCTTATCTTTAACCAAAATTGATATTATGTGACATTGGCGAAGGAAAATAGGGATGTGAGTAGATGAAAAGCTTTCGATAATTTTGAAAAATAACAATTTTGGATAATGATAAGATTTATATAAAATTAATAACATTTATATATTATAGATCAACACCCTTAAAAAATTAAACTTTTTTTTAATAAATTTTATTTCGATTTTTGTTTAATTATGTATGACGCTTTGCGTCAAGAATTGTCGTATTAAACTAAAATTAGCTCAGTTAGATTTTGATCGATGTAATTATTTCAGCCTTCTATATCACAGGGAGCCTACTAGAAGGTCTTGAATGAATTCTCGTATGAAATAGCCAGTTTCTCCATCCCCAGAATGCAGTACAAATATCCGGCTCCATTAAGTTCTGCCCCATGGTCCCTATATGTTGAAAGATGCAAATCCCTGTGGAATTTCTAGAAGGTCTTCATGTACTTTACAGCTATGCCGCCACTTTTGTCTGCCTCTGGGGGAAAATGAAAATCCGGCACAGTGAGATTTTGCTCCCTAGTCGATACTACAAATGTGCAAAGAGCCAGCCTTCTATGTCATTCAAGGACTTCTGGAAGGGCTGCAAAGGCTTAAAAACTTTAAACAAATATTATGTGGATTAAATATTAATCACTGCGTTTATAAAAATGAATTTCGAAAATATCTACTGTATGGCGTCGTATATTATAGCATTTAATCTATATAATAATTATCTGACGTATTTACGCCTTTTTAGATCCTCCAGAAGTCCTGTGATGACCTAAAAGGCTGAATCGTTTAACGCTTATAGTATCGGTCACGGGACTAAACATAACAAAGCCAGATTTTTTATTACCACTTTCCCTCCCCTGGAAAGCGGAGAAAATGGCAAAAAGATCGAAAAGCATTTGTAGACTCTCCAAAAGCTCCGAAGAGGAAGCTAGAATGTTTAAATCTTTGCACATCTGTAGTATAGTTCATAGGACGGAACTGGATTTTCGATTCCTCTTCGCAGGGATGAGATACAAAGCCAGATTATGGGGAATTTCGAAATGTCTTTCCAGACTCCGATTACACAGAAAACTGAAATTTAGTACACTTATAGTGCGACTACGTGGCAGAACCTAATGGAGCCAGATTTTCGATTATCACCCTCCCCCCTCTCTTCCGGGAAGCGGAGAAATGGAAAAAATATCAAAAAAACTTTCGAGACCCTCCAAAAGCTCCGAGAAGGAAGCTAGAAGGTTAAATCTTTGCCCATTAATAGTATAGTTTATGAGATTAAACTTAATAGAACCAGATTTTTGATTCCTCTCTGGGGGGAGGAGAATATGGGGGATTTCGAAATGTCTTTCCAGACCCCGATTACACGGAAAACTAAAACTTATTACACTTATATTGCGACTACGTGGCAGAACCTAATGGAGCCAGATTTTCGATTATCACCCTCCCCCCTCTCTTCCGGGAAGCGGAGAAAATGGAATAAAATATCAAAAAGACTTTGGAGACCCTCCAAAAGCTCCGAGGAGGAAGCTAGAAGATTAAATATTTGCCCATTAATAGTATAGTTTATGAGACAAAACTTAATAGAAACAGATTTTCGATTCCTCTCTGCGGGAAGGAGAATATGGGGGATTTCGAAATGTCTTTCCAGACCCCGATCACACGGAAAACTGAAACTTATTACACTTATAGTGCGACTACGTGGCAGAACCTAATGGAGCCAGATTTTCGATTATCACCCTCCCCCCTCTCTTCCGGGAAGCGGAGAAAATGGAAAAAATATCAAAAAGACTTTCGAGACCCTCCAAAAGCTCCGAGAAGGAAGCTAGAAGGTTAAATCTTTGCCCATTAATAGTATAGTTTATGAGATTAAACTTAATAGAACCAGATTTTTGATTCCTCTCTGGGGGGAGGAGAATATGGGGGATTTCGAAATGTCTTTCCAGACCCCGATTACACGGAAAACTAAAACTTATTACACTTATAGTGCGACTACGTGGCAGAACCTAATGGAGCCAGATTTTCGATTATCACCCTCCCCCCTCTCTTCCGGGAAGCGGAGAAAATGGAATAAAATATCAAAAAGACTTTGGAGACCCTCCAAAAGCTCCGAGGAGGAAGCTAGAAGATTAAATATTTGCCCATTAATAGTATAGTTTATGAGACAAAACTTAATAGAAACAGATTTTCGATTCCTCTCTGCGGGAAGGAGAATATGGGGGATTTCGAAATGTCTTTCCAGACCCCTCTGAAGTTCTCGATTATATGGAAAGCTGAAACTTAGTACACTTATAGTGCGACTACGATACAGAACCTAATGGAGTCAGATTCTCGATATCTCCTCTTCGAGGTGAATAACATGGGTAGGAGATTGAATATTTGCGCATTTGTAGTATAGTTCATAAAATAGAACAAACAGCACTGGATTTTCGACCCCCCCCCCCGAGGGCGGATAAAATAGGAGTGTTCGAAAAGTATTTTTTTAGACTTCTTAAAAGTTCCCCGACGACATGGAAAACTAAAGCCTAGCACGCTTTTTGGTATCGATTAGGGAGCAAATTCTACGAAAATTTTCGGAGCCAAATTTCAATTAAGAAGTCTATTTTTAACGATTAAACAAAATAACATCTATTAAGGAAAAGGATGACATTTTAAAGAGTATTCGTTTTCTTGTTCTTGATAGGTTTAATTACTAGTATTGCCATAATTTGTGGATTTATATGTTAAAAACTTTAAATAAACATAAACGCACAAAGTTTTATATCTGTATCTTCTCTGTTGTGCCTTGTTCAAGAAAATATAAAGCTGTTTTCACAATGCGGTCATCATTTTTGCTTCTAATTCTGTCTTTAGGGAAATTAAAATGTAAACCACACTTGCACTCTCCCTGCAACTTTCTACCATATTGTATTCTAAAGCAAAGTATACAAACTTTATGCAAAACGTTTAAATAAAAAAGGTAGAAGTGTTCCACTGTGCTTTGACTAAACAATTTTTTTTTCTTTTGCTTACAATAGACTTCTAGCAAACAACTCAAAACTGTTAACAAAGAATCCGAAGATACCCATTGTTCAAACACTGGGGACACATTTAGGGCAAAAACTAGAAGAGGAAAAAATGAATTTTAAATAAAGGGAAATTTATTACAGAATTTTAAATAGATACATGTTTAAGGCTACAATGAATTTTCAATGAAAATTCATGAAGATAAAAAATATATTTGTGTTGATCATGTTCGCTTTTGTATAATTAACATTTAAATGAATGTACGTGAATGCTAACATATTTTTAACAGAAACCTTAATTCTTATATAAAAAAGTTTGTACGTTCTCTATAGACTGGGATATAGAATAAGGATTATAATCATGTTTAAAAAAATATGCCGTTTCAATACAGGGATTTCACAGTTTTCTAAGAAAGAAACATCTAAGTTCTGTCAAATTTTCTGTCCCTGGCGAATTTTTTTAATCCACTCTACAGATATTTTATATTTTTTATTTCAAAAAGGGTCTTAATCTACAAATTTAACTGATCAACGAAGTTTTTAGTAAATGGATAATGTTGGCTGATTTATATGTATTTTTGGGTACTAATTCAGAATATGAGGTGAGAATTTTTCCTGTTTGCTCCTTTTTTTGTAACCGACATGCTTGTTTTTATGCAACTTATATATTTTGCTCAAAACAGCCTGTTGTATTGTTCGTTTCCTTAAATTTAAAAGAAAATTAATCATGTTATAATGTACTTAACACCATGTTCAATTCAGCAGCTAATCCCTATTAATAATTTTTTTATGTCTAAGCAGAAAAGTAAAAAGCGGACACTACTTGTGTATGACTAATGCAAACAGTGGCAGACACCGGAAATGGGACAAACGAATGGGTCACCATCCATCATTCAAGATAAGGCAAGCTAACATAACGTGGCTTAAATAGCTTCAATTCTTCATAGTTTACAGCTATCAACTCTAGTGCCACCAGAAACTGTTGAAACTAGTTTTGATTCACACGTTGGTGATGCACAGTTTTAAAAGGACCACAGATGTGATGAAGAGGAAAAACACCCAGCTATCTGAAAGGGAAACACAAAAGATCACAAAATTAACCAGGCAGGAAAAAATGATCTGGTTGGTGATCTAAATTTGTCTGAATTTCAATCAGAATTGTTGGCTTCAAAACTGAAAGCCTGTAATCTCCTTGAAAAGTAACCAACATGTAATTTTCGTCAAAGACGACAGGAATTAAAGTATTCCATAAAAGATATCTTAGTGTACTGCAATAATGTAAGCTCTTTATTAAATGCAATAGAATAATACAGAAACACAATCCTGAGGAATGGAGACTTTTTATGGATTCGTCAAAAGCCAGATTGAAAGCCACTCTCCTTTATAGTGGAAATGAGAATCCGCCAATCTCCCTTGCTTATGCAGCACCCATGAAAAATCCTTAAGATAATATGAAATTGCTTCTGACAATGATACAGTATAAGGAGTATTCATGGCACATTCAATGAGATCTAAGGTTGATATCTCAATGTACAAGAACTTCAGCTCCAATACACAACAAAGTTCTGCTGCTCTTCATTTAAATGGGGCAGTAGGAAAAAGAAAATGGTTATTAAACTTTTTAAAAACTACGAGACCTCGAATACATTATGTCTATGACATATTTTACATTAACATTTGAATTTTTTCTACAAAATCCAGCATATATATATTACGAGCAAGGAAAACGCTTCCATAAGGATATATCAAGGATGCAAACTCATTTCTAAGGGAAATGGAACCTACAAATGTTTGATGGTTACTAATGGACTCTAAAAAGATACGTTCTGAAATCTGAACACAGCAGAAAATCAACTAAAAATTCCTTTTATGCGAGTAAAATGATAGATTAGGTTTCATTATTTCAATAAAAGGAACATAATGTTAGGTAAAACTAGTTGTGTTAACATTTTAGAATAAAATGTGTAGGACAGTCATTTGTTAAATGTGCTTTAAAGTATCTCTAACAATGACAGTAGAAATTCAGCCGTAGAAGTTAAAACAATTTTTGCATTCTAAAATTGTTATTAGCTTTACATTAAGAGGTGCATAGTAAAATACCGGGGGCAAGCTAATTTGTAAATAGAAAATACCCGAATATGGAATATGTTTTCATTTTAGCTAAAATATCTTCAAGTAATACCTGAGACTAGTATAATGAGAAAAGAGTAAAATCCAACGGAACCTGTGCATTTTTATCGAACTGCTTCAAAACCTTATGCCTGTAGATTTCGACATGATAAAAGAAATGAGAAGACAGTGAATGACTTGCTGAATCTAATTAAAAATTGTTTCACAATATAGTTGAAATAAATAAAAATGTGATGTCTTTAAAAATTTCAAGCAGAAAAATGCTTGTATTAATTTTTCTTTCACAATGAAACTGATATATATACACGAAATCCAATTATTTATAAAGACTTCTCATCCGAATTCGAACCAATTTAGTAATCATATTTTGTACGAGACAAAAAGGGAGAGCATAGGTTTTCTTTAACTATGTATTATTATTATTTTATTATGAACGAAAAATCAAAAAGGGGATTATTCAAGAAATTAAATTAGCATTGAATTCCATATAACGATAAACAATTTTTGAATATGAGTAACTTTATGACGAAGAAAAAATTAAAAATTAAAAAAAAAATAGGAAAGGGAAAAGAGATTGATTTGACAAATTTAGATGTGAACAGATTATGGCAATGCCTTTCAAAAAGGAACATCTACGGAAATTGGGCCTTATATTTACTACAGGGGGATTCAAAACAATGGGGCAAAACTTTAAGTGATAATAGAATACATGCCTGGCCTGTTCGAGAGAGTTTTGGAATCCCTCTATTGCCGTTGTGAGACGTGCATTCAGTTTGGTGGGCAGTTTGGTGGGCTTTGAGCCATTACTGTTGTGTTATTGTTTATTAAATGTCATTTTATAACTTCTAAGTCATTCTTGTGTTTTCGTCTCACAGCATCGGTTTCACCAATAAGCGCCCACTGGCCCATTTACGTTTCATTTCCTACCTAATAAACTATCACGAAAAATGCTTGGCTTGGTGTGTACGACCACCTTGTAAAGGCTGACCCATCTTTTATTAATCACCCTGTATATATATCTATATATATATATATATATATATATATATATATATATATATATATATATATATATATATATATATATATATATATATATATATATATATATATATATATATATATATATATATATATGCATATATATATATATATATTTATATATATATATATATATATATATATATATATATATATATATATATATATATATATATATATATATATATATATATATATATATATATATGCATATATATATATATATATTATATATATATATATATATATATATATATATATATATATATATATATATATATATATATATATATATATATATATATACATATATATATAGGAATGTCAAAAGAACAAGAGGGAAAAGAGCCAACGGGTAAAATATTAGATGACCAAGGGGATTGTGATCCCTTGTTTCCGGTTATAGCCAGCTAATGCACCATGGTAACACTCCCGGAGTCAATACCTTCCTGAAGCATGATATCCGTAAGACTGTCAAGCAAAAGACATAAACGAGGAGTGAAAAGAGAAGCAAGGAATATATTCAAAGAGATACAGATGAAATGAAAAATCAATATTATGAATACAAATAACGAAAATAGCGACTGGAAAATATATATCTCTAATATATATGCTCGGTATCACAGTAAGTAAGGGGTAACTGTGAGATCGTTGTCCTTCTACCCTTGTCTGAATACTATTTTGCTTTACTTCAAGCCGACCAGTGAAATACCGAGTGATAAATTAAGAAACGTATTTGATGTAAATACTATTGATGTGAATTCTATTAATAATGTCAATGTTAATGACGGCCATTATTCAGCGAATGTTAACGGCTCTCATCTGCATAAATTAAAAAAAATTGGTACCTTTAAATATAACAAGTGCAAATCTCGACGTTGTAAATTGTGTCCTGCTGCAGACCCAGAACAAATATCCAGAGATTTTAATAATTATCGACTCTTCTGCAAAACTTACAACTGCATCTATTGTATAACATGTGTAATATGTAAATGAAATATATAGGACAGACAAAAAACTCCCTTAACCTTTTAACCTTCATAGAAGCCTTAAAACTAAATACAGAAGTTGCACTTCTCAGATTACAAATTTAGAATTCAGCCACTTTATCTACATGGTTTTGAGAATATTACTGTAAAAATTCTGGATATTGTACCTAACTACCACGAACGTATGTGGTGGAAAAACGTTCACCTACAACAACATTGTACAACCTTTCCTTATGGATTGAATTATATAAACTTCTGCAATATACATAACCTTGAATATTGCAAAAACGTCAAAAATCATTCCGCCTTATTAGACTTACCTCACAAGAAAATTACAAGATGGACACGAGGATGTAA
Organism: Amaurobius ferox; assembly: GCA_951213105.1. Lineage (NCBI taxonomy): Eukaryota > Metazoa > Arthropoda > Arachnida > Araneae > Amaurobiidae > Amaurobius > Amaurobius ferox. The sequence goes on from OX578133.1 coordinate 61,427,629, forward strand.
AACTTCTAGGGTAACATTTAAAAACACACTGAATCATATGGAAACTTTTATTGAAGAAATGACTACTTTTAATGAAATCAAGGCTAGTTGGATCAAGAATGTTGTATTCGGCATACGTAAAAGTTATATTAAACGCATTTGGTCTTTATGCAAAAAGATTCCTTTTATTGATGAACATAAAGACAATCGGATCTTTACATCTACTAATTACTCAGTCCTACTGGATATGATAAAAATGAGAGCAGTTTTGTTTCACATCGATTTGGACATCGACGAACGTTCCACAACAATAAAGGAAAACTTTATTACGACCTTTAAAAACAAAGGATACATCGCTATACCTTTCAGAAGAATATTAAAAAAACATGCTCAGCTACTTCCCATATCGAATACAGAAGTCAATATCACTCATGAATACAGAAGTCAGATCACTCAAGTCAATATGAATACAGTCATGAATACAGTCTCGAATACAGAAGTCAATCACTCAAGTCAATATCACATAACGATCATGGCCACATTATTACCGGTGACTTGAATCTCATAGAAGATAATGAATTTAAAGCTATTTTACATCTAGGAACTCAATATTATTAGTATTTGAAGACTAATGGACGCAGAATATTTAGTTATAATCATATTGAAAAAAATATGAACCTTTATAATAATTTGGCATGTAATTGCACTTCAAACAGTTTTTTTAATAACGATCATGGCCACATTATTACCGGTGACTTGAATCTCATAGAAGATAATGAATTTAAAGCTATTTTACATCTAGGAACTCAATATTATTAGTATTTGAAGACTAATGGACGCAGAATATTTAATTATAATCATATTGGAAAAAATATGAACCTTTATAATAATTTGGCATGTAATTGCACTTCAAACAGTTTTTTTAATAACGATCATGGCCACATTATTACCGGTGACTTGAATCTCATAGAAGATAACGAATTTAAAGCTATTTTACAACTAGGAACTCAATATAGGATGCAGGAATTTTATAAAATTGACGGGTTCTTTGAAAAAGTACTTAATGAGTTTATTTACAAACTTGCTATGAAATATTGTATGCCTTTAACTTCCTTCAATGAATGGCGTTATCACATTTTAGACGATTTTAATCATTATTACCGTTGTATATATAATGATAATAACTACTGCAAATTGAATAAAAACATGCTGGAAAAAATCGTAAATGATTATGCTATAACCTATACAGACAAAGTAGTGTCTGATTATACATTTACATGTATTAAATATTATATTGAACTCTTGAAAAATAATTGCAATAATACAAATATGTATGCCTTCTTAAAACTGCCTAAAAATGTTATTGAAAATAAAATGTGTGCTTTGTGTAAACTATAGGAATTGAGATCAAAAATATTCGATTTCCTTACCCAGTAATGATTCCGAAACTACATAAAACACCTATTAAATACCGCCCTGTAACAGTGGGCTTTAGAACATATTTGACCATTGCAAATACAAGACTTTTATTACTGTTGAAACCAATTATGTCGCAGATATTGAAGAAGGGATCGATCATTGTAAAAAACAGCTATGATGTATTGAATGGAATACGTAATATATCCGAACAATTGATCTACAAAAACTATGACTTCAAAGATCTCTTCAATAACATCAGCCTGGATGATCTCTATGATATTATGATTGAGATTTACAGCACCTACAAAATGCACAAATATATAGTTCTGAACAAATATAAAACCATGTTGAAAATAGTTTTATATGAAAATATTCTATACAACGGAATTTTTTCTGTTGATTTCTATCAACAGAAAAAAGATATTCCTTTGGGTGGAGGCTGCTCATCCATGCTATCACCTCTATCTAAACAAATATGAAGAGGGAACCCATATTCTAAATAAAATTCCTTACTTTAGATTTTTGGACGATATCCTAATCGGTCTACCTAAAAATAACGGCGATTTTGACTTCAGTTTCTACCCATCCAACTTTGAACTTCTAGAAACTAATATGATAAATGATAGCGAGATCAATTATCTTGATATATGTATCAATTTTAATGAAAACTAAGTATTATATACAAAACTATTTGACAAAAGAAACTCCTTCGACATCAATATAAATTGCTTTGTTGACTGGCATTCGAACTTAAGTTCAAGCATTTTCTGCAATATCATTAAAAATCATTTTCTACGAAACAAACGAATGCATACTTATCAACGAGATCGCATAAAATGCGACAGAAAAATCATATTGGAGGCCATACGACAGCATTATCCCTTACGCTATCTAAAACACTACTATAATGCTCTTCACTGCAAAGTTAAAAGCGCATTTTATACTGATTTTGGCAACATCGATATAACATAAATTTAGTTGGCAACTTATATATTGATATGGTTATCTACGCATCTCTCTACGTATTATTGTTTCGCATTGGAAACTTGTTTCGCATTGGAAGATGTTGTGTTCACAGGACCTTCATTTCTTAATGTAATGATTTCCTTTCTTTGATTTTTCACTCCATCTGTATCTCTTTATATTCGTTGCTTCTGTTTTCACTCCTCGTTTATGTCTTTTGCTTGACAGTCTCACGGAGATTACACTTCAGGAAGGTATCGGCTCCGGGAGTGTTACCATGGTGTAATACCTGGCTATAACCGGGAACTGGGGGTCACAATCCCCCTTAGCCATTTACTATTTTACCTTACCTGTTGGCTCTTTTCCCTCTTGTTCTTTTGACATTCTTATACTCGGCATGAGAGTGCAGCATTGCGCCGTTTTTGCTTGGTTATTCGTTTATATCATATGAAATGTGCTTCTTTTTGTCTTTTTGTATATTCACTTTTATATATATATATATATATATATATATATATAAATATATATATATATATATTATATATATAATATATATATATATATATATATATATATATATATATATAAATATATATATATATATATTATATATATAATATATATATATATATATATATATATATATAAATATATATATATATATATATATATTATATATATAATATATATATATATATATATATATATATATATATATATATATATATATATATATATATAAGCATACAGTTCAATGCCACAAACATTGTACTGTGGATCTTGTACATCATTATTTTGCTTGAAACGAAGTAAAGTCATTGCATTATATAGGAAAAATTATATGCTGCTGTCATGAAATTATTTATACCTGTAGTTAAGCAAAGTTCTATAATTTTGTTTGGAATTTCCCAATTTAATTTCTCTAACACTATGATGAGAATATGAAATTCATATTAACAAACATAATTATCCAGTTTCTCACCAGCACTCAGATTATGCATTTTTAATATATGTGACATAGTTTTGAAAGATGTGAATATGCATTTATTTAATTTCATTTTTGATTCTCAAAGCGTGTAGAACTTTTCTATATTTTTGAGTTAGAAATTTAGTTTCATGAATATATTCCAAAAGTCTCAGAAGAAAAGAATTGAATCTGGGAACTGTAGGAAAAGAATCGAATTCAATTCACGTAGAAAAGCATATTAACTTTGCAATCTTGCATAAGAAATTTGTTAAGCGATTAGGGAAAGTTGGGGGAATGAGATAAAAGGGATAAATTTTAATACAGACGCTTTAGTATTTTTTATACAGAGAGAATTTCTATATGAGAAATGAAGACAAATTTGGAAAATCATTGTATGCTTCATTTTTTTTCAAAAATGTACAGCCTTAAAATAGAAAAGGAATTTACTCTGAACTTTTCGCATTCTGATAGTCGAATGAATACTGTTCATTCTGCATTCTTTGCTTCAACGAGAAATATCTACACTACAGAATTTAGTTAACTGAATTCAATTTAATCTGCCTGTCACCACCGTTTGTACTTTCATTTAAAAGGGGTTCAGATGAACGTATTTTTTGTGCAGAAATCGAATTTGCTTGTCTAAAATTCTCTAGTGTTATTTTCTCATATTTAAGATAAACTGTTTTTAAACAGTTGAAAATCTAATTTATATTCTCTAATATTCATTTATCTTTCGAAGATACAATCTTCTCTTTGGTTAAAATTAAACTATTAATTCGGTTTTGAAGTGAAATATGTTGTTTGATAAAAACATAAAATTAATAAACACTCGATAATAATGGTGTTTCTAACTTGGTTATTTCAGTTTCAGATGATTCTAGCTCATTTATTAATTTATTTATGTTATTATAGAGTGTGTTTCAAAAATCGATTGGTAGTAGACCCATGGTTTAAATATAAGAATTGCTTCCATGACCCAGACCGTGCCCCTTGCCAACAATGGTCTTCAAGTGTTTTGCTGCACACTACCATTAAATGTACATTTTTATCATGTGACCAATTGAATTAAAGAGTACAAACAGTAACTTTTTGTACGAGCCCGCTGGAGACATTTTCAATTTCAAAAATTATTTTGTGTTCCCAATGACTACAACAAAAAAAGTTTCATTGCCATTCGATCAAAATGAGGAGCCGAGGTATCATTAGAGTTTTCGTTGAATTATTAGGCACTGTGTAAAACTTTTTGCTAAAGAACGTATGCAAGTTTTCGGAAGAACATTTTATCTAATGAAAGTCAATTTTTGCACGAACATAAAATTTTTGTTTTCGCCGCTTCTTTTGATCGCATCAAAGAGGTTTAAACATTATCACTATGCTTATATATCAAGTTCGCATATCAGAGAACCGAGATATTTCAAAAAATGTTTTAATTGATTAATGAACAATTTGCAAATTTTAACATCCTCTGTAAGGACCTGTATAAAAAATTAAATTTTGTGCATTTTAAAATGTTAAATGACTTAGCTGTGATTAAATACAGACTGTGACAAATACAGACCAACGAAATAAAAATTTTCTTTTGTTCAAAAATAATCATGAAAATTAGCGTAGTAGATTCCGAAATTATTGGGACAGATGCATTCAATACAGGATCATAATTTAAATTTAAATGTGTTCTAGAGTCAGACAAACGATTGGGTTAAACTACAGGTCGAGATCATTTAAAAAATAAAGTTCCGAAAATGGTTCTAGTTGAAGCAAAGAGCACGCTGGATAGCTCTATAAATTCAATAAATGACCATAACTCGAATTTGCGTGCGCTCTTCAGTTAGTTGAACACATTAAGTAAACACTTATTGGCAAAATGTTACTTTCTTTTATGTTACTAGGGGGATCCGCCCTTGCTCGCTGACGCTCATCGACTACGAGAACTCGATTCGCGAGTTAGAGGCTGCAACTCCTCCAAATCCGTAAGTGGTTCCAACACGACCGAGCGCCACCGCATTTCAGCTTGACTACGCGAAACGCCTTAGATTGGTCAGGGTGGTCCCATGACTTAGTCGTCACGATCGCTCGATCTCTCATATCTGGACTTTTTCTTATGAGTCAATATGAAAAGCCTCATCTACGGTAGCCCCCGTCGATTCCGATGAGGACCTAGTTTCCAGAATTTTTGTTGCTGCTGCCGCTGTACAAGAAATGCCTGGTGTTTTCGCCAATGCACGACGACCACTAACTACGTCGAAAGTGTGAAGCCTGTACTCATTTTGGTGGTCGGGGTTTAGAGCAATTTCTGTAAGTTGTTCATTAAAATGTGTTCTATAATTTCTTCACTTCCTTCATACCTCCTCTGTCATTCATGTTTTCCATGATTTCGTCAAACATTACGAGCTAATCCCTAGTGCTATACCGCTAGAGTACCGACCATACATTGTATGTCGAAAATTGCTTGTTTAGGTGTGTTCTATCACCCCATGAAGTTTTGCCACATCGTTTAGAATTACCCTGTATATATATATATATATATATAATAGTGACCTCGGCTTTTATTCCTTAAATATTGATCTTAGACATATATAATAAATTAAAGAGTTGCGTAAAAAAGTACATAATTTTATGAAATTTTCAGAGGATTAAATTTTAGGAAATATAAAATTTAAATTTTTATAAGGCCCTCGTACAAAAACATTTCCAATGAATAAAATGTGCCCCATACACTAATAAATTGATGTACAAAATTTCAGCATTTTGTCATAAATCTCAGAGATATGTTTGAAGGATGGTGAAGGAATAATCACAAATGAACATGTAAATGTTTACAGCAAGACTGCAAATGACGCAACGTAGAAATGCATCGTAGGCTTGTTATCAGGCAAATACAGCTCTGTATTGGCATGGATGGAAAACATTTTGAATAAGCTTTGTAATCTTTGTGTAAAGTTATTATTTCCACGCATTGTAGATTCTTTTGTACCAATAAATAGCAAAATTATAATTTATTTTTATATTCATTATTTTCTTTCGTAATTTGTGTATGATCCCTGAAACGCGATCTGCCGACATGATTTTTCCCCTCTGAGAACCCATGTTGATGCATCGAAAAATGGTTTAAGTCAGCGTTTTTGTCTTTTCTTATCTCTGGGACTTTTTATGATAAAATGCTGAAATTTTATACATCACCTTATTAGTGTATGGGGCATATTTTACTCATTGGAAATGTTTTTGTGCATGAGTCGTATAAAAATTTAAATTTTGTATTTTTTTAAATTTAATTCCCTTGAAAATTTTAATCGCTTTTATAAAATTATGTACCTTTTTTACGCAACTTTGTAATTTATTATATATGGTTAAGATCAATATTTAAAGAATAAAAGCTGAGGTCAATGTTTTCAGGACACCCGTTATATATATATATGTATATATATATATATACATATATATATATATACTTTCACCCACAAATTTCTTAAATTACCACCTTCTCCATTCACCAAATCCACATACTAAAATAGCTTACTGTGTAATTTCTTTTAAACACCCTATTCTTAATTCTCTTAACTTCAATAATTTATTTGCAAAACATCAGCACTTGTTACCCGTAAAAGAAACCAAAATACAAAAATCCTTCAAATATAATTTACCAATTGGTAGAACTATTTACAATTACAATGAAGTTTCCAGGACATTAAACTCCGATGACCTTACATCATGTGTATGCAGCAATAAAAATCTTGCCCCTTATGTCAACTCCTCTCATGGACATATTATTACTGGGGATCTCAGTATAGTTGAGGATGATATACTTAGGGATATTATGAATAAAGGGTCTAAATTTCGCATTCCATTCTGCCATCATCCTAAACAACTTCTTTAGTCTATATCATTTGATTTTGATAAATTCATATATCAACTTGTTTGTTCACATTCCATTCCTATTGAAGCATTCCATCTATGGAAGTATGCTACCTTACATCTACTCAAAAATGTTATTATAAACATTAAATTAACGAAGCCTAAGTATCCTTATAAACAACTCCTATCTGCAATTAAAGAACTACAACAACATTTTGTCATAACTTATGTAGATAAAGCTTCTAATAATTATGCCATCATTTGTAAAAAATATTATGTTTCTCTGTTACAGAATTACTTAAAAAATAATCAAATTTTTATACCCATTAATAATCAGTCTATCAAAATCAAAACTAAAATGCTAAAATTATATACACAATTAAATATTAATTGTAAGTTTTTTAAATTTCCTTATGTTACTTTGGTTCCTAAATTCCATAAATCATCTCTCAGTTTTAGAACAGTCACTTGTGGACATAATACCTTTACCACTACAGCTAGTAAATACTTGCTTAACTGTTTAAATAGAATTAATGAATCTCTTAAATTTAGGAATTCAGGATATTTCATTTTAAACAATAGTTTTGATTTAGTAAATCACCTTAGCAAGCTTCCACAAATTCTTGGTTTCCATACCTTTGATTTTAAAGACCTATTTAATAATATTGTCATTAAATATTTATATAAAGTTATTATCTCTCTTTATCAAGACTATCCATCTGCCAATAATGTTGCATTTAATGTCAAAAACTTTCCTATGCTCTTACACTTTGTGTTATACAACAATTATATTATCCAAGATGATAACATTTATATACAAACATCCACAAGGTGGCTGTAGTAGTAGTATACTCGCTAACTTATCTTTATTATTATAAATGTCATTTTAACTCTAATTCATATATTATATATTGATATGTTGACGACTTAATTTGTATTATCATTGATGATTCCTATCCAATTAATATTAATTTTTACCCATCTAACCTAGAATTAATTCCTAATGAGCCTAGCGTTAGTCAAACTGTAAATTTTTTAGACCTAAATTTCGATACCCTCAATAATCATGTAATCACCAATCTATATGACAAAAAAGATTCTTACCACTTCACTATCATAAAGCTGCTATCATATCAATCTTGTAATTCTATTCAATTGTTTAGAAACATCATTTAAAACCAGCTATTTCGAATACATCCTCGGTTTCACTTTCTCCACATCAATAATCTTAAACGCATTTGTCAAAATTACCAATATCCGGAAGTATTTGTAAATAATATTATTAATAATTTCAAATATACCACGTAATCATTTTACACATGCATTATTTATCTTTGATTGGATAACTCAATTTTGAGAATTCACCCATTCTTATCACCTAACTTACCACTTGATCTAATACTGTTTGCTATTTCTAATACTGTTTCTAATACTGTTTACTGAGTCTAATACTGTTTACTATTTTCGAATGACTGTTTTCCACTTTTCCTGAGTCCTATACTGATTACTATTTTTGAAAGTCTCCATACATATTATGTATCGTTCAAATGTATTCATTCCGGTGCCCACTCGCATTGACGAAGTGAGGTGAAATGCTCAGTCGCTTGTTCAACTTACACGCGGTGGCAATGCTTGTGAGTTCATATTTCTGTTCGAGGAAGTATTATTTTTTTTATTTGTAATTCAATTGATTTATTTTTCTCCTTCCACTAGCCAGTAGACAGTTCCAATGGTGTCTATAGTTAAATACTATCGCCATTGTCAGAAACTGGCTATTCTATCGGTTTTAATTCGAATTGTATGGCTGTCCTGATGAGAATGCAATTTCAAACTAACCGCCATTTTTGTGTAGTTTCAATTGATTGTTCTCTATGTCTTAATCTTTTATCTTGAGCTAATTATTATTGCCTTTTCTCATTTTTGCCTTGTTTTATTTTTATTTTTATTTATATTTATATTTATATACTTTTACTTGTGAATTTTGTATCCTAATATTCTTCTTATCCCCCTTTACCATTGTAGTGATATGTTACCTTCTATCTTTATCCTTAGTCTTGGTCTATAGTTACCCATTTGTAACAGATATGCTAGTGATGGGTTTTTTTAACACTTTACAACAAAGTTGAAAAGTGTTTATGACTTTGTTCATTCTGTCTGTCTGTCTGTCTGTCTGTCTCTCTCTCTGCCTGTCTGTCTGTCTGTCCGTTAGCACGATAACAGCCGTAAAAATGACTTAATCAAAATGAAATTTTAGTATGTTGTTCAGACGGTCTATAGGACCTATGGGAATATAAATGAATAATATCATCCAATTAGTTTTGGATTGAACCCGGGTTGAAAAAATGGAATACATTGAGCCCTATGGGACCTAATTTTTCAAGCATTTTTTATGCGGATTTAAAATTCACAAATTGCTTCAAAAATTTTAGGCAATATTCAAATTGTTCCATAAAATATATAAAAAAAAATCAGCGAAATATATTCACTAGTTTTTTAAATAAAAATTAAAATAATAATAACACCTCTTATATGAAGCGATCACGTGTCCATGATATGAAGCGATCACGTGTCCATGATATGAAACGATCACATGACCCACTTCAAAATGATATATGGCATCCATCTTGTCTCAAAATCGTGATTTTTAAAGTTCTTTTTAATTCATATTGAGTGTTGTATCCATCCTAAAACTACTTTATTTTTGCCTAAATTCTGTGCATCTACATACTGAAACAACGCAATGACAATATATTTCAGTTTAAATGCTCATACAAATTTGATTATTTCTACTATTAAGCCTATTTTTCACCTATGTAAAATGTAAACAGCAAAATATTTAGAATGAGTTGTATTAGAATCGCTGTAATTCTTTAACACAAAATCATTTAGTCCATGGAGTCTGCATAGCTGATATGAATGAAATATTCATTGATTTTAGAAAGAGAAGGACGATAATTTTCGATGAAGTTTTACGCATAGAGTTTTACTTACTTGTAGCTCCATGGTCTTAATTTTTAAATAATATAAATTATTATAGTATTGTGATGAATGACATGAATGGGGGAATTATTTATGAATGAAATGTTGCTTTTATAGAGAGAGCCAGGCGTGTTATTTTTTTATGACGTCATTTGAATGAATTTCAGTTGTTTTCGATAAAGTTTTCAAATATAATAAATTACCGTAGTATTATGATAATTCTAAAATTATTACCGAGGAATGTATCACATTTTAGAGATGTTTAAACCAGGCAATTTATATTTTAATGCCGTCATTTGAATGAAGTTAATTTTTTTCGATGAAGGTTTAAGGTTTCAAATATAATAAATTAATGTAGTATTGTGATAAGTTTTAAAATATTACCGAGGAATGTATTGCATTTTAGACATGTTTAAAAAAAATTGCATTGAAGTTGGAAAGTGTTTCATAATCAATGCTTTAAGCATGATTGATCTTTCTTCTTGTACATACAGTAGTTTATGCGTAATTTTCGATTAAAATCTTTCAATTTTTATTTATATATATATATATATATATATATATATAGGTATGTATGTATACATATATATGTATCTATATGTATATGTATATATATATGTACGTATATATACGTATATGTATGTATGTGTGTATATATATATATATATATATATATATATGTATGTATATATATATATATATATATATGTATGTATTTATATATGTGTATATATATATATATATATATATATATATATATATATATATATATATATATATATATATATATATATATATATATATATATATATACAATCAACTTAAAATGAACCTCAAACGTACATGCTTTTGCTGATTTGACAGTCCTTAAACTCTTAATTTACTTTTCTTAAAGACGGAAGAAAGCGGATTGTATTGATGGAAGTGACAATCAATGTTTTGAAGTTGCCTTTTTTATTCCTCTGAAAGTGCCACTTTGAGTACTTAACGCAAGTGAATAATGGAATGCAAATTAGAAGTGTGAATTATATTAAAAATATAAAAACTGACTACAGCCATGACGGCCATTTCTTACCAGATCAAAGACAATCCAAGATAAAAGTTCATTACTAATAAATCTTTGAATATGTAGAAGCAAAAATACTTTAAATTACTAGAACGATTCCTAAAATACTATATTGCTTTAGATTGAACTAAATTTATAGTGCATTAGAAACAATTCTTGCAGCTAAAAGCAACAGCGAAGTACTACATTTTTTTTTAAATTTCCACATAATAATTACATTATCTAACTTCGTTTACTGGTAAGATCAAAGTCCTAATTATTCATCAATATAAAAATTCTCTCAAACGGCTGTCAAAAGTAATCTGAGAATAAAATATTACTTAATAACAGCATAACAAGTGGATTTAAAGTATCAACCGGTATTGATGTAAAAAACAGGTTCCTTAATTTAATTAGTTTAATTTAATTAGTTGATAAAATAGTTCATATAATTTTACGAAACAAGTTCTCTTCTTTAGTTTTTGTTGCCTTCTTAATTTTCCATGACTTTTATAAACTAGTGTATTTTACCGGAATTTGAAAAAATGCTTTTTGAAAAAGTGTAATGAAGTAAATCATTTAGCTCCCAAAACAGCTTAGTTCAATCATTTATGTTCCATTCTACTACATAGATTTTTCTACTCACGCGCATATTTTTCTTTCATTCACAAGTATTTTTACTATATTTTTTATTCATTTTTAACACTTTACAACAAAGTTGAAAAGTGTTTATGACTTTGTTCATTCTGTCTGTCTGTCTGTCTGTCTGTCCGTTAGCACGATAACTGCCGTAAAAATGACTTAATCAAAATGAAATTTTAGTATGTTGTTCAGACGGTCTGTAGAACCTACGGGAATATAAATGAATAATATTACCCAATTAGTTTTGGATTGAACCCGGATCGAAAAAATGAAATACATTGAGCCCTATGGGACCTAATTTTTCAAACATTTTTTAAGCGGATTTAAAATTCACAAATTGCTTCGAAAATTTTAGGTAATATTCAAATTGTTCCATAAAATATATAAAAAAAATTCAGCGAAATATATTCAGTAGTTTTTTAAATAAAAATTAAAATAATAATTACACCTCTTATATGAAACGATCACGTGACCATGATATGAAACGATCACATGACCCACTTCAAAATGATATATGGCATCCATCTTGTTTCAAAATCGTGATTTTTTTTAAGTTCTTTTTAATTCATATTGAGTGTTGTATCCGTCCTAAAACTACTTTATTTTTGCTTAAATTCTGTGCATCTACATACTGAAACAACGCAATGACAATATATTTGAGTTTAAATGCTCATCTAAATTTGATTATTTCTACAACTAAGCCTATTTTTTACCTATGTAAAATGTAAACAGCAAAATATATAGAATGAGTTGTATTAGAATTCCTGTATTTTTTTAACACAAAATAGTTTAGTCCATGGAGTCTGCATGGCTGATATGAATGAAATATTAATTGATTTCATAAAGAGAAGGACGATTTTTTTCGATGAAGTTTCAGGCATAGAGTTTAATTTTTTGTAGCTCCATGGTCTTAAACAAAATGTTTAAATAAAATAAATTATTATAGTATTGTGATAAATGAAATGAATTAAATCCTGTTTTTATAGAGAGATCCAGGCGTGTTATTTTTTCTATGACGTCATTTGAATTAATTTCAGTTGTTTTCGATGAAGTTTTCAAATATAATAAATTATCGTAGTATTATGATAGTTTTTAAAATATTACCGTGGAATGTATTGCATTTTAGAGATATTTAAACCAGGCAATTTATATTTCAATGCCGTCATTTGTATGAAGTTCATTTTTTTCAATGAAGGTTTAAGTTTTCAAATATAATAAATCAATGTGGTATTCTGATAAGTTTTAAAATATTACCGAGGAATGTATTGCATTTTCGACTTTTTTTAAATAAAATTGCATTGAAGTTGGAAAGTGTTTCATACTCAATGCTTTAAGCATGATTGATCTTTCTTGTTTTAGATAAATTGATATTACTCACTTGGCTTCCGAAATGGATTCTATTATTATTTATTTTAGTATAAGTAACTTAAGTTGGTAGTTTTATTTACTGTTCCTAACTACTGTTCCTAACTACTGTTCCTAACTACTGTTGGTTGTTTATTTACTGTTACTAATCCTTATTCTGCTCTCTTCTATAGGTTTTATATATTTCTTCTATTTTTCATTCGACAATGATCTCCCTGGGTCACTGGATGCAATTATTTATCAGCGGACAGCTGCTTGTCTTTGATAGTGTAATTATTGTATTTTAACCTCTTAAAAATCAGGTTTTTCTTTTATTTTTCTCTCTTTTTTTCGTCTATGAAATCGGTTGATACTCATGTTTTTACATACAATATATTTTAATTTCGGATCATAATTTTTACATGCAAAATATTTTAATTTCGGATCATAATTTTTACATTATATCTAGACCTAAAAAGACTGTTGATATTTTATTCCCGATCATAATTGTTGCATGGTATCTAGCCCTAAAAAAACTGCCGGTATTTTAAATTTAAATCATAATTATTGCGTAACATCTAGACCTCAATAAACTGCAGGTATTTTAATTTCAGATCATAAATATTGCATGGTATATAGACCTAAAAAAACTGTTGAATATTAAAACGTACAAAACTTTCCTAGACATGTCTACACGTCATAGATTTCAACCGAGGACAGGACATTTATCTGAAGAACGACTTTTAACTGTAATGTATTTGCATTTAATTCGCTTTTTATATGTGGATACTGGGTAGAATGTGTACCTAACTCCGAAAGACATAAACCAACAAAGTGTACAAAATAAAAACATTCTGAACTTGCATAATTTACGTAAAAGAAACAAAAATATCCATACGTTTTGAAAATCTTAAAATTCGAATTAACCATTTTTTCAAAGATGTCTGTCCATCTGAGTCTGTGGAACCGATATCTCTTGCACAAATCAAATTGATCAAAATAAATTCGAATTAATCTCGCAAAATTGTTTAAATCTATGAACTTCAATGAGGTATGTTGGTTTTCGGGGTAAATGAACCAAGGGAAGGCCATCAATTTTAGAAGGTTTTTTCAAAACTTGAAAAAAATCTTCTAAAATCATTATTAAACTTAAAAATGATACACAATATAATTGTATTAATTTAAAAGCAAATATCATCATTTAAATAGCATATGCCATTCTCAAGACAATTTGTTTAGAAATGAAACACTGGCATATAAAAGCATACTACTCACTATTATCAGATAAGTTAATTCTGTACAATACTTTTAACCCAAAATTAATGGAGGTCATGGTTCAAAAGTTATTACGAGCAGTTTTCGAGACAGCAGAAATTTATTTTTTCCACTAATGCTGTACTTTCAGAAAGAATGGGCCCAATCGAATGAAATTTTATACAATTATTCCGATCAACAAATGCGTCAAATGCCTATTGATTTTTGAGGAGCTCTTAACCGGGGAAAACTTTTAATTTTCCCAATATATGCTTTCCTTGAAAATCGGATGACATTTGCAAAAATATGTTATTATTTGCTGAAAAAGTCACTTTTTCAGAAATATGCTTCACTAAAATGCGAGTGACATAGTTGTAGGATGATAACAAGCATTGTTTTCGACATATCCCTCATTTTTGTTTTCCTTACAATACATGGGAAAGTACAATATAGGGAATGTACAAAATAGAGAAAGTATTGGAATCGTGTCGAAAATTACAACTCTAGTTTTCGACGGATCTACACATTTCGAGCCCTCTAGGGCCTGAAAAACTATTTTTAGCATGACGTCCATGTGTCTGCCCGTGCAATGTATGTATAAACTCTATCTGAAAAACTAATCTACCAAATTTCACAAAACTTGGTGAATAAGTCAGTCATGGGTTACCCTGATTAGTTTTTGTACGATTTGTAAAAAATGAACCAAATTTAACAAAATTTCACAAATCCACCAAATTTAATAAACTTTGATTGATAAGTCACTTATGGATTATCCTGATGCTGATAATATTTTGGTACGATTTGGGAGAAAAAAACCTGCCTGTTTTTGCGAAACTGCCCATAAAATCGTCCAAATTTTAAATAAAATACTACATATGCTCAAATGTATCAATTAATTTCTCGTCTCATTTTATATATAATGTTTATTTACGAAGAGAATTAAACCAACCCCATTACTCTAGGTGAAACCGTTCTCGAGGGATTTTAGTTTATTCGCATTTTTGCAACGTCACCTTTAAAAATACGTCCAGTCTCTAAATGAAAACGAATATTGAATTAAAACTGCGAAATTAGAGTAATTTTATATGATTATCCATGTCTAATTTTGCTCAATTAAATTCAATTTAATGAATTATAGTAGAAGGAAAGAGAAAATGAAATTTGAGACTGTATCGAAAGTCGTGTACTGTCCACATCAGATTTCTATATCAGAACTAGAAAAAATAATGAAAAGTTTAAATGTGTTCAAATGAATTAAAACTTCCATCGTACCTTCAACCCTAAATAATTTCTCTCTATTATTTAGTAGTTATCACGATCCCTCCTCGAAATATTGTATATTTACTTTTATTCGGTCTTAGTGAGCTTTATATGTGCATTGTGATTAATATCATTTGCATAACGTTAACAAGCGCTGATGTTACGTTTTTGGTCTAAATTGGAAAATATTACATAAAATTATATATATATTCACTATTGTCAAATGAGTAAATGCTTCGTAGATATACGTAACTATAGAAATAAATAGATACCTGTGTTAAGAACTTATCCCGATTCGTTTTCAAGATATTAGAAATTTCGCTTTTTTCAGGGGGTACGACATCCCTCTAACAAATTGATTGAATTCTATAACATGCAGTATGGTTATTTTATTAAATAAACGTGATTGACGTATTAATTTTTGAAATATTTGATCCATGGAACGGCCCTGGGCTTATTTTTTCCAAAATCAAAAATAAATAAATATGTTGAAACTTTTTACACAAATATACATTTTATATATATAATTATTTATTTAAAAACGATGACATCATAATATACATATCGTTAACATGCATTATTCTAGAGTTATTGCATACTTTTAATGCAAAATAGGTAATAATCAATAAAAATATCACTCTTTTCAAATGATTGAAGTCTTTATGAGTGCGTGTGAATAGAAATAAATTGATACAACTGTTAAAAATTCATCGAAACCTGTTCTTGGGATATTAGTCATTCTACAGTTCCATTGGAAGCACTACATTAGAAGCGATTTCCATGAAATTTTGGAATGTTTATTTCAAGAGGTTAAGGAAAACCTTTCGAATTTCAGAAATTTAGAGTTGCTCTTATTGGAAATCGAAATACAGCACTCTCAATCCATCCTTCGATCGTCACTCGTCCCCCCGTTTCCGAGGTTGCCCTGGGTACGCCTATGTCCCTACCCCCAATATCCATATTGGTAACTATGTAGATAAAGTCATGTATTGGAAAAACAAGTGGGGTTGCTGCCATGCTCTAATTGACTAAACAATTACATGAGTTAACCAAAGAGCTCCTACTGGAAATCGAAATACAGCACTCTCAATCCATCCTTCGATCGTCACTCGTCCCCCCGTTTCCGAGGTTGCTGTGGGTACGCCTATGTCCCTTCCGCCAATATCCATATTGGTAATTATGTAGATAAAGTCATGTATTGGAAAAACAAGTGGGGTTGCTGCCATGCTCTAATTGACTAAACAATTACATGAGTTAACCAAAGAGCTCCTACTGGAAATCGAAATACAGCACTCTCAATCCATCCTTCGATCGTCACTCGTCCCCCCGTTTCCGAGGTTGCCCTGGGTACGCCTATGTTCCTTCCCCCAATATCCATATTGGTAATTATGTAGATAAAGTCATGTATTGGAAAAACAAGTGGGGTTGCTGCCATGCTCTAATTGACTAAACAATTACATGAGTTAACCAAAGAGCTCCTACTGGAAATCGAAATACAGCACTCTCAATCCATCCTTCGATCATCACTCGTCCCCCCGTTTCCGAGGTTGCCCTGGGTTCGCCTATGTCCTTTCCCCCAATATCCATATTGGTAATTATGTAGATAAAGTCATGTATTGGAAAAACAAGTGGGGTTGCTGCCATGCTCTAATTGACTAAACAATTACATTAGTTAACCAAAAAGCTGTAAAGAGATTTGCTGTCCCAACCGGGAATCGAATCCTGGATCTCCGAACGGGACAGCTGACGCTCTACCATTGAGCTACTGGAACGAAATTGCAAGCTCTTATCGTCGAAGTGGACTCGACATTCTCCACCCACTAATGTCAGGTTGGCGGGCAACTGACAATCTGACTGGCCACCTCTTGCGATTTTTACCGCAGGTTAGCCTCCTGCTACTACTATTTTTACCCATGTTAGTATCCTGCGTGGTCGTTATCCTCACAATTTGAAATCGGCTCAATCTTCCAGAGTCCACTGAATCCGTACTAGTCGTAGTAAGGTCACTTCAGACCTCCGACATCTCTGTACTAACCTACAAGGTGGATTTGTTCGGGCGCCAGTGTAAAGACCTTTTCTGCCCCAACCGAGAATCGAACCCTGGATCTCCAAACTGGTCAGCCGACGTTCTACCATTGAGATACTGGGGCGAGATTTCAAGCTCTTATCTTCGAAGTGGACTTTACCAAGCTGCTACTGAATAGAAATCCAACATTCTACATACATCTCCAAACTCGATTATTGGACATCCCCCCCCCCCCACACACACACACTTTTCTCGTTTTCAAGATTATCCTAACTACTCCTATATTCTTTCCCACATTATCCATATTTGTTATTCAGTAACTTAAATCATGTATCGGAGAGGCAGAAGTGTCATACTCTCATTTGCTAAACAATTAGCTCCTACAGTGGAAAACAAAATTTAGCACACACACACCCATTCGATCAACGAATACTGCCCTCCCCCCCCCCACCCCACCCAGCTTCTGAAATTTTGCTTACGCCTATATTCTTTCCCCACAATATCCAATATCCATCTGCAGCTTACTTCACGCGTTGGGCAATGAGATTTTTACTCCAAAGTTTCATGAATAAAACCGTTTTCTTTCCATGAATTTCAAAATTTCCATTTATTTTAGACCACTAAGTACCAGCCATCACAAGGTTTTTTGCTTTTCGTTGAAGTATAAATCGGTCACATAAATCACTATGTAATCACATCATTAAATCACATAAATCACTATGTAATGCCTGATTTACCAAATAATTGGTAACTGAGATTTGTTAAAGCCCAACTGATAAATCATATACTCAGTTGCGGTTTTTGTGGATACACTGAACACAAAATTATGACAGTATATTAGCTCTAATAAGAGAAAATTAATTCTGCTGCTCCACTGAAAATCTGTATTCATTTCCAGTAGTTAATGTATATTCGCAGCGGTCTTGCCGTTTAGGAAAACTCTCATAATTCGTATTTAATGTATCTGTCCTAAATGTTCTATTTAAAATTCAGTCCAATTTAAAAATGTTTTATGTTCTTCACAATGAAAAATATGATAGATATTGAGATAAATTATTTGTTAGTGCAGTTAGCAAAATAAGTACTCTCGTAATTTAAATATTTAAATAACATATATTTTATTGCAGGCATTTTCCTTCAAAAGTTATCATTTTTTAGTATGAAGAACAGTTAATTTGCTGAATGACTTTTTTCCTTCCTTCTTCTATCAGATTACATTTTCCCTTCCTGTATCAGGTCCTCTTTTCCTCTTCTTCTATCAGGGTCTATTCCTCTTCCTCTATCTGTGTCTCTTTATTTTTCATCTTCCTCTATCTGTGTCTCTTTATTTTTCATCTTCCTCTATCTGTGTCTCTTTATTTTTCATCTCCCTGTATCAGCAAACTTTTCGCCCTTTTTTTTATAAGGATTTCTGGTTCCCTTTCTGTATCAGAATCCTTTACATTTTCCTCAATCAGGGTCAAATTTTATCAGGATCCCTTTTTCCCTTCCTCTATCAGGGATTTTCTCTTTCTCTATCAGGATCACTTTTTCACTTCCCCTATTAGGTATTTTCTTTTTCTCTATCAGACGACATTTTCTGCATTATGCAACTGTCTGCATATACAAGAATCTGGCCTTAATTACTTAAATTACATGTGACAATAAGTACTTTTGCATGACAAATATACTACATATTTACTTCCATTGATGATTCCCGGGTTAGGGGTATAATGATTTTAGTATCTTGCCTTTGCACAAACATGTCATATTTTCAAAGAAAGTAATTGCATTTCTAACAAATACTTTTATTGTATTTAACAAAACTTAGACACAAGGTTAATTAGAGGCTTAAATAAAAAATTTCAGTCAAAGGAGTGGTGAACTTTATGGAGTAATCTTAGAACGTGTAGCTCACCTGAAATACACCCCAGACTCATACATGCAGCTTAAAACACTAGTTAAAAATTTACCTAATTTTATTACATTTGCTGAGACATAATCTTACTTTTCAATTTTTGTGATTTGCTCTAGTTTTCTAACACATAAAAATCCAATTAAATAATTTTCTTATGCTCTTCTGAATCTTTTGCTACCATACCAGAAATGAAACATACACTATTTTTATGGCATTCAAATTTGCCATCTATGTTTTACCAAAAATATTTCTCGAAACATCAATTCCTCAGGATTTGCTAAATATAGAGCTTAGATGATGACTGACATAAATTCAACATTGAATTTTAAATGAGGTAAAGGTGTTCACTAAATGTGAGACCATTAGGCACCATTTTCACATTTGGTATTTTCTATCAAACAAAAGGCGCAGACAAGTGACGCCAATTTCGACAGTCTTAGTGCAGAAAGTTTATGGCCCAAATAAATTCATGTCATCAAAATTATGAGGGTGACTTGGGCATAAACAATGCTTCCGACCAGGACTTACATGAGATACATCAGAGTCAAAGGAGCCAATCAAGCGACATTACAACGTCACACTGAAGAAGTAAGCCAATGGAAGTAAGAGGGCAACAGCAAGAGCCTGTTGATCCTCAAAGCCAAAATATGCTGTTGTTGTCTAGCAAGAAAATTTGAACGCAGATAGGTGAGATGCAGAGAAGCAGGATGAAGTGAGATCAACATATCGTAGGGAGGTCAGAGCAGTTTTGCCAGAGATTGGTGGCAGTGAAGCCGACAAAAGTATCCTGAGTACCAAGATGAGGTACCGTTTTGTTCTGAATTGTGATGTTGAAACAAATGTACAGTGACGAAAAGGAACGTGATGTTAATACGAATTATCCAAGAGCCTCGATACCGAAGATATATGCCTATTTGATATGAAACCAGGTCGAGTACTTGATCTGCTTAAGTAAAGTTCAGTATAACACGGTTTCACACGAAGTCCTCCCCTCCTTGAGTAATTATATTGTAAATATCTTAGGAAGCTATTCATATAATTTTAATAATGCTCATACATTGAGTATTAATAAATGTTATTTTTTTAAAGTTAAAAATTTTTGTTTTATGAGTAATGCATTTACTTCTAGATATGGTATGTGGGCTCGGAAAATTGGTGGGTTATTGCAGCCATTGTTTACCAATTGCAATTGTAAATTTGAGGATTTCTATAATTTAACTGACCACACTAAACATTTCTACTTCCGGTTCAAAAATCCTTAATATATATATATATATATATATATATGTATAGATATTAATTTGCTATAAATAGAGCTTAGATGAAAACAGATATGGACTCAGCATCAAATTCTGAAGGAAGTAGTGTAGTTTACAAAAAAAATTTCACTACTGGTTCCTTCCCGCTTCAAAAATATTCCTTGAAATATCTATGTATTTGGATTAGCTATAGATAGAGCTTAAATAACAACTGATATGAATTCAATATCAAATACTGGAGGGGGCAGATGACTCATTAAGCATTTCCCCTTCCTAATCTGGAGATGTCACTTTCGATTCAAATATGTACATTTTACTTGCAACATCTATTTTTCAGGTCGCATATAGAGAAAACTTAGATGATAATTGATATGGATTCAGCATCAAATTTTGGAGGAGGTAGGTGGTTACTAAGGCTTTCCACTCCCGTTTATTTTTCCACTTCTGGTTCAAAATTTTGTTTTGAAACATATATTTCTCAGGATTGGCTATAGCGATTGACTCTATATAGGGACAGAGCTTAGATGGCTAATATGGATTCGGCTTCCATCTCCAGAGGTAGAAAGGGGGAGTTACTAAGGATTTCCACGTCTTTTTTTCTCCAATTCTTGTTCAAAATTTTCATTTTCCTTGAAATATATATTTCTCAGAATTGCATATAGACAGAGTTCAGATGGTGAATGATGTTAGTTTGGCATTAAATTTCTGAGGGAGATAGAGTGTTTCTCTAAAGATTTCATCTTCTCATTCCGGATTCTAAAAATTTTATCTTCTATTTCCCGCTCAAAAGATTTCTTTAAACATCCATTTTTTCTTCATGATTGGCTATATATAGGGATTATATGATGACTGATGTGAATTTAACATTACATTCTAGTGGAGGTAGGGTCCAACTAAGATTTTCCCCTTTTGGGTCTAGAGATGTCATATTTTTCTTAAAATATAGATTTTTTTTTCATAATTGGCTGCAAATAGAGCTTAAATGATAACTGATGTGAATTCAGAATTAAAGCCTAGGAGAAATAGGAGTCTCTCTAAGGATTCTCACTTCCGGTTCTAGAGAGAGGTGACAGTTCCGATTAAAAATTTTTATTTTTCTTACAACATTTATTTCTCACGATTGGTTAAAAACAGATCTCAGAAAATGACTGATATAGATTCATCAATAAATTTTGGAGGATTTATTTCAGTTCAACAAAAATTTCTACTTCCGGTTCTAGGTATTTCATTTCCTGTAATTCCAAAAATTCTTATGGCTGTACAAAATAAGTGTGCAGAAGATTATAAAAAATCTTAGTAGTTCCGCCCAAAAGGAAGTTAACGCACCACTGGCCACCATATGAAGGCGTCTTTATAAATTTCTTATTATAAAATAAATCTACTTACAAAGGAAGACTAGCCTTTTTTAAATGTTGAAATAAATGACCATGAAAATGTATAAATCACAACGTGTTTTATTATTCTTCTAAATATCCATGTCTCACAGAAAATTTCTCACGTAAATGTTTTAAATGGCTCATCCATATTAAATAAAAACACATATTAAAATTATATTTTCTTCTGCACAACTCAAAAGACCGATATATAAATTACTTGCGTTCCGCGTAATTTAACTGTACCTCCATTACCATCACACACAGGGCGGGAAAGAAGAATTTACCCCCCGATCCCAGGCGAGAAGATGTAAATCACCCAAGAATAATAAATTTCATTTATTTATATGGCTTAAAAAAGAAGTGAGTAAAAAAAGTTTCAAGTTTCTTTTCCGCAGGTTCAAAAACCAAGATCTGTATAAATTTAACTGCAGATAGAAGACTACATACTTGAATACTGATAGTACTGTATTTCATGTTTTCAACCCAGATCGTCTGACCTACCTGAAGGTGTAAGGTAATAGTACTGTCTACCGAACAGAACCTAACACAATCGAATCTTTGATTTCTTTCCCAGGAGGGCGGAAAAAATAGGATTTTTTGAAAAGCCATTTCAAGCCCTCCAACCTCCTCCCCACTCCCGTTGACATAGAAGACTAAATAATTAGACATCTATGGTATCGTCTACGGCAGTGGTTTGCAAACTTTTTTAATCGCGGAACTCTATTAAAATTGAATTGGATGGCTTAACCTCAAGATGAGTAAAAGTGCATTATACGGTCTAAATTAGGCATTCAAATTTTAGCGGTATTTTAAATTTTAAGAAAATTTACGCGAAACCTCTGGAATACTGTCGTGCAAACCCAAGGATAACGTATTTAAACACAAATGAAGCAATAATGCAGTATACAATTGTTTCGAGGATTCGTTGAATCCCCTTCGTCGATGCGAAAGAACCAACAAACCCGAAGTCCAAAAGTCGAATGGGCGCAAATAAAAAAAATCTGATGTGGGCAGCACATCACTTTCCCTGCAGACTTATATCCACGTCCCTCTTTATTTCAATTAAATATAATTCACGTTTAATTCAATTTTCGTTCTCATTTGGTAACTGGACTTATTTTCAAAGAAGGCGTAGAGAGAATACGAAAAAACTAAAATATCTCGAGAACGGCTAGTTCTAGTGTAATAGGGTTGGTCTTATTCTTTTCTTCGTTAAAAATTACGTATAAAACAAACATTTAATGGATATATTTGAGCATACGTAGTTTTCTATTTTAGATGTTGACGATTTTTACGGGCCATTTTGCAAAAAAGGCAGGGTTTTTTTTTAATCGTATCAAAATCTAATCAGCCCCAGGGTGACCCACAAGCGACTTATCTACCGAATTTTATGAAATTCAGTCCATTAGTTTTTCAACTAGAGTGGATACATGCTTTTGTGGGCCATTTCGCAAAAAAAGGTGCTTTTTTTTATCCCGAATCGTACCCAAAACTAATCAGCACCAGGGTCGCATCCAAGTGACTTACCTACCAAATTTTATGAAATTCGGTCCATTAGTTTTTGAGTTAGAGTGGATACATACATTGCACAGACATACAGACACACAAACAGACAGACACACACACAGGCGTTACGCTAAAAATAGTTTTTTCGTATTCTAGAGGCCTCTAAACGTGTAGACTGTAGATCCCCCGAAAACTCGAGTTGCGATTTTCAACATGATTCCAATACTTTCCCTATACCTTACCATGTATTGCAGGGATAGTAAAAAACAGAGGGGGTTATATACCCAAGACCTGGATTAAAAGTTCACCTGAGAGAGCCACTCAAAAAGCACAATGAAGAACAGTCCAGCCAATCCGAAACGAGAAGTAACACACAAAATCGACGTGTGCAAAACATACCAGGAATATCCTGAAACAAGAAAGATCAATCATGCATAAGCATTGATTATGAAACACTTTCCAACTGAAATGTAATTTCATTTAAAAATTTCTAAAATGTGATTCATTCAGTGGTAATATCTTTTACATTATCACAGTACTACAGTAATTTATTATACTTAAATATTTAAAACTGTATCGAAATATAAATCATCTGATTCTTTATGCAAAATCAATGAATATTTCATTCATATAACTTGTATTCCAGACTCCAGAGCTAAATAATTTTGTGTGAAAAAAATTCAGCAATTCTTATGTAATTCATCTTACAATCGCTTGAGATATTTGCATTCTGCATATGTTAAAATTAGGCTTCCTTGAAGAAATAATAAAAGTTTAGGGATCATTTAAAATCACAACTATTGTAATTGCATAGGCACGGAATTTAGATACACAGATAATACACAGATAATATATATGTGTATGTGTATATACTCAAAGTATTGGAATCGTGCCGAAGATCGGAACTCGAATTTTCAAAGGATCTACACGTTTTGGGACTTCTAGAACACGAAAAAACTACTTTTAGGAAGACGTCTGTGTGTGTAAGGGTGTATCTGTGTATGTTTCTGTGTGTCTGTGTGGATATTACATCCACTCTAATTGAAAAACTAATGGACCGAATTTCATACAATTTGGTAGGTATGTTTTTTATGGGAAATCCTGATGTTCATTAGATTATAGTACGATTCGTAATAAAAGAATCTGCCTTCTTTGCGAAATGGCCGCAGAAATTGCCTTTATCCACTCTAGCTAAAAACTAATGAACCAAATTTAACAAAATTTGGAGTATAATATTTCAATAACCTACAAGAGATTTATATACCAAATTTAACAAAATTTTGTATATAAATCATTTGTAGGTTATTCTACTACGATTCGGGAAAAAGGAACGGGCTATTTTTGCAAAATGGCCAGCAAAAATCGTTATATATAAAAATAAAAGACTACGTGTGCTCAATTACATCAATTAAATTCCTATTTTATATGTGATTTTTGACAACAAAAAGAATAAGAGTAACCCCATTACTCTAGGACTAGCCGTTCTTGAGATATTCTAGTTTTTTCGCGTTTTCGCTACACCACCTTTGACAATAAGTCCAGCTATCAAATGAGAACCAAATTTAAGTTTAACGTGTAAATTCAATGTCATTTAAAATACTTATGTTGTGCAGATAAACTCAAATTATCATTAAATAAATAAAGAGAACGAATATGAGTCTGCAGAGAAAGACATGTGCTGTCCACATCAGAATTTTTAACAATATTACACCAATGATTTATAGAAGTGAACGGGGATTATTTTCAGGCCATTTCGAAAAAAATGTATGATCTATATTTAAAGATCCATCAAATTTTTGTCGAATAAAATGTTCAACAAATTTAAGCTGTGTACCAAATTTTAACTCTCTAGGACGTAGGAAAGTGCATTTAAAATGCCATCAATTAAATTTATCAAGAAGAGTTATATAAAATTTAAAAAAAATGAAAAATTGTTATCTACCAAATTTATTTTAAAATATGAAGCCACTCCCATATGCAAAACGTTTAAACAAATGCAGATATATTTATTATATAATATCTCTCTCTTTTCTTTCTGGAAGATATCCCAAAGTCAGAATTTAATTGAATTTGTTTTTTTCCCTATATTAAATAATTTTTTTAATTAAAAAACTACTTAACATATTTTACTGAATTTTTTTTTATATATTCTATGGGATAATGTGAATATTTCCTAAAAATTTCGAAGCAATTCGTGAATTTTAAATTTACTTAAAAAATGTTTGAAAAATTAGGTCCCATAGGGTTCAATGTATTTCATTTTTTCAACCCGGGTTCAATAAAAAACTAATTGGGTGATATTATTTATTTATATTCCCATAGGTCCTACAGACCGTCTGAACAACATACTAAAATTTCATTTTGATAAACTCATTTTTACGGCAGTTATCGTGCTAACGGACAGACAGACAGACAGACAGACAGACAGACAGACAGACAGACAGAATGAACAAAGTCATAAACACTTTTCAACTTTGTTGTAAAGTGTTAAAAACGAATCATGTCTGAACAAAAAAAAATGCAGCAAGATAAAAAATAAATTAAAACGACATACAAAAGTCCGAAAGGTTAAATAATGGAAACAAAGAAAATGGAAATATTTACAGGGCACTCCGACAGACCGCGGGCAAAATTCAACAAGAAAGATCAATCATGCATAAGCATTGATTATGAAACACTTTCCAACTGAAATGTAATTTCATTTAAAAATTTCTAAAATGTGATTCATTCAGTGGTAATATCTTTTACATTATCACAGTACTACAGTAATTTATTATACTTAAATATTTAAAACTGTATCGAAATATAAATCATCTGATTCTTTATGCAAAATCAATGAATATTTCATTCATATAACTTGTATTCCAGACTCCAGAGCTAAATAATTTTGTGTGAAAAAAATTCAGCAATTCTTATGTAATTCATCTTACAATCGCTTGAGATATTTGCATTCTGCATATGTTAAAATTAGGCTTCCTTGAAGAAATAATAAAAGTTTAGGGATCATTTAAAATCACAACTATTGTAATTGCATAGGCACGGAATTTAGATACACAGATAATACACAGATAATATATATGTGTATGTGTATGTACTCAAAGTATTGGAATCGTGCCGAAGATCGGAACTCGAATTTTCAAAGTATCTACACGTTTTGGGACTTCTAGAACACGAAAAAAATACTTTTAGGAAGACGTCTGTGTGTGTAAGGGTGTATCTGTGTATGTTTCTGTGTGTCTGTGTGGATATTACATCCCCTCTAATTGAAAAACTAATGGACCGAATTTCATACAATTTGGTAGGTATGTTTTTTGTGGGAAATCCCGATGTTCATTAGATTATAGTACGATTCGTAATAAAAGAATCTGCCTTCTTTGCGAAATGGCCGCAGAAATTGCCTTTATCCACTCTAGCTAAAAACTAATGAACCAAATTT
Organism: Amaurobius ferox; assembly: GCA_951213105.1. NCBI lineage: Eukaryota > Metazoa > Arthropoda > Arachnida > Araneae > Amaurobiidae > Amaurobius > Amaurobius ferox. The sequence goes on from OX578133.1 coordinate 61,454,833, forward strand.
AACAAAATTTGGAGTATAATATTTCAATAACCTACAAAAGATTTATATACCAAATTTAACAAAATTTTGTATATAAATCATTTGTAGGTTATTCTACTACGATTCGGGAAAAAGGAACGGGCTATTTTTGCAAAATGGCCAGCAAAAATCGTTATATATAAAAATAAAAGACTACGTGTGCTCAATTACATCAATTAAATTCCTATTTTATATGTGATTTTTGACAACAAAAAGAATAAGAGTAACCCCATTACTCTAGGACTAGCCGTTCTTGAGATATTCTAGTTTTTTCGCGTTTTCGCTACACCACCTTTGACAATAAGTCCAGCTATCAAATGAGAACCAAATTTAAGTTTAACGTGTAAATTCAATGTCATTTAAAATACTTATGTTGTGCAGATAAACTCAAATTATCATTAAATAAATAAAGAGAACGAATATGAGTCTGCAGAGAAAGACATGTGCTGTCCACATCAGAATTTTTAACAATATTACACCAATGATTTATAGAAGTGAACGGGGATTATTTTCAGGCCATTTCGAAAAAAATGTATGATCTATATTTAAAGATCCATCAAATTTTTGTCGAATAAAATGTTCAACAAATTTAAGCTGTGTACCAAATTTTAACTCTCTAGGACGTAGGAAAGTGCATTTAAAATGCCATCAATTAAATTTATCAAGAAGAGTTATATAAAATTTAAAAAAAATGAAAAATTGTTATCTACCAAATTTATTTTAAAATATGAAGCCACTCCCATATGCAAAACGTTTAAACAAATGCAGATATATTTATTATATAATATCTCTCTCTTTTCTTTCTGGAAGATATCCCAAAGTCAGAATTTAATTGAATTTGTTTTTTTCCCTATATTAAATAATTTTTTTAATTAAAAAACTACTTAACATATTTTACTGAATTTTTTTTTATATATTCTATGGGATAATGTGAATATTTCCTAAAAATTTCGAAGCAATTCGTGAATTTTAAATTTACTTAAAAAATGTTTGAAAAATTAGGTCCCATAGGGTTCAATGTATTTCATTTTTTCAACCCGGGTTCAATAAAAAACTAATTGGGTGATATTATTTATTTATATTCCCATAGGTCCTACAGACCGTCTGAACAACATACTGAAATTTCATTTTGATAAACTCATTTTTACGGCAGTTATCGTGCTAACGGACAGACAGACAGACAGACAGACAGACAGAATGAACAAAGTCATAAACACTTTTCAACTTTGTTGTAAAGTGTTAAAAACGAATCATGTCTGAACAAAAAAAAATGCAGCAAGATAAAAAATAAATTAAAACGACATACAAAAGTCCGAAAGGTTAAATAATGGAAACAAAGAAAATGGAAATATTTACAGGGCACTCCGACAGACCGCGGGCAAAATTCAACAAGAAAGATCAATCATGCATAAGCATTGATTATGAAACACTTTCCAACTGAAATGTAATTTCATTTAAAAATTTCTAAAATGTGATTCATTCAGTGGTAATATCTTTTACATTATCACAGTACTACAGTAATTTATTATACTTAAATATTTAAAACTGTATCGAAATATAAATCATCTGATTCTTTATGCAAAATCAATGAATATTTCATTCATATAACTTGTATTCCAGACTCCAGAGCTAAATAATTTTGTGTGAAAAAAATTCAGCAATTCTTATGTAATTCATCTTACAATCGCTTGAGATATTTGCATTCTGCATATGTTAAAATTAGGCTTCCTTGAAGAAATAATAAAAGTTTAGGGATCATTTAAAATCACAACTATTGTAATTGCATAGGCACGGAATTTAGATACACAGATAATACACAGATAATATATATGTGTATGTGTATGTACTCAAAGTATTGGAATCGTGCCGAAGATCGGAACTCGAATTTTCAAAGTATCTACACGTTTTGGGACTTCTAGAACACGAAAAAAATACTTTTAGGAAGACGTCTGTGTGTGTAAGGGTGTATCTGTGTATGTTTCTGTGTGTCTGTGTGGATATTACATCCCCTCTAATTGAAAAACTAATGGACCGAATTTCATACAATTTGGTAGGTATGTTTTTTGTGGGAAATCCCGATGTTCATTAGATTATAGTACGATTCGTAATAAAAGAATCTGCCTTCTTTGCGAAATGGCCGCAGAAATTGCCTTTATCCACTCTAGCTAAAAACTAATGAACCAAATTTAACAAAATTTGGAGTATAATATTTCAATAACCTACAAGTGATTTATATACCAAATTTAACAAAATTTTTTATATAAATCATTTGTAGGTTATTCTACTACGATTCGGGAAAAAGGAACGGGCTATTTTTGCGAAATGGCCAGCAAAAATCGTTATATATAAAAATAAAAGACTACGTGTGCTCAATTATATCAATTAAATTCCTATTTTATATGTGATTTTTGACAACAAAAAGAATAAGACTAACCCCATTACTCTAGGACTAGCCGTTCTTGAGATATTCTAGTTTTTTCGCGTTTTCGCTACGCCACCTTTGACAATAAGTCCAGCTATCAAATGAGAACCAAATTTAAGTTTAACGTGTAAATTCAATGTCATTTAAAATACTTATGTTGTGCAGATAAACTCAAATTATCATTGAATAAATAAAGAGAACGAATATGAGTCTGCAGAGAAAGACATGTGCTGTCCACATCAGAATTTTTAACAATATTACACCAATGATTTATAGAAGTGAACGGGGATTATTTTCAGGCCATTTCGAAAAAAATGTATAATCTATATTTAAAGATCCATCAAATTTTTGTCGAATAAAATGTTCAACAAATTTAAGCTGTGTACCAAATTTTAACTTTCTAGGACGTAGGAAAGTGCATTTAAAATGCCATCAATTAAATTTATCATGAAGAGTTATATAAAATTTAAAAAAAATGAAAAATTGTTATCTACCAAATTTATCTTAAAATATGAAGCCACTCCCATATGCAAAACGTTTAAACAAATGCAGATATATTTATTATATAATATCTCTCTCTTTTCTTTCTGGAAGATATCCCAAAGTCAGAATTTAATTGAATTTGTTTTTTTCCCTATATTAAATAATTTTTTTTAATTAAAAAACTACTTAACATATTTTACTGATTTTTTTTTTATATATTTTATGGGATAATGTGAATATTTCCTAAAAATTTCGAAGCAATTCGTGAATTTTAAATTTACTTAAAAAATGTTTGAAAAATTAGGTCCCATAGGGTTCAATGAATTAATTTTTTCAACCCGGGTTCAATAAAAAACTAATTGGGTGATATTATTTATTTATATTCCCATAGGTCCTACAGACCGTCTGAACAACATACTAAAATTTCATTTTGATAAACTCATTTTTACGGCAGTTATCGTGCTAACGGACAGACAGACAGACAGACAGACAGACAGACAGACAGACAGACAGACAGACAGACAGAATGAACAAAGTCATAAACACTTTTCAACTTTGTTGTAAAGTGTTAAAAACTAAAGTCATTAACTAAATTACCAGAATTTTTATGGATCCTTCCATATGCAGAAAAATTCTAGTAATTTATTTAATGACTTGTCCAGTACTCCATTTTTTCCGCAATAATTTTTCCCTGTAAATTTTTCCACTTTCTTTGTTTCCATTTCTTAACCTTTAGGGCTCTGATGTGTTATTTTAACTTATTTTTCACCTTGTTGGGTCTCACTTGTTCTTGTTCAGACATGACTTGTCTTGTCAGGATATTCTTACTTCTCGTTTCGGAGTAGCTGGACTTTCTGCTTTCTGATTGGCTCTCTCAGCTGAACTCTTAACTCCTATGTTTCTTCTATTTGCCCCCAATTCGTCTTAATAACTTCGGGTTTGTTGGTTCTCTTGCACTTACGAAACGGATCCAGCGTATCCTCGAAACAGCTGCATACTACATTATTGTCTTATATGTGCTTAAATACGTTGCTGAAATTTCTTATCGTAACATGTTTGTTCCTTGAGTCAAGATAATTGTATGCAGAAAAGTTGCCTGCTAAGTGTAACTAATTAAAGTTCTAGTACAATATTTTAATTTTTCGAAGATCAAATGCACACCTCAAAATCTCTACCTCCAATTTAAGACAAACCGGCATAGAAATCCCTATTTAGAGTGACTTACATGCATACTTATATGATCGGATGTAATACATAGTGTAGAATATCCCTTCATTACACGATTGCAGTTGCTATTTTCGTTAAAACTCAAGGTACTTAGTTCAAACGCATGTGGAAAGCTTATAAAATGGTCATAAGATTTGCAAATTTTTTTTATTCCGATCAGAAATAGCAAGTTTACCACCAATAAAAAAAAATCCGATGCGGGCAGCACGTCACTTTCCTTATATAACACAATGAATTTACTTCTTTCTTAATGAAAATATGATGTTAACGTTGAGTTGTACATTTAGCGCTTTTTCAGGTGAGAACATGTAAAACTATTTTGAAGTACCCATTTAACTTATATGTCACGCAACTCTAGATTAACAATTATTAATATTGATAGAATCCGCAATAAGCAATATAGTCCATGTAGTAAAATATTTTAATCATTAATTCATCAATTAGACGTCATTTGCATTAACTTCGCGAGATTTCTGCAATTTTAACGATATTTTCGTTAATTTTGGGCGACATATCGCCAAGTTGGCGATATATCGCTAGATTATTCGCCAAGTTTACCAAATGTATTGGCCAAGTTATATAGACAAACGGAAAGAGCATTTCTTATATACTTGGAGGTATGCCCGTCATATGACGGAATTCAAAATTTACAAAACATTAACTCCCATTTATCAATGTGGAGACTTTTTTATCCATTTGGTGACAATTTCGTCACTTTGGCAGCATTTGAAAGGTCACCAATTTGACGAACTCCCGCCAAATTTTTTTGCCAAGCGTTACGGACGACCTGATGGAAAAATGGGTTATTCTTATAGTTGATTCTTATGTTTTTTCCAAAATATTGAATTTTCTTCAATCAGTCGTCATTTTCCTTGATGTAGCGCCACTTTTATCAATTTAGCGATATTTTCGTTAGTTTAGCAACATTTAAAAACGTCACCAAGTTTGCGATATTCCACGAAATTCGTCGTAAAAATTTCGCTAAGAGTTACAGACGGGGAAAATAGGTTATTTTTATAGTAGATTCTTATATTATTTCCAAGATATTGAAGTTTCAACAATTAGTCGTCATTTTCCTTGATTTAGCGTCATTTTTATGAATTTGACGACATCTTCGTCAATTTGGCAACATATTTAAAAAATCGCCAAGTGGGGGACATTCCTTCAAATTTGTCACCAAGTTTTCGCCAAGCATTATGGACAGAGGTTATACTTATAGTAGATAAATGACTATTTCCATCCAAATACAAAACTAATACCCAAAATATGTTCTGTCGTGAACGGCACGAGCTAAATCCAGGATAACAAATTTATCACATAATGTTACATTCGAAAAGTGAATATATTTCACAATAGTTAATAATTTTATTTATTTTATGTGATTTTTTGATAAATTTGTTTGAAAAATATGCAATATTTCGAGAACGGTCATGCTAGAATTTTAAAGTTCGTATCATTCGTTTTCTAATAAAAAATTACATAAAAAATAATTATTTGGGTAACTTTAATGAAGATTTTGATTTTTTGGTGATTTTTTGATGATTTTTTCCAAAATTACATTCGAAAATTTGGGGGTGTTCTGGACATTGCATTCCATTTAAAAACATTAGGCTTCCAGTATTCAAGGATTGCAATTTATCTACCAAATTTCACCGATTTCTATTCGTTCGTGAGATATCGTTTCCACAGACTCACGGACACACACAGACATCGCCTCAAAAATGTTTGATTCGTGTTGAGGAATGCTTGAAAGGACCTGATCCATGACTTTCCTTGACACACTGTATACTATCAAAACAAAATTCATAAAAGTGCTTTCTCTAAATATCAAAACTGTTTTGTCAAAACTGCTCTGAACAGACATTAATTCCTGGAAATAAATACAGAAATCTAGGAGCAGCAGAACTAAATTTTCTCTTGCTGACGCTAACATGCTGTCGTTATTTTTCATTCACCTTCAATGAATAAAATGCGTACATATAACAGCTTAGACAAATTAAGGATTTCGAGCTCCTTGATAAATGAACCATTGGCGTACGCTAACGGCTCGACGCTTGATTTTTAAGCCTTTTCAGCAAAAGGGAAAATATCATGTTTTAGGAGTAGAATTATTTTAGATAGGCACGTGCAGATTTTGAAAATTCTTTCATTAGGAAATACGAACATATACGTTCAAATAAGAGGGAATTTTTGAAACAAACAGAGAAGGGATTCATTAAAGTATCTTCCTAAACGTCAATCCTGCTCTGAACATACATTAATTTCTGAAAATAAATACAGAACTCTAGGAGTAGCAGAACTTAATTTTCTCTTGCTGACACTGATATGCAGTCATTAGTTTTCATTCACCTCCAATAAATAAAGCCGAACATATAAATTTTCAGCTTAGACAAATTAAGGGATACTAGCTTCTTGTTAAATGAACCGTTTGAGAGTGTTAGCTTGGCTCGAAGCTGGGTTTTATGCCTTTTCAGCAAAAGAAAAATGTCTGTTATATTTGATATGAGGGTAGTTTGAGACAGGTAGACATACATCTTTTAACAAAAATCTTGCATTGAAAAGTGGACACATATAAGTTGAAATTATATGGACTTTTTAGAAACAACCAGAAAGACAGATACTATCAAAACTGGATTTCTTAAAGTACCTTCAGGAATATTAAAACTGCTCTGAATGGGCAGAAAAATAACTCATTGGTTTTCATAAAAAAACCCTCTCTTTTTAGCGCGTTATAGTACATGATCTATAAGTCGGATTTTCGCGAAACTTTCAGGATATGTAAATGAATGTAGTTAAAGTTATTTTCAGAAGAAAAAATAGTTATAATTTTCAATACTATACGAACCGCTATCCTACGCAGACGAAAGTGCATTGTCTGGGAGACGAAAGTGCATTGTCTCGGACTAGCGCAATTTTTATGTAAGAGTTTCTCAAACTGAAAATTGAAGGTGTCTTTCACACACACACAGACACACTCCATACACACACATACAAAGAGATCGCGAGAGAGAGGAACACTCCACACATATACAAACACACTCCACACACTCCACACACACACAGACACACTCCACACACGCACAGATACACTCATACACAAATGATGACTTTGTGTGGGTCGCAAACGGAGAACGTACGAACGAGAGCGCAATATTTGCCCAAACGGCACTTGCATATTTTTCAAATTGCTCCATTGGAAATTTTATGCACATTTTCACATCAGTCGCTAAATATAAATACTCAGAGTTGAGGCGAAAATGTCAGATTCGTTATAGAATTCCAATCGAGTAGTGCTGATGTCTTCCTCCAAGTATTACATGGTATAGTCTCCAATACCTTCGCTGCAGACACATTTAGATTCGTGTTGGTGTTTGAACATCGAAGCATGCTGATGACTGCCTGGTACTGTAATTGAAGTTCGTGTTGACGTCCACTTGGATTGGGTTGAGTTCATCCGGATTCACAGCCACATCCCGATGCTGATTCATTCTTTTAATTTCGCTGTTACTGTTACTGAGATTTGTTCAAGTTACGATGGAGCTCTTAAATAGTTAGTTGCGAGTCCAATACGAAAGAGTGCTGAAGAAATTAGTCCTGATGAATTTTGAGAATTCATTTGCCGTGAGATTCGATGAAGTTGAGTCTTGCTGACCGGACTCCGGCAGTGATAAGCCACATGTAATTTTCCGCCTATTGCTATATGTTTTTGTATGTGTAATGGCAGCATACCTTTAAATAAACTGCTTTTGTTCTTTTGTACAATGTGGTTGTGGGTAACCTATTTTTAGACTTCGCTCTAATGCAATTACGAATTTCCGTAGCGTAGCAAATTTTAATCAGTTTGTGGACATTAAATAATCTCACGATACGTATTGTTTACTTTAATATTAGTTTTATTTCTATAGTATATATACTTACAGCTTACGTCCAATAAAAGCGACGCTGTGAAAAGTGTAAATAATTAATTTTCTTCCATAAATGTTTTACACATTCTTTAATTTCTATATTCCGCAAGTTTCGCTGAAATCCGATTTATGAAACCCCTGTATATTAAGTGCTAGAATTAAATATAGAACACTAAGAGAATAACTTATTTTCCTCTTGCCCACGCTGATGTATTGCTGTAATTCTTCGTTTATCTCCAATAAATAAAGCTAAACATATAATTTTTCAGCTGAGCTTAGCCAAATCCGAGCACACAAACTGTTTGGTAAATGAACCATAAGATAATGGTAACTTTTCTTGCCGCTTAGTAAAAGGAAAAAGAACGTCATGTTTGGTATAACAGTTTGTTGAGATAGGTGCATGCAAACTTACGAAGTAAAGTATTCATAAAATTTAGTTAAACGTGTAAACATTTATTACCTTCCTCAGTTTAAAAATTATACTTAAAAATCTGATGTGGGCAGCACATGACTTTCCCTGCAGACTTATATTCACGTTCTCTTAATTTTAATTAAATTTATTTCACTTTTAATTCAATTTTCGTTCTCATTCGGTAACCGGACTATTTTCAAAGGTTGCGTAGAGAAAATACGAAAAACTAAAATATCTAGAGAACGGCTATTCCTAATGTGATGGGGTTGGTCTTGTTCTTTTCGTCGTGAAAAATTACGTATGAAACAAGCATTTAATGGATATATTTCAGCATACATAGTTTTTTATTTTAGATTTTGTCGTTTTTGCTGGCTATTTTGTAAAAAAAGGCAGGTAATTTCCTTTCGAATCATACCAAAATCTAATCAGCACCAGGGTAAGCCACAAGCAACTTATCTACCAAATTTTGTGAAATTCGGTCCATTAGATTTTCAGCTAGAATGGATACAAGCTTTTGCGGGTCATTTCGCAAAAAGAGGCTGGTTCTTTTATCCCGAATCGTACCCAAAACAAATCAGCACCAGATTCGCCCGCAAGTGACTTACATACGAAATTTTTATGAAATTCGGTCAATTACTGTTTTATTTATAGTGGATACAAAATCTGCACAGACAGACACACAGACACACACACAGACGTCACGCTAAAAATAGTTTTTTCGTATTCTAGAGGTCTCGAAACGTATAGATCCGTCGATAACTCGAGTTGTGATTTTCGGTATGATTCCAATACTTCCCCTATACATTACCTTGTATTGCAGGAACAGTTAAAATCTGATGTGGGCAGCACATGACTTTACCTGCAGACTTATATCAACGTTCTCTTTATATTAATTAAATTTAATTCACTTTTTATACAATTTTCGTTCTCATTTGATAACTGGACTTATTTTCAAAGGTGGCGTAGAGAAAATACGAAAAAAATAAAATATCTCGAGAACGGCTAGTCCTAATGTAATGGGGTTGGTCTTATGCTTTTCTTCGTTAAAAATTACGTATTAAACAAGCATTTAATTGATATATTTGATCATACGTAGATTTTTATTTTAGATTTTGCCGATTTTTGCGGGCCATTTTGAAAAAACAAGGCAGATTATTTTTTTCTGCATCCTATCCAAATCTAATCAGCACCAGGGTGATCTACAAGTAACTTATCTACCAAATTTTGGGAAATTCGGTACATTAGTTTTACAGCTAGAATGGATACAAACTTTTGCGGGCCATTTCGCAAAAAATGCGGGTTCTTTTATCCCGAATCGTATCCAAAACTAATCAGCTCCAGACTCGCCCACAATTGACTTACCTACCAAATTTTATGAAATTCGGTCTATTAGTTTTTTAGTTAAAGTGGATACAATATCTGCACACAGACACACAGACACACAGCACACAGACAGGCACACAGACACAAACACAGACGTCACGCTAAAAATCGTTTTTTCGTATTCTAGAGTTCTTGAAACGTGTAGATCCGTCGAAAACTCAACTTGCGATTTTCGACATGATTCCAATACTTTCCCTATACATTACCATGTATTGCAGGAAAAACAAAAATTTGATGTGGGCAGCACATGACTTTCCCTGCAGACTTATATACACGTTCTATTTATTTTAATTAAATTTAATTCACTTTTAATTCAATTTTCGTTCTCATTCGGTAACTGGACTTATTTTCAAAGGTGGCGTAGAGAACATACGAAAAAACTAAAATATCTCGAGAACGGCTAGACCTAGTGTAATGGGGTTGGTCTTATTCCTTTCTTCGTTAAAAATTACGTATAAAACAAGCATTTAATGGATATATTTGGCATACGTAGTTTTTTATTTTAGATTTTGACGATTTTTGCAGGCCATTTTGCAAAAAGAGGCAGGTTATTTTTTTCCGAATCGTACCAAAATCTAATCAGCACCAGGGTGACTCACAAGCGACTTGTCTGCCGAATTTTGTGAAATTCGGTCCATCAGTTTTTCAGCTAGAGTGAATAGAAGCTTTTGCTGGCCATTTTGCAAAAAAAAAGTGGGTTCTTTTATCCGGAATCGTACCCAAAACTAATCAGCACCAGATTCGCCCACAAGTGACGTACCTACCAAATTTTGTGAAATTCGGTCCATTAGTTTTTGAGTTAGAGGGGATACAAAATCTGCACAGACAGACAGACACACAGACAGACACACAGACACATACACAAACGTCACGCGAAAAATGTTTTTTCGTATTCTAGAGGTTTCGAAACGTGTAGATCCGTCGAAAACTCGAGTTGCGATTTTCGACATCATTCCAATACTTTCCCTATACATTACCATGTATTGCAGGGAAAGTAAAAATCTGATGTGGGCAGCACATGCCTTTTCCTGCAGACTTAAATTCACGTTCTCTTTATTTTAATTAAATTTATTTCACTTTTAATTCAATTTTCGATCTCATTTGATAACTGGACTTATTTTCAAAAATGGCATAGAGAAAATACGAAAAAACTGAAATATCTCGAGAACGGCTAATCCTAGTGTAATGGGGATGGTCTTATTCTTTTCTTCGTTAAAAATTACGTATTAAACGAGCATTTAATGGATATATTTGAGCATACGTAGTTCTTTATTTTAAATTTTGGCGATTTTTGCGGGCCTTTTTGCAAAAAAAGGCAGGTTATTTATTTTCGAATCATACCAAAATCTAATCAGCACCAGTGTGACTAATAAGCGACTTCTCTACCAAATTTTGGGAAATTCGGTCCATTAGATTTTTAGCTAGAGTGGATACAAGCCTTTGCGGGTCATTTCGCAAAAAAAGCGGGTTCTTTTATCTCGAATCTTACCAAAAACTAATCAGCACCAGATTCGCCCACAAGTGATATACTTACCAAATTTTATGAAATTTGGTCAAATAGTTTTTTAGTTAGAGTGGATACAAAATCTGCACAGACAGACAGACACACAGACACACACACAGACGTCACGCTAAAAATAGTGTTTTCGTATTCTAGAGGTCTCGAAACGCGTTAATCCGTCGAAAACTCGAGTTGCGATTTTCGACATGATTCCAATACCTTCCCTATACATTACCATGTATTGCAGGGAAAGTAAAAATGTTGAATAGTGTGAAAGGTTCTTTTCTAAAATGAAGAATTTTGTAGAGGGACACTGTTGTAGTAAAATGAATTTTTAGGTGTATTTTTCTAAAATGAGGAATTTCGTAAAAGAGTACTTTTAAAAAAAAGGAGTTAAAATTATCCTTTTACAAAATAAATTATTTGAAATGGTTTTTCTAAATGAGATATTTCCTTTTTTAAACGGAGGATTTATTAAACAGTCTTTTTTTAAAATGATGAATATTGTGAAAGATTTTTTTTGTAATAACTACTTTTTTAAAAGGACACTATAAAATTAGAAAGTTTGCAAATGCTATTTTTCTAAAATGAGAAATTTAGTGAACGGTCTGTTTTCGAAATAAGGAATTTTATACAGGGTCGCTTTTGAAAAATAAAGAATTTCGTGAAGGGTGTTTTAAAAATCTGATGTGGGCAGCACATGCCTTTCCCTGCAGACTTAAATTCACACTCTCTTTATTTTAATTAAATTTAATTCACTATTAATTCAATTTTCGTTCTCATTTGGTAACTGGACTCATTTTCAAAGGTGGCATAGAGAAAAAACGAGAAAACGAAAATATCTCGAGAACGACTAGTCCTAGCGTAATAGTCTTGATCTTATTCTTTTCTTCATTAAAAATTACGTATAAAACAAGCATTTAATGGATATATTTCAGCATACGTAGTTTTTTATTTTAGATTTTGTCGATTTTTGAATGGCCATTTTGCAAAATAAGGCAGGTCATTTCTTTCCGAATCATACCAAAATCTAATCAGCACCAGGGTAACCCACAAGTGACTCATCTACCGAATTTTGTGAAATTCGGTCCATTAGTTTTTCAGTTAGAGTGGATACAAGCTTTTGCGGGCCATTTCGCAAAAAAAAGGCGGGTTTATTTATCCCGAATCGTACCCAAAACTAATCAGCACCAGACTCTCTCACAAGTGACTTACCTACCAAATTTTGTGAAATTCGATCTATTAGGTTTTTAGTTAGAGTGGATACAAAATCTGCACAGACACACAGACAGACACACAGACACACAGACAGACAGACACACAGACACACACACAGACAGACACCCAGACACACACTCAGACGTCCCGCTAAAATAGTTTTTCCGTATTCTAGAGGTCTCGAAACGTGTAGTTCCGTCGAAAACTCGAGTTGCGATTTTCGGCATGATTCCAATACTTTCCCTATACATTACCATGTATTGCAGAGAATGTAAAAAAGACTAAAAATATTAGGTTGTTGCAAATGAAACAGCGAAATTGTTAAAGAAAAATATAACCGATATAACTTTCATACTCAAGAATCCACTAATTGACGACGTTTTCAAAAATATCACGCCCCCAATGCAGGTAACAGCATCCATGGACCTAGCTCTGCACGTGTCGTGCGCTCGTCAACATAAAATACCTAATACATACAATGGTAGCAAGAAAAAATGTGTGCCACAATTTTGCCGCTATGGACTTTCAAATTCAGATCTACCATGCAATTGACTTCAATTGAATGCAATCATCTGCAATGAAAGCGTGATCCTAACTTTGGAAATGGCCTCTATTGAAGGTTCTGTGGATACAAATTTAGCTATGTAGCTCCGTATCGACTCATGCTTAAACCCTGAACTCAATTTTTAAAAAATTTGAAACTGCCTGCTTTGTATAAGCTCATTTGTCGAAATGTTCTCAACATTATAGCAAATAGTAAGATTTTGCTGCTATGGTAGGTATATATGCCATTCCATGCTGACAGTTTTGAGCATAATAATTTCTAAATATGTCCATAGATTCTCGTATTATATATAATGTGTGCACTATCCTAGCTATAACTTTGGCAACAATAACTTGAGTTAAATTGAAATGCGCATCAATAAATTTAGTACACTTGTTATTGTTTAACTAGAGAAATTATGTCACTGTTAAACTAGAGGATAGGGGCAATTCCGAGATATTTCAAGTGAAACAACTGGACATTGAATCTCTAAGCTAAATTATATCTATTATAAAAATTATGGTTTTACGTACAGATAATATACACTGTATACCGCCCAAATTTGGCCGAAATCGTTTCAGTGGTTTTCAAGATGAGCCAAAGATTTTGACAAAATCCCGTTTCATAGCTAAACTATATATATTTTTGGAAAATTTTTCTGTCATCACCTCTACATTATATATGAAACTTATCACCCAAATTGGTTTCAAATCTCTTCATAGGTTTCCGAGATTATGAAAGGCCAATGATTTGACACACACACACACATCAACCCACATACCCACATACATACACTCACAAATGAACAAAATTAATTTTCCACTGCAAGGTATTTTCGGTGAAAACATGACCTATTATGATCACCATATTTTAATTAAGCTACATCGGTTAAAATAAAACGGTTACTCACTCTATTGCTAAAAGCATATCTATAAAAATGTGGTACACATCGAAAATGCTATCACCATACTTTAATCAAGCCCAGTGCGAGGAAAGTAAAAATTCAAGGAACAATTAATTTTTGAGGGAGTTTATAAACTGATGTTTCATTGCTGAATAACTGATGCTTTTTGCTGCTTATACGTGGCTCCAATTCATACTTCCTAGATATTAAGTACATTATAGAAAATCTTTCACAAACTAAAGGAACAAATATAGTAAGAAACGACTTATCCATAGTTCAATATCAAATCTTGTGTAATACAGAGAATACCAATTTAGAAAAGAACGTGTAGATGGACGCTGAGTTTTTTCAGAAGCAATTAAAAGAAAACCCAGATTTCGAAACCTAGCAGAAAGAACGTAGAACAAAATATGAATGCATTGCCATTATTTTTCAAGGATGTATTGAAATTAATTCCAGCATGTGCTAAAGATCGAGCAAAGTAATAATTAGGAAGCCATCATCTCCATTTCAAATTTCAATTGAAACAAAATATTCTTTCCAGTGTATCTTATATCTTGTTCACCCGTACTTCAAATTTCATGACTTTATCTCACTTAAAAGTAAGCGTTTACTATTTATTCTGCAAATCAATCATTTTGGCGATCGTCACCCTTATTGTAGCAAATATTGGAAAACTGAAATTGTACACTTAATCCTAATCGAATTATCTACACTTGAATCAAATTTCTAGTCTTTATCTAATTATTATAAGTATGCTTTTTTATACTTTCGCATTTTGAACTGGTTTCTGTGGAGCACGCCCTAAAAAACCATTTTTTAACACTTTACAACATAGTTAAAAATTGCTTATAACTTTATTCATTCTGTCTGTCTGTCTGTCCTTTAGCACGATAACTGTAGTCCCGGCCGTCTAAACAGTTGCCTTACACCTTTCTGGTAGGTCGGACAGTCTGGGTCTCAACAACAACGATACCTGTGATAAAAATGGCTTTATAAAAATGAAATTTGAGTATGTTGTTCAGATGGTCTGTTGGACCTATGGGAATATAAATGAATAATATCATCCAATTAGTTTTGGATTGAACCCGGGTTGAAAAAATGAAATGCATTGAACCCTACGGGACCTAATTCTTCAAACATTTTTTAAACGGATTTAAAATTCACAAATTGCTTCGAAAGTTTTAGGAAATATTCAAATTATCCAATAAAATATATTAAAAAATTTCTGCAAAATATATTCAGTAGTTTTTAAATAAAAATTAAAATAATGATTACACCCTTTATATGAAGAAATCACGTAACCATTATATGAGGAGATCACGTGACCCACTTCAAAATAAAATATGTCATCCATCTTGTGTCAAAATCGTGATTTTTAAAATTCCTTTTAATTTATATTTAGTGTTGTATCCGTCCTGAAATCTCTTTATTGTTGCTTAATGTCCGTGCATCTGTATTCTAAAACAGAGCAATTACAATATATTTGAGTTTAAATGATCAATGCCATCCATCTTGTTGAAGACCCAGACCGTCCGACTCGTCCAGAGGACTAAGAGCAACTATTTGGACGGCCAGGAAGAACCCCCATCCATCTTGTGTCACAATTGTGATTTTTATTCTTTTAAATTTATATTTGGTGTTGTATCCGTCCTAAAACAGCTTTATTTTTGATTAATTTCTGTACATCTGTATTCTGAAACAACACAATTACATTATATTTGTGTTTAAATGATCATCAAACTTTGATTATTTCTACAACTAAACCTAATTTTCACTTTTGGAGAATGTAAACAGATTAGGCTGTAAGATGAGTTGTATAAGAATTGCTGAATTTCTTTAACGCAAAATTATTTTGTTCTGGAGTCTGCAATATAGATGATGTGAATGAAACATTCATTGATTTTACATAGAAGCAGACAATTAATGTCAGACTTTTCGATGAAGTTTTATGCATAGAGTTAAATTACTTTTACCTCCATGGTTTTAAGTTTTTAAGGAGAATAAATTATTGTAGTAATGTGATGAAGGAAATAAAAATGTATGAATAAAACATTTACTGCTTTTACACAGAGAGTCAGCCGATTTATATTTCGATGACGTCATTTGAATCAAGTTCGTTTTTTCTATGGAGTTTTAAATTTTGAAATATAGTTAATTATTGCAGTATTATGATAATTTTAAAAATATTACCACCGAATGTATCGCAGTTTAGAGATGCTTAAATAAAATTAAGAGTTGGAAAGTGTTTCATAAACAGTGCGTTATTCATGATTGATCTTTCTCGTTTCAATTTGATTTTCTCCATCCGTTAAATCGCACGATTGACCGTTGTGCCATATTTCAAATTTCTATTTTACAGGTACTTCAGGATCCTAACAGGCGCACCTCGGCATTATTTTTTTACATTTCGAATTAGTTTTGTAGTTAATTTATATTTTAGTCCGATTCACTACGATTTTAGCCGATATTCGTCCAATCGACCCCTTACCGATCTAAAATATTATCACAGAGTTTTCCTCTTACACCGTCGGAGAGATCGCAAAATTATCTTCGAAACAAACTGTGAACGAAATCCTTACGATTCTTAGAAGATTTTAGTGAATTTTTGAAAAAAATATACAGGTCCTGCAGTGTGAACCTCTCCGACTTTTCAATTAAGATATACAGAAAGTGACTTGCCATCCATTGTTCAATTTTTTCAGTACTTGAGTACAATATTACGGATTACTTCAGGAAAAATAATTTCATAAACTCATGTGTTGGTTA
Organism: Amaurobius ferox; assembly: GCA_951213105.1. Taxonomy (NCBI): domain Eukaryota; kingdom Metazoa; phylum Arthropoda; class Arachnida; order Araneae; family Amaurobiidae; genus Amaurobius; species Amaurobius ferox. Next base: position 61,471,619 of record OX578133.1, read on the forward strand.
ATTAAACATTTTTTATCCGAGGAATGTCTTTGATTTTATCAGGCCGCTAGCAGGGAAGCGGGCCCCGCTTTCCCCACTCGTCAGGGAGAATCCTGCTCCTTTGCAGAACTGTTGTATTTATTGAAACCAGACCCCACACCCGTGACAATCTGTCTTATATTCATTCTTGTACAATCTTTGCTGAGGTTTATACTAGGCATATATTTAGATGTGGTTTCGTATAATGCACATTGATATCTTTTCTTCGCGTTTTCATGAGGGATCAAAATAGGTTTTGGTGTTCGTATTATATATATTACTCGGCGCTTATTTAGGACCCGAGCAACGGAGGGTGATTCATTCCAGTTAGTATATAAATGGGTGTTTTCTGCATCGAAATAATAAATATGAAAATACATGATTAATGCAAAGGGGCATTTTATATAATTCCTCACGATTCATGTGATTTTTAAAATGTTAATTTATACATCCCAATTTGAATACCTCCTAAATCCTGAATTATACATCCTAAATTTAGATGAAAATGTTACTATAAATTTTTCCTCATTTCATTATTTTGTGAATCGCTTCTGTTACACAGGTATATTGTCGTATGCAGGACTTTTTCCAGGGGGGAGGGGTTGCTAAAAGTGATTGCATTCAAAATTTAAAAATTACTATCAACCTTGAAATATGTATTGTTATAAAGTTAATTTAAATAGATGGTATGAGCATCACATTTTAAGAATTTGTGTGTATAGCACTTTTAAAAATTAGTATGCACCAATTTTTAAAAATTATTGTGTACCACCTTTAAAAGATATCCCCCCCTTTCATAACAGAATTCCTTACATTTAACAAAACCTTCCTGAAGATAGAGCAACTAAACTAACAAATTGGACATTCATAAACATACCAACTGCAATAATCCAAAGTTTTTCATTTAGGTATAACATTTCATTTAGGTGGATTTATTAATATACACGTTAGAAAAAACACACAATTATGGTTGAATGTTCTAATTCCAAAAGACATTTTTCTGAAATTTTTTCTCATATTAACTTTTAATAAAATTAACCATTTTTCAAGCGTTGCTTTGACACCCCTTGATCCCCTCCCCCCTGCCCCCCCCCCAAAAAAAATACGCGCATGCACAGGTACAATTTATACATAATTTTGATTTGAGTTTGCTGCTGCTCACAAGGGTAGTATGAAAGTGTTTAATTTCTAAACCTAGTATGAAGTAAACAGAAATCTGTTTATGTGAGGTTAATCTAACCACAAATGCCTTAGAGGGAATAAAGATTTAGGGAAAAGATCTAGGGTAAGAAGTGCATAATAACACTAGTATTTAAGATTGTCTAAGACAGGTTATTAATAAATTAATGCCCCTCTGTTTCTTCCATGTGTGCTCATTTCGTCTTTTTAACTTCGTGTTTGTTGGATTTCAGGATGAGATATACAATATCAATGATATTCCATCTATGTTTCAGAAGAAATAAAGCCATTGATCCATAAATAGCAAATTTAAATTAGAATAATTAAATTTCACAGTAAATTAAAACTTCGTAAATAAAAAACAAATTTTGTTTCTCAATGATACTCCCTTGTTAACGATCATTGTCTCGTCTTCGCTTGGAAATCTCTGGTATAATTTATTTTTCATTCCGGTTGATTTATTTCTTTTTCTACTATTTGTCTACTTTTTTACAGCTTTTAATTATTTTGTCCGATATTTTATTTGACGTAGTTAGCTCATATAGCTTCCAAAACCAGTCGATTCCTTCATATTTGAATTTCATTTTTTCCTGTTTGTTCTTATTGGTTTCCCATCATTTTCAATAATTTCTGCTCACTTTTTACAGCTAATTTAAACATTTCAGGTTTAATTTGTTACTGTTTTAATAGGTTTCCTTTGTATTAAGCTGTTTCTATTCGTTCTGCTATCCGTTTTCTCACCGTTTTACTTTCGCCTTGTTTTCTTTTGTAGTTTTATCCGTTCGTAGTTCCATGTCAGTTGGTTTTAGCCCACTTTCATTTCTTGCATTAATGGCAACGTATTTTCTCCTATCTTCAACTGTGTGTGCCATCCTCAGCTGCCGATTTGACTTAAGAAAACTGAAATCACGCTTCTTGTCTGATAAATAAGTCTGCCTTTGAAACCGGTAGACTAGTTTATTTTTATATTTCTGCTGTGTTTAAGAAATTTGAATTTATTGCTTTAACATTGCAGCAGATTTTAAGCGATTCTTTGAATAGTTGAATTTGTTGATGGACGTTGAAAAATTCTTTCTTGCTCCGTCGGTCACAAGATATCAAGGGTTCGCTCAAGGACAAGGTTTAGAGGATTTTATCCTCACCCAGGTGAGGATAAAATCCCACCTTTAAACTTCTATCGAAGAGAAAAATAGAGAAAAAGAAGTTTCATATTAAGATAGAATTTATGTTAAAGTGGGGTTCGGAAGGGGGTTGTGCGGTAAAATAATATAAAGTGCGATATTAAATGTTGTTGTTTAATTGTTGGTGCATTGTAAAGATGGACGCAACACCAACCTGTTAATTGCATAGCGGTATCAATGTAGCTTTATTAACCGAATACTAATTTAGTAACAGTAATTACTAAATTTACTTATCACTTATTTTATTCAAAAGAAGGAAGCATAATTATGAAATAATCATTAACATTAAACGTAATATTAAGTAATTTTAAATAACGTTAATTATTCCAAACAACATTAGTATAATTACACTAATTAAGTACGGCAGATGTACCTTTAGTTGTTGGACAACTGGGTGGAGCAACTTTTTAGAAACTTTTCAAATATGGACTAACTATCATTAGTCCTCAATTATTAAAGAAAGTACAGTACTTAATATGGTCTTTTGGATTCTATACTTCATGTAACAGACCACTTTGCTCATCTCCGAGATAGCTACAGGTCAGCAGTATTCCGCTCTCGCGGAGCATTATAACACAAAACTGCTCTTATGAACTCTCTCCACAGAACATAATAGCTACTTCAAATGAAATTTAAATCTTGTCATCTCTACAGACTCAGACTTCTGACTCTTCCCCTATAGTCCGTCCTTTCTTAAAGGGATTCCTGCCTTGCCACCACATATGTGCTGTCTCCATGTTAACTAATGGGAAAATTTATTTAGAAGATTTCTCCGTGAATTTTGCGATATTAAAGGAGAAGCACATATATTGAATTCTGATTGCGTTCTTTTTTTCATCTTCATATTTAAAGTGTTTTAAAAATGAATTCAAAAATTAACATCACAAACGAAATTTTCCATTAGGAGGCTTCTGTAACAATTTTGAAAGAAAATTTGAAATGTTTTGCTTAATTAAAACAAATAATAATAAAATTTTCAATTGATATCTGCAAATATTATAATTTTATTATTATAACATCGATTTAAAATGATCCAAAAACTATTTTAAGTACAGATATGTAAAACAGGATGAAGATTAGTTTACAGAAACCCTGTAAGTCACGTGCTCGGGGGTCGCACAATTTCTGTCTGTCAACAATAGATCTTTATATGCTATTAACAACCAGAGAGGTGAAAGAGATTATTTGACAGCTGTAATCAAGAAAAGCACTGCCCCCTGTAATTCGGTGCTTTGAGTAACAATTAAGGTAAGTGGATAATAGCTTAATAATAGATAATAGATCTTTGATTTGGTGGTTCCAGGGGATTGTGACAATACAATTACTTTTCCAAAATTGATGAAAGGTTCCTAACTAGTTTTAAACAGGATTCTAACTTATTTCATTTCAGTGTTAAAAAATCCTAAGCACCGAAACTAAGATAAAAATACCACAATATTCTCTTTTGCAGTCACAGGGAAAAAAGGAAGGATGGCAAAAAATGTTCATTATTTGTAAAGAAGATTCTGTAATAAGGAAATAAGGGTTTCGAATTGATTAAAAAAGGGGAGGTAGAAAAATATATTTATAACAGTGAACATTTTAAAAATCGAAGCAGTTGAGTTGTGCATTAAAAAATAGAAGCAAAATTTCACTTCTTTTATATTTTGCATGCACTGTGTGTAACGTTTTGCATGCATTTGTGACGACTCGTATAGACTCCATAATTATCTATACGATATAAAGTAATTTATAAAAAAATAGTTACAAACATTTTATGCAAAATTTGGGTTACATCTTGGATGAAATTTCATGTCACTACTGAAAATTGAATATTTTTAATCAAGGAGAGCTCAGTATATCTTTAGAGTAAGAGGAGGGTTTAACCGCCTCTGGAGACTGCTTGGCTACAGATCTGTGTTTCTGTCATAAGTTTCTGCCAGCTACGCTGAACTAGTTCAAGGTAAGTTTTGCGCATTGCATGTGATAGAGCTTTGTGGTGTCAATGAAAATCAATAAGTCTGGCACCCCTCCCCCTCCGCGGTGGCCTAAGCCCTGGGTGAATACTCTAAAATGGACAATCTCCATATCTATTGCAATCACTGCTGATTTAGTTAAACACTAGTTGCCAAATATGTAAATGTTCTATGGAGATAAAATATTTCTCTCCAGTATTTTGAAGGGAAAGATTTCTTTTTGCCAACAGAACGAGGTACGTAATCATAATTCAGTAAACGGATATCTTATATTGCCTTTCAAATCAATTTTCCCAATTTTAAAGCCAAATTGGTGTCATTAATAAATGTTAAAACATTTTTTTCTGCTGACTTCAACTTTAAACTTACTTTTATTTTCAAACATGGCATTAAAAACTCAAAGACTTTTTCATGACATTCAAAATTCAAAGCAATATATTTCTTTCAGTTTGGCGGACTGAAGTGGTTTATTATATTTAACCTTCCCCCCTCCCCCCCGCTTCCCCCTCCCCCCGCGCCAACATGCTTCGTATGGTGACAGTCACTCAGCTGGGAAGAAAGGTTCCGAACTTTATGGCTAAAGTGTGTCTCAAAATCTGACTACAAAGAGCGGTTTTCGACAGTGAAAAAAGCGATAAATACCGAATTTTTGTAACCATGCTATTTAAATAAGAGCCATCTAGGGATAAGATTATCGTGGATCAGAGTTCCCTTCAACGGTAAGCGTATACGTGACAAGGTTAATAGAATATTAACAGGTTGTCTCGTTCGATATTCCTCCATGTAAGACTCCTAAATATACAGGCTAGCGCAATCGCCATTTTGATCCCAGCAGGTCCAGTCAGTTATCGTCTGCCTGTGCTATTTTAATGCCGCGCGCATATTAGATAGCAGATATTTGATACGCAATTTAGCTGTAAAATATGTGCTTCTGCTTTTAAAAAAATGTACCAATCATTTAAGAAAGTAGTCTAAAACGTTTTGATTTTTTCAAGATCCCGAAAAAAAGATGAGAAAGCAACCCTCTTTTCGCCATGTACAGCCATCGCGTTTAAACTGAGAGTCAAAATGCTGTATAATTAGAAGCCTTACCCCCATGGTAATATTTCTGTAGGAGCTGTAACATCCCTGCTAACCCTTCCGAGCCGTGAACCAGCCGCGCTTCGTAGAAAAACATTGGAAAACAGCACAGTTTTGCTTAAAAATTTCTCGCTTTAAAGATCAACAAGATAAATGAAATGTTTCCAAAAATTATGTGCTGGCTCTGAAATATGACAAATGAACTCAAATTTGAATTTAAAACAAACTAACTTTCAGTAGTTAATGGATGATGTAATCAAACAGCGGTTTGCCAAATTGTATATTAAGACAAAGATGTGAATTTTCCGGGTGATTTTGTATAACAAATGCATTGAGCTTTTTATTTTACACGAAATTTACATATTTCATGCATGAAAGGATAACCATATTTTTACTCGTAAATATGTTGCATAAATTTGGATTTTAATATAATACTTTTAAACAATTACTTTTGCAACAAGTTAAAGTTTTTGAACGAAATATAACCTTTCAGATTCATTAAATCGAGATTGTGCATTCTACTGTCTGTATTGTCCATTAAAGAAGTGAAGGTTTGCAATAGGATAAAACTCATGAGGAATATGTTAAAATGGAATTAAATAAGATTTTTTCCATAAAATTATCCATATTATCTTCATCAATTTGCAATTTTATTCATATTTTTTTTAGATATGCTAATTTAAAATTTCTTGCATATAAATTTTATGGTACATATATATTATGCCAAGTGAAACTAAGCGTACCATTCCGTTCCAATTGGTTCCTATAGAAAAATATATTTGACCTTTATAATTTCTATGAAATGTCATTAATTTGATATTTTTAAAAACATTTAAATTGTAACATTGCATGGTCGATACATGTAATTAATATTTTATTTTAGATGCTTAAAAGTCCAGTACATTTACTGATATACATGTGTTATTTAATTTTGTTTATTTGGAGTCTTTGTGAATCCATTTCATATCTTTTATGGTGCAGATATTGCTGTAGAATTCCGTTGATTTCCCCCCCCCCCCGTTAAATTCCACCTAAAATTGTGGAAAATGAAGGGGGGAGATCACTCGAAATTTTAAGCTAAAAGAAACAAAGGTTGTTTTTATCAATACATTTATTTTATTCGACGGCGATTTCTTTTTCTCCAAAATTTATCCGAAGGTTATGGGGAAGAGGGCTTTAAAGCTTAAAATTAAAGTATTCCTTTCAAGATTTGCTTTAAAAGAAATAGGGGTAAATGTATCATTTTGATGGAACTATGAATTCATTTTTCACAAAAGTATCCATAAAATTATACTTTATCATTTTTTTTAACATATGAATATACCTTTCTCGAATAAAACCCATTTCTATTGCATCCAAACTACTCCGCCATGGATTACGTATGATGGAGCTCTTCAATTTGATGAATCCAGATATGAAAGCCTTGACAGAAACTTTATTAACAACCCACATTTGACGTGACTAATGATTATTATTGCAATAGCTTGGTAAAATATGTACTTTCAAATTTAAATCAATTAATGTTTTGTCTTCAGAATATTTTTAAAATTTCCTGATTTTCTGTCAAATCCAGACGATATAGTTTTCCTGAAACATGTAAATTTTTGAGCTAGACAAAATCTATGCATTGCATTGCATTGCCTGGAAATACTATTATATGGGAAATACCATTCATGCTTGTAAACTTCAGAATACAGTCAATATTCAAATGAGACTGATTTGCGCCATTTAGATAAAAAATATATGTTTATATCCTTCTCAAACTGATTTCTATAACGCAGTTAACAGTTACTGTCATCAATAGTTAGGGTATCTGATCATTCAATAATATTTTTATATATAACCTCAAATATCTTTGTATTAACGATGATGGTAGTAAAATTTTCATGGCTTTCTCGCACATCCAAAATTTGTTATTGCTTTTCTTATGTACGGAATTTATTAAGTATCCTTAAACTTCATATTACTATGCATGTACTATTTTATTTTATTCTATATTGCGAGCACACTCTTAGTATTAAATAAATGTTTAAATAATTTTCTAAGAGATTTCGATTAACATCTCTCAACAGCTTTTCTCTCGTTATGACAGAGAACGGAGATGGCTAGAGCTCGTGATTCTAGGGCTTGCTAAGACTCCTATATATACGAACTGACACATCAGGCATATTGTTGCCTATTCCCCTATCTGGTAGCATGGCAACCGCTAGACGAATGCTGTAGTTTGATATTAAAAATTTGAAATATGGGTGGATGTTCAGTCATAAACTGTTCAAACCATTGAAGAAATGGTTTTAGGATGGTTAAATTTCCCGAAAATGAAGAAAAAGAAAGAAATGGGCTATTAATTGCGGGAGAGTTGACTGGTAACCCTAGGTCTTGGAAGTTGGCGATATTCATGTTTAGCCACGCAGTAAGTTTGGAGATGAAAGACTAGGGGCTTTCAAGGCACTTCGAATAATCCTTTGAAGTGTATGTTCGTGCCATGAGTAATTTGCTTTAAAGTAAATAATTAGAATTTTGAATAGTTTAGAATGTTAAATTATAATTTTTATATTGTAAATTAGCATTCATTACAATCAAGTTGATGCTCTTTTTATGACTAGATGTAGTATGTATGATTTAGTGATTTCAAGAACAATTTGCTGGTACATATAAATGCTAAAAACAGCAATATTGTTTTCAATTTACTTTAAAACATGCTCAAAAATCTGAATTTCATTGAGCTTTTCATTGCATTAAAAACAAAATGATATTTTTTGTGCATTTTGACTTTAAATTAGAACAATATAATAAATTCTAGGTACATATGACTATGCCTATGTATAAGTTTAAATGTATTATGTTTTTATGACTAAATTTTAGGTCATTTGCTTCAACAATGTAAATTTAATGTTATAATGGGGAGTTTAATAAAATTTGTGAATAGAAATAAATTAAATTATATCGGAAAATGTCTAGTTGAAACTAAATTTGATCTCTAGTTGAAACTAAAAGCATCTTATTAACTATTATTTAATAGTCAGTATTAAGTATATTAGGTATTTGTATGATTCAACATGAAGCGAGGGATATTTTGATTTTATAAAATAAACACATTACTTCACAGAATTCAAATACATGATATAACTTAAACTTTTCATACACAATGCATTAAAATTTATGGAGTTATTGTAAAAATTGTGCAACAGATATGGAGTATGGAGAGGGGAAGGAGGCTTACTAAAAATTTTCAGCTAAAAGAAACAAATTTATTTTTATCAATGAATTCATTTTATTCTACAATGAATATTTTATATATTGATCTCCTTCTCGTTCCTTCTCTTTCCAATATTTTCTTTTCTTTTCCTCACTTTTTTAACACTTTACAACAAAGTTGAAAAGTGTTTATGACTTTGTTCATTCTGTCTGTCTGTCGGTCTGTCTGTCCGTTAGCACGATAACTTCCGTAAAAATGACTTAATCAAATGAAATTTTAGTATGTTGTTCAGACGGTCTGTAGGACCCATGGGAATATAAATCAATAATATCACCCAATTAGTTTTGGATTGAACCCGGGTTGAAAAAATGAAATACATTGAGCCCTATGGAACCTAATTTTTCAAACATTTTTTAAGCGGATTTAAAATTCACAAATTGCTTCGAAACTTTTAGGTAATATTCAAATTGTTCCATAAAATATATAAAAAAAAATTAGCGAAATATATTCAGTAGTTTTTAAATAAAAATTAAAATAATAATAACACATCTTATATGAAGCGATCACGTTACCATAATATGAAAATATCACGTAACCCATTTCAAAGTAATATATGGCATCCATCTTGTCTCAAAATCGTGATTTTTAAAGGTCTTTTTAATTCATATTGAGTGTTGTATCCGTCCTAAAATCACTTTATTTTTGCATAAATTCTGTGCATCTACATACTGAAACAACGCAATTACAATATATTTGAGTTTAAATGCTCATCCAAATTTGATTATTTCTACAACGAAGCCTATTTCTCACCTATGTAAAATGTAAACAGCAAAATATGTAGAATAAGTTGTATTAGAATTGCTGTATTTCTTTAACACAAAATCATTTAGTTCATGGAGTCTGCATAGCTGATATGAATCAAATATTCATTGATTTTACAAACAGAAGGACGATTTTTTTCGATGAAGTTTTACGCATAGAGTTTAATTACGTGTAGCTCCATAGTCTTAATTTTTAAATAAAATAAATTATTATAGTATTCTGATGAATGACATGAATGGGAAGATGTTATGAATGAAATGCTGTTTTTATAGAGAGATCCAGGCGTTATATTTTTTCTATGACGTCATTTGAATGAATTGCAGTTGTTTTCGATGAAGTTTTCAAATATAATAAATTATCGTAGTATTATGATAATTTTAAACATATTTCCGAGGAATGTATCGCATTTTAGAGATGTTTAAACCAGGCAATTTATAATTAAATGACATTAGTTTAATGAAGTTCATTTTTTTCGATGAAGGTTTAAGTATCCAAATATAATAAATTAATGTAGTATTGTGATAAGTTTTAAAATATTACCGAGGAATGTATTGCATTTTAGACATGTTTAAATAAAATTGCATTGAAGTTGGAGAGTGTTTCATAATCAATGCTTTAAGCATGATTGATCTTTCTTGTTTTTCTTCCTCTTCTTCACTCTTCTTCCTCTCTGTTCTTCTAGCCTCTCTTTTCTAAGAGTTCGTGAATATGTGGCATAATAAACGAATAAGAAGTCAATTTTAAAAATATAATTGAACGCTCAATTACAGATTATTCAAATAACTATCTTCGAGATATTAAAAAAGCAGTTCCTCTAAAGCATATTTCTACACTAGAAACAAATATATATCAAGCAAGTTGACCAAGAAGTAAATTTTTACAAGTTTTAGCTTCAAGCATTATATTAAGTACACAAACTCATAAAAAAAGAAATTCAAAGTGCGAAATGTATTTCATTTCTTTTCGTCCAAAATAAATGGAGAATGGAAAAAAAATTTAGATGCAGCAGATGCCGCCAATGCCTTTTCTTGAAATTTCTTTGATGTGATAATTGAAGTTCGAAATTACGGTCAGAATATCAATACGGTATGATAGCGGAACTAATTGATCTCTTAACCTGTACAAAACTGCTTCAGACGCTAAATTCTCCTGACCAAACTCATTTTGAAGAGACTGATATAATAGAAATTATAGAATAAGTTATGAGTTTCGCAGTCATGATATTTTGTGCGGAATATATATAAATAGTAATATACTTTTTTCTCTAAACTATTTTCTAAAAGGTTTACATTGTTTTTGAAAACAATGATATTAAACTTGTGTAATCTATATAAATTAAATCGAAAATCTGTCTATCTGTCTGTATGTATGTATGTATGTTTGTCTCATCATCACGGGAGTACGTATGAACTGAATTTAATGAAATTTTGTGGGTTGCCTTGAAATAGCCCTACTTAAAATTAGTCCATGTTTCAAGTTTCTAAGACCAGGAATTGTCGCGATATTAATGAACAAGAAAGATCAATCATGCATATCAATCAAGCATTGATCAAGCATCAATCAAGCATTGATTATGAAACATTTTCCAACTTCAATGCAATTTTGTTTAAACATCTCTCAATTGCGATACATTCCTCGGTAATATTTTTAAAATTAGCACAATACTGTATTAATTTATTATATTTAAAAACTTAAAACTGCATAGAAAGAAATAAACTTCATTCAAATGACGGCATTGAAATATAAATTGCCTGGTTTAAGCATCTGTAAAATGCGATGCATTCCTCGGTAATATTTTTAAAATTATCATAATACCACAATAATTTATTATATTTGAAAACTTCATCAAAAACAAATGAAATTTATTCAAATGACGTCATCAAAATGTAACACTCCTGGCTCTTTCCATAAAAGCAGTATTTCATACATAAACTTTTTTCCATTCATTTCATTCTTCACAATACTATTATAATTTATTTTATTTAAAACTTAAGACTATGGAGGTACAAGTAATTAAAATATATGCTTAAAACTTCATCGAAAAAACCGTCCTTCTCTGTGTAAAATCAATGAATATTTCATTAATATCAGCTATATTGCAAACCCCATGAGCTAAATAATTTACATTAAAGAAATGCAGCAATTATTATACAACTCATTCTACATTTTTTCATATTTACATTCTCCATGAGTAAAAACTAGGCTTCATTGTAGAAATAATCAAATTTGGATGATCATTTAAACTCAAATATATTGTAATTGCGTTGTTTCAGTATGCAATGCATAGAGTTTAAGCAAACATAAAGCGGTTTAAGGACGAATACAACATTAAATATGAATTGAAAAGAACTTTAAAAATCACGATTTTGACACAAGATGGATGCCATATTTTATTTTGAAGTGAGTCACGTGATCGCTTCATATAAAAGGTGTAATCATTATTTCAATTTTTATTTAAAAGCTGCAGAATATATTTTGCAGAAATTTTTTAATACATTTTTTAATACATTTTAGTGGATAATTTGAATATTTCCTAAAACTTTCGAAGCAATTTGTGAATTTAAATCCGTTTAAAAAATGTTCGAAAAATTAGGACCCATAGGGATCCATTTCATTTTTTCAACCTGAATTCAATCCAAAACTAATTGGGTGATATTATTCATTTATATTCCCATAGGTCCAACAGACCGTCTGAACAACATACTAAAATTTAATTTTGATAAAGTCATTTATGCGGCAGTTAATGGTGCTAACGGACAGACAGACAGACTGACAGGCAGGCAGAATGAACAAAGTCATAAACACTTTTCAACGTTGTTGTAAAGTGTTAAAAACGAAATATTTCATATATGTTCTCCTCTCTAACTCCCTAGTTCTTCCAAACAAAAAAGGTTGTAAATCGCTGTTTTAAAACGTAAAAGTGAATTAAAACTCTATCTCTGAGTTTGGTTGAGGTTTATTGCTCTAATCAGTCACTTTTGAAAATCACAGACTTGAAACATGAATTTAAATGGAAACTCTATCACTATGGTTTATTTTTCACAAGCTCTTACTCAACAATAAAAAGTATTAAGAAATCAAAATGGTTATTTAATTATCAGCATTTTATGAGGAAGATTCTTTCTTATATCATGTTGCTCAGAAACACAATTAAATCAAATGTGTTTGTTAATTTTTACTATTATTATTCGATTTGAATAATAAATAAATGGATATTAAAATATATCTTATAAATGAACGGTTTGGTTTCTCTTTTAATTATGTTAATTAAGGACTGCGTGCATCACTTTCATTTATTTTGACAAAGAGTTTTCAAACTTATATATTGTGCTTAGCCAATAAACTCATATATTGTGTTTAGCCAATAAACTCATTTAGACAATTGTTGAAAGAGAATAATAGTAAAAAGTGTTTGTTTGTTTGAGACCCAGACCGTCCGACCTACCAGAAAGGTGTAAGGTAACCATTTGGACGGCCGGGAAGTACCACCCAATTTAGACCGGAACCCAGTGGGGGAGGCATCCACAGGGACCGTACCCTCCTTCCCCTACCACCAACCTCTCGGAAGGACTTTCGGACCCACATGTTTAATGTGATCGTACTCCACATGAACACGGCGGCAGTTGTGGCAGCGTGCAAATATGGTAGAAAATGTATATCTTCTAATGCAATTTTAGTATTTTCATTTAGTATATACAAACGGAATCAGGATGTTTCATTCTTCAAATCGGCAAATTCAGATCTACGAATTTGGCGGGATATCGCTAACTTGGCAACTTTTCCTGAACGTTGTCAAATTGACGGAAATGTCGCCAAATTGATAAAAATGACGCTAAATCAATGAAATTAATTTTGTTTCGTTAAAAGAGAGTACTGAAATGATGTTTCGGTAGCATTCATCTGTCATTTCAACCGGCCTACTTAGTAACACATGTAGCTAATTTTTAAAATGTCGCCAAATTAATAAAAATGTTTGTAAATCCATAAAAATATCTTGAAATTGATAAAATTGCGCTAAATAAATTAAATTTATTGTGTTTGTTAGAGTTGTATTGTGATGATGTTTCGCCAATTTGTCTACAAGTGGGACTGTCAGTTCTACAATCCCACTTGGCGATAAATTTGGCGATTCTTAAAATATCGCTAAATTGACGGAAATGTCGCCAAATTGATATAATGGCGCTAAATTCATCAAAATGGCACCAAATCGATGAAATGCAATATTTTGAATAATTAAGTACTATTTTCTAGATAATCTCTGTCGTTTTGTGAGAATAAAAAAAAATATTTTTTCTAAATTTGTTTACGATAATTTGTTTAAGATAATTTTGTATATCGATCTCAGAGATTCTTATACATTTTTTAGAAGAATTAATTTAAATATTTTAATAGAATATCTTGAATAACAAAGTCATTTAGCATATTATAGGAATTTATACATAATTGTGGATGTTACGTTTTTTTGCATTATATTTTCCGTACGAAGAACGGGTATACTGCTAGTGTAATATAAAGACAATTTTTAAGCTTGCCATGTGTTTCGGAAATTGATTGCGTTTTGATAAATGCAAAGAACATGACAATTTTGCAGTTCAGAACATTATCAGTTCGTTTCAAATCTAGCTTCTTCACGGAAAATTTTTTTGCAATTTATGAATAAATGGAACATAAAACAAGAAAGATCAATCATGCTTAAAGCATTGATTATGAAACACTTTCCAACTTCAATGCAATTTTATTTAAACAAGTCTAAAATGTGCAATACATTCCTCTGTAATATTTTGAAACTTATCAGAATACTGCATTAATTTATTATATTTGTGTTGTGATACAACCATTCAAAGGACTTAATTAAATAAAATAAAATCAATTGAATGATCATATCTCAACACCTGATTGAGTAGGACACTCACATACAATAAAAAGGGAAATTAATTATTAATTCTTAATGTAATGGGACCGTATAGTGGGGAATAGAATTTTGAATATAAAGCAATGCGTTGTGTAATTATAATAAAAAAAAATAACTATTTGTATGTGAGCGCCTAAATAATTATACATAAAATAATATAATATGAATTAGTTTTAACATTTTTTTTTTGAAGAGAAATACCTGTATTCAGGACCTATATATATATAAAAAGGAAATAATTATAGTTTTAAAATTATGTAAACATTCCTTTTATCTTGTAAATATTAGTCACAACTAAATCATTCATTAAATTTTAATGTAGTTTTTCAAGTTCCTTAGTTATTTTATGTTGTTTAAGCATCTAAAGTCAAAATTACTTTAACCACAGCATTTTCTCTTGAAATTGGATATGTATGAAGATTATCAACCTTTAAAAAAAAATGTTGATGAGCAAGATCACCAGCTGTTGAAAATTTCCTTTCTGAGCAAATTTCAAGGAATGAACATAAATAAAATCTGCCTTGTAGCCTATCACTTCACAGACCATACATATTTTAACCATCTCTTCTACTTCTGTAATAGACACATCAAAAAAAAGATAATAACCACAGCATTTTCTCAGTCATAGAAAATCGCTAAAATATGATTTTTCCTCTTCATGCCTTGATTCCACCTTCTCAATTTTACGAAAAGAAAAAAGTTGAAGTTTCTAAATTTTTTTTTACTTAGCAATCTATTCTTTTCAGAATCAAAAATATCAGAGTTATTGAGTACAGCATTGAGAGAATATAATGTCTTTTGTACAAACTTCGACATACTGAAATTTATTATTTGCAAATATTACAGTTGATTCAAGAATGACACAAATGACTTGCTGCTTGAATATTGCATTCTTTTCATACACAATACATACATATACTTAACTGAGTGTCTTGATGATTTTAAATTTTAATATACATTTATAGAACTTATATTTCACACCTTCACGTACCAGAATTTTTTTGAGAGAAGAACGAGTCAGCACTTTTTCACATAAAAGAAAATCTCCCGCCTAAAACCGGACGATGCCATTCGTAAAAACATAACTCTCGCTCAACCAAGGAGTTTAAAAGGTGAGAGCCAGAAGAAACAAGTTTCCGTATCTCGTCTGAAACGAGATCTTACCAATTGAAAGAGTGTGCGCGTATCCAGTCATATTTAAAAAGGGCGTACACTGTACGAATAAAAACATGAACTGATAGCAGCACGTTATAATTTAATTTAATAAAGAGTCAATTGGCCTATTAATGAGTATATAAAATAAAAGCAATTTTGAATAGAATAATTTGGAATAATAATAAAGTAAAATAAAATATTTAATGATTTATAAAAAAAAATGTTAATTTGGAATAATAAAATAAAGTGTTGTGACGTGTCACAACAATTTGAAAACTTAAACCTTCATCGAAAAAAATGAACTTCATTCAAATGACGGCATTGAAATATAAATTGCCTGGTTTAAACATCTTTAAAATGTTATACATTCCTTGGTAATAGTTTTAGAATTATCATAATACTACGATAATTTATTATATTTGAAAACTTCATCGAAAACAACTGAAATTAATTCAAATGATGTCATACCAAAAATAACACGCCTGGATCTCTCTATAAAAACAGGATTTCATTCATAACTTTCTCCCATTCATTTCATTCATCACAATACTATAATAATTTATTTTATTTAAACATTTTGTTTAAGACCATGGAGCTACAAATAATTAAACTTTATGCTTGAAACTTCATCGAAAAAAATCATCCTTCTCTTTATGAAATCAATTAATATTTCATTCATATCAGCCATGCAGACTCCATGGACTAAATTATTTTGTGTTAAAAAAATACAGGAATTCTAATACAACTCATTCTATATATTTTGCTGTTTACATTTTACATAGGTGAAAAATAGGCTTAGTTGTAGAAATAATCAAATTTAGATGAGCATTTAAACTCAAATATACTGTCATTGCGTTGTTTCAGTATGTAGATGCACAGAATTTAAGCAAAAATAAAGTAGCTTTAGGGCGGATACAACACTCAATATGAATTAAAAATAACTTAAAAAAATCACGATTTTGAAACAAGATGGATACCATATATCATTTTGAAGTGGGTCATGTGATAGTTTCATATCATGGTCACGTGATCGTTTCATATAAGAGGTGTAATTATTATTTTAATTTTTATTTAAAAAACTACTGAATATATTTCGCTGAGTTTTTTTTCATAAATTTTATGGAACAATTTGAATATTACCTAAAATTTTCGAAGCAATTTGTGAATTTTAAATCCGCTCAAAAAATGTTTGAAAAATTAGGTCCCATAGGGCTCAATGTATTTCATTTTTTCGACCCGGGTTCAATCCAAAACTAATTGGGTGATATTATTCATTTATATTCCCATAGGGTCTACAGACCGTCTGAACAACATACTAAAATTTCATTTTGATTAAGTCATTTTTACGGCAGTTATCGTGCTAACGGACAGACAGACAGACAGACAGACAGAATGAACAAAGTCATAAACACTTTTCAACTTTGTTGTAAAGTGTTAAAAACCAATAGTCATAACATTTGATAATGGAAATCATCTGAAATATAAAAAAATCGAAGATGAAATAATTTCAGAAAAAAATACATTCCGTTTATATTATTAATGTGCCTTTTTTATAAGAAATATCCATAAACATCCTCCTAAGAGAAATTTGGCATTTCCAAGTTTATATTTTAAGATAATTAAAATAGCATACAATTTGTAGATGCTAAATAGCATATCCTTATATTTATTTTTATATGAAAATTTGCCATGAATCATTACAGTTTGAGTTAGGGCATAGCAACACTACTCTGGCAGTAGTACCAGGAGATTTAATTATATCCGGCTATATCCGGCATCCACTAAATGCTTTGCCCTGGCTAGCGCCGGCTATACCCGGCACCACTAAATTCATCACATTGGCTAGTGACATTTGTAGTAACGTTACGGGAATTGGACACCACGCATTTAACTAGCACACTAGAAAAAATTTTTGACACGAGTAAAGTGTATTTATTTTCTACCTTTTTGTGAAATATCATAGTTAAATGTAATGTAATTAACGTGTACGAATGGTACAAAGACCCATTCATTGTTGACGTGCTGACGGCTAGTTCCGCCGTCGCGAAAGGGTAGATAAAAAATATTGCTGATATTTGATACACATGAAAAGTTCTTAATTTTTTAATTTAGTTATACATTATTCTTGTCCATTATTTTTAACATTTTCCAGCATAGTTGAAAAGTGTTTATGACTTTGTTCATTCTGTCTGTCTGTCCGTTCGCACAATAACTGCCGTAAAAATGACTTTATCAAAATGAAATTTTATTATGTTGTTGAGACGGTCTGTTGAAGCCCATGTGTATTGAATTGTAAAAGGCGCGAGGGGGCGCTGCGGTATGTGTATTGTTGTGTTGGATGATGTATGTGTGCGATTCGACAGTTTGCATTCCATCATCCTCTTGTGAAATAAAAGTTGATACAGTCCGCTTGAGTTATTGTGTGAAAACAATTCATATATCCCCCACATTATCTGGTCCGTCGAGCAGGAGAAGGGCTCGGGCCTATATATACCTGTGATCCTGTGAAATAGAAAACATTCCATAACTGTGTGTGTGAATGGCAATTTGGAGAAATTAATATCCTGAGGAATTTCTTCAAGAAATATAAGTAGATTCTTCTACAGTGCTGTGGCTGGTGGAGATCTACATCTTTATTTCAAAATCGAAACTGTGTCCGGCAAACCTTGTAGGAAGTCAGCTACTCGCGGCAAAACATTAAGTCGTTCCAATTTAAAAATTTAACTCATAATGGAGCAAAAATTATTGAATAAGTAAAATGTATTGAAATCAAACATAATTGAAACTTTAAGTGAACATGGAAAGATTGTTCCAAATAATGTTCAATTGGAATTATATGAGATCAAATGCCATAAATTCGAAGATGAGCATTTTTAATCAAATTTTTGACATTTGTGAGGAGGACGATGTAGACAAATATATTAAGGAGCAACAATCTATGCAAAGCAACATTGATCAAATGTGGATCAATGTTAGCTTAAGTGTAAGCAGCAACACTTTTCCTCAAAACAAAACAGTGGTAGTTACGATGGCGTAAGATTATCAAAATTAAATCTTCCATCCTTTAACGGAAATATTCAAGATTGGTTGTCCTTTAGACATCTCTTTAAGGCAAGTGTTCATAATAATGGAATTGTATCAGATTCACAGAATCTATATTTAAAATCATATCATATTTATCATATTTAAAATTCATTATTCATTTTATCATATTTAAAATCGTCTGTTTATGGCGACTCTGCTAGAATCATTCAATCCGTCGCCATTTGCGATGGTAACTGCGAAACTGCGTGGAATATTTTGGAAGAACGATATTCTAATAATCGAGAATAAGTTTTTGCTCATCTTAAACGGTTTATGTCTATTTCTTCCATTCAAGGTGAGTCGCCAGCCGGTATTTTAAATTTGGTGGATACAACTAATGAATGAATGTATAAGGTCATTGGAAATTTTGGAACAAAAGGTGGAGGGTTTTTCGAAAACTGTTTTAGCTTTTATATTGCTTCAAAAATTAGATTCAAGTACTAAATTGTGGTGGGAAAGAGAATCAAAAAAAGATTAATTCAAAAAATTCTCAGAATTAATTCTTATTTTGAAAAATCACGCCCGAACGTTACAAGCTGCTAAACCTAATAATTTCATGAATCCAAAAAATAATTTCCAACAAACTCAAAGGGTCATATCGTTAGACACTAGTTTTAAAAATCTAAACTATCCTAAGTGCATTTTGCGTAAGGGCGAGAATTTCGACCACTTATATAAATGTGCAGAATTCCAAGGATTGTCTATTAATAACCGCATAGAGTTTGCAAAAAAATACAAGCTGTGTTATTATTGTCTTTCCAATTCAAATCATACTGGGAAAAACTGCACTTCTAATTTTTCTTATGTGCTGTGTTCTAAACGGCATCATTCCTTATTGTATATTTCGAGAACTTTGGATTTCCTTATCGTGCCAAAGATAAATAATCATGTTCCGGGGAATTATTTCAGTCTCTCATTCATCAAATTCCCACAAAATGTCCACCTAGGTGATCCTGAGTTTAATAAACCAAGAAAAATCGATGCGTTAATAGACGCAGAGTGTTTTTATGAGCTTTTAAAAACAGATAAAGTTCGCTTCCATATTCGAATTTAATTTTGCAAGAGTCCGTATTTGGATATATTGTAGCTGGAAGTGTTTCCAATTTTGAAGAAGACGGTAACGGTCACTGTGTACTCATTTGTGGGGTGGAAGAAGAATTAAATGCTACCATTAAAAATTTCTGAGAGATAGAAAATTTATACATTGAAAAAGAGGAGGTGACTAAGAGTGAAGAAGAAATATTTTGTGAGAAGCACTTATTAGAAAAGCATAGCAGAGATGAAACGGGTAGATATATGATACAAATGCCACTGAAAGATAATTCTTCATGCATAGATGAATCGAAGTGGGTAGCTGAGCGAAGATTAAACTCCCTTTGGAATCGTTTAGTAAGGGAACCAGAGTTTTTTTCTTCACCAAAACTTCATGCGTGAATATGAACATTTAGGGCATATGGAACTAGTCAGTGAAAATTACGAACCCGAGAGTACATATTATTTGCCACACCATGGTGTATATCGCCCAGAGAAGAGCTCAACAAAGTTACGCGTGGTATTTGACTTCGACTGAAAAATCTCTAAATTCTTTGCAATACAACGGATGAGTCATACAAGATGACGTATTTTCAATCATGATTAGATTTCGAAAGCACCGCGTGGCCTTCGTAGCAGACATTAAAAAGATATATCGTATGGTCCTTATTGATCCACTTCAAAGACACTTGCAAAGAATCGCATGGAAAGAAGGCGTTAATGATCCTGTAAAGATTTACAAACTTTGTACAATTACTTATGGAATTAAAAGATCACCGTACCTTGCTACAAGGACACTAAAGCAATTAGCTTCAGATGAGGAAAAATTTCCCCTTAACTGTTTTAGTCACGAAGAACGACTTTTACATGGATGACGTAGTCACGGAATATTCAGATTTAAACACTGCGAAGAACCTCCAACAACAATTGATACTTTTACTTTAGCGCGGAGGGATGAGTCTACATAAGTGGTCTGCAAATGACCCAGAACTTCTGTGCGATATTTCAGAAGGTTCCAAAGATTATTTATTTATATCTACAAGTGAAACTAAGGCTTTAGGAATCTTATGGAAACCTCAGAGTGACTGCTTTTCATTTAAGGTAGCCGTGGAACAACAGAATGTTTACACCAAACATGCAGTGCTTTCAAGCACTGCAAACATTTTCGATCCTCTTGGACTAATTGGACCAATCATTACAAGAGCTAAAATATTTATGCAACGGCTATGGATTCTACAAATAGATTGGAACTATCCACTCCCTGAAAAGGAAGCCCAAGAATAGCATACTTTTTTATTTTCCTTGAGAGCTGTAAACGACGTCAACGTCAGCAGGTGCATTTTAACTAAGAATGCAGGGCTTGTGGAGATTCATGAATTTTCTGATGCGTTCAGAAATGGGTTTTGAACTGTAATATACGTCAAATCCATTACAACTTCTGGTAAGACTATTGTACATTTGTTGTGCAGTATATCAAGAGTTGCAACAATCAAATCAATTACCATTACACGTTTAGAATTGAGTGCTGCCGTCCTGTTATCTCAACTTCAGCAACGAGTCGTAAAGTGCTTGCGACTAGACATTTTAGAAATTCATCTGTGATCCGATTCCATGATTGTGCTTACGTGGATAAAAAATAACTCTCATCTGTTAAAAACCTTTGTAGCTACCAGAGTTGCTGCAATACAGAGTCTAATGAACAATGATCAATGACATCATGTTCGTTCACAGGAAAATCCATCAGATCTAGTCTCCATAGGATTAGATCCAGAGAAAATCCTGCATAATGAGCTTTGGTGGTATGGACCACCTTTCTTGTGCCAAACTGATCTTCCCAGTGATTGTGTGAAATATTCTACAGACGGTGATAAGTAGTCTTGCGAACTAAAAAAAATGCCAAATCTAATCCAAAGACTGATGAAACTCTGACAAACATTTCATTAACTGTACAAATTTCTACCTTTCGAAATGATATTCTTTCTGTTAGCAACAATTATGTTAAAATCCTTCGAGTTTTAAGTTATATTTTCAGGTTTCGTTACAATATTGGGAAACAAAATGAAAAGGCGGTAGGTCATCTTACTGCTACAGAAATTGAAGGATCACAACAGTTTCTGATTAAGTGCAAGGACACTTTTAGTAGGGAAATTTAGAATTTAGAGAAAATTAAGCATGCACCAGGTAACAGTAGACTCAAATCATTAAATCCGTTTCTCGACGATAAACACATTTTAAGAGTAGGTGGTCTCCTGAGTAATTCAGATCTTAATTATGAGCAGAAACATCCAGCTATTTTGCCTGGTAAGCATAAACTTACAAATTAATTACTGAACAGTTCCATGAGAAATATTTTCATGTTGGCCATCAATCCTTGTTGTCTTTCATAAGACAAGTGTTTTGGTCAATTAGAGGTACAACCTTATGCAGAAAGGTAGTTCATGAGTGCGTAACTTGTTTTAAGAGTGAACCTATCATAACTGACCAAATCATGGGAAACATGCCCCAAGAACTTCTTGCTCAAACTTACTCTTTCGATCATACAGGTGTCGATTTTTGCGGATCCATTAGTTTCAAGTATAAAAATCAGAGAAAGGATGTATTAAATAAAATTTATGTTCTCATATCTGTGTGCTTTGTGTCCAGAGCAGTCCATCTGGAAATTGTCTCGGATTTACCTCTGCGTCCTTTATTGCCACTTTCAAAAGATTTCTTGGTAGACCTGGTAAGAGTGCGAAACTTTTTTCACATAACGCTTTAAATTTTGTAGGTGCCCACTCAGAAATTCAAAGAATGCACAATTTAGTAAAAAATCCAGATGAAAATTTAGCTAGTTACTTGGCGCCAGAGGGTATTGACTGGAAATTTCTTCCTCCCAGAACTCTTAATTTTGGGGGTCTTTAGAAGGCGGACTTCAAATCATTAAGTATCAACTAAAGCGTGTAATGACAAATGCGAAATTTACGTATGAAGAGCTTGAAACGATTACTGTTCAAGTGGAAGGTATCTTAAATTCACGTCCAATCACTCCTTTATCTTCGGATAGAGATGATTTCGAAACATTGACCCCTGGCCACTTGTTGATAGGAAGACCTATAAATGCTATAGTAGAACCTGAGATAATTGATCTAAATGATAACAGACTCAGTAGATGGCAGAGAACAACTAAGGTTACGCAATCCATCTGGCAAAGGTGGAAAAGCGATTATCTCAATAATCGTGAACAATACTCAAAGTGGATGTTTCAAAAGGACAATCTGAAATTGGGAACACTTGTGCTAATTAAGGAAGACAATCGTCCTATCTACAAATGTTTGACCGGACGTGTTAAGGAAATATATCCAGGTGCAGACAAACAAGTACGAGTAGTACAGGTACCGACACCAAAGGGTATTTATAGACGCGCTATCTCCAAGATTTGCATTCTTCTTGTAAATAATTAGATAACTTTTTATATTATTGTAATTCTTGTGTTTTGGTTTCTGTGATAGTACACGACTTCCAAAAGTTAAGCACACCATGCAAATTTTCATTTTTCGAAAGCGTATTTGAATTTGAGTGGCTGGAAATC
Source organism: Amaurobius ferox (assembly GCA_951213105.1). NCBI lineage: Eukaryota > Metazoa > Arthropoda > Arachnida > Araneae > Amaurobiidae > Amaurobius > Amaurobius ferox. The sequence goes on from OX578133.1 coordinate 61,494,804, forward strand.
GCTGCGGATATAAATGGCAGTATGCAAATATCGTATGTTACAGACTGTCCGGATATATGCTAATTAGGCTGTCGTTGAAGACGCCAGAATTCTGAAGGGTTTGAGAAGGTGCATTTAAGGGGACGGTGGACGTTGAAATTTTTTTTATTTATTTATTGACTTAGAAATGTGAAAATTTGTATAAATATTCCTCTTAACATTACTATATACAATACCATTCAATTTCTTTCAATTTTGTTATAATTTTGTATTTTTTTTTTAATTTAAGTTTTTTTAACGAAAATTTTAAAATGCTCCTTGCGTGCCATTTGCTCAGATTTTTGATTCATTTTACATTATGATCACTCAGAAACATATTATGAACAAATTTGGGTATTCATTTTTAAATCCCTTAGAAAGTTAATTTTTAAAAAATATTTTTCTGCATTAAAACTTAATTTTCATCATTTAATTAGGTTCTTATTCACTTTTAATTGCCTTAATAAAGTCCAATTATGAAATGCGTACCCAGTTTCATTAAAAAGTATGAGAGGGTGTCTTCTTACTAAATTTCATGCATCTCAGACAAAAATTAAGAAGCATGGAGCATTTTAAAAATGTAAAACCTTTGAAAATTTTGTTTCGAAATAAATGCATTTACCCTTTTGCTTACGGGTGGGACAGCGTCCATCCCAAGCGAAGAACGTTCCAAAAAGACAGGTATTTGACATACCCTATCCTAGACAGTTCGATCCCCCTTTGCAGGCATTGACGTCCATGGACGCAGGCATTGGCGCTAAGCAAAAGATTAAATGTGTAAAATAATGTTATATATTAAAAAGAAAAAACATTTCTTATTCGATTTTTGCTCATTTCAACGTCCACCGTCCCCTTAAATGCTGATATGAAGTGTTCATAACTTTTGTAGGATTATTACTTTCCTTATATACATAATGTATAAGGAAAGTATTGTGACGGGGTCGAAAATTCGAATTCGAGTTTTCGACGGGAGAGCACGTTTCAAGCATCCCTGATCACGAATCAAACATTTTTGAAGTGATGTCTGTGTGTGTGTGTGTGTGTGTGTGTGTGAAAGTATGTGTGTGTGTGTGTGTGTGTGTGTGTCAGTGAGTCTGTGGAGACGATAACTGACGAACGAATGGACGGATTCGAACCAAATTTGGTACAAAAATCACAATCCGTAAACACTGGAAGCCTATTGTTTTTATACGTAATCGAATGTTCAGAACCCCCCTAAATTTTCGAATGAAATTTTGAAAAAATCGTCAAAAAATCAAAACCGCTAATAAAGTTACGCAAATAGACATTTCTTATGTAATTTTTCATTAGAAAACGATTGGCATAAATTTTAGAAAGCTAACATGAACCGTTCTCGAGAAATTGTGCATTTTTAAAAAAAAAATTATGAAAAAGTCACATAAAAAAAAATTCCTATTGAGAAACATGTTCACTTTTCATATGTAATACCATGCGATAAATTGAGTGACATCATTCTCGTGGATCTAGCTCGTTCCATTCATGAAAAAACATACTTTGAATAATACTTTTGTATTTGAACGCCAATAGTCATTTATCTGCTGTAAGAATAACTTTTTTCTTCGTGCATAACGCTTGGCGAGATTTTGGCGACGAATTTGGCGGAATGTCGCCAACTTGGCGACTTTTTTGAAATGTTGCCAAATTAATGAAAATCTCGCCAAATGGATAAAAATGATGCTAAATCAATGAAAATGACGACTAATTGTCGAAAATTCAATATCTTGGAAAGAATATTAGTATCTACTATAAGAAAAACCTATTTTTTTACTGTAAAAGTAGTAAATTCATTACATTATATAAGGAAAGTCATGTGTTGCCCACATCAGATTTTTTTTATGATATTCGTGTTTCTATGGCTGAAAGAAGACGAATGACAGATAGCGCGCGCTGGCGTGCTATCGGACGCATTGAAGCAGGCCAGTCAATCAAAGATGTCGCTATTTCTTTGGTGTTGAATTCAGTAATTTCTCGATTATGGAAATAATTCCAAACAAGTCAAACAGTTGTCCGAAAACCTGCTAAACCAAGAGTTACCACTCCCTTTGATGATCGGTATATTTCTATAGTAGCCAAGCGGAATCGACGATCGACCTCCACAACTAATGCATTCATAGTTGCAGCGGCACTTGGTAAGACAATATTTGAAAGTACTGTGCGCCGAAGGCTCCACGTGAAAAGACTGTACGCCCGAGTACCACGTCTTTATGTTCCACTAACTGTCCAAGCCAGAGGAGCAAGATTAAAGTTGTTGTCAACATGTAAATTGGACTGTCTCAGGTTGGTGCAACGTCCTGGTCACGGACGAGTCCAGATTTGCACTGGAATCAGATGATAAGTGCGTAAGAGTCTGTAGATAACGAGGTACACTCAATCAGGTCAAGAACATCATCGAACATTAGCATCATGCTGTGAGCTGGAATTGCAATGGGATATAGCACAGAGCTGCACATCTTTAAAAGAGGTTCTGTGACGACTGCTCGGTATCGGGATGAAGTCCTAGACTCCATTGCAAAACTCTACACTGCAGCAGCTGGTCTTGATTTCCTCCTTATGGACTATAATGTCCGTCCCCATCGAGATAACATCGATCGTTGACGAATATCTGTAAAGTAAGGGCATTTCTCGTATGGAGTGGCCGGCGTATTTCCCCCCCCCCGACTTTAATCCCATTGAAAACCTTTGGGATGCCTTTGGTAGTGCTGCTCTGCGCATTTACCTCTCCTGGCAGTCTCAGAGAGTTGGAAACTGCCCTAATGAAGAAATGGCCATTGCTCGCATCTGCGATGATTGATCACCTCATTGAAAACATGGAAAATCATTCTAAAGTGTGTGTAAAGGTCCGGGGTCGTCACATACCATATTAATGTAAGTTTTGTTTAGTATGTTTGCCATTAAACATCATTTTGTTAATGACTCAAATGTGATGTCATCACATAACTTATAACTTACGAAAAGTAAATAATTTTTTCATCTTTGTACATAATTCTTGTTTTCTTTAATGCATAAACACATTTGCTACCATCATGTACAATTTTGAGTTAATCAAAGCTTTACTTTCCCATTTTTGTTGATTTTATCGTCCGTGCTTAACTTTTGGAAGTCAGTGTACATGCATTTAAAATTCCTTTGTTCATTATTTCAACTTGTGTAAACAATATCTTGTGTGTATTTAATTTTTATTACAATTTGTTGTATGTTTAAAAAACATTGCAATGCCGGACGGTATGTTGATTGTTGAAGCTCATGTGTATTGAATTGTAAAAGGCGCGAGGAGGTGGCGCGGTATATGTATTGTTCTTTTGGATGATGTATGTATTGGAAGTGATTCGACAGTTTGCATTCCATCATCTTCTTTTGAAATAAAAGTTGATACAGTCCGCTTCAGTTATTGTCTTAAAACAATTCTTATTTTCCCCACACGGTTTGTGGGACCTATGGGAATGTAAATTAATAATATCACCCAATTAATTTTGGATTGAACCCGGTTTGAAAAAGTGAAATACATTGAACCCTATGGGACTTTATTTTTCGAACATTTTTTATGCAAAATTAAAATTTACAAATTGCTTCGAATATTTTAGAAAATATTTAAATTACCGCATAAAATATATAAAAAAAATTCATCAAAATATATTCGGTAGTTTTTTAAATAAAAACTAAAATAATAAATACACCTATATTATATGAAGACATTACGTGACTCACGTCAAAATAAAATACGGCATCCATCTTTTTTTTTAACGTAAAAATCGTGATTTAAAAAGTGCTTTTAAATTTATATTTAGTGTTGAATCCGTCCTAAAACCGCTTTATTTTTGCGTATTCTCTAAGCCAACGCAATATATATTCTATATTCTACGCCAACGGAATTACACTATTTTCGAGTTTAAATGATCAATAAACTTTTATTTCTACAGCGAAGCCTAAGTTTAATGGATGCAGCATGTGAACATGCGATTGTATGATAAGTTGTATAAAAATTGCTGAATTTTTTCACACAAAATTATTTAGCGCTCTGGAGTCTGGAATAAAAGTGATATGAATTAAATATTCATTGCTTGTACATAGAAAGCCAGAATATCTATATTTCAATGACGTCATTTGAATAAAGTTCGTTTTTTTTTCGATGAAGTTTTAAGTTTGCAAATATAATAAATTATTGTAGTACTTCGATAATTTAAAATATATCAGTGCTGAATGTATCGCATTTTAGAGATGTTTAAATAAAATTGCATTTCAGTTGGAAAGCGTTTCATATTCAATGTTTTGTGCATGATTGATCTTTCTTATTAAATACAAAAAAAAATAGGTTAAGATTCATATATGAATCGAGATACAACCATACAAGTCTGCTAACAATAAAAAAGTTGAGTATATAAGATCTTAAAATAAAGATAGTGGTGAATTTTTGTCAGATAATTAACTCTTTATAGTTTCACAGTTCTTTGCTTTTCTTTTCAATGTAGAACTATACTGAATAATATTTCTGCAGAATCCAAACATATGCAAGTTGCTGTTTTTTTTTTTATCTTTAATTAAATATGTATCAAACCGCTCCATATGTACATCAAGTCTCAGTTCTACTAGAGAGAATTAATATGGTTTCAATTGACCGTTGTAGCTTCAAAATTAAGAACGTTAATTAATTAGAAATAATTATTTTGATAAATTAATGTAGCGTTTTTGAGTGGGGCTTATTCAGATATGAAGAGACATCTTTAACAACATAAATATTTATTAGCAAATTAAAACACCTATCTTAGGTTATATAATAGCATAAAAACCATGTCCTGCGACAATAACATTCGATAGTACGTATACATTTCTATATTGCTATTTTGCCCCTGTCTCTCTCTGTCGTAACCATCCATCTCACCATCTTTTATACTGACACTTTTTCCCGTTACGGTCCACAGTTACAGCTTTACTTTGAGGTTAATTTACAGTTAGCTGAAGAAAAATTATTTCCCAACAATTAAATATATATTTTATAATTTGGACTGTAAACATTATTTAAATGAAATTGACATAAAAGAAAAGAAAAATGAATAAAACTGTATCAAACCTTTCTTAACTCCCCTACTGCTTGAAATCAATTAACTACTAAATTAACCTGACCCTATTTATTAGTTCATACTTAACTTAATATTTGAAGAACTATATTTTATAAATATTTTTAAAAATATTGCTCTTAAGTTAAAGGGATTTTCACTCAGTAAATAAAAAGTTGTGGGATTCAGTTAACAATAATTAAATTAGCAATAATTATTCAGTTAAAAAATTCTATTCAGGCCAGGGGATTTCTAAAGAGAAAAATTCTTGCAAAATCTTTGGAAAGTGCTTAAGGGCTAAACTTCTGCTTTGTAAAAGCCACTTTACATTTTATTGCCAAAGCATTTTACATTTAAATAAGGGAAACGTATTTTTACTGCAATAAATTTGACAATGATTATATTTTATTTTAGTTTATATTGCATCGAAATCCATTCTTACTAAAACTATTTCTATGTCATATGACATATATCACCTATAAGTGACATTTTAATGTAAAATTTACTTTAAGTATTTCTTTATACTCATCAGAAAAATAAACTTTATTTGGGGGAATTTCACAATTCATAAACTCTTTATGAAGCATATATATGATACAAATTATGTAAAACAAATATTAATATATGTTAAACTAATTCTGTAATGCCGATAATCCTAGACCACTACGCGAAATATAATTTCGTTTAGTAATTAATCGTTAACATTACTTGGGCATTGCGTTATGTACCCTCCAATTTTAACTGCTGCATACCGAATACTTGCCTTGCTGAAAGGCTAATTTTGCAATTACGAGTGGTTCAGAAAATACTCAATTTTACCGCTAATAATTTATTATTAACACTTTATTACAATTATTTACAGTTTTAATGCAATTATAGCTTAGTAACATGGAATTCGGGGGATTTAGAGATATAATGCCAGACAAAAAATTACTATTTATTTTTCTTAACTCATTAAGAGGCAGATTTTATAAGAATGGGGCAGAAATGGGGGTGTCATGATACACACCATTTTTGATTTTGCTGAAATTTTTATGGTGGTTTCTTCTAATGATTTTAGAGGACACATAATTTTTTTTTCCCTCAAAAAAAATTTTTGTTACCCACAAAAATTCCTAAAGCGGGTCGTGACCCAGTATTTTTCTCAAATCGACATCTCTCTCTATTCTATTATCTCTGTGCATTGAGAATCAACCAAAGTAATTCTTGTAATTACAACATGACCTTTAGTAGCCAAATTGAATTATATTTTTAATTCCATGGCTGACCTTCAGTGCAGCCTGGCTGGGTTGGCCAAACTTTGTCACGGAATGTGAAAAAGCGCCATATTTGAGACCTCATGGGCCCATGCACTGAGAGTCAGCCATAGTTTTCGGGTTTAACTTGTATAGTACTACCCAGTATTAACTTAATTAGCTCATTTGCTGCATGGCTCACACTCAGTGCTGCCGAAAAATAGCTACTTTTGTATCTATCGAAACGGAAAAGGGTCCTTTTGGTGGTCCTGTATCTCAGTGCACTGACGGTCAATGTGGAACTTGATAATTGTATTTCATAGTATGAGACCTATCTTTTAACAGACAATTGACAGAACATTGGCTAATGGCCATGCGAGCACATAGGGCTTACTTCAAGACATTGTGGAAATGGAATATATGGTAACAAAGCATACAATTAGCTGTTCAAAAGGCCTATAAACTATTCACTGTATGTCATATGTTTTTTATTATATATGTGACTAGTCAGTAAGCAGCCATATCCTTTTTTTACAATGTCATCTAATTTTACTTGAAGCATAAGTAATACAAAAATGACATTGTAATTGTTAGCAATCATAGTACCGGTAGCCTAGTTCCGAGAAAATAATTTTCAATGCAACGATGTACACCCTAAAATTGAAACAAGAAAGATCAATCATGCTTAAAGAACATGATTACGAAACACTTTCCAACTTCAATTCACTTTTATTTAAACATCTCTAAAATGCAATACATTCCTCGGTAATATTTTAAAACATATCACAATACTACATTAATTTATTATATTTGAATATATAAACCTTCATTGAAAAAAATGAACTTCATTCAAATGACGGCATTTAAATATAAATTACCTGGTTTAAATATCTCTAAAATGCGATACATTCCACGGTAATATTTTTAAAACTATCATAATACTACGATAATATATTATATTTGAAAACTTCATCGAAAACAACTGAAATTAATTCAAATGACGTCATAGAAAAAATAACACGCCTGGATCTCTCTATAAAAACAGCATTTCATTCATAACTTTCCCCCATTCATTTCATTCATCACAATACTATAATAATAAATTTTATTTAAAAATTAAGACCATGGAGCTACAAGTAATCAAACTCTATGCTTAAAACTTCATCGAAAAAAATCGTCCTTCTCTTCATAAAATCAATTAATATTTCATTCATATCAGCCATGCAGACTCCATGGGCTAAATTATTTTGTGTTAAAGAAATACAGCAATTCTAATACAACCCATTCTATATATTTTGCTATTTACATTTTACATAAGTGTAAAATAGGCTTCGTTGCAGAAATAATCAAATTTGGATAATCATTTAAACTCAAATATATTGTATTTGCGTTGTTTCAGTATGTAGATGCACAGAATTTAAGCAAAAATAAAGTAGTTTTAGGACGGATACAACACTCAATATGAATTAAAAAGAACTTTAAAAATCACGATTTTGAAACAAGATGGATGCCATATATCATTTTGAAGTGTCTCATGTGATCTTTTCATGTCATGTTCACGTGATCGTTTCATATAGGAGGTGTAATTATTATTTTAATTTTTTATTAAAAAACTACTAAATATATTTCGCTGAATTTTTTTTTATATATTTTATGGAACAATTTGAATATTACCTGAAATTTTCGAAGCAATTTGTGAATTTTAAATCCGCTTAAAAAATGTTTGAAAAATAAGTTCCTATAGGGCTCAATGTATTTCATTTTTTCAACCCGGGTTCAATCCAAAACTAATTGTGTGATATTATTCATTTATATTCCCCTTGGTCCTACAGACCGTCTGAATAACATACTAAAATTTCATTTTGATTAAGTCATTTTATGGCAGTTATCGTGCTAACGGACAGACTGACAGACAGAATGAACAAAGTCATAAACACTTTTCAACTTTGTTGTAAAGTGTTAAAAATGGGAGGCTTTGAAAGTATATCTGGACCAGGGATGTTAAACTCAATCTTGTAAAATGTCAATTTTTCGTTCAAAGTGTACTAGCGGGCCGGGTTTCAATTAACTGTTGAATTAAAACTTAAGTTACTGTTAAATTAAAACTTAAAATATGCACCAAAATTAAAATGGCTTTAAGTTATAACGGTTAATAAACACCGCATATCTTCTAAAATCCAGATACTTGACACCATTTTAGCTTAGTTGAGTCATCGATGTTTGGCTTCAAAGCGGTTGTTCTGATTTTAAGAATTAACCGAGGATGATTACTATAATTTGAATATTTCAATAAGTCTTGAAAGATAATAATTGCACTGATCGTACATCAGTGTTCGTACGGTATTTAAAAAAAATATAAAAAAATAAAATTAAATAAATAAATGTTTTATGGTGATAATAGTGCGCTTCGGAGGTATAACTGAGACTACTACATAGAAAAAATATCTAATGTAGGCAACACATGACTTTCCTTATATAATGCAATAAATTTTCTCTCTTTACAGTAAAAAAAAAAAAAATCTGATGTGAGCAACACATGACTTTCCTTATATAATGCAATGAATTTACTACTTTTACAGTTAAAAACAAGAAAGAGAGATCAATCATGCATAAACATTGATTATGAAACACTTTCCAACTGAAATGCAATATTATTTAAAAATTTCTAAAATGTGATATATTCAGTGGTGATATCTTTTACATTATCACAGTACTACAGTAATTTATTATACTTAAATATTTAAAACTGTGTCAAAATATAAATCACCTGATTCTCTATGCAAAATCAAAGAATATTTCATTCATATATTCCAGACTCCAGAGCTAAGTAATTTTGTGTGAAAAAATTCAGCAATTCTTATGTAACTCACTTTACAATCGCTTGAGATATTTGCATTCTGCATAAGTTAAAATTAGGTTTCGTTGAAGAAATAATAAAAATTTACGAATCATTTAAAATCATAACTATTGTAATTGCGTAGGCACGGAATTTAGATACACAGATAATACACAGATACACAGATAATATATGTGTGTGTGTGTAGGCATTCAAAGCATTGGAATCATGCCGAAGATCGGAACTCGAATTTTCGAAGGATCTACACGTTTTGGGTCTTCTAGAACACGAAAAAAATATTTTTAGGAGACGTCTGTGTGTGTAAGGGTATATCTGTGTATGTTTCTGTGTGTCTGTGAGGATATTACATCCACTCTAATTGAAAAACTAATGGACCGAATTTCATAAAATTTAGTAGGTACGTGTTTTGTAGGAAACCCTGATGTTCTTAGATTATAGTACGATTCGTAATAAAATAATCTGCATTCTTTGCGAAATGGCTGGCAGAAATTGCCTTTATCCACTCTAACTATAAACTAATGAAACAAATTTAACAAAATTTGGTGTATAATATTTCAATAACCTACAAGTGATTTATATACCAAATTTAACAAAATTTGGTACATAAATCATTTGTAGGTTATTCTAGTACGATTCAGGAAAAAGGAACGGGATATTTTTGCTACATGGCCCGCAAAAATCGTTAGATATAAAAATAAAAGACTACGTGTGCTCAATTATATCAATTATAATTTCTATTTTATACGTGATTTTTGACAACAAAAAGAATAAGACTAACCCCATTACTCTAGGACTAGCCGCTCTTGAGATATTCTAGGTTTTTCGCGTTTTCGCTGCGCCATCTTTGACAATAAGTTGAGCTATCAAATGAGAACAAAATTTAAGTATAACGTGTAAATTCAATGTCATTTAAAATACTTATGGCTGTTATATTGTGCAGATAAACTCAAATTATTATTGAAGAAATAAAGAGAACGTGAATATGAGTGTGGAGGGAAAGACAAGTGCTGCCCACATCAGAATTTTTAACAATATTACAACAATAATTTATAGAAGTGAACGGGAATTATTTGCAGGCCATTTCGAAAAAAATGTAGGATCTATATTTAAAGATCCACCAAATTTTTGTAGAATAAAATGTTCAACAAATTTAAGTTGTGTACCAAATTTTAACTCTCTAGGACGTACGAAAGTACATTAAAAATGCCATCAAATAAGTATATCATGAAGAGTTATATAACATTTAAAAAAAATTTGAAAAATTGTTATCTACCAAATTTATTTTAAAATGTGAAGCATCTTTCATATACAAAATAATTAAACTCTAGGAAAGATATTTATTATATAATATATCTGTCTTTTCTTTCTGGAGGATATCCTAAAAGTAAGAATTTAATTGAATTTGTTTTTCTCCCTATATTAAATAATATTTAATTAAACAAGAAAGATCAATCATGCATAAAGCATTGATTATGAAACACTTTCCAACTGCAATGCAATTTTATTTAAACATCTCTAAAATGCGATACATTTCTCGGTAATATTTTTAAAATTATCACGATACTACATTAATTTATTATATTTCAAAACTTAAAAGTTCATCGAAAAAAATGAACTTTATTCAAATGATATCTTTGGAATATAAATTGCCTGGTTTAAACATCTCTAAAATGTGATACATTCAGCGGTAATAGTTTTAAAATTATCATAATAATACAATAATTTATTATATTTGAAAACTTGAAACTTCATCGAAAACAACTGAACTTTATTCAAACGACGTCATCGAAATATAAATTGTCTGGCTCTCTATATAAAAGCAGCATTTCATTCATTAACTTTTTCACATTTATTTCATTCATCACAATACTACAATAAAATATTTTATTTAAAAACTTAAAACCACGGAGGTGCAAGTAATTTAACTCTATGCTTAAAACTTCAACGAAAAAATCGTCTTCTTCTCTGTGTAAAATCAATGAATGTTTCATTCATATCAACTTATATTGCCTCCTTGAGCTAAATAATTTTGCGTTAAAGAAATGCAGCAATTCTTATACAACTCACACTACATCTTTTTAGTGTTTACATTCTCTATAAATGAAAATTAGTCTTCGTTGTAGAAATAATCAAAGTTTGATGATCATTTAAACTCAAATATATTGAAATTGCGTTGTTTCAGAATGTAGATGCACAGAATTTAAGCAAAAATAAAGCGGTTTTAGGACGGATATAACACTAAATATAAATTAAAAAGAACTTTAAGAATTACGATTTTGACACAAGATGGATGGCATTGATCATTTAAACTCAAATATAATGTAATTGCGTTATTTTAATATAAAAATTCATACAAATTAAGTAAAAATAAAGCAGTTTTAGAACGGATACAACACTAAAAATAAATTAAAAAGAACTTTAAAAATCACGATTTTAACACAAGATGGATGCCATATTTTATTTTGAAGTGGGTCACGTGATCTCTTCATATAATATGGGTGTAAATATTATTTTAATTTTTATTTTAAAAAATACTGAATATATTTTGCTGAAATTTTTTTCATATTTTTTATGGGATAATTTGAATATTTCCTAAAACTTTTGAAGCAATTTGTGAATTTTAAATTCGCTTAAAAAATATTTGAAAAATTAGGTCCTATAGGGTCCAATGAATTTCATTTTTTCAACCCGAGTTCAGTCTAAAACGAATTGGGTGTCATTATTCATTTATAATCCCATAGGTCCCACAGACCGTCTGAAAAACATACTAAAATTTCATTTTGATAAAGTCATTTTTACGGCAGTTATCGTGCTAACGGACAGACAGACAGACAGAATGAACAAAGTCATAAACACTTTTCAACTATGTTGTAAAGTGTTAAAAACTACCTAGCATATTTTACAGAAATTTTTTTTATATATTTTATGGGATAATGTAAATATTTAATAAATTTTTCGAAGCGATTTGTGAGTTTTAAATTTGCTTAAAAATTGTTTGAAAAATTAGGTTCCATAGGGCTCAATGTATTTCATTTTTTCAACCCGGGATTAATAAAAAACTAATTGGGTGATATTATTTATTTATATTCCCAAAGGTCCCACAGACGGTCTGAACAACATACTAAAATTTCATTTTGATAAAGTCATTTTTACGGCAGTTATCATGCTAACGGACAGACAGACATACAGACAGACAGAATGAACAAAGTCAGAAACACTTTTCAACTATGTTGTAAAGTGTTAAAAAGAGTAAAAAACAATGTTTATCATTTTGGTAAAACATTTTTATTGAAATATTTTAAAATATTTAAAACGCCTTAAAAAAAAGGTGTTACAAATATTTTATGTTTTTACCGTAATGATAAACATTGTTTTTTACTCTTTTTCAAACTATAATGTATGGTGTAGAACATAATATACCTATTTATAACAGCCTATTAATATTTTCTGATATTATTTTGATGCACTGTTACTTTTCAACACTGTTACTTTTCAGGATCCGGCAACACTTTTCATGATAGACAACCTGGCAACAAGGTAATTCAAAATGGCTGAATTGTGGTTCTAGTGTAAACTTGTGAGAAAGTGATAAAATTTTTTTAACAAGAAGTATGGATGAACAATGTGTCTTCCATAAAAACCGTGATTGTGGAGACCATAAAGCGTCAAGATAGAGTGGTTCATATCAATTTAGTGGTCTTGACCTATCTGTAAATAAACAATTGGAAAAAATTGGATTTTGCCCAAAACAAAATGTTTCTGAATTTCAACTTATCAGTAATAGAAGTGAACAAGGCATTTCTACTGCTGAAGGTGTGATATGTTCATTCCACAGATTCAAGTATGGTACATTTTGGCAGCCATCAAGAAGGTGTGCACACCCTGATCATACAGTGCATCCTGCTAAAAAAAAAAGAAACTGTTCGCATGGCTTCATGGAAGGTATATTTACATTGGAATTTGAGATTTCTGTCTTTTCCAATGGGTGGCATGCTATGTAGCAAGCACAGAATAATTCATGATGAGAACCTTGCAGCAGACATCGAGAATGAGAATCATTCAGAAGAAACAGCTGACCCAAATTATCAGCCTCCAGCTGGTACTTTATATATGAATGAGGCAGAGAGAGATCAACGTAAACAACAAATACACACCTTTACTGAATAGGCCAACGGCCGTACCGTGCTGAAAACACCGGTTCTCGTTAGATCACCGAAGTCAAGCAGCATCGGGCGCGGTTAGTACTTGGTGGGTGACCACCTCGGAACACCGCGTGCTGTTGGCCATCTCGGGTGCGGTATCCCCGTGGTTTGCGCGCTAAGATTTGCACGCTGCCACAAATGCCGCCGTGTTCATGCGGAGTACGATCACGTTAAACATGTGGGTCCGTAAGTCCTTCCGAGAGGTTGGTGGTAGGGGAAGGAGGGTACGGTCCCTGTGGATGCCTCCCCCACTGGGTTCCGGTCTAAATTGGGTGGCACTTCCCGGCCGTCCATACAGTTACCTTACACCTTTCTGGTAGGTCGGTCGGTCTGGGTCTCAACAACAACACCTTTACTGAATGGGTGACCACCTCGGAACACCGCGTGCTGTTGGCCATCTCGGGTGCGGTATCCCCGTGGTTTGCGCGCTAGATTTGCACGCTACCACAAATGCCGCCGTGTTCATGCGGAGTACGATCACGTTAAACATGTGGGTCCGTAAGTCCTTCCGAGAGGTTGGTGGTAGGGGAAGGAGGGTACGGTCCCTGTGGATGCCTCCCCCACTGGGTTCCGGTCTAAATTGGGTGGCACTTCCCGGCCGTCCATACAGTTACCTTACACCTTTCTGGTAGGTCGGACGGTCTGGGTCTCAACAACAACACCTTTACTGAAACTGCAACTCCTGACATCAGTCCTCTCAAATTCCAGTGTAAATGTACCTTCCATGATGCCATGCGAACAGTTTATTTTTTCTTAGCAGGATGAAATTGTATGATCGGGGTGTGCACACCTTCTTGATGGCTGCCAAAATATACCATACTTGAATCTGTGGAATGAACATATCACACCTTCAACAGTAGAAATGTCTTGTTGACTTTTATTACTGATAAGTTGAACTTCAGAAACATTTTGTTTTGTGTAAAATCCAGTTTTTTCTAATTGTTTATTTACAGATAGGTCAAGACCACTAAATTGATATGAACCACTCTTTCTTGACGCTTTATGGTCTCCACAATCACCGTTTTTATGGAAGACACATTGTTCACCCATACTTCTTGTTAAAAAAATTATATCACTTTCTCACAAGTTTCCACTAAAACCGCAATTCATCCATTTCGAATTGCCTTGTTGCCAGGTTGTTTATCATGAAACATGATCTTGGAAAGTAACAGTGTTGTGATCAAAATAATGTCATAAAATAGTAATAGGCTGTTATAAATAGGTATATTATGTTTTACACCAGACATTATAGTTGAAAAAGAGTAAAAAACAACGTTTATCATTACGGTAAAAACATAAAATATTTGTAACATCTTTTATCAAAGGTGTTTTAAATATTTAAAATATTTCAATAAAAATGTTTTACCAAAGTGATAAACACTGTTGTTTAGTCTTTTTTCAATTTTGGGGTGTACATCACTGCATTGAAAATTATGTCCTCGGAACTAGCCTATAGGTACTATGATTGCTAACAATTACAGTGTTATTTTTGTATTACTTATGCTACAAGAAAAATTAGATGACATTGTAAAAAAAGGATATGGTTGCCTACAGACTAGTCACATATATAATAAAAAAAAACATATGATATATAGTGAATAGGTTATAGGCCTACTGTACAGCTAATTGTATGCTTTGTTACCATATATTCCATTTCCTCAATATCTTAAAGTAAGCCCTATGTTCTCGCATGGCCATTAGCCAAAGTTCTGTCAATTGTCTGTTAAAAGACAGGTCTCATACTATGGAATACAATTATCAAGTTCCACATTGACCCTCAGTGCACTGAGATACAGGACGACCTAAAGGACCCTTATTCGTTTCTTTAGATACAAAAATAGCTATTTTTCGGCAGCACTGAGGATGAGCCATGTAACATGAGCTAATTAAGTTAATACTGGGTAGTACTACACAAGTTAAAAACCGAAAACTATGGTTGACCCTCAGTGCATGGATCTATGAGGTCTCAAATATGGTGCTTTTCACTTTCCTCGACAAAGTTTGGCCAACCCTGCCAGGCTGTACTGAAGGTCAGCCATGAAATTTACAAAATAATTCAAATTAGCTACTAAAGGTCATGTTGTAATCACAAGAATTACTTTGGTTGATGCTCAATGTACAGAGATAATAGAATAGAGAGAGATGTCGATTTGAGAAAAATACTGGGTCGCGACCAGCTTTAGGAATTTTTGTGGGTCACAAAAACAATTTTTTGGGGGGAAAAAAATTACGTGTCTTCTAAAATCATTAGAAGAAACCACCATAAAAATTTCAGCAAAATCAAAAATGGTGTGTGTAATGACCTGCCTCACTCTTATAAAATCTGCCTCTTAAATACCTCTTCATAATAGTAAATTCGAAAATATGGTACATTACCATAGCTTCCACTGCTGCATAAACTCATATTTTATCCCAAACATCGTCTCTCAAAACCGATGAACAGTGACTCATTCTAACTACACCAGCCTTTCCTGTACATACTCGTTCATACTTTTATGACAAAAGCCCTGAAGTTAAGGCTTAAAATTCTTTATTTGCCTTTTTGTCTCATGTTTGCAGAAAATGCCTTTTTATATTTCTAACACCTTTCCTTTTGCTTATATTGGCCTCAATTTGTTTTATATTATAACATTCTTTTTTCTTTAAAAAGTGCAGTTTAACTGATTGCTACAAACAATCGCAAGGGAAATGGAATTGTTTTGAATGAGTTGCTCTCTCACATTGGGAACAGTTTAGATGCGGAAGAACCTAGATCAATACGAATTGCTAAACAGATACTATCTAACAATTCCGTTCGTTACGATTTAACTTCTATTAAAGCACACTTTCCAAAGTTGCCTGATATTATTACTTCTCTCGAAAAAAGAAACGAGACGTTAACGAATGCCGTGAAGTTATCAAATGCTCTAAGTTAGTGAAGTTGAGTCTGTTCCCGGAAGAAAGGTTACACAGTGAGTGAAAATTGCATGTGAGTTATTTAGGCAAATAATGACTTGGAAAAAACAAAGCAAAAGTCTACAAAACACTCGAACGTAATACTGATAATTCAGTTTTATGGTAATGGATTCTTACAATCGCCATAAGTGTTAAATACGCTTCTATTACCTCAGTAAAAATCGAAATATTATTTTCGACAATAAAACGCATTCTCAGCAGAATGCAAAGTTCCAATACATTCTTGCAAAAACATCCAATAATTATGTTGTTGTTGTTGAGACCCAGACCGTCCGACCTACCAAAAAGGCGTAAGGTAACTGTTTGGACGGCAAGGAACAGCCACCCAATTTAAACCGGAACCCAGTGGGGGAGGCATCCATAAGAACCATACCCTCCAGCCCCTACCACCAACCTCTGGGAAGGACTTACGGACAAACATGTTTATAGTGATCGTACTTGAACACGGCGGCAGTTTTGGCAGCGGAGGGAATCGTTCCCGGGCCTACCGAGTGCAATTCCCGCGCGCTAACCACTAGGCTACCGCGCTCTCCAATAATTATGTGTAACAGCGAAAATGAGTAAGTAATCTGATAAATAAGCTTGTAACTCTATATAATTTGTATTTCTTCAGACACCTATAAATGCGTATTTTTGCTGCTTATTTTGACTTTTTTTTTGCTTATCTGTCTGCTTATTTTAGTATATTTTATTGCTTGAACTTCTGAACTTTACTCATGACTGATGTTGTTGGAAGTCAGTAAGTGTAAAAAACTTTGTGCAAAGGATAAGGAAAACTTGAGCGACGTGTTTAAGCAAAAGTGAAATAATAATGCAGCAGGAGAAGACAGTGCAGTCGGGAGAGGAGCCACATCCACACCAATGGCGTTGCTATCAACTATTCGAAGGCATTTGCCATCCTCCACTATCCTCCAAGCATCATACATCAAGGGATACCATTCGGTGACAACTGGCAGAAAGTAGGATTATGCTTCGACGTCCATTAAGACGCCTACCACTGACCCTCAATAAAGGCAGATGCATCTGAATTGGTGCCGAGCTCAATCAGTCTGGAGTGTGTACGATTGGAAACATGTTGTCTGTCTTTAGCGGCGAATCGCGTCTTCCTCTTGTGCAGATAACCGCGCATGCGTGTGTGGGGGAGGACTGGCTAGCGTTCGGATCCCTCATTTGATGTCAAGCGGAGTACGGTCATCATAGGTGGTGTGACAGTCTGGGAGACATCTCGTGGAATGCGCCTATCTCCTCTAGTTCTGTTGGAAGCCAAACTGAGAGCTCGTTTATACCTTGACGATATTCTGCAGCCGATTGTTCTGCCTAACGCTGTCAAGACACCTTGACTCAACAAGACAACGCTCCACCACATACTACACGATTCTCTCAAAAATATCTTTGAGGATGCAATAATTTCCCATGGACATCCAGTTCCCCAGATCTACCACATATAAAACACGTTTGGGACATGCTGGGACGCGAATTTCAACCTTCTCAGAATACAACTGAATTAGCTAACCAGTTGTAACATGTGTGGCAAATTTACTATATGCCGCACCAAATATCGGCTTGTATAGCTACCAGGGAATGATTTACCACTTGCAAAAGTGTTATCTTCTTAATGCCATCATTTCTTAATACAACGTTCTTTTGCTCCAAAATCCTAATCAATATTCTTCAACGATACATACATGCCGAGTTTCGCGGCTGTAGCTCAATTTTTTATGAGTGCATATATTATTTTGCGACAAAATGTATAATAAAAAAAAATATATTTAACACTTTCCAACACAGTTAAGTGTTTTATGGGTTCTTTTTTTTTTTTTTTTAACAGTGTGTTTGAGTTCCCATAAATTGTAATGTATTGGTTTCCATGAATTGAGCAACAAATTGCAAAATTGCGATGATTTGGCTAAATATAGTTCGAAATGTACGAAACTCGCATATGTTACGGGCAAAAGCATGCAGCATCTATGCATAAAATACAAATGAGTGGCGCTAGCATTGATTTATGACATTGAGCAAATGCGTAAAACCATCTGTTTCGCAATGAGTCACCAATTCACGTGCGACTGTGAATGAAAATTTTTATGGTAGCCAATTTACTGAAATGATATCGAAGCGTCATATACAAGTGGAATTACGCTACAGAAATATAGGCAGACTTGAAGTAGGCCAATAACAAATCGTAGTTGCAAGATGGCTAAGCATCGATCGTTCGGTGTTCAGCAGTATTTGGCACCGGTTCCAAACCACGGGTTCAGCTTTCTGAAACTACAGCGAAGGTTAAGGGCCTATGACCTCCTCAGATGACCAATGATTAAGGCCATTTGCACGGCAGAACAGAACTGTTAATCTGACTCATCTCAGATTTTTGCTTGCTGCAGCTGCTGGACTGACGGTATTGGCCTCTACGGTATGCAGAAGGAGGTCGTACGCCAACGCCTACATAAAGGAGAACTGTATGCCAACGACTACATGAAGGAGGTCTGTATGCCAACCAACCGGCATTGCCTCTAACCTCCCGCCACGGAAGGGAACGTTTGAATTGGTCGCACATGCATATGAACTGGACTTAAAATCAGTGGAGGTCCGTAATTTTCATGGATCAGTCGAGATATGCTTTATAGAATGATTTTCAATGAGTTCACATTTGGAGACAGATCATGATATCATCCGTTTAATTTTCGGGAAAAGGAAACATATGGTTGAGTGGTGTGCTTGTATGAAGAGGCATACATTTGGGTGGACGTACCGACTTCTATGTGTTGCCACATTGAAACCTGAATGCTCAGATGTATAGAGATGATATCATGGACCCTACTTTTCATCTGTATTGGCGCAAATTAGCGAGGCATTTGTACTACAGGCCGATAATGTACACCCTCACATAGATCGCCTCGTGCAGCAATACCTTAAAGAGAATACTATAGTCCATATAGAGTAGTCAATACGCTCTCTCGATCGGAAACCCAAAGATCATATCTGGGAGGCCCTCGATTGGCGTTTTGTTGGATTTCAACTTTCTCCCCGAATCCTGCAGGGGCTTAGAAAATCTTTGCACGAACAATGGATATTTTTATACACTGAAGTCATTGACCACATCGTTTACATCGAGCATCGTTGTCGCCCTGGTATTGCTGTTCGGGTTGACCACACTCCATACTGAGGTAATATATTGAGGTATAATAAAGATTACCACCAAATGTCATCTAAATTGGTTGCATAATAGTTTAGTTATCACGATTTCCCATTTGTTGCTTATATTTGAGTATATATATATATATATATATATATATATATATATATATATATATATATATATATATATATATATATATATATATATATATATATGCTATATATATATATATATATATATATATATATACTATATATATATATATATATATACTATATATATATACTATATATATATATATACTCTCCCAAATGCTTAATAAAACATTTCAAAACTATGAATGTTCGCCGAAAGTTTTCTTCCAAGCAGAATCAATAGACTTCAGAAAAACTAATCCACTTTAACTTAATTTTTTATTTAATTAAGAAATGTTTTAACAAAGAGCAGTTAGCCCTTAGAGATACTTTTAAATACAAAATATAAAAGCTGGGAGTGACGATTAAAAAACTAGGAATGAACATCGTGTAAAATTAGTACTTAAGAAGATTAAAATCTGATTATAATGATTCTTTGAATATAAGACCCAAACATTAAAAAGTGTATGACTTTATTTGAACTGTTAAACAGAAAAAAACGTATTTATAAAATGATTTTTTACTTTTACTAAAACAAAAGGAAAGTATTTAAACACCTTCAATAAATATAAAAGATAATATTATCTTTTAAATGAATTTTAAGGTCTCCCTAAAATTGTATTACTACAAAATCAAAGTGTATGATGCAACTGTGTAAAAGTGCATAACAGAGTACTTTAAAACTTCATAAACTTATTAACATATTAAAATTATATATTAACTAAATTCGATACAAAAATTAAGTACGAATAATTATCCTCTTAAAATGAGTCCTTATATAATACAATGAATTTACTCCATTTACAGTAAAAAAATAATGTATAAGATCCACAGTACTGTGAACGTTGAATTGCGCATTTGGCGATTTATCATGCAAAAAAAACTATTTCAAAATACCCAATAAACGTATATTTCGCATAACTCTAAATAAACAATTATCAATGTTGATAGCATCCCCAATAAGCAACATAGTTCATATATTAAAATATATTAATAATTAATTCATCAATTAGACGTCATTTTCATTAATTTAGTGTCATTTTTGCAATTTTGACGATATTTTCGTCAATCTCGGGCGAAATATCGCCAAGTTGGCTTTATTTTGTTAGATTATTCGCCAAATTGGGCAAAATGCAAGCATGTATAATATCTATAATAGTGCAACCATGATAGAAGATAATAAAAAATCTGATCTGGGCAGCACATGACTTTCTTTATATAATATAATGAATTTACTCCTTTTGCAGTAAAAAAATAATGTATACGATCCACGGTACTGTGTTTTTATCGTTGAAATGTACATTTGTCAACTTTTCGGCTGACAACAAAGTTATTCGAGAAA
This sequence comes from Amaurobius ferox, assembly GCA_951213105.1. NCBI lineage: Eukaryota > Metazoa > Arthropoda > Arachnida > Araneae > Amaurobiidae > Amaurobius > Amaurobius ferox. Next base: position 61,515,755 of record OX578133.1, read on the forward strand.
TCGACCTTAGCAATGGTGCCTCCGAATGTATCGAATACGAAACTAAGTATGAAAGCACTAACATTTGCACTTATTGTGGATGTCCTCTCACCAAACATCAAACAGGTTAATCTATAATAATTAAGGAATATGTTAGTCTGTCTGTCTGTCTGTCTGTATCGTCTGCAGTGAAAATCTAACCATCATACAGCCATGAAATTTGGTACACATGTATTTCCGAACACGTGACGACAGGCCTCGGTGAGATTTTTTTAAAAATTCGAATTAGTTTTGAGTTATTTTATGTTCAAGCACGATTTCTTAGTGACCTGAAAGATTATTGTCTAGTTTCCATCTTTCGAAATATTTTTATTCGAACAAACTTTGAACGGAATCCATACCATTAATAGACGAATGTTCGGGAATTTTAAATATATATATATATTTTTTGCATGGTTAGAACATCTCTGATTTTTATATTGTGAAATAAAATAATTAACTGACAATCTTATCCTCATAACTTACCAGAGGTTTCTTTTAATATCACACACTGGTCCAATCGAAAAATACTGTTTCTGTTGTATTCCGTTCATTAATTATGAATTTTTATGTAAAACCCCATAAATTTTCAAAAGAATTCTAACAGCTTACCAGACAAGAAATAACTTGTATTTCCCTCGTTCTAGAACACGCCTTGGAACGGGGTTTCAAGGCATGTCCAAGAACGAGGCGCCTTAGATTCAAGAATTGGCATTTCTGACGTCATCATCGAAACTGACGACATCTTTATTTGGATTGCGAGTTGGTACAAGAATCGAAAATAATATCAGAGTTTGCAAGAATTTTCCTTTAGAAAACGGCTGTTGACATTAATCGAAAGAGCTTATGTAACTTATATAGTCAATCAAAGTAGCTTATATAAGGTATATCAAAAGAGCATATTTGGAGCGTATTACTCTCACACAGAGGGTGAAATAAGTATTTCGGGCGAGTCAAAGGAGCTCATTTGGGGCGTATCAAAATAATTTAATTAGAATGTATCAAAATAGCTTATTCAGGGCGCATCAAAAGAGATTTTTCAGAGAGTAACAAAAGAGATTATTTAGGGCATATGAAACAAGTTCATTTTATGTATATCAAAAAAATTTATTTAAGGCCTTTCAAATGAAGTTATATACCCGCTCAGAAGTCAAAAAGTGTATTTAGGGCGTAATACGCAGTCGTATTAGGGCGTAGCATTTGATGTGTCCAGACTAAGGCACACTACGTACCCCAGCAGCAATCTAAGGTGTGATTAGGCGCTTATTTGAGGCAAGCATGTACTCGCGTATGGTTTGTAATTTAAGCGTGTGCTCGCACAGCGGGCGACTAAGCCTTTTGAAAACTTTAATAAATGCACTCAATTATTTTCTGCTTCACATTCCGGGCAACGTCGAGTACAGTTTCTAGTATATACATAGTTTAAGGTTCCATTACGATTAAATACATTTTTAAAATTATAGTGACGTGTACAACCGCGCGCGATCTACTCTTTTTTATTTTCAGTTAATTTCGGGGAATCATTGACAATTGAAATAATCCAGTTTCCTCCTGAACGTGAGATAAATTATTCACAAGAGGAAAGAAGGTATCATTGAATTTCTGATGATTTGAGAAATATTTAAAGTCAAAACTGTTTAATTGTGTTTATTTTAAATACATTGCTTTCGATTCGGTATTATTCAATCAGAATTCTTAAAATTTGTTGCCATATATATTAAACGTATTGTTGTCCTGATTTGCGTTGCTTTTTTAAGCAGCTACTTTTATGCTGCATTGCAAACACACAGTATCTATTTGGTCCCGAACTTGAGATTTGTTCTGAACCCATATTTTAAGTAGACTTTGTACAATAGATACAAAATGTTTAGGTCGCCCTCTCCAGATTATTTTTTTTTTCATCTTCTAGTAAAATTTTAACAATATAAAGTAGTGCTAAAATATTAGGGTATTAAAAGTAGAGTAAGAAATACACTCACATTATAGATAATAGTATCCATGAACCGGTTTCTCGCTTATTATGCACTCATCAGCATGGAATAACCGTTAACTGCAATGGCAGCAGGAAAACTTGCTATTTACCGCGATTCTGAGAACTGTTATGCGAACTGACAAATTCAGCCTTTCCACGTAGCAGGCATAAAATTTCATATACAATTTTGCTGGGGCAACACGAAGCTGCACTACTTTAATTATTTCCCTAATTGACAGCAAAATGGTTGTACTTTTCAAAAAATGTGCTTCATAAAATAATTTTATATTTTAAATTGTGCCTTTTGAAAATGTGATTATGTCCCATTTGTGCTAGGTACTGTATTTATTCCCCCTTCCTCTCTTTGCTGTTCTTAGTTGCTATTAACTCGATTTTTTAAAAGTTGTATTTTCTGTGTCGGAAGATATATACGGTTAATGCATTTAAATATTAGTATATTTTTACCTACTTTTTAATAAATATAATAGGATTGTATTTATATTTTCCTTGAAAGCTACACATTTTTAATAATTTGATTGAATCATGATATAAACAGCCGGTCTCTCAAACAACATGCAGTTTCTTGTTCATAACTCCATATTTTCTGTAAAAATTTGCTTAAATATCAAATTTTGTTAAAACAGATATTATATTTGTGCGTTTTAACTCAATAAAATACTGGGACCTGGAATTTTAAATAAACGAGATGGTTTTATCTTAATTTCTTTCAATATCATATGATTAAGAAGAGTTTCGTTTGAAAGTATGCCTTTAAATGTGCAAAAATACAACATAAACATAACAATAAACTTTAAAAATAAGTTTTATTACTCTAAAATATAGTGAAAAATTGAGAGCTCGAAAATATACGTTTCAAAACAAAAAATATTTAATGCATTTTTATATTCATATAATAAAACTTCTAATATATTAGAATTTTTTTCCAACTATAGTTTCAGATAAAGATGTTTAAATATTTGTAGTGCCTACGAAAACTAAATTATTTTTATACTAGATACATCGTAGTTCTTGGTTGCAGTTAAAGTACTCATTCAAAATTATTCCAAAAGTCAATATATCTCATCTTTTTATAAAGTTCCTAGTTCAAAATTCTGCTAAAAAAAGTAAATGAATAAGATAAAAATTCAATATTTCGATATTTTATTATACGATAATTAAAATTCAATTATTAATTTTTACATGTTAAAACACATCATATTTTTAACCTCTTAATATTTACTATATTTTAGAAAAATAAAAATAAATTTACTACATTAATGTTTTAAGAATACTATATTGCATATTTAAAAATAAATCACATCTTAATCATATAATATTGAGATATAAATTGCAATTTAAATAATATAAATTGTTTGATTAGAACTCGAAATATTCAAGGTGTAGCTTTATTTTTGAACCGAATGTACATTGTACAAAATTTTATTTAACTTGTGTTGGGATGTAGTTTTAAGTATATACATTACTTAATTTTGTTGATTTCTTACTGCAGTCATTTCCAGTTCTTTCTATATGAGCTTTTATATACAAGTTAATATTAAAAATTTCATTATTAAAGCATGTTCCTGTTTCCATGATTCTGTCTTTCCGTATTATTTATGAAAATTTGCGCACATTTAGCTAATTGTATTTTATTTCTGCTAAACATCCTACAATATTTTGTTAAACAATAAAGCTAATACAGAGAAGCGACTCCTGCCCTATAATGGAGTGTTGCACAAAATGGATGCTATTCTAGCTGATCTGTTACAGGGCAGAACGTATTTCCTTTTAATACTTTCTGTATTTTCAGGTTCTATAGCAGGTTCCTTTTGAATGCACAACATCTGTACATGCAAGAGGAATCTGTTTTGTCTGTTTTGTTACAAGTGTGTAAAAATATCCATATTTCAATTTACCCACCTGATAACCCACCTAAACTATTTTTTCATTGGCAATTAATATATCCATCCTTCTATGTAATTTAAAAGTGGATACTATTAAATTTCCTTTTAATACTTTCTGTGTTGTCAGGTTCTATAACAGGTTCCTTTTGAATGCACAACATCTGTACATGCAAGAGGAATCTCTTTTGTTGCAAGTGGGTAAATATACTTATATTTCAATTAACCCACCTGATAACCCACCTAAACTCTTCTTTTTAGTAACAGTTGATATACCCATCCTTCTATGTAATTTAAAAGTAGATACTATTAAATTTCCTTTTAACACTTTCCTTTTAATACTTTCTCTATTTTCAGGTTCTATAACAGGTTCCTTTTGAATGCACAACATCTGTACATGCAAGAGGAATCTGTTTTGTTGCAAGTGGGTAAACATACCCATATTTCAATTTACCCACCTGATAACCCACCTAAACTGTTCTTTTTAGTGGCAGTTAATATGCACATCCTTCTATGTAATTTAAAAGTGGATACTATTAAATTTCCTTTTAATACTTTCCTTTTAATACTTTCCTTTTAATACTTTCTGTATTTTCAGGTTCTATAACAGGTTCCTTTTGAATGCACAACATCTGTACATGCAAGAGAAATCTGTTTTGTTGCAAGTGGGTAAAAATACCCATATTTCAATTTACCCACCTGATAACCCACCTAAACTCTTTTTTTTACTGACAGTTAATATATCTCAATCCTTCTATATAATTTAAAAGTGAATACTATTAAATTTCCTTTTAACACTGTCTGTATTTTCATGTTCTGTAAAAAGTTTTTTTGAATAACCCACCTAAACTCTTTTTTTTTATTGACAGTTAATATATCTCAATCCTTCTATATAATTTAAAAGTGAATACTATTAAATTTCCTTTTAACACTGTCTGTATTTTCATGTTCTGTAAAAAGTTTTTTTGAATAACCCACCTAAACTCTTTTTTTAGTGGCAGTTAATATACCCATCCTTCTATATAATTTAAAAGTGGATACTATTAAATTTCCTTTTAATACTTTCTGTATTTTCAGCTTCTATAACAGGTTCCTCTTGCAAGCACAACATCTGTACATGCAAGAAAACTCTGATTTGTTGCAAGTAGGCAAAAATACTCAAATTTTAAAATACATAAATTTCAATTTACTCACCTGATAACCCACTTAAACTCTTCTTTTTAGTGACAGTTAATATACCCATCCTTCTATGTAATTTTAAACTAGATGCTATTAAATTTCCTTTTAATACTTTCTGTATTTTCAGGTTCTATAACAGGTTCCTTTTGAATGCCCAACATCTGTACATGAACTGTCTTGTTGCAAGTGGGTAAAAATACCCGTATTTCATTTTACCCTCCTGATAATCCACCTAAACTGTTCTTTTTAATAACAGTTATTATACCAATCCTTCTGCGTAATTTTTACATAAAAGGATAAAATATCCCATCCTTGTAGCCAAAATTACCGATATTTGTGTGTCACTGGAAATTTGACCTATTTAAGAGGGTAATTCTAGTGCCAATAAATACACTTTTTTATATTTTTACCCATATTTTATTTAGTGTGATTGTTATTTCTATATTTCATAAATTTTGTCGAACAATGCGATCTTTGACACGCAATACAGTTTATTGTATCCAATTTATATTCATATAAATTTTCTAGATCTGGCCTTACAGAAGCAAAATGGCTATAAACATTTATATATTGAATTAAGAAGAAATATAAATAATCATTTCGAAAATAATTTTTGTTCTTTTAACACTAAACAACGGAATGAATCGAGGGATTACAGTTGTTTAATGATGGAAACAAATTTTATATTGTCTCATCAAAATGATACAATATGTGACAATAATTCATATATTGTCATTAAGAAGATAAAAAATAATGTTAATAGAGAAGAATTGATAATAATAGTGAAATTTGCTAAATATGAAATACTGGTTTACTGAGATACCGGAATTTTCAAATTAATACTGATATTAAAATACTTTCAAAATTTATCCTGAACACCAGTTTTCGGGATCCCGATTAAATGCTCTAATTTACACTCCTCCGCTTTAAAGCTTCGACAGCATGAGTACAATTTGTGCACACATTCAAGGGCATAAACAGGAAAAAAAATGAAACAAAGTATTTATGGAGAAAACTTCATATGGGGGCAAATGGTTTGTAAACTTCATTTTTGAAGGAACTATTAGCCATTTTAATTATTTTCTGTATACATATTTTTTACAGTCGTACGAATTATCGTAAAACCGAAAATAAAATCTCCAAAATTGGAAATGAACATCCTTCGTGAACCCCCAACCTCCTCTAAAATTAGATGATGAATCCCTTATCTACCAAGGGATTATTTTGAGAATAGATGTTTCAAGAAAATCTTTTGAACCAGAAATGAAAATCTTTATCGAACTCCCAACCTCCTCTGGAATCTAATGCCATATTTATATCAGTCATCATCTGATCTCTATCTATAGACAATCTTAAGAAATAAGTGCTTCAAAAAATTTCTTTTGAACCAGAAGTGGATAAACCGGAAGTGGAAATCCTCAGTGAATTCATCTCTACTCCCTCTGGAATTTGATGCTAAATCCATATCAGTCGTCATCTAAACTATATCTATAGCATATTCCTAGACATAGTTGTTTTAAGGAAAATGTAATTTTTGTAATCGAAAGTGACATCTCCCGGACCAAAAGTGGAAATACTTAGTGAGTATCTTTAACCCCTCCAGTATTTGATGCTGAATCCATATCAGTCATTATCTAAGCTTCCTTTATAGCCAATCTTGAGAAACAAGATATAAGAACATTTTTAAAAGAAAATTTCAAAGGAAATTTTTCAAAATTTGTAAGCAACATTTTTTAACCAGAGGTGAAAATTCTTAGTAAGCCGCTCTACCTTCTCTAAACTTTGGTGCTGAATCCATATCAATTATTATCTAAGCTCTGTCTATAGTCAATTTTAAAATTAGACAGTTCGAGTAAATTGAAGATTTTTAAACTGAAATTGGTAAAAGAACTGGAAGGGGAAAGATATAGTGAATCACAAATTTCCCTCAAGTATTTGATGCTGAATTCATATCAGTCATTATCTAAACTTTCTTTCTAGCCAATCTTGAGAAACAAGATAAAAGAAAATTTCAAAAGAAATTTTACAAAAATTTGTAAGCAACATTTTTTAACCGGAAGAGAAAATTCTTAGTAAGCCACTCTACCTTCTCTAAACTTTGGTGCTGAATTCATATCAATTATTATCTAAGCTCTGTCTATAGCCAATTTTGAAATTAGTCAGTTCGAGTAAATTAAGATTTTTAAACTGAAATTGGTAAAAGAACTGGAAGGGAAAAGATTTAGTGAATCACAAATTTCCCTCAAGTATTTGATGCTGAATTCATATCAGTCATTATCTAAGCTTTATTTCTAGCCAATATTGAGAAACAAGATAAAAGAAAATTTCAAAAATTTGTAAGCAACATTTTTTAACCGGAAGTGAAAATTCTTAGTAAGCCACTCTACCTTCTCTAAACTTTGGTGCTGAATTCATATCAATTATTATCTAAGCTCTGTCTATAGCCAATTTTAAAATTAGTCATTTCGAGTAAATTAAGATTTTTAAACTGAAATTGGTAAAAGAACTGGAAGGGAAAAGATTTAGTGAATCACAAATTTCCCTCAAGTATTTTATGCTGAATTCATATCAGTCATTATCTAAGCTTTATTTCTAGCCAATCTTGAGAAACAAGATAAAAGAAAATTTTTAAAAGAAAATTTTAAAGACATTTTTCAAAAATTTTCAAGGAACATTTTCGAACCGGAAGTAAAAATTCTTAGTAAGCCAGTCTACCTTCTCTAAACTTTGGTGCCAAATCCATATCAATTATTATCTACGCTCTGTCTATAGCCAATTTTAAAATTAGACAGTTCAAGTAAATTGAATATTTTTAAACTGAAATTGAAAAAAAAAACTGGAAGTGGAAATATTTAGTGAACCACAAATTTCCCTCCAAAATTTGATGCTGAATCCAAATTAATCATCATCTGAGGTCTATCTATAGCAAATCCTGAGAAATAGATGGTTCAAGAAAACATTTTCCCAAACATAATATTATGGCAAAAATTTTGCCACAAATACAGTCGAATATAAAATTCATGAAAGGACAATAACAGTTGTCTTTTCATGAAAGCTTTTATAAGACTCGATCTTGAAAATCAATGTATAGAAAAAGTCAGGACACGTCAGGGATTTTTTTTCAAAATAAACAGCTCCTCAATAAATCATACACGCATCTGTGGGAGCTGGGTCAGTACAAACAGCACCTACTGACTCCACCACCCACAACTTGTGAACTTAATTTCAAAATGCCCAAGAGACATGAATTTAACATGTTTACCATCAAAAATGTATCAGCAATAACACCAGGTTCAAGATTTAAAGGAGTTCCCAGTTTAGGAGAATTAATCCCAAATGATGTACAATGAGTAAAGTAAAATATGCAGACACAAATAAACAGGCTCATTTTAACACAAACTTAAATATTGATTTATTTTTAGATTTTTCAAAGAATTCAACATTTGCATTTTAACTTTCAATTATAAATAAAACTTCAGAGCTTCACTTATTAGACACATTTAACAGTGCTCTGGTAAAAATATATATGTTGCATAACAAGTATTCAATGTATTTAATCGTACGATCTTAAATCTTTCCAAATTTAACTTTAAATAATTTAATATGAGCCATTTTTGTTATTAAATTTAATTTCATCATGCCAGTGCCATTTCGGAAACATTGTTTCCGGAAAAAGAAAATTTACCTTGATACAAGATTAACAAATTTTTGGAGCTCCGTTTCGCATCAAAATATCACGGGTTTTTAGCTGGTAATTCAAAAAGTTCACAGGGCGAAACCAACGTAGATTCCAAAATCTTTAGAACCCGAACTTCCGTATACAATGCCTCGAATTGAACAAAACCGTCATTCTACGCTCTCAATTTCCAGAGTCGTCATCGGAATGTTCCTGGAATAAAAAAAATATAATTTAGAATAAATTTGCATCAGGATAATTAATGAAAGGTTCCAGGCTCCTCTTCTTCAGCTCCAGATGAACGGCAAGCCATTTTGGCCAAAGCCTTTTGTCTAAAAATTAGACAAAACTTTCGATGCGACCTTTCAGTCGAAAAATTCCAGCACCAAGCGAGCGAAAAATGGGTCCTCTGAGCCCACGCAAGTTCTCTTTCGCAAAAATGCGCCTCTTCCTGATTGGACGGCGCGCTCACATAGCAACTACACATCCAATACGTCACGCTCCACGGCCCGACACTAAGTCTAGACAAACCAACGCTTTCTCGACGAAATGCGCTTTTTAATGTAATTTCAATGGAAACAAGTGTTAGTAAAACACTGTACTGGCACGAACGGAGAGAAGGATGTTTCTCTCGCAGAAAATACAAAAAGGCTCATGGCGCAGAATTGCGACATGACAGCTCTCCCCTTCCGGGAGGCAAAAATTTTCAGAACACAGTGAGGAAAATTTTTCTCTCACTCAAAAACACAAAAACACAAAATTTACAAGGAGTTTTAGGAACCTGTAAGTGTAAAATAATTTAATACAAAATTTTGGGCGAGAAAAGTGCGATCGTTCACCTCTCTCAAAAGCAACAACACTGTAGATCTGAATGACTGGCCAAGCCACTCATCACCACAGGCAAAGTCCAAAAGAAAACCAAAAGGATGACAAGGCGTCACCACATCTTAAAGGAACCTTTACAAAAATTCACATTTATTACACTAAAATTCAAAAGAAATTTTGTCAAGGCAATTTGCCTGACAACACACTATCTCAATCATCTACATTGAGATCAACCAGGTGATATGAAAAATAAAATATGATATGATATGAATTTACAAAACTTAACAATATAAACAATTCAAAAATTTAACATTTGTCACTTTCAAACACACAAGTGACACAAAACAATTATTTTTAATTTTCATCAAAAGGTTAAATATTTTGAAAATTAATTTCTAAATTAAATTTGTCATATTCAGGAAATGAGATTCTTCACTCATTCAAAAATGTCTCACTTTTTGAGAACAAAGTCACTTTCAATATTTCCATTTTTCAATTTCAATTTTTCATTTCAAAACTTTCATTAAAATCTTAACTTTCACATTAAATTACTTTCAAATTCAACATATTAACTTTAAATTACATTTATCTTCAATTTTTCACCCTTTCATCATTTATTCAACAATTTTAACATTAACTTTAATTCAACTTATTTTGTCATTAAAACAATTCAGAATTTTCTCATTCTGACACACTTTTCATAAATTACTTTAAATTATTCATTTATATTTACATTATTTAATTTATCTTAAAATTTTCATTTACTTTATTTTTAACAACTTTCACTCTGAAATAACTCAACAAGTGACAACTTCATGTCACAAAAGAAAATTTTACATTTACATACATTTGTCTACTGAGAGAGAGAAGAGGAGAAAAATTTCTCCTGAAATTCACGTCAGTTATGTAAAAGAGCAGGAACACATCCAAAGAGCAAACTCGGCGGGGACTAACGAGTTGCCAACAGAAAAGGGAGTGTAGAAAAAAAAAATACTCGCGTGCAGGAAGCGATTGCAGCAGAAACAGGACGCCAGGACACGCCTCAGAAGCACGGATATCATCAAACATTTTTGGGCAGCTTGCGCTGATCCCAACATCATCATCATCTTCTTCATCATCATCATCCTCATAGCTTCACCAGTTTCCCACCTGGCCAAACACAACCCTCCTAGGTAGGCTCGGAGCAAGTAGTCGTCCAGGACTCCAGTCCTGCCACAAAAGTTCGGACAATTAAATTGCTAAGCTGCTTCTTCATCTGTGATCCGTGTAGATTTGTCCAATGTTTGCGTCCACCAGCCAGCTTTCAGAAAAAGGGGTTGCAGCATAAAAATATGATGTCTAACTGAAATTTGTGTAGATGTTTGAAAACTGCTGGTCAAAAAAAAAACAACAATGTGAAATGGAATTTCAAGAGAACAGAATTTCAACAACACATCAGCCAAAAATTTCACCTCTCTCAGCAACAAAGTTTCAAAACATTTTTCAAAAGAGATCATTTACTTTTGATCTTCAAAACTTTTAATTTCATTAAATTTTCAAAAATTTTCAAATTCAAACTTTTCATTTTCACTTTCAAATTACTTAATTTATTTCAATTACTTTATATACTTCATATTTACTTTCAATTTTATTTTAATAAATCATTTACTTTTCATTATTTATTTATATATTTTTTTCTTCAATATTCAAAATTTTCCTCCTTTTTACTTAGGGGAACAACAAATTTACCAACACCATTTTAATTATTTTCATTAATGAACTTAAACAAATAATCAAACATTCTTTTACATTACAACACATCAATATAATCAAAGTCAATCAAGACAGGACTCTCGAAAAAATTTTAAAGTCCAAGGAGAGTCAGTTAACAAAATTACTAATTAACAAAATTACTAATTAACAAAATTACTTATTATTTAAATTATAATATAAATATTCATAAATTATAGTTCACAAAATCAATTACTTATTTACTTTTTTAACTTAATGCAAGATTTCCAATAAATTTTAAAATCACAACAATTTTTTCATAAATTCTATTTTAAAAGACAATATTGAAATATAACTTAAACAAGTATAAACTTTAACTTAAAATGAAATCTTTTCTTGCAAAATTTAATTTCTGTAAAATTGTGAACTCAACCAAAATTTAATATTGTGAAAATCTTTGACTCCTAAGATTATAGGGTGTACGTGTATTTCTGTTTGTCATGTAATACTGATTTTGGTGTGGTGTATAACTATTTCTAAAGTTATTGTTGTAAATGATTCTTCCATTTCCTCTATTATCAAAGTTATTTGAATTATTTCTCTGAACATATTGTTGTCTTTGATTTGTACGACAATTTGATCTAGTATGAACAGCATTTTCGTTTACCCTTTTATTTGGCAAATTAAATCTTACTCGTTTCACAGTTTTTTTGTTTTGAGATTTATCTCCAGATCTTGTTAAACAAGATTTTAGTTTCACAGAGTCTTTCTCAGCGGTGATCACAGGAGTAAGTTTATTTGTCTTAGAGTTCAATTTTTGACTTTCATGAGTTTGTTTTGAAAATTTTTGCAATTCCTCTCTTCTTGGAGGTAAAAGAGTCAGTCTGTTCACATGAACCAGTTGTTCATTTTTGGGATTCATTACATGTCTGATTAAGAAATTCACTGCAGATGTTTGTTTTATCACTTTAAAAGGACCTTTATTAAAAGAGCTCAGTTTTCTTGACTGGCCTTGAGGCAAAAAGGGAGTGTAAAGATACACTAAATCACCAACCTTAATATTGGGCATCTTTGCTTTCTTATGTTGTTGTAAAATTTGTGAATTTTCAGCTTTTTCCAAGTTACTTTTTACTACCTCATATGTTCTTTTAAGTCTGAATCTCATGTCTTCTCCATAATCATATGTTGATTCATATGTCGGAGGTTTAAATCCAGTGATCAAAGTATTTGGAACTGTTAAATCTCTACCATAGAGTAAATACGCAGGCGATTCACCCGTAGAAGCATGTATGGCATTTCTATGTGCTAATAAAGCAAAATGTATCAGATTGTCCCAATTATCTTTATCGTTATATGCAATATTTTTCAAGGATCTGATCAAAGTACCATTTAATCTTTCAACACAACCGTCTACAGATGGCATGTAGGCAGTAGTAGTATTCTTTATTATTCCTAATTTCTTATAAAAACATCTTGCTGTTCTAGAAACAAAATTCGTCCCTTGATCCGAGACGATGAATTTAGGTATACCATGCTGAGCCATGTAGTGCTCTAAGCAACTTAAAATGTCTTCAGTTTTTATTGAAGCCAAGGGATATGCTTCAGGCCATCTTGTAAAATAGTCAGTTATGACCAATATGAATTTATTTCCAGATCTTGATATAGGTAATGGTCCGACACAATCCATGGCGATACGCTCAAATGGATATGTGGACTTCGAAAATCTTTGAATGGGTGCTTTGTTATTTCTAAAGCCACGATTTACCACACAAATTTCACAAGATGAAACATAATTTTGTGTTTGGGAATACATTCCCTGCCAAAAATATTTTCTACTTACAGAAGCTAAAGTTCTTCTAAATCCACAATGTGCATAAGTGGGACAGTCATGATGTAACCATAAAATTTCAGACACAAGTTCTTGCGGAACAACAACTCTTTCCTGTTCTTGATGTCTACGCTTTGGGTGTTTGTGAGTACACCACAGAATATCATCTTTTCTAAAAAATACCAAAGTTTGTGGGTAAGGTTTTATATTTTTATCTAAGAGATCTATAATTTTATTGCACCTTGGGTCAGATTTCTGAGCATTCTTAATTCTTATGAGCAAGGTAGGACAAGTAAATGTTTGTTCCAATTGACCAATTTGTATGTTATTTTCATTTTGCATTTCACTTTCATTATTATTAACAGCACAAATTTCATTTTCTTCATTTGTATTTGCTGGATTCAAATTGATTTCTGATTCTCTTCTATTGCTACTATTAGTATTGTTTACATTATTAGAACTTTGAGAATTTTGATTTACACTTGGAAAATTTTGATTAACATTTTGATTTATAACTTTATATTGTGACACGAATCTTTGTGGAATATTGTTAATAGTATTTGTACATTCATCTACATTTCTTGACATATAATCAGCAACAACATTTGCTTTTCCTGGTTTATGTACTATTTGATAATCAAATTGTGATAAGGATGCAATCCATCTAGCCAATCTAGATGTAGGATCTTTTAATTTAAATACGAATGTTAGTGACTTCTGGTCACAAAAAATTGTGAAAGGTTTTCCAATTAAATAATGTTTATAATAGTTAGTAGCCCAAACAACAGCTAATGCTTCTCTTTCGACAACACTGTATTTACATTCTGCTTCACTAAGCTTTCTGCTTGCGTAAGATATTGGATGCAAAATTTTATTCTCATCTTCTTGAGACAAATAGCTACCTAAAGAGTGATTTGATGCGTCTGTATGTAAAATAAATGGTTTTCTAAAATCTGGAAGGGTCAAAATTGGTTTTGACAAAAGTTTTCCCTTTAAAATTTCAAAAGATTTTTGAGCTTCATTAGTCCAAATAAATTTCTTTTTACTTTCATTATTCTTAGTTTTCAATAATTCTGTCAATGGCAAGGTCAGTTCTGCATAATCTTTTATGAATTTTCTATAGAATCCAGTGAGTCCAAGAAATTGTCTCACATTCTTAATTGATTTAGGAATTTTGAATTTCTCTACAACTTCCAAATTATGAGTATCAGGTTGTACTTTTCCATTTGATACCAAAAATCCAAGATACTTAATTGTTTTTCTGAAAAAATGGCATTTGCTTGGTTTCAATTTAAGACCATGTTTACTTAATCTTACAAAAATCTCTTCTAGTTTTTTCAAATGTTCTTCGAATGTTCTTGAAGCAACTATAATATCATCTATGTAAATTCCAGATATGCCAGCCAGCACCAGAGACATGAGTCTCTGAAAGGATGCAGGCGCATTCTTAAGACCAAATGGGGTTCTGGTCCATTCAAAGTGGCCATCAGGTGTTGAAAAAGAAGTCTTCGGATAATCATCAGGATGTAAACACAATTGGTAAAATCCACTGGTTAGGTCCAGGGTAGAAAAATACAAGGCTCCAGACAAGTTATCGATTAATTCCGATATATTTGGAATCGGAAAGTTCTCAACAATAGTGATCTTATTGAGCTTTCGAAAATCCGCTACCAAACGGTAACTTCCATCAGGTTTCTTAACAAAAAGCACTGGAGTATTGTAAGGTGATGTACTGCGCTGAATGATTTTTGCATCAAGGAGTTCGTTTACCTGGCGTGAAAGTTCTTTCTGTAAATTGTGTGGAATGCGGTATGGCTTCTGTCTAACAGGTATGTTAGATTCAAGATTAATTTCGTGCAAAATAGTGTCGCATCCAGACAATTCTTTCATATTTTTAGCAAAAACATGTTTATATTTACTTAGTAATTTTAAAAGCAAAGATTTTTGTGCATAGTTCATATGTTTAAGATCAAAATCTCCTCCCCATGCATCAAATGTTTCATTTTCTTCAATACAGTTTTCAATATCAACTCTATTATTTATGTCAATTTCAGATTCATGGATGTTTTCGAAAGTTCCCAATTTCATTCCTTTGTTAATGTAAACAATTTTTTCAGATGGGTTTGCAACTTTAGCATACAAAAAGTCATTTTCAGGAATTTTGTGGATACTTCTGGCTACAAAAATTTTGTTTGCAGAAAATTCTTTATTATTGATAGGTTCAAGCAAAATTGTCGTGTCTTTTTCAATTTTGTAATTTCTTTTTAATTTAATAAAAGTTTCCGAAAATGGTTTTAGAACACATTTGTTGAAAGCTTTGGCAATCCCTATTGCCTGATTTTGTTGTGAACTTCCTTCATCATGTTTATCACAATCTGTCTGAGATATTTCATTGTTACTGGTATTGTCTTTTGTCAAAAATCTGTCTGTATATACATTGTCATTCATCTGTCTTTCATATAAATCATTTTCGCATTCATAATTTGACCTTTCATTTCCATTTGCATCAAAATCTCTAAAATCAACGTCTCTAAATTCATTGTGAAAATTGTTTTGTTCAAATAAATATCCATTATTACATCTATTTTCATAATTTCTTGAAAAATTTGTGTCTTTGAATCTATAATCTACATCATTTGTAAAATTGTAATTTCTTCTGTCAAAATCATGGCTTATTGCATAACTCTCGTCTGGTTTAAATTGTACATAATCAGAAATCACAGTAAAGCTTTGTGATTCGGTAAATTCAGTAAAGGGAATACTACAGTACAAAAAATTTACACGTTTATGTCTGTAAGAAATTGTCACTTGTTTCTCATGTAAAAATGTACTTCCTAAAATCATGTTGTACCTTCCTGGGGTAGGTGTATTTAAAATGCAGCATTCAATCACATCTCTTTCATTTCCAATGATCATGGGAAAAGAAGCTTTTCTCTCAACCAAAATGTTCTGACTTCCGATTCCTCTTAGAATAGTGGATGTATGTTTTAATTGTACTTTTCTCGGGTTGATTTTGTGTAAAGCATCACTATAGATAATGTTTATAGAACTTCCAGTGTCGATTAAGGCATTTAGTGTGACATCTTCAACAAAAACTTGAATAATAGGAAAATTGTTTTGGCAAGGAGTCTCGCTTTCAGTCATGTAACTAACTTCAGAATTTCGTCTATTAACTAATGGAGATTGAAAATTTTGTCTTCTGAAATTCTGTCTTCCGAATTGTCTTCTATTACCAAATCTACTATTAAAGTATCTGTTATTTCTTCTATATCCAAAATTATTGAAGTTTTGTGATTTATAATTATCAAAGGAATTTCTAAAATTTGAAAAATATCTTCTGTGGAAAATTGAATTTCTATATGAACTGTTACGAAAAGGTCTTCTAAAGAATAAGGAATTTTTTCTTGGAGAATAATTTTGATATGGACTTTTAACGTACCACTCTTCTTCCTGTGAGGCAACTGGAATTCTTCTTTGACTGAAACGGTTTCTACTTTCAGATCTTTTGGATGGTGTAGAAGTTCTGAAAGATGTTGATGGTTTATGTTTCTTCTTTACTGGAATATCTTCCCAATCTTCCTCTTCCAATTCATTTTCATTGTATCTGCTTGTAGAGGGCGTATCCAAGAAGGAATCTTCAAAACTGGAATTGCTCTTTTCCAGATCTTCTCTTATTTCATTCAGTCTTTTCTTCCTTTTCTCTGAATTTTCACTAAATTTTCTTCTTAATTTCTCAAATTCCCTCTTCTTTAAATTTAATTCATTCTTCAACTCTTCAATTTCCTGTTTAGTGTCTTTTTCAATTCTCACTGTATTTATGTCCTCTGTCATTTCTTCCAGCTCTTCATTCTGTACTTCTTCTTCCAGAATGGCTATTTCTTTCGCAGCTTCAAATGACTGTGGATTTGCAGATAAGACGGCTTTCCTAAAAAGGCTTTTTAACCCCTTTTTAAAAGAGTTGAGCAAAATAGCAGTTCTCAAGGAATCTTCATTATCAGACACAACATCTTGCGGAAAGGCAACATACGATTCAGCCTCTATTCGATTTGCATAATCACGAACACTTTCCCCTGTCATTTGTTTACAGTTTACCAGGGAAGCGACATTTTTGGCAATATTTTCTTTTTTCATAAAATTGTCCTTGAGTGTATTCACTAATTCTGAAAAATTCGTGCTTTGGTTTAGCTTCGGGATAGATTTAATCAGTCTTTCTGCACGACCAGATAATTTCAACTTCAGAACGAAAATTCTGTCTTTATTAGACCACTCGGCATGTTCAGCAACCAGAAGAAATTTCTCCAAAAATTCGTGAAAAGATTCATTTGCATTGCCAGCAAAACTTGGAATGGATCCAAGGAACTGTGATCCAATTCCGACCTTCACTTTGTCAGGGTCTCTGACAGCGGAAGCTGATCTGCCAGAACTTGGAGAAAGTCGTGGCGGAGACACCGAAGGCACACGGTTTCGTGAACCAGGTTGTGCAGAGGAGTCACTACTCCTGCTTGCTCTCGTATTTCTAGATTTAGGCATTTTTTTTTTTTTTTTTTTTTTTCACAAGGTTTTTCACCAAATAGATTCAAATTTATCACGAAACACAGTTTATTGTGGAAAAATGATTTCACTTTCACCAATATGTGATCAACAAGAGAATCTGACTTGATCCATTGAGTAACACAGTTCTTGTGAAGAGCAAGTCAGAAACACAATATTTGTGAAGTTGCCAGCACTTTTGCAACCAGCAAAATAATTTGTATGTGAAGATAATGTCAGAAAACACCCACTGAATTCTGTGTGATAATGCAGTGTCCAGCCAAGTAATAGTAGGAAAAACAACAATATTGTATGTGAATGTGCCAACAACTCTGATTTTTATAACCATCAGTAAGCCCAAAACGCTGATGACTGTGGCCACTGATTATGATATTTGTATGTGATAAATGCCAGTAATTCTGATATACAATCAGTGTATGTGAATCTGTCAACTCAAGCTTGTATTGATAATACAGTGTCGAGTCAAGTTAGTGTTGGACGACTAATCACCTCTGTCAACATAGGTGAGCAACCAATTGTATGTGAAACATGTCAAAGAAAAAAAAATTTTCCCTTTTCTTTTTAATATATTTGCATTAGCACAGCAACAAGAGACCAATATGTGTGCACTTAAGTTAATGTATGTGTTCTTGAAATTTTTAAATTTACTTTTTCCACATAAAATTTTGTGTGTATGACATATGAATTTGAGAAATATATGCAACAAATATTTTTCAATTACACATATAATCAGGTGCATATGGGCTTCTGTGCTTTTTGCACTTTCAACTTTATGACACATAAACAAAAATTTTCATGCCCATTAAACTCAAATATTTTGCACCACAAAATAATTTTCCACTTACTTCGACATGTTATTACTGCAATATATAATCACAATAAAAAAAATTTGCACTTTTTCATAAATTTATACTTCACTCACTGTAATACTCTGGGAAGGGATACGGCACCAATTTGTGGGAGCTGGGTCAGTACAAACAGCACCTACTGACTCCACCACCCACAACTTGTGAACTTAATTTCAAAATGCCCAAGAGACATGAATTTAACATGTTTACCATCAAAAATGTATCAGCAATAACACCAGGTTCAAGATTTAAAGGAGTTCCCAGTTTAGGAGAATTAATCCCAAATGATGTACAATGAGTAAAGTAAAATATGCAGACACAAATAAACAGGCTCATTTTAACACAAACTTAAATATTGATTTATTTTTAGATTTTTCAAAGAATTCAACATTTGCATTTTAACTTTCAATTATAAATAAAACTTCAGAGCTTCACTTATTAGACACATTTAACAGTGCTCTGGTAAAAATATATATGTTGCATAACAAGTATTCAATGTATTTAATCGTACGATCTTAAATCTTTCCAAATTTAACTTTAAATAATTTAATATGAGCCATTTTTGTTATTAAATTTAATTTCATCATGCCAGTGCCATTTCGGAAACATTGTTTCCGGAAAAAGAAAATTTACCTTGATACAAGATTAACAAATTTTTGGAGCTCCGTTTCGCATCAAAATATCACGGGTTTTTAGCTGGTAATTCAAAAAGTTCACAGGGCGAAACCAACGTAGATTCCAAAATCTTTAGAACCCGAACTTCCGTATACAATGCCTCGAATTGAACAAAACCGTCATTCTACGCTCTCAATTTCCAGAGTCGTCATCGGAATGTTCCTGGAATAAAAAAAATATAATTTAGAATAAATTTGCATCAGGATAATTAATGAAAGGTTCCAGGCTCCTCTTCTTCAGCTCCAGATGAACGGCAAGCCATTTTGGCCAAAGCCTTTTGTCTAAAAATTAGACAAAACTTTCGATGCGACCTTTCAGTCGAAAAATTCCAGCACCAAGCGAGCGAAAAATGGGTCCTCTGAGCCCACGCAAGTTCTCTTTCGCAAAAATGCGCCTCTTCCTGATTGGACGGCGCGCTCACATAGCAACTACACATCCAATACGTCACGCTCCACGGCCCGACACTAAGTCTAGACAAACCAACGCTTTCTCGACGAAATGCGCTTTTTAATGTAATTTCAATGGAAACAAGTGTTAGTAAAACACTGTACTGGCACGAACGGAGAGAAGGATGTTTCTCTCGCAGAAAATACAAAAAGGCTCATGGCGCAGAATTGCGACATGACACATCAGTGTAAGTAAAGGCAGTTCAAAATGTAAGGATTTCACTGCATTGTTCTGCAAATAAAGCTTTCTCCCAATTCATTTAATATTATTTTTGCGTGGGAGTAAATTCCAATCGCTTCATTTAATTAACAAAGAAATCCAATTAATACTTTTGGATTCGAAGTCGCCTCACAACTGTTTGTGAGTATTTAATAAACAAAACATTTATGTATCAGGAAAAACGTATTACATATATTTAGGAAAGTATTTACGCTTATATTCAGCGAATTAATTTTACTTTTCTAGATACTGCATTATTAGAAATATAAAATAAATTTCTTTTGAAAAAGAATGTTATAAACGAATTAATTAAAATAATTTGGCTAATCATTTCCTAAAATATAATTGCTAAAACTTTAGTTCATTTTTAGTATCGAACTTTCTTAAGCAGATAAAAAATTCTGATCAAATATTTTAGTTTTTCTCATTATTTTCCCTCGGAAGTTTTATATTTGAGCTAATTATGATTTATCGCATTTTATAATTCAAGTTAATTATAGATAACTGCAATTTAAATTATGGAATTATCTTCAATTATTCCAGAATTAGAAATTATCCGTTGAATTGCATTTTTTCAGCTTAAGTAAACTTGAGCATGAAAATAAAATCATTCAATTAACAATTGATTATAACTTTATTATATAACTTTGAAAGAATAAAATATTTATATTTTAAATAAACTCATCCCATTATCTATATATTTTGAAAGTAATCAAGCAAGGTGCAAGTTCTTAAATTTTTCGATGAAGTTATTTCTTTTTCAACTTAACAAAATATTTAAATAGTGTATAATCAAATGATACAACATTATGTAAAGCCTATGTTATAATATAATCCAGAACCTAAACATAAAAACTTTATTTTATTAAAACATTATTACCTTTATTTTATTGACATATTTTTTGTTATTTTACGTTCCCTACAATATACCGTATATGTTAAAGGAAATTTTTCTAATAGGGTTAAAAATCTGACTCTCTGATTTTGATAAATTTACGCACTTTGTTCATTTCTGAACGCGAATCAGACATTTTTGTCTATATCTGTGTCTGTGTGTCTATCTCTGTGTCACGTCTGTAAGACTTTGGGCGTGATAACGCTCAAACAAATTAAAGAAATAGAATAAAATTTGGTATGGCTATTTCAATCGATGAATTTCAGAGGTTTTTGATTACATGGTAAACGGATAAAGGGGAGGCCCTCAACTTTCCTTACATTTTTGCCAAAATCTAAAAAATGTTACAAAAGTAATAACGTTTAAAGTGTTAAGGAAATAGTCCTTTTATATGTAATTATATATTATCAGTAAATAACATTATTTATAGAAAGCTAACGTACGCCGTTAACGAGATATTACAATTTTTATCTGAAACGCAATAAATAAATAAATATAGTCACTATTATAAAATGGCTCTATACTTTGTGAATACGTTTACCCAAACATGAAGACAAACTAATTTAAAAATCATTCTCAACATATTAAACATTTGCTTTTCCACATTTCTTAAAATAATCAATAAATTTCATAGAAATCTATGAAATTTGATATGTATAACACACACTTTATATGTTTAGCACATTTTCATAGTTAAAAACAATAAACCTACCGATATTTAGTCAGGTCGGGTTATACAAAACTCCCTTATTTTTTTATCCCAGAATATTAATATTTGTTTATTTATTGAGAAAGTCATGTGTTGGACATATCATATATTTTTCTCGTCATTTTATCCAAATAGTCTAAAGGCAAAATAAAGAACATGCTTTAATTTATCAATATAGCATGCTTTATTTTATAAACCGAACCGTTTAAATTTATTGTTATATCTAATTTTTCATTTTAAGCACACTTTTATTTGAAAAATATGATGTAGGCTACACATAACTTTCCTTATATAATGCAATGAATTTACTTCTTTCACAGTTAAACACAGAACACAGTTAAATATTCACGGCATAGTGTTTCTAACGTTGAATTATACACTTGCAGCTTTCCTTTCATGACAACATGTAAAAGTTTTTCGTACCCAATTAACTTATATTTTACGCAATTCTAAATTAACAATTACCAATATTGATATCATTCTCAATAAGCAATTCCTCGCATTAAAATATTTTAATGATAAATTCACCAATTAGGCGTCATTTTTACAAATTTGATGATACTTTAGTCAATCTGGGGATATGCATCGCCAAGTTTGCCATATGTATCATTAAGTGTTGCAAACAAACGGAGAGAAACGCATTCCTTATATCCTAGAAGGTATGCGCGTCATACGGCGGAATTAAAAATTTGCAAATCATTGCCGCCTATTTAACGTCATTTTTATTCATTTGGTGACATTTTTGTTAATCTGGCAACATTTAAAAAAGGCTCCAAGTTTGCGACATTCCGTCAAATTGTTCGTCAAGCATTACGGACGGACTGACAAATGGGTTACTCTTATAGTCGTTTGTTATGTTCAAAATATTAAATTTCCACCAATTTGTCGTTATTCCCTTTGATTTATCACCATTTGTATTGATTTATCGTCAGTTTTATGAATTTAGCGACATTTTCGTCAATTTTCGTCAATCAAACTCGCCACGTTGGCGACATTCCGCCAAACTCGACGCCAAAATATCGCCAAGCGTTATGGACGGAGAAATAGGTTATCCTTATAGTAAATAAACGACTAATGGCGCCCAAATACAAAACTGTTATCCAAAGCATCTTCTCTCGTGAATGAAACGAGCTAGATTCACGACAATATTGATAGCATATTTATTGTATAATACTAGCAGCATACCCGTTCTTCGTACTGAGTATATAATATAAAGCAACTTATAATTCACAATCATGTGCAAATTCTGTTAAAATATTAATTTTATTGCTTCGAAAGAGAAGTTTAAGAATATCTGTTCTCAGTATGGAAAATTATCTTCACGGGCAGATCTGAAGAATTAAAGCATCCTGACCCCTTTTGAAAGAAAATATACAAAAATATGAAATTGAATCAATATATACAAAATAAAAGCGCTAAAATTGTATAGGACCCGTACTACTTATATACTCGAATATTAGAAGATATAACCTGTATTAGTAGATTACATGTATAAAGTGAAAATATCAATAAACCCGTAATTGACTCCAATATATGCTAGAATGAAAACACTAAAATTAGATGGGAATATATATATATGTATCCCCGTACTACTTATATTGTCGCAGATTATAAAATATGCCTGTGCTGTCCACATCAGATTTTTTACATAGCACGCTTTGGCCCGATAAAAGAAAAACATTTCTATAAAAATGTTAAAAATAATTCGCGTAAATAAAGAAAAATGAAATATTCTTTCCTGGATGCCCTAAACTGATTTCTATGTCTGGAAACACAAATAGAAACACAACTGTACTAAATATGATTCATGAAAGTATCTCTCTAAGTGGCCAGACTGCTGTGAGTATACATTAATTGTCGGAAACGAACGCAGAGCTCCAGTGAAGCAGTAACATTAAATATTCTCTTGCTGACGCCTTATACTGACATACTTTTTGTCCATCCACAATAAATAAAGCTGAGCATATGATTTATCAACTTAGCTCAGGAAACGCCTCAGAAACGAGCTCTTTCGGATATAAACTGTTAATGCTAGATCGGTTCCATGTTTCAATTACGCCTCTTCAGCAAAAGGAAATATGTACTATGTATCGCTATTTGGTGTCAGTTTGGTTTTATACCGAAAGTTTTTAACAGTTCAAAAGTTCCATATCAGTTCATAAATATAATCACTTCATAGTTATAATTCAGGAAATAACCTAAAAGAAATTACTGATAACATATACAATCAAACCCCTTTTGGCTCGATCTAAATCCGTACTAATTAAATTTTATTTTTTCATGGGGTTAATCAAGAAATTTTTCAGTTTAATATATACTAGAACAAATTGCCCGGCGTTGCGCGAGTCTTATATAGGCGCCCGCTACTTAAATAACGCAAATACATAACACCATACTCAATTTCCAAATCTGTTTTTAACTAAAATCTTCTCGCAATACAAATAAAAGAAAATACTTGAAGTTCAAAAAAAAAAAAGGTCCTTTAACCTCGAAGTAAAATATTGCTATGTTAGCGAGTTTTCATCCAATTTAAGTCAAATTTTAGCACAATATTCATAATGATAATATAGTATTAAATTAAAAGAAGAAAGATCAATCATGCATAAAGCTTTGATTATGAACACTTTCCAACTGAAATGCAATTCTATTTGAACATCTCTAAAATGCGATACATTCAGCGGTGATATTTTTTAATTATCACCAAACTACAATAATTTATTCTACTTGAAAACTCCAAACTTCATCGAAAAAAATTAACTTTGTTTAAATGACGTCATCGAAATATAAATCGTCTGGCTCCCTATGTAAAATTAGTGAATATTTCATTTATGCATTTTTATTCCAGACTCCGGAGTTAAGTAATTTTGCATGAAAAAATTTCAGCAATTCTTATACAACTCATCTTACAGTCACTTGTTTACATTCTACATCCATTAAAATTAAGCTTCGTTGCAGAAATAATCGAAGTTTGATGATCATTTAAACTCAAAAATATTATAACTGCGTTGGCGCAAAATATAGATGCAAAGAAAAAACGCAAAAATAAAGCGGTTTTAGGACGGATGCAGTATTAAATATAAATTTAAAAGAACTTTAAAAATTACGATTTTTACTTTGGAAAGAAAGATGGATGTCATATTTTATTCTGAAATGGGTCACGTGATCTCTTCATATAATATGGGTGTAATTATTATTTTGATTTTTATTTCAAAAACTACCAAACATATTTTCCTGAAATTTTATTTAGATATTTTACCGGATACTTTGAATTTTTCCTAAAATTTTCATAGCATTTTGTGAATTCTAACTTTGTTTAAAAAATGTTTGAAAAATTAGGTCCCATAAGGTTCAATATATTTCATTTTTACAACCCGGGTTCAATCCAAAACTAATCGAGTGATATTATTCATTTACATTTCCATATGTCCCACAAACCGTCTCAACAAACTAAAATTTCATTTTGATAACGTCATTTTTACGGCAGTTATCGTGCAAACGGACAGACAGACAGGCAGAATGAACAAAGCCATAAACACTTTTCAACTATGTTGTAAAGTGTTAAAAATTAGGATGAAATCTTTTATATTCGTATATATTGCAGACAAAGCGTCTACTACCTAGTCTTAAATTATCGTATGTAGCAGCAAAAAAAAAAAGAACTAATTTAATTTGACAAAATGACACAAAATAGTTATTTCAGACTTTTAACTTTCGTCAATTTTAAACCTCTGTACCAAATTTCATGGCTGTACGATGCTTAAATTTCCCGTTATAGACGACACACACACAAACATATTCCTTTATGTGAGATTGTTATATGCATTGCAATGAAATATTAATTGCTTTTATATATAACAAATGCCATACACAGTGAATTACACAAATTTATTAATAAATAAATATGACATACATAATCTTATTTCTTCTCACAAATCAGATGAACCACTAAATTTCAAAATTCATATGTTTAACATCATCACAATTCATTTACGTATACTATACTTTTTTTATGTCAGAAGATGTATTTAAAGCCTGGACACAAATACATGAATAGTGGGTGCGATTCTTCTGATACTTGTCGTTATATTCAACAATGAGTGAGACCAGTCAAAGGCTGATCTCATTGGTGTCTGTCTGGTGGTACAAATTGACGTTATAAAGTGGTGAATTTACAGTTTCATGACAATCAAGTGGAACAGTTGCTTAAGTGGAAATCCCCACGGGCTGATTCCATGTCACGTTATGCAATGTAATCATGAGACAGCCAGGTATTGAGGGACAGGAAACAATCCCTGCCCTACAGCATAGCGAATATAGCGGAAAAAGCTCTTTTAAGAAAATCATGATATTAAAAAGAGATGACTAAGCAATCTGACCGGTGCAATGAGGACACAAAATTGGTGAGATGATAATAATGTTCAGTAACTGCATGAAAGGTGTTTGAAATGCCAAAATCACGTACAAGCTAAAATATGAGAATATCGGCCCCAACATTGAAATGCTCAATGATTCCGCCACAGAGTACACGAATGAAAGCAGCTTCTACTATATGGGGTTACGTGCCGACTTCTTGAAATTGTTATAATACGAGGTGCTTTAAGTGAATTTAGCCAATTAACAAATTTAGAATAACTGACTGGCATCACATACTTTGATTCTCCTAATATTTCTTGTTGACTACATTATATTAAAATTATTAATGTAAGTAATAAATAGATTAAATTTAATTATGAGTATTTATTGACCTACCCACTAATTAAATTCCCTTTACAGCGGATCATGTAATAATGGTGTATTATAGGTATTAAACACAATGTAATAATGTTATGATGATTCATATGTTCTGGTATTTTATTTCAAATTAATAAACTATTGTAACGTCCTTTGAAAGTCCTTTAAAATCCTTACTCTTCCCCTAAATGGAATTTTATATCCCATCCTGATGAAAACCAAACAATCACAACTCCTAATACTCCGAAAATTATACACAGACACAAAAGCATACTTCTTGCATACATAAACAAAAGCATACTTCTTGTACATATGGCAATACACCGAAATCGCACAGAAATAAAATAACGTTCCGGTAGTAATACTACTCACAGCATTTCGTACTCGATCACCCCAAGCAAATACCATGATAAAAACATTATATTCCTCCAAGACAATTGCTTAGAACGCATGTGCACCGTGCAATATTTATTTTCAAGTCGAAAAACCTTGCAGCCCGAGATCTATCCAAGAACGCTTTGCAGAAACTTTCCGTGGCACAGATTCACCGTTGGAACTTACTTCCAGAACGCGAAGGGCCGAAAACTTTGATTTCGTCACAAAACAGAATCCACAGGTTTGTCAAGATATCGCTGTGATTGGTCACTGAAAGCCGAATATCTGATAAATTGTTAGTTTACAGTAAAATTATAACCATATGCAAATGAAGAATATAATAACAAATAGGTCACTGTAATCTCATATTATTTACTAATTATGCTAATTACTCTAACTTTCCAGTACATTTTAAGTGGAATTTTCCTTACATTTACTTACATTTTCATTAACTAAATTGTTTCGTAATATATCGCTTTTACCCTTCTTTCCCAGATAATAAAACTCTTACTAAGTGATTTTCTAGAGTGACAAACGCAAACATTTAATTTCTCAAAAAAGTCGCAAGCTTCAAGGCTCAAACTTGACTGAATGATTCACTATCTGGCCTACTTAGGATTCAGGTTTGCATAGGAATCAGGTTTGAATCCCGGGAAAGGATAAAGAGCTCTTTATATTCTTGCATGACCATATTATTTTGTAATTCACTTAAAACTATGGCTGCTGGTAAAAGTAGCTGTAGTCTGCATAAAAAGTGCAGTAGAACGCTAAAATAATGCAATCTAGACAAATCTAGTCCTATCTAAGAGCTACTCGTATGAACCAAAAAGAGTTTTCTGGTTAAATGCAATTATTTTAACAAATTATTTTCGACTTTCTTCAAGGTACAGGTAGAGATAGATCCTTGTCTGTTCATACATGCTCATATATTGTTTCGTGATTCACTTAAAACTCTTGTTTAAAGTAGCTATAATCTATATAAAAAGTGCAGAAGAACCGCCAAGCAGTACAAACTATGTAGTCTAGACTAGTTCTATCTAAGAGTTATAAGTATGAAAAAAGCAATTTTCTTGTTAAATCATTTTTTAAAAAAATTACTTTTTACCTCCTATAAGGTACTGGTAGAGAGCCCTGTGTATTTATACTACATGCTTATATCACTCAAATATGTTTCGTAAATCACTGAAATATGTCTCTCATGGTCAAAGTAGTAATATGCACAAAAGTGCGGTAAAATGCCCAGACAGTACGATCTAGTTCAGTCTAGTCCTATCTAAATGTTTATGAACCAAACATTTAACGAGTGAGTGAATTTGAGGGTGATGTATCAAAATTATCCAGCTCTTCCATTATAGAATCTTGTTTTTGGTGTCATTTGGTTCATTTGGGGTGAATGCAAGAAAGCAATGTAATATGCATTGAACTGACTGATTGAGTAAGTGAAGGAATTATGTATCTTCTTCTATAAAATTTTAGTTTGGGTGTGATTTCGCTCATTTGGAGTGAATGCAAGCTAACAATATAATATGAATTGAGTTGATTGATTGGCTGAGTAAATGAGTGAGTGCATGAAAGGAGGATGTATCAAAATTATCGAGCTCTTCCATTATAGAATCTTTGGTGTCATTTGGTTCATTTGGGGTGAATGCTGGCAAACAATATAATATGAATTGAACTGACTGATTGGCTGAGTAAGTGAGTGAGTGAGTGAGTGAAAGGATGGTGTATCAAAATTATTGAGCTCTTCCATTATAGAACCTTGGTTTTGGTGTCATTTGGTTCATTTGGGGTGCATGCGGGCAAGCAATATATTATACACTGAACTGGCTGATTGAGTAAGTGAGTGCAAGAATTATGTATAGAAAATTATAGAGCTCTTTAACTATAGAATCTTGGTATTGGTGTCATTTGGATTATTTAGGGTGAATGCAAGCAAAGAATATAATACGAATTGAACTGAGTGATTGACTAAGTGAGTGAGTAAAAGGATGATGTATCAAAATGATCGAGTTCTCGAAAACAACTCCCAAGCAAGAACTGTCAACTGTTGACAGTTCTTGCTTAGTATTTATTAAGTAAAGACACTGTTTGGACTTGAGAAAAAAAGATCAAAACTCCCTTGAAACAATTGTTGTCATATTTGCATATGTCTACTTTCTTATAGGAAATACTAATTGTGTTGTGGTCCATTTTACTGTTCTGTAAATATCATTTGCTTCTCAATTTAAATTTTCAAATGAAATTGTTATTTTTTTTTTCAAATCTTTACCTATTTTTTATAATGTTTTTACAATTTTCGAAAAAAAATGTTCAAAAGGTAATATGTTTCTCCTTGTCTGAACTTCCCTAAAATCAATAGGCCACTGGCATATATTTATCTAAATTTCATCCAATTTTTCAATTTGTTTAGGAGATACAGCGCGTTATATGGAAAAGTTAAATTTTATATATCTCGAGAACGGCTCATGATAACTCCTAAACAATGATGCTCATTTATTTGTGGTTACTTACAAGACGGCTACATACTTGATAATAGTGAATATATTTACAGCATTTTATCAATGCAAATAAAAATTGAGCGAATCTCGAGAACAGTTTATTTCGATTTTCGAAAAATGTTTTTGGAAAAATTGAGCGATATTCACTGGTCGGACCATCTTGAAAATTAGAATAATCGTGCCTAATATATTCAAGAGATATTGTCGCCACAGGTTTAGAGACATATTTTTGGGGCGGGATAGCTCAGTGGTCAACGGACGGGAGTTACA
The DNA here is from genome assembly GCA_951213105.1 of Amaurobius ferox. Classification (NCBI taxonomy): domain Eukaryota; kingdom Metazoa; phylum Arthropoda; class Arachnida; order Araneae; family Amaurobiidae; genus Amaurobius; species Amaurobius ferox. The sequence goes on from OX578133.1 coordinate 61,545,082, forward strand.
GGCCTGCGTTCGATTCCCAACGCTGCTCAGGATATCCCCACATCTACTAAGAATACGGATACGTTAAATCTATGGGTTCGAAAGTCCTTAAAATATGGTGGTGGGAGAAGAAGGGTGCGGTTTCTGTGGATGTCTCCGCACAGGTTTCCGGTCTAAATTGGGTGCAACTTTCCCGGTAGTTCAAACAGTTACTTTTAGGTAAGTGGGGCAGTCTGGATTGAAAGAAAAAAAAGAAACGAAAAAAAAAAGAGACACATCCAAAAACGGTTGTTTCGCATTCAGCAATGCTCAATACATGTAGATCCATTAACATCCAAGAGTCCAATTTTGGACAGCATCACAACAATTTCCTTGTACATATATTATGAGTTATGAAGAAAATATAAAAACTACAAATATCACATTATCCCGAAATGAATGCTCTTGTACTAATAGTGAGGAAATGTTGCAGATTCAAGAATATTGTGTGCTTGAGAAATTTTGCTTCCTGACTGAATCAATAAACTTTAAGAAGTAATCCACTTAAACCTGAAGAGTTTGCAATTAATTGAGAACAGTTTTAAAAATGTAAAACCGACTCTTATATTTTTTAAATATCCCCAAGCAGCGGATGTCGATACAAAAAAAAAACAGTAATGAACAGAATATGAATTTAGTGCTTAAACGCATTTAAATCTGTTTATAATTAATTTTCGAAAATAAAAGAGGTAAACAGTGAAAATTCTATCACTTTCTTTAAATTATCAAATATAAAAAAAGGTTATTATAGTATACATTGTATATAGCAAAAGTATGTATAGTGTCTATCAAAAGTATACAAGGTATCCTAAAAATATTGACCTCGGCTTTTATCCCTTAAATTTTGATCTTAGATATATATAATAAATTACAAAGTTGTGTAAAAAAGGGTACAGAATTTTATAAAATCGATAAAAATTTTCAAGGGAATTAAATTTTAAGAAATACAAAATTTAAATTTTTATACGACCCCCGTACAAAAACATTTCCAATGAGTAAAATGTGCTCCATACACTAATAAGGTGATGTACAACATTTCAGTATTTTATCATAAAAAGTCCCAGAGATATGTTTAAACAAAGTTGCTGAGGGAATAGTCACAAATTAAAATGTAAATGTTTACAGCAAGTGTGCAAATGAAGCAAAGCAGAGATGCATCATTGGCATGGGTGGAAAACATTTTGAACAAACTTTGTAATCTTTGTATAAAGTTATTATTTCTACACGGTGTAGATACTTCTGTACCAATAAATAGCAAAATTATTATTAATCATTGCTTTCTTTCGTAATTTGTGTATGACCCCTGAAACGCGATCTGCCGACATGGTTTTCCCCTCTGAGAACCCATGTCGATGCATCGAAAAGTGGTTTAAGTCAGCATTTTTGTCTGTTCATATCTCTAGGACTTTTTATGATAAAATGCTGAAATTTTGTACATTACCTTATTAGTGTATGAGACACATTTTACTCATCGGAAATGTTTTTGTACGGGGACCGTATAAAAATTTAAATTTTGTATTTCTTAAAATTAATTCCCTTGAAAATTTTAATCTATTTCATAAAATTCTGTACATTTTTTAAGCAACTTTGTAATTTATTATATATGTCTAAGATCAATATTGAAGGAATAAAAGCCGACGTCAATGTTTTTGGGACACCCTGTATATTGAACTTTATCGAGTATAAAAAAGTATATTCATGCATTTTAAAAGAATAAATATAATTTTAATATATAATTAACGTTTCAGCATGTCTAAACAATATTTATATTTTATTTTCAAAACCAAAGTTCGTCTTGTACATATTCGGAAAAAGTGTAATTAGGTATTATCTATCTATATAATTATTTTTTGTAAAAAGTTCTATGTTTGTATCTATGTATGTATATATCCCTTATTTCCAAGCTAAACCTTGGACTAAAACAGTTTTTTCTTTTTATTTAATTTAGCTAATGATCCAAGGAGTTGCATAAAACTTTCGAAAATTGAATAGATTGTTAAAAATTTTCAAAAACCTCATAAAAAGGGCGAAAAATCGATGCATTTTAAATATCCTCCATGAGTTTGTGCACTATAATTTCGCCTTTTGTAAAGCGAAAGCTAAATATATGGAGAAAGGAATTGAAGAGCTGAAAAATAGAAGTTATTAATAGTTTTTATACAGATTTTTTAAAGATGTACGAATACAAAAAACCTCTATAAAAGGGCAAAAATTCAACCCATTTTCTCTCCACTAGCTTTTGCGCTGTAATATCGTTTTTTTTTTTGTTTTGTTTTTTAAGGCAAATGGATTAGGAAACGGTCCTAATTTGTCGATTGAATGGAAAATGTTAAAAAATCACTAGTTTTACGATATAGATTTTTAAAAGATGGAGAAATTACCGCGGATAAATGCGAAAATTGTGGCTGATGTTAGAATTTGTTACGTCCCAGCCCCTTTTGAATTTGAATAAGTACCTTTTGCCTTGCAAGGTTGCCGTTACAAGGTTGCTTTACTTTTGCCTTTACAAGGTTGGTTGGTTTCCTTTTAATAGATTAATACTATGATATTTTTCGAAGGCGGATCTAAATTGATGCTAAATCGATGCTAGAATGATGCTTTTTTTTTAAATACGTCTTTGTGCCTGCGTCTGGTTGCCTTGCAAGTTTGCCTTACTTTTGCCTTTACAAGGTTGGTTGGTTTCCTTTTAATAGGTTAATACTATGATATTTTTTGAAGGAGGATCTAAATTAATAAAAAGGTATGAGAATGCGAATAAAATATTCACATAGCATTGCACTATTTGAATATATTTTAACACTTCTTTTCCCAGAATGATGCTTTTTTTTAAATACGTCTTTGTGCAATCACAAAGCTAGCTGACTATTGAGGGTTAAAGGTGCTTATTTAGGGCATAGTAAGCCAATATTTGTTCCCTGGTGGTCTAATGTTCTCCGTAAATGGCGCATCCAGTATAGAAGGCTTTTTAATAGGGCCAAAAAAGGGGTGAGTGGCAGAATTATCATTACCGGTCTTTATGTGGTGCACAAACGAAAACATTTTGAATAAAATCATTCGACATACAACTACCACAATTACTGCAGCATTTAAACTTGGAAATAATATTATGATTTAGGAACATCTGATTAATTATGTAATTATTTAAACCATTGCGTTGTTACATGAAATACGGCGTTAACCCACCGTTATTCTTTGGTGCAAGTCCTGGAATAGAATATTTATTAACTTAATACTATAATTAATTGCACCATTTTAACTTTAAAATAAAATCATTTATTAACAATATAGATTACATATCAAATTAATTACAGCAATTATTCATATTAATTGCGGCGGAGAGAGTAAATGTGAGACCAGTTATGCTTAAAAATGCCTAAAATCATTGATTACCTTCAACAATAATTGAGGAACACATACGTTCAAGTTTGTCTTTGGACATTGATCTCAACTCTTACATCAGAGTATTTTATACAGGTACCAACTCAGGGTGTGGTACTGCTAATTGTACTGCAGTTGATCTGGCATCTGCCGTTGACGTTCTGTATATTCTTCTTATGTCAAGACATTGGACATTTCTGTGGAATTTCTATGGAACACTCTGTTTGCAAAACTTGCGGAATACTTCTCTACTGCATCTCTCTATGAAAAATATCCTTTGCCGTCGAAGTCATCGTGAAATCTCTCATAGAAGTTGGTTTAAATATCACCTGGAACCTTTTGTTTCCGCTTCTTTTGCCTGCGGTGTTGTTGTTGAAACCCAGACCGTCCGACCTACCAGAAAGGTGTAAGGTAACTGTTTGGACGGTCGGGAAGTGCCACCCAATTTAGACCGGAACCCAGTGGGGGAGGCATCCACAGGGACCGTACCCTCCTTCCCCTACCACCAACCTCTCGGAAGGACTTTCGGACCCTTATGACCCCTGTTTCTGCATTAGCACGAATACAGGTCCAGTGACACCAGAAGAAGGACAGAGAGAATGACACACAAGACAAGAATACAAAGTTTATTAATACATGCAAGCATCACTGACTAAGATCTGAAGGGTGCAGCTTCTCATTTAACGAGGACCCAGAAGGCGGAAGACTGTCTTCATCCTCAGGAAAACAACCATGCCTTACTCGGGATTCGAACCCAAGCCCACTAGACAGCAGTCGGTGACGCTATCCACTTCACCACCTGGGCGGCGTAACATCCCTTGTCGCTCTGATTGGCCGATCGTAGGGCAATGCGATCAGACATCTTCCATAATTGGTCACCGTTTTTAACCATTCTCGTGACTAGATGTAGTCCCTTAGGTTTATGGCCTAATTGACCTTTTGGGTCAAAGTGTTGTAAAAACTGGCATCGTTACGTCTGCTGCTATTGTTAAACATCACAGCCATCGTAAATATTGAACATAAAGCTGTCTCCGCTACATCTTACTCAAAATCTGGTCTCACACTTTATAAGAAAGCCGTCAGAAAATTCAAGAAAATTTCTTGGAGAAATTACTGTGATGGTATAAAGAAATATCTTCTATGGCAAGATTAATCAACATTATGTCAAAAATTAGAAATTGTAATACCATTAAGTTACCCAAGGATAAGTTCCCTAAATTTGGGGAGGATACCCTGACGGAATTGTTCAGGGTTCACTTTCCGGATTCAAAGATGAATAGCTGTAACATTGTCCCTATTGCGTTTTCCACTTTCACCTGTGATAGAAGTAATTGAGATAATGTCAAGAAGGTTATCACTTTTGATTGAATCGTGTGGATGATTAATTCCTTCAGGCCCTATAAAACTCTGAGGATGAATGGCATTATTTCAGTTCTTTAAAGAGGGGGATTCAGGTGTTTATCATCATTCTCTGTAGAATCTACAGAGCTCATATTGCTTTTAGGCACATACCGACTACCTGGAGACGTACCAAATTTATCTTTATTCCCTAGATTGGGAAATATAACTATTATGAGGCCAAATATTGTCGACCCACAATCCTTATGGCATTTATTTTAAAGACAATTGAAAAGCTTATTGATAAGTATATTGGGGAAAACATGTTGGTGGCGATACCATAAACTAACTCCCAGTATACCTATCAGCCTTACAAATCCACGGAAATTGCTCTATACAGTCTCTCCCTATACAGTCATTTTGGAAAGTAACATGAATACTAAAGAAATAGCACTGTCTGTCTTTCTTGATATTGAGAGAGCCTTTAGCAAAGAGTCCATTGACACCATCCTTTATGCCCTTGATAGGAAAGGTGTCGATGTAACAATTTCTCACCGAATTGGGAATCTGCTATCTACTAGGTACATTAATACCTAGAGAAAACATGATGGTTCATGCTCATGCAGGTTGTTCGCAGGGTGTATTCTTTCATCTTCCTCATGGTGCATTGTTGTGAATTCTCTTCTGGAGTATATAATTTTCTTTGGCTGTAGCCAGAGACGATATGGAAGAGAGGCTGGGGGGAAATTGAAGGAGGAGCTGAACAGTCTTAAAGGAAAGGCTCACCAAAAACTCAATATTTAGCATTTATAAACCATAATAGTTACTATTACATATTTTAATTCATATAAATTATTAACAAATAATTGCATATTTATATTTGCAAGCTAAGAGCTGATTATTGATATCCATATAGCTACTATACACCAATATTAATATATAATAATTACGATTGATTTTAATGTAAGCATTAACTAGTAATAAAGATGTTAATAATTTGTAGAAACATTCTGAAAGTTAATACAAATTAATGCTTAATATTAACTCTTACCTACTTATCAGTTGATTTTGACTCTATAATGTAACACCACAATAATACAAAAGTATCCTAAATACGATTGTCATATTTTAAAAATATTTTTACAATAAATATATAAATAAATTGATCATTAGTATAATCGCAAATTCAGCTAAATTAAAAAATCTATAAAACGAAGTAAATTATAAAAAAATCTCAAAGAAATTTTTTATGCAAAATTTGAATGACATTTTATATGACATTTCATAACACTGATAAAAATTTTAAATTTTTATCAGTGTTATGAAATGTTTACCCCCTGATAAAAATTTTAAATTTTTATCAAGGGGTTGAGTATACCTCTTGGGGGGCTCAGCCACCTCTGCCCCCCCCCCCAGTTGGCTACGGTCCTATCTCGAGAACATCAGAAGCTCCGGTTTATCCTGTATTAGATTAGCCGATGATGTCATCATTGCTAGGAGGCAAATTTGGAAGTACGGTCCCTAATATCATGTCTGGTATCCTTAGGAGTGTTGAGATTTGGTGCAACAATGTGGCTTTTTTTTATATTCACAAATAACTGTCATGATTGCATTTACAAGAAAAGAATTCTCAATCTTAAGGACATGTGTTTCTTTGGTCAGAATCTTGTCTGTTCCAAGGAAGTAGAATTCTTGTAAATTTACTTTGGCATAGGCCTTAAATGAACTAAACACTTTGAATATTGTGTGGCTAAGGCAAACGATGTTTTTTGGTCTTGCAGAAGTGCTATTCGGATAACCTGGGGTTTAAATTCCAAGGCAATCCATTGAATTTTTTCCATAATCATTTGTCCCATCATTCCCTATATCTCTCAAATGCGATTCTGCTAAGTTAAATTTAAATAGGCTTCAAAGGATGGTTTGTGCAGCAATTTCTGGACGTGTCGAGATAGAGGCTCTGATATACTTAAAGAGGCTTAAGTATTTGAGACACTGGAAGGATTACTCAAAATACATGTCTTGGAGTGATCTTGAAACTAATGCTACGAAAGACTCATATCTCAGTATGCCTTCTGATGGTATGCTTATCAGGTTTGTTTGTTCCCTCACAATATGACTGAAGGAAGTCTCCTACCTACAACAAGGGACATGTTTTTTGTTTATTTGATTAAAAAAGTGATTACTAAAAAAGTGGCCGCTAGCAAGCTGCATGCACAGCAAATTTCGACACTTAGCAAGTTTCATTCTACTACTGCATGCTGGAGAACATTAAAAAGCGCGAAACCGATCCACTGAAGCTGGAATCTAGCTTATCTTTGGTAACTCTCTCTTTCTGACGCAGTTTGTGAGTGTGAGCTTGTTTTAACTGATTAAATCTACTGATTTAAACGATAAATTAAATCAACAATCTCAGAGAAAAGTAACAGTTTTCAGAAAAATATATTTCATAAACTATTCATCTAAAATAAATGTACGTAAGAAAAAGGGTGAAGATGTAGCATCTGACGCCAATGACTCCTCATGAAATCTCTTTAGTGTCATAATTGACTTACAAAATGACTGTCAGAATATCACAACGTTATGGTAATGGGATAAATAGACCTCTTACCCGGAACAAAAGTACTTTGAATGTCGAATTTTACTGCCCAACTTCATTTTTAAGAGGCTATTGAAACAAAAATAATAAAATAATTTATGATCTTCTCTGCTGTCTGATATTGTGCGGAATGTAAGTAGAAAAATATTCATCTTTTATGTTAACTTCTAAAAGCTTCATATTAAGTTTGTATCAAAATGAAATGGATCTGCTATAAAAATTGGTAAGAGCACTTTTGTCAGCTCTATATGTGCTTTGGAACTTAATTATATACTTAAAGGTGCAGAAAAATGAAAATTTTCAGATTAAATGAGGTGTTTTGGTTAACTTTTAAATTATCTTCTTTTGAGGAAATATTCTCATATCTTAGCAGCTAAAGAAAAACTAAAGACGCGAAATTAGATGTGCAAGTAGAATAGAAGATGTTTTGGTATAAAATCATATGATGTATTCAACTTGGAAGACAGCTTTTATAAATATAAAATAATATTCAAGCAACGAAATTTTTAAAATATTGTTTGTAAAACTTTTATTTAACTCGTCATGACCGATGTGTGGTTGGTTGTGTCTGTTTCAACTTCTTTGATGGCATTCTCATACTTTCCTATGTCCTAGAGAACTGAAATCTTGTACTCAGCTTAGTTTACACAGCTTTTGATGCTGATATTGTTCTTGTAAATTATCCCATGAGATTTATTTCTGATGTAGTTAATGTTAATCATGCAACCGTGAATGATATTTTGGATAGTAACAATAGACGAAAGGGTTTTGACTCGTTGGGTTTTGATAGTATTCCTGCGTATATTATTAAAGCGTGTTCTACTTATCTTGTTGTGTATCCTTTACTAATTATTTTCATCTTATCTATCGGTTGTAATGTGTGTTACATATGGCTTTATTCCGGAAATTAATCCATACAGATTAGACAGCCCACAACATTATAAAGGATCAGGAAAAGAACAAGGAACAATAAAATAACAACAATAAACAAGAAATATATACACAAATAAAATAGTTTAGTCACAAAGAGTTCATACCTGTCCTGGCATCTCAATACAATTTGCTAATGTCTCCGTTTCTCTGTGAGTTTTTGTCAAGTCCAGGGCAAGTTAGAAGGTGATCTGAATTCATGACGTCTGCTCTACAAATCTGGCAAACGTTCGTAGGAAATATGCCGATTTTGAACAAATGTTCTGCCAAGCAGTCATGTCCAGTCTGTAGCCTGAAATTTGCCACTGCCTCCTTGCGGAGTTTGTGGCCATACGATCTCCAACAGTCTTGAATGTTTCCCCAGATTTTACCTTTGTCTAAGTCTGTAAAAAAATGAGACGGTTGTAATGTTTTTCCGTATGAGTGGAAGAGATCTGAGAATTATTTCTCTTTTCAAGAGGGGTGGCAAATGTTATATTGAAATTTACAGGCCCATCTCTATTATTTCACCATTTGCTAAAGTTCCTAAATTTATATTAAATAAGTGCCTTTACAGTCAAGTTCGGTCTTTTATTTCTATTAATCAGCATGCTCTTATGAGTGGTAGGTCTACTATCACTCATCTTCGTTTCTTTAATTCTTAAGCTATTGACGCACTTAAATCGAAGAGCCAGTTGGGTGTTATTTTAAATTGTTTTTTCTACAGCTTCGGTAGATCATGGTCATTTAATTCATAAATGGAAGAGTATCGTCTTTTGTTCTGATTGGTGATGTTATTAAAATCTTATTTAACGTCTAGGTTTCAGTGTATTAATTATGATTCGTGCAGGAGTAAAGGCGTTTCGGCTACTTTTGGTATGCCGAGGGCTATTTCCTTGATCTCTTGTTATTGATTATTTGTAACACTTTACAACAAAGTTGAAAAGTGTTTATGACTTTGTTCATTCATTCTGTCTGTCTGTCTGTCTGTCCGTTAGCACGATAACTGCCGTAAAAATGACTTAATCAAAATGAAATTTTAGTATGTTGTTCAGACGGTCTATAGGACCTATGGGAATATAAATGAATAATATCACCCAATTAGTTTTGGATTGAACCCGGGTTCAAAAAATGGAATACACTGAGCCCTATGGGACCTAATTTTTCAAGCATTTTTTAAGCGGATTTAAAATTCACAAATTGCTTCGGAAATTTTAGGCAATATTCAAATTGTTCCATAAAATATATAAAAAAAAATTCAGCGAAATATATTCAGTTGTTTCTTAAATAAAAATTAAAATAATAATAACACCTCTTATATGAAGCGATCACGTGTCCATGATATGAAACGATCACATGACCCACTTCAAAATGATATATGGCATCCATCTTGTGTCAAAATCGCGATTTTTAAAGTTCTTTTTCATTCATATTGAGTGTTGTATCCGTCCTAAAACTACTTTATTTTTGCCTAAATTCTTTGCATCTACATACTGAAACAACGCAATGACAATATATATCAGTTTAAATGCTCTTCCAAATTTGATTATTTCTACTATTAAGCCTATTTTTCACCTATGTAAAATGTAAACAGCAAAATATATAGAATGAGTTGTATTAGAATCGCTGTAATTCTTTAACACAAAATCATTTAGTCCATGGAGTCTGCTTAGCTGATATGAATGAAATATTAATTGATTTTAGAAAGAGAAGGACGATATTTTTCGATGAAGTTTTACGCTTAGAGTTTACTTACTTGCAGCTCAATGGTCTTAATTTTTAAATAAAATAAATTATTATAGTATTGTGATGAATGACATGAATGGGGGAATTATTTATGAATGAAATGTTGCTTTTATAGAGAAAGCCAGGCGTGTTATTTTTTATGACGTCATTTGAATGGATTTCAGTTGTTTTCGATGAAGTTTTCAAATATAATAAATTATCGTAGTATTATGATAATTCTAAAATTATTACCGAGGAATGTATCACATTTTAGAGATGTTTAAACCAAGCAATTTATACTTTAATGCCGTCATTTGAATGAAGTTAATTTTTTTCGATGAAGGTTTAAGGTTTCAAATATAATAAATTAATGTAGTATTGTGATAAGTTTTAAAATATTACCGAGGAATGTATTGCATTTTAGACATGTTTAAATAAAATTGCATTGAAGTTGGAAAGTGTTTTATAATCAATGCTTTAAGCATGATTGATCTTTCTTGTTTTTATTAATGATCTTGCTGATTGTTTTAAAAGTCACCTATTTTGAGCCGATAATATGAATTTTTTCTATCCAATCGATTTTTCTAGCTGTTGTGTCGATATTCAGTCTGATTTGCTAATCCTTTATAAGTGGTATAATAATAGCCATCTTCATCTCAATATTAGCGAATGTAGTATTGGTTCTTTTACTCATAAAAAAGTACCTATTTTATGTTCTTATAGTATTAGCAAGTCTGCTTTGGCTAAGAACTTCTCGGTTACTAATCTTGGTATTATTTATATTTCTTATTTCTCTTTCTTTGCCTCATATTTCTGGCATTTGTGCTAAATTCTTTAAGAAACTTTGTACCATAAAGAGGATTGCTCAGGATGTTATACATGTAGATACCGTTATTGTACCGTTAATGTGTTGATTAACTCGAGGATAGATGGTATGACTCGAGGTATATGCTAACAATATTAAAATTATTCAAAATAAATTGTTGAGGTATTTATATTATAAGAAAACTGATATTTACGCTTATACTTTATCTGTTGCGTTTCTTCGAAGTACGTTTAATATTAAAAGCAGAAGTGATTTCATTCTGTTTTTTTTCCTTTAAAATTGTATTCAACAACAGAATTGATTGTATTCTTGTGTTAAATGAAATCGGATTTCATGTTCCTCAGTGTTCAACTAGGGCTATAAGTGTATGTGCTAAAAAGTAATATAGTGCTAATATTGGATGTTATTGTGTCATTAATAACTTTTATAAACTTTACAACAGCTCTCCTGATAATATTATTGTTCTTATTCATCAAGTGCGTTTAGAAAAACATGGCTCTCTTACACCGAATCAAAAGAATTTCTATTAAACTAGAATGTCCTAATTATGGTTTTAAAATACAAATGAAAATAAAAATGAGAGCTTACTTAGATTTATCTATTTAGATTTCGGAGTGAGTAGTCAAATTTAACTACATAACACTACTAATTTAACTACATATGTTTGGTAAATAAAATATACTAATTTAACCACATCTATTAACGACATCCGTTAACTACATAGCATATACTAATTTAATTATATCTGTTAACTACATAGCATATACTAATTTAACTACATATGTTGACTACATATACTAATGTAACTACATCTGTTGACTACATACCATATACTAATTTAACTACATCTGTTAACTACATATACTAATGCAACTACATCTGTTAACTACATAGCATATACTAATTTAACTACATAGTATAAACTAATTTAACTACATTTGTTAACTACATAGCATATACTACGTTAACTACATCTGTTAACCACATAACGTCTATAGTAAAGTCTGTATGTGACGATCACTAGTTTATTTGGTGATCCTTATGTCGATCATAAAACTAAGCAAGATTGTAAAAAATCAAGTTTTGAAATAGTAATTCACTAGAAAAATCATGTTTGTATATAATCTAAAATATGATGACTATGAATGCAATTTTCGGAAATTTGAACTGCTCATTTTGAAGTATGGAAGACACGGCCATTATACAGACCAGCATCCATAGACCATTTCCCCACTTATGCGTTCGTCAGCATGAAAATAGCCTATACGCATGAAAATAGCCTGAGCTCGTATCTATATACATAAAATTGAAAATCTATCTATATGCCTGTCTGTCTGCTTGTCTCATCGTCACGGAAAAAAGACTGAGCCGAATTTGATGCATTTTGTGAGTAGCCTTGAAATAGCCCCACTTAAAATTTAGTCCATTTTTCAAATTTCTAAGACTAGGGGTTGTCGAGATATTAATGAAAACAAAGCTTTCATTTGTCTCATCATCATGGAAGAACCTCTGAACCGAATTTAATGAAATTTTGTGGATAGCCTTGTGTGGTATAATATTTGTACTACATGTTACGCTCCCAATTACAAATGCCAAGAAAGATAATGAGCAATATAAATGCAGCAGTGGAAACCAATCGGAACACAATCATGGATAAACAGTGTCATCCCCTTCTGCATCAACGACAAATGGGAGAAGTGGTATGAAACCAAAGGGAGAAATAAAAAAGTGCCCCAAAGTTGTTCCAGAGAGTTCGGCAGACTTGAATTTTCGAACGAACTAACAATATGTCTCTTGGTTTTGTGCAAAAAATATATACAGTGAGCACGCTAAAAGAAAGCGTGGTTCAGAGTACAATAGAATCTTACAGCATAGTGTTTGCGCGAATAAGTGTTGAAAGACAAGAAACCATAAGTATTTATGTATTTCACTTGTCACTAATTAGCACGGAAGGCACACAATTTTACGGTTATCTAATAATGAACCATTAGTTGCCATTAGTCTAATAATGAACCATATTAATAACCGAATCGAAGTCGTAATAACGAGTTCTTGTATTTTAAACTAAAAGAACTATTTTGAGTTTCGGTAAATTAAAAGAAAGTGTCTAAATATATGTATCCATTATATTATGTGTGTAATATGTTTATTAATAAAATATTGTTAGTGCTAGATATATTATAATAATGGATTTATGAATAGTATTAATAATCCAGACATAAATAAATATCTATGATCTTAAATATTAAATAAATTGGTCAATTTAGATAAGTGTGTTTATTTATATCTTGTGTTTGTCTCTCCGGCTTGAGAACCGGGAGTTTACATGCTCCACCCTTAGTGAAGGCATCAAAGGTAAGTCCAAGTATAGTAATTTTGATAAGGACACCTTTACCTTATAACACCTTGAAATAGCCCCACTTAAAATTTAGCCTATATTTCGAGTTTCTAAGACCAGAGGTTGTCTAGATATTAATGAAAAGCAAAAATTGTCATAGGAGTTCTAATCTCTAACTCCCTGGTTCCTTCAAACGAAAAAGGTTGGAAATCGCTGATTTAAAAAGTGAAAGTGAATTAAAACTATATCTCTGAGTTTAGTGTGGGAGATTATTATACTAATTAGACACTTTTTGAAAACTTCAGATTTGAAACATGAATTTAAATGGAAACTATCAACATGGTTAATTTTTCACAGGCATTCAAGAATGAAAATAATTAAGAAATCAAAGTGATTGCTTAATTAACAGCATTTCATGAGGAAGATTCTATCTTATATTATGTTGCTCAGCAACGCAATTAAATCAAATGTGTTTATTAATTTTATTATTATTTTTTCGATTTCAATAGTAAATAAATGGATATAAAAATATATCCTATAAATGAACGGTTTGATTTTCTTTTAATTATATTAATTACGGACTGCGTACATCACTTTCATTTATTTTGGCAAAGAGTTTTCAAACTTATATATCGTGTTTAGCTAATAAACTCATATACTGTATTTAGCCGATAAACTCATATATTGTGTTTAGCCAATAAACTCATTTAACCGATACTTGAAACAGAATAAAAATATAACGGGTATATTTCTAATATAATTTTAGAGTTTTCATTTAGTATATTTTATTCTTCAGATCTACAAATTCAGAGTTACCAATTTGGCGGGATATCGCTAACTTGGCAACGTTACTTAAACGTTGCTAAATTGACGGAAATGTCGCCACATTGATAAAAACGAAGAAAAATCAAATAAATTAATTTTGTTTTGTTAGAAGAGAGTATTGAAATGATGATTCATTAGCATCTGTCTGTCAGTCCTACTTAGTAACACATTTAGCGGATTTTTAAAATGCCGCCAAATTGATAATAATCTTTGTAAATCCATAAAAATATCTTCTTCGACCCAGATCGTCGGACCTACCAGAAAGGTATAAGGTATATGTTTGGACGGCAGGGAAGTGATACCCAATTTAGACCGGAACCCAGCGAGGGAGGCATCAACAGAAACCGTACCCCACTTACCCTACTATTAAACTCTCGGAAGGACTTACGGATCCACATGTTTAACATAATCGTACTCCGCGTGAATACAGTGGCAGTTTCGGCAGTGGCAGGAATAGAACCCATGAAAATATCTTGAAATTGATAAAATTACGCTACATAAATGAAATTAATTTCTGTTTTGTTAGGCGATAGTATTGTGGTGATGTTTCTTCGATTTGTCGGCAAGTGGGACTGTCAGTTCTACAGTCCCACTTGGCAATAAATTTGGCGATTCCTTTTAATGTCGCTAAATTGACGAAAATGTCGCCAAACCTTCCAAAGATATAGCATTATTCGACGATATTTCTTCCACCAATTTACATAAAGAAAATGATATCATATCGCTTAGCAACGAACTTAAATCCAATGTGTTCATGCGGCAGACGATTTTCATTAAATCTTTTCCAATTTGAATAATAAAGATATGTATTATAATAATAAAGATATGTATTATATGTCACCTCCCTTAAATAAAGCAGAGTTGCAACAACGCAGTCAAGATAGTTGTCTTGACATCTCCGAATAAGAACTTGATCGAATGCACAGAACTGTTATCAGGCAAATGCAGCTCTATATTGGCATGGATGGAAAACATTTTGAACAAGCTTTGTAATCTTTGTGTAACGTTATTATTTCTACACAGTGTAAATACTTTTGTACCCATAAATAACAATATTATTATTTATTTATGTTATCTTTGTTTTCTTTCGTAATTTGTGTATGACCCCTGAAATGCGATCTGCCGACATGATTTTTCCCCACTGAAAACCCATGTCGATGCACCGAAAAGTGGTTTAAGTCAGCATTTTTGCCTTTTCTTATCTCTGGGACTTTTTATGATAAAATGCTGAAATTTTGTACAGCTGCGGGAAAAAAATCCCACCCTCTGTTAATCAAGCATCGTCCATCGTAAATAAAATTGAAAGATACCATTCGATTAGGAATAACATCCTCTACAAATTAATGTGCGTAACATTTGCATAAGGGGCCGTCTTCATATCTAAACGCGCACAAACTTTAAAATTTTCAATGGCAACACACAATTTTGACGCAATATTTCGAATATAAAACTAAAATTAACCTCAGATATTCTTATAAGTTGCAAGTTATTTGGATGAAGCGTTTCCGAATTATGAGTATGTAAAGTTTTGAGCTCCTAATGTTAAATTAGTTTACAAGACTTCTATTCATATATTCTGTAATAATTATCTGCTCACGCTGATTATTTGTATGACGTTACAACTAAACAACCCAAACATATTTACGTGATTTTTATTTTTGTGGAAATAATTGTTTGTATGATATATTAATTTTGAAATCAATAATCGAAAAAATATGAATACAAATCTGGACATGTTTTGATAAAAATCGATTCACAAAGACTTTTTATATGTTTATGTAAAATTCCAGGTGTTTCCTCCCTCTAGTTCTTTCGAAATGTTTAAATATTCAGCATCACGATGATTTTAGGGTTCGTATATTAGTTTAAAAAAATGACTAATTTAAAAAAGTTATATTAATTGTAAGTTAATCTTTATTTAAGAAAACGGGCATTTATTTTTACCCAGTTTTAATAAAAACTTTGTATAAACAGTTATGTATAGATGCAACCTAATCAGCGTAATTCTGCTACTGTATTGAAGGGTGAAAACTCTTATTGTTATAAATGGGATCCACTTATGTTACTGTCGATTAATAGTTTCGGAGCTACTGCTAGTTGAAATCGCCCACAAAATGTGATAATTTATAATAAAAGATATTTATATAAAAAAATAACAAATTATAAAACCACTGTCTTAGTAACATACACACACACAAGACAATACCACACCCAGCTATGAAAATGCTCACCCTCTCATGCAGGAATCGAACCTGCGACCCTTTGACTGTGAGGTAAGCCATAATGCTGAATGTCAAGAGGATAGTTCAATAATTTACAATAGTGCTGTGGTCAATCAACGAAACATCGCCTTTCAAATTGCGGTTTCAATATGAAGCTGATCCCCAAAAATTGCACATTCCGGAATATTGAATATCTTCGGATATAAGATAGAAACGTCGTGAAAGTGTGAATTTGGATTAATTTGGGGATCCAGAACTTGTGGGTGACATCAAAATTGTGTGTTGCCATTGAAAATTCCAAAGTTTGTGCGCGTTTAGATATGAATACGGCCCCTTATGCAAATTTTACGCACATTAATTTGTAGAGGATGTTATTCCTAATAGAATGGTATCTTTCAGTTTTCTCTACGATGAACGATGCTCGATTGACAGAGGGCGGGGCGTTTTTTTTCCGCAGCTGTACATCACCTTATTAGTGTATGGGGCACATTTTACTCATTGGAAATTTCTTGTACGGGGAGGCCGTACAAAAATTTACATTTTGTATTTCTTAAAATTTAATTCCCTTGAAAATTTAATCGATTTCATAAAATGCTGTACCTTTTTTACGCAACTTTGCAATTTATTGTATATGCCTGAGATCAATATTTAAGGAATAAAAGCTGTGGTCAATGTTTTTGGGACACCCTGTATATATCTGCAATGGCAACAAGAAACTTGCTATAAGTCACATTTTTGCTAGCTTCTATGAGAACTGACAATTTCAGTCCATCCACGCTGCCGGCATGAAATTCGTTTACAATTTTGCTCAGGCCACACGAAACTGCAAAAGCAAAGTTCACAAAACACAAAATATGGGGAAACGTCCATATGGCCATATTTTCCAAATGTCCAAAATATCCATATTTTTAGGAGAGCCCCTTATAGGAGAGAATTTTTTTAAGCGTTAATTAAAACTCTATACGTCACCTACTCATTAAAGAACAGAAACAAAAATGTTTCCTTCACAAAAACCGTGACACCTTCTAAAGCCAGTTTTGTGCTCTTTCCTCATATTATTCACCAATTTGAGTGAATGTTCTAGAGGTAGACGAGAGCGCACCTTCAGATGTAATATAGCCGAACTATCGCTAGATGGCTCTAGAATGTCAATAAATATAGCGATTTTCATATTACCACCTTTTCCTCTACAAATCTGATTCAAAGGAGTCAAAGAGGGCAAGAAATTTTTAGAGCAGTCTTCATATGGGGGGCAAATGGTGTGTACGCACACTTCATTATCAGAGTAACTATTCCACATGTATTTCCCCTACACCGCGTGCTGTTGGCACATTTCGGGCGCGGTAGCCCGGTGGTTTGCGAGCTGGATTTGCACGCTACCACAACTGCCGCCGTGTTCATGCGGAGTACGATCACGTTAAACATGTGGGTCCGTAAGTCCTTCCGAGAGGTTGGTGGTAGGGGAAGGAGGGTACGGTCCCTGTGGATGCCTCCCCCACTGGGTTCCGGTCTAAATTGGGTGGCACTTCCCGGCCGTCCAAACAGTTACCTTACACCTTTCTGGTAGGTCGGACGGTCTGGGTCTCAACAACAACAACATGTATTTCCTCTTTCGCCAGCTTATCTTTTGCAATTTTTTAAAAAATACGGAAATGATATCTCCAGAATTGAAAATGAAAATGTCGCTACCCTCTCCGCAATTCGATCCTGAATCCATATTAATCATCATCAAAGCTCTATCTATAGCCAATTCTCAGAAATATATATTTTAAAGGAAATATTTAGAATTGGAACTGAAAAAAACCAGAAGTGTAAATCCTTTTTAAGCCCCAACCATGTCCGGATTTTAATGCTCAACCTATATCAGTCAGCTCTATCTATAGCCTATCCTGAGAAATATATGTTGCAAGGACAATGTAAATTTTTAATTGTATGTGTTATCTCCAAAACTGGACGGCGAAATCCTTACTGAGTACGCTACCCCTTTGATGCTGAATATATATCATTCATCCTATAAGCTCTATCTATAGCCAACTCTAAGAAATAGACATTTTAAGGAAAATTTTTGAACTAGAAGTGGAAAGAGGCCAGAAATGGAAAACCTTAATAAACTTTCCTATCCCCTTCAAAATTTGATGCTAAATTAATTATCGTCTAATATCTAACTATAATCAATCTTGATAAATAAATGTCTCAATTAAAATGAAAATTTTACATACCATTCATCTATCTATAGCAGATACTGAGAAATAGATGTTTAAAAAAAGACTTAATTGAAAACAGGCGAAATTCTTGCCCCCAATAAATTTTACATTACCATTTATAAAATGAAAAATTAGAATGCAACTTAATCGCTTTAATCGCTCAATACTTTATTTTCAACATATGTACTTAATTCCGTTAACATCGAACTAAGGCATTCATAATTCAAAAGTCATCTTGCTTTTGATTACTGTTAATTTTTCGTTTTTTTTTCTTTTGAAACATCTATTTCTAAGCATCTGCTACAAAGTTCAGAAGGTGATTCATTTGGAACAACACTAAATTTCGGAGAAGAATGGATGTATCAATAAGAATTTCCACGTTCAATTCTTTTTTATTTTTAGTTCAAAAATATTCATTTTACTTGAAAATATATTTTTCAAAATTGGATATAGATAGCACTTAGATTATAATTGATACAGATTCAGGATTAAACTCTGGAAGAGGTAGGGTTCTTCACTAAGACTCATTTTCGGTTCAAAAATTTTTCTTTAAGCATCTATTTCTTAGGATTAGCTATAGATAGAGCATACATAAGAACTGATATGGATTCAACATCAAATTCCGGACGGATTAGGAAAGATTTTCACTTTCGATCCTGGAAATGTTACTTTCAATTCAAAATTTTATATTTTCTTGAAAAAAAACCTGGCTATGAGTAGAGTTTAGATGACGAATAATAAGAAATCAGCATCAAATTCAGAAGGAGGTTAGTGGAGTTCACTAAAACTGTTCACTTGCGGTTTTCCATTTCGACTCACACATTTTCATGTAACATCCACTAAAAAAAAAAAAAAAAGGATTTCCATTTCCGATTCCAAAGATACCTTTCAGTTTTGTTTTTTTTAAACTTTATATTACTGTACGAAATGTGTACATAAGAGTGTAAAAATGTTTAATAGGAAGTGTACACAAAACCTGACACAATATTGAGGTTCCGTTAAAACTTATTATTTTTTCAATATTCTTCCAAAAATGTGAATGTATAATTATCAGCCCTCTTCAAAATATCCATTACATTCTTGGCGACAGTTACCTTGAATTCTGATAAGCCTTCATCGCTCTTTCACCTAACAATTCCCGTCAAATATCCCCGAGGCCATAACATGTTATCATGCAACCAATGAGCGCTGACTTCAATCTACTATTTGACCAAAAACCAATTTGGCGCGCCTACACGATCGTCGATAATAAAAGGAATTCTCCCCTTTTCTTTATTGTGTACAGGGAGGGGTGGGGGGTATATTACGATATTCCGCATTACAAAAAGCTGCTATTCAGCGTTCAGTGAGGTAACGGCAGGGTTGGTTGTAGTGGGTGAAAATAATATCGTTACCTGTAAGATTACTTTTATAGTAACTAAGGCGTAATCATTAGTTTCAGTGGAAGTAACTAGCATAAAAGAAAATCGGGTGTGAGCAGCGCATGACTTTCCCTACAGACTCAAATTCACAATCCCTTTAATTACTCAAATTGACAACTAAATTTACTTGATATTACATCCAATTAGCAGTTTCAATACGCCTTCTTCTTCATTAGTTATCTTAATGCATTTTAAAATGTAGCTGTCTCCTCAAGAATTTAATAAAGCTTAAATATCTCGAACTTTCGAGTAACAAAGTTTTTCTTATTCATTTCGTAGTTAAAAATTGCGTATAAAACAAGCATTTAACGAATATTTTAAACATACTTTGTCTTTTACTTCATATTTTGACGATTTTGCGAAACATTTCGCTAAAAAATGCTAG
The DNA here is from genome assembly GCA_951213105.1 of Amaurobius ferox. Lineage (NCBI taxonomy): Eukaryota > Metazoa > Arthropoda > Arachnida > Araneae > Amaurobiidae > Amaurobius > Amaurobius ferox. The sequence continues at coordinate 61,565,267 of OX578133.1, forward strand.
TTCATTTTTTCCGAACCAAAACCTAATCAGCACCAGGATTATCCACAAGTGACTTACCTGCCGAATTCAAAAAAAGTTCATAGAATATTTTTTTAATTATATCAGGGATACACATCGCCAGCCCCTCAAATTTCCAAAAAAACTTTAATATCTCGAAAATGGTCAATTTTACAGTAATGACTTTGATTCTATTCGTTTTGTCGTTCAAAATTACATATAAATCAAGTATTTACTTAATACATTTCAGTAAATTTCGTTTGGGACACCCTGTATATATATATATATATATATATATATATATATATATATATATATATATATATATATATATATATATATATATATATATATATATATATATATATATATATATTTATATATATATATATATATATTATATATATATATATATACATATATATATATATACATATATATATATATACATATATATATACATATATATATACATATATACATATATATATATACATATATATATATATATATATATATATATATATATATATATATATATATATATATATATATATATATATATATATATATATTTTATATATATATATATATATATTATATATATATATATATACATATATATATATATACATATATATATATATACATATATATATACATATATATATACATATATACATATATATATATACATATATATATATATATATATATATATATATATATATATATATATATATATATATATATATATATATATATATATATATATATATATATATATAACAATTGATTTGCCAGATAGTACGCCAATACTACTCAAGGGTTATTATTTTTCGATTGCATTTTCATTTGGGTTTTCGCAAATGAGTATGAAACTCATCATTATGTAGGAAAAGTTATGAATGCAGCCCACACTATATTGTTTGCCTGTATATATTTTGTTGGTCACAGTGCTGATTGTTTATGTAGGCATTGTTCTTCTTTTTGGAAGGATAATCTTTGCTGTATTGCTTCCACAATTTCCGGTCACATAATTACTGCATTAGCGTTATATTAGCTCCATAGATGAATGCGAATACATTTAATGAAGAGTTTAGATATAATATACCAAGAAAGTAAAACTAGTAAGTATAACAAAGCATATGTATTTTAAAAAACTGTGCATTTTGGGAAGGGGGAGGGGGGTTAGGAGTAGAATTCTCTTGATTCTTTTCAGGAAAATTGAATTCTTTGTTTGCGATGGATGCTTTAATATATCTGCAAATTATGTGTCCAATGTATGTCTCTTCAATCCCCTTCAATATGTGTGTGTCTAATATATATATAATGTCTAAAAAAATTTTGTTATAGAACAAATATATAAAGTATATATACTTTTTCCCTTCCATAAGCTCTAAATCCAAGCTCCTAATCAAAAAGGTAAATTTATAGCACGCAATTACCTAATAAGCTATTCCAAAGTGCAATTTGTCCATTATGAATACTAATTTATGCGTTCGAAAGATTAAAAGCTATCTGGAAGCCAATCAAGGGAGTCATAAACCGCAAGAAAACTAAAACAGGACGTAATTTAGGCTTAAACGACTTATTTTTTGAATAATTTTCTCAATTACTTTACTCATAAACATTTTTTTATTTGACAAGCACCTTTATTAGATTTGTGGATATCAACAACATAATACTCGTTTAATAACTACAGAGAAGTACTCATATCTTAACTGACAAAAATTTGTCTTAACTATTAAAAATCTTTATTTGTTAATAAACTTTGCTAGTATCTATTTTTTAATGAAATTGGGGCTCTGCCCCCTCTTTGCTTCGAGCGTCGGGGGCTTCAACTGCTCCTTGCTGGCGTTCGCTGAGCTCGTTTCTCGAGCTATTACAAGCCGAACTAAAGTTTAAATCGAAACACGGTTTATTTCAGCTTATTCCCTTAGAGATTCTCTTCGAATTTTATGCTATAGTTTTTGCGGTACGAGACAAAAAACCTAGAAGAACGCACAAATTGTCAAACAGCAACGGCGTCAGCTACGTTTTTAACACTTTCCAACACAGTTGTAAAGTGTTTATGAGTTTATTCATTCTGTCTGTCTGTCCATTCGCACGATAACTGCCGTAAAAATGACTTTATAAAAATGGAATTTTAGTATGTTGTTGAGACGGTCTGTGGGACATATGGGAATGTAAAGGAATATCACCCAATTAGTTTTGGATTTAACCCAGGTTACAGTGCCTAGAAGTAATAGTGTGCCGACCGAGGCGAAAAACAGGTTCCCTAAAAACTGCCTCCGCCAGAAGGCATTGGTCTCGAATAAGCGGTCTAAAGCGGAGGAGTTAACATTGAAACTCATGGGAATTTATTGCAAATTAAATGACCGATATCTTTCGAAATAACTGAAGGATTTGTGTGAAATTTGGTGTGATTATTGTAAGTGGTATACACAAAAAATCATCTGATTTTCAGTGAGATTGAGAAATTTAAAAACTAAAAGCTTTTGCAGTGTTGAGAAAAATCTTTTTATTAAACTAAGCGGCTTAAAAATCCTAGGTAGTTTTAACTTCACTCGTAATTTTTTAAAAAATGCTAAATTAAAAAAATAATTAAAATTTTGATTATTTAAAGTTAAATTTTCACATTAAACAAAATCTAAAATTTGAAAAAGTTATACAATAAAAGGGGTTTTTATAATATAAAATCATATTTATTTCATCAAAATCAAATCTCATCTTCATCTTCATCGAAATCAAATCTCATCTTCATCTTCTTCTAAATCAAAACTGTCTCCTGTGTTTGTTCATTCCTTTTCACAGCAGTTTTTACAAACTACTGAACATGGAAGTCCATATCGGCGACATGTACATTTCATGGTGTTACATGGTTCTTCAACTGTAGTTTGGCAGGCACATTTAATCATATTTAAGAGTTTGTCTGGTGCTGGGCTCAAGTCTGTTAATATCGGCTGAAATTATTCATCAACCAACTGCCAATTCCATAATGTAGGATCAGGGGATGGCATATTAAGATTTTTCAAAATAAAGCACTGCAAATGCACTCGAAGTAGATGGCATTTCGTTGCATTTTGTGTTGGAGGCAAACGAGCAATATCAAATTGTTTTTAGCTGAAACTATTTTCCTAATGTATTGTTCATAACGAAGCACATTTAGGTTGCTTGTGTCGATGTTACCTCCATATAGTGACACAGTAACTTTACAGCCAATTTCGGCCAAATCTTCTTTAATAACATCTTCGGATGATCCAAAATGGGAAGCCCATTCGCATAAGAATTTGGATTTTATGATATTCTTGAAAGCAGAAGATTTACTTTTGCCAAATAACGCACTGGTGGTGTCACACCCTGTTAATGCGTGAACAAAAGTAAAGTTTTGCAAGCCTCCTCTCCAGTAGATCTTTGCATGGCTTGAATATCACGAACTTTATCCGATTGTGTGGCAGACTGCATTCGAATGTTCTTAGAAGAATGATATAGTAGTAGGATTAAAATATCAGTATCATCAGCTACTACAGTGACATGTTTTTCCTTGGCTATGTTTAAAGCTTCTTTGACGATTAGTGTGTTTACATCACCTTCTGTATGAATGACGGAATGACCTCTTCCTTGAAAATAACTCCCCAGTATATTGATAAAACGTCGTTTGTTTGTGGAGTTAGAAATAAATTTGTTTTTCTTGATGATCACAGGCGAATTTTCATCAAAGACTACTACAACAGATGGCTGCTTCATGCGCAATCTGTGCTCCATATCTTTTATATTTGGTTTTTCATACCCATAAAAAACCATTGTCATTTTACCAAACCTCCTGCTGACATGCGATTCATGTTGCCTTATGACACCGCCAAATATTGCAGAAGCGGACCATGGTAACTGGTGAATTAATGCACCACCATCAAGAACGTAGGAAGTACTTTTCTGGGAATGAGACCGTTGTATTTCATTGACATTCATACTATCTAATGAGTTTGCCAATGAGTATTTATCAGTTTTTCTCATTTGCTGTGTACTATGGTCAAATAATGAAGTTGGTAGAGTGGATAACTCGTAATTGAAAAACTCCCTTGCATCTTGAGCGATATTATCCAAGGAGATACAAGCAAGAATCCTCTGTGTTAAAAGACGCAAATCTACATGGTGAGTCTCATCAGCAATAACAATTCCTTTTTTCAATACTTTCATGATTGCTAATTGATCTGATTTCAATAAAGTTTCATCTTTAAAAAGTTTGTCGGTAAGTTTATCTTGAATGTTTCTTCCAATAATGTCAGAATTTTCTGCAGTAACTTTGTTTTCACTATCCGTAATTCCGTTAAAAATATTCCATAAATCACTTGAAGAAGCAGTAAATAGATTGTGGTCTAAAAAAAATTGCATTATCTTTTTCATATTTTCGAAATCTCTGGCCATCCTTGCATCAGTTAAATAAGTATGTTGTTCACTGCCAATACGTGAAACGCTGGTCCTTAAACTCATTGCACATGTTACTTCACTGCATCTAAAATGGCTCAAAATCCAAGTTGCACGTTGACTTTCAGTCATTACTCCTCCATGAGTTATACCAGAACGCATTTAATGCATTTCATGAGCGTTTGCTCAATGTACATATCGGTCCAAACACCAGAAAACTTCCTGTCCTTTCTTCGTACAGTAAAGTGGCCTTTATTCAGCATTTTGTAGAGTTCTGAATTCGTTGTTTTAGTTCTCGCATTTGTTGAAGTTATATTTCTGCGCATTTAGCATAATTATTATGACCTTAACTCGCAAAAAAGGTAGCACATACTCAACCGCCTGTAAGTACATTTCAAAATTCCCTGATCGCTCAGCCGAAATAAATGTTTTTACAATATCCATCATATTCAGATACAACAGCCAGAGTGTCATAGTACGTCTTTGTGATTTGAGAAGGTTCTTCCTTTCATCTATCAGTGACGAAAGTTTATGAAGATCAGGATTGAAATAACTTCCTCTGCTTTGATATCACCTCTGAGCAAGTTTTTGAAAAGGTGAATATATATTTCAAGAATAAGATCATCATCATTTGTCTCCGCTTCCATTGCATCACCGGTAATGCATTCACTTTCTGATGCAATCTCGCTCAAATCTGCTGGTAGGCTGCACTTCAATACATCTGCTACAATTAAAGCAGTCAGAGCTGAAGAAATTAGAAAATGCCCTCAAAGAGCATGTTGTTGTTGAAACCCAGACCGTCCGACCTACCAGAAAGGTGTAAGGTAACTGTTTGGACGGTCGGGAAGTGCCACCCAATTTAGACCGGAACCAAGTGGGGGAGGCATCCACAGGGACCGTACCCTCCTTCCCCTACCACCAACCTCTCGGAAGGACTTTCGGACCCACATGTTTAACGTGATCGTACTCCGCATGAACACGGCGGCAGTTTTGGCAGTGGCTGGAATCGAACCCGGGCCTACCGAGTGCAACTCCAGCGCGCTAACCAATAGGCTACCGCGCCCCCTCAAAGAGCATGTGAATATGCTTTACCTTTTAACATGTGGGGTACTGAATTTTCAGCATACACTGTCTGCAAAGCTTCTTCTATGCCTGATCCAGCCATCAGTTCTCCAATAGCCCCAAGAAAGAACATTAGTGTATGAAACCCTCCAGGACATTAGTGTATGAAAAAGCATCCTCGCGTGTACATTTTCTGCCCATAGATCACTTTTAGTACTGCATAATTTCAATATTGTCTGGCGAAACTGGAAAGTACGTGTAATAAGATAAAATTGTCCTTATCAAAATTATTACTATAGGACTTACCTATAATGCCGACACTAAGGGTGGAGCATGTAAGCTCCTGGTTCTCAAACCGGAGAGACCAACACACAAAATATCAATAAATACACTTATCTAAATTTAATCAATTACTTTAATATTTACTTTCATATATATACAAGCAGAGAGATCTTGATTATTAAAATTAATCCTAAATCCTTCTGGACACATATATCTTTAACAACATTTAATCAACACATACATTTACAACATATAATTTACAAGACACATATATTTAGAACACATTAATTACTATTATCTACCGAAAATCTGAGTAGTTCATTTAGTTTCAATACACGAGCTCGTTATTGCGATAGATTCGTACGACCTTATTATTAATTATACGATAGGTACTATGAATTGTGTGCCTTCCTTAATCATTATAACAGATGAAACATATCCATACCTTATGTTTGCTTGTACCTCGATAGTTGATGGAGCCAACACTATATTGGAAGCCTGCGTATAATATTTTAATACGCTACTATTTCACTGTGCTCATATTTAGTTCACACATCACATTTTTGCCGATCCGCGTATCTTTGCGCGATCGCAGGAGATATTTTTGAATACTCCTAAAAAACATTAGGTGCGTCTAGGGCGCTGTCGAAATTGAATCTCTTGGAAACTTGTAGAACATTCTGGAAAACACTTTTTCTTTTCACCTTAGTGTCCTACCACGTCTTTTGATTCGTTGTTGTGATGGAGGGGATGCACGCTGTTTATTTATGTTTGCATTGCCATTGGTTCCCTCTGCAGCATTTAAATAGCTCATTAGCTAGGTTTGCATCCGTAATTGAAATTACAAAATGTCGTGCACGCCGTACGACATTATCCCCCTCTGCATGAGATTAAATCCAAAACACGGTATAAAGCATATGCACTGAGAAAAAAATCTTCACAGGAAGGCACTAGTATCATGGACACATATATATGAACTTGATAATGTATGATGCACTGAAATGTACACGCAATGATGCACCGTTGTACTGAAGCACTAGAAACATATGTACACATTGAGTACATTGAGGAAACATTGTTTCGATACACTGCAAACATATCTGTCACTAAAATGTATATCACCGCACAGAAAACACAATATTGTAACATGGAAGGCACACTTTCGTCTTTGGGAAGGCACACTATTGATTTGAAAACATAGTTATTGTAGTACTGAATAATGTTCTGTATTATAGTCATTGTTTTATGACATCACTTTCACAGACTTGGTACTGAAATATCCCTATTGTCCGTACGTTTCTTAATATAGTTTATAGTACAGTTTGAATTCCAGTTATGCTACCATGTTGTTATTTGTAGTTACATTTTTTATACCTATTCACTGTTTCTTATATCATATACAATTCATTACCTTAATTTCTTATATATATATATATATATATATATATTTTACAGACGTCTCTTTTTCAAACAATTCTTCAGCTGTATATATTTCTTATCTGTTAATACAATTAACATGTTATATACTTTTTAATCGTGTATCAATCATGGCTATTTTGAACACCATATTTATCTAGCGGCATTTAAAATATCAAATATATACTATTTTCGCTACGCCAGCATGTAATGCATCTCACCACATGAGCATACATCCCTTAAAGTCATCTTCTCCGGCTGTCTTATCGTGTGAATCAGAGAGCGGGTGGAAGGAGAAAAAAAAAGAAAAAACTCGCTTGACCGAAAAGAAGAATTCCTCTCTTCCCCTAACGCGTTTCCACGGCAACTGCGAATTCGGTCATGTATGGAGACCCCTTGCGGCTTGACCTTCTGATGTTCGTAAGATTACATAAGATTGTTACAGCTCCCCGTGTTCTGCCAAAATATAATCGTTATCGTTTGCGATTTTGGCGGTATATTCTTCTCAAGCGCGGGCCTTCGGACTGTCCGATACTGACTGCGTACGTTCTACTTTCAAGTGGTAGGTTCGGCTGTATCCTTTGAGGAATTTAATTACAATTTTTTCTTTCATGTTTTTTTGTATTATTATTTATATTTATTCTACCTATTTTGTTATTAATTCTATTTAATTTAATATATATATGCATATCTTTTTCCTTATCTTATGACCTTAACACAGATCTGATTGTTGACTAATTGTGATTTTAATTTCATGTACTCTTAATTCATTGGATTTATTTATCTTTTGTTGCAACAACGCGTGATATATTCATTTATATGTAGTATTATGAATATACTATGCTTTAATGTTATGTTATTGATTTAACTGACTTTATGTTCCCGTTTCAGCATAACTTTACATATTTATTTATTTAAGTATCATTCTTTCATATTTAATTTTATCTGTTATTTCTTTTTATTTACTGTGATGTTTAATTACTGCAATAATTTCTTAATAATACTAAATCGTTTATCATTTTACATACAATTTAATGTCTTTTCCTAATGTATTTTATTTTACCGACCGGTATTTTTAAATAACTATAATTGCCTGCAATTATAATTTTAAATTTTGATACATTGCTTGTATGTTTACAATAGAATTTTTCTGTATTATTATCGTACTATGCAGGGGAGATTTTCTCCTGATGTTTATCTTTTAGCCTGTCTATTTATTTTGCAGGGGACAAGCTTTCGCCGTACTATGCCAAAAAATGGACTTCTTACGCTGACTGTGAAGGATGGAAACAAATCTTACTTATTCAAGCTTCATTAATTCCCTTTATGAGATTAACTTTTATTTTGTTTTTTAGATTGCGTTTTTTTTGTAAAAGGTCTGTATACACTATTTATGTAATATATATTTATTAGTTTACTAATTATTTTTTTACATCAGCTGTGACTGTTTATTTTGACTTAAAAATTTTATTTATTTATTTATTTATAATTTTGCTTGTATTCTATCGGCTTTTTATGAAGTATTTAATTAATAATTTTATGATTTTGAATATTATGTACTTGCTTTTACCATGTTCCATTCACTTTATTTTGCATTTTATTAATTATGTTATACGTATTTTTTCAAGACCTGTATAAGAAAAAGAAAAAAAAGAAAAGACATCGTGAAGAATTCTATCCCAAGCATCTTATCATTGGAATGTCTATCTTGATCTCAAGCATCTTATCATTGGAAAACTTGCTATATCTTGATGCCCACTACTGTTACCAAATATCGTTTCCAAGCAAGATAAATTACAAGTAAGTGAAATTTATTTATCTCTCTCTCTCTCCTTTACCACACCTTAGTTTATTTTATTTTAGAACATTGAGGGGTATTGTATGTATTATTTACTACTTATACATTTTTTTCTGATATTTATTGTTCTAATATGACTTATGTTTCACATACATGTGTACTTATTTACATTTTATTTAATTATTACATTTTAACATTTATACATTTAATACCTTCCTTACAGCTACTTTAAATTAACATATTTTGCGTTTTCGCAAATTATATCATATCGTATATATTTTTTACAAATTCATCACCGCTGATTCGAATACGACTTTTTAGCGTTTCCTCAAATTATATCTCCTAGGACTCACATTATTTTGATTCCTGTTGTTATCATCATTTTTGCTTACATGCGATTGACTTCTGTCAACAGTTCGCCGTGTCTGATTATTTTGTAAATACTTTTTACGCGGTTCTGCTTTATATAATTTATTCTCGTGAACAACTATCCATTTTTTGTTCGAGTCGTATACAGGAGTGATAGCGTAATTATTATTACGGATCACCTTTACGATGCGATAGGGTCCTTGAAACTTTTTTTGTAACGCTGTGGTAGGTCGTAAACTCTTTAAATACACAATTTGTCCTTTTAATAATTTTTTTTCTCTTACTATTTTACAAACTCTTTCTTGCCGCATTTGCGCTTGCAATTGTTTCTATTTCGTAAATTTATTAATTTTTCCGCTAATGTAAGTGCTTCACTAACCTCATTATCGTATTCAGTTTGAGTTAAAATCAGACTGTCATCTGGATTTGTTATATATAGATTATTTTCTCCGGGTAATTTCAAATCTCTGGTGAGAAACAAGATAGCGGGACTGTGGTCTATATTTGCGCTAGTGTAGCATTATGAAATAATTTTACATATGGCAATACTTTATGCCAATTGAACGTTTGATTTGCCATTGCTGCCAAAGAATTCTTTATAGACGAATGACTTCTTTCTAAAATTGCATTTGAGCTGTTTGTAAATTGAAGTATACATTAGTTTTTATACCATGTTGCTCTGCGAATTTGTTAAATTCCTCGCTTTTAAGTTGCCTAGCATTGTCAGTTAACAGCCACATTAAAACTCCATTTTGTGCTATCCAATTAGTTAGGACCTGTAATACGGTCACAGTATTTATATTTCTCACGGGTACAGCCTCCAGGAATCTGGAATAATGGTCAATAAGAGTAATTATGTATTCGTGTTGCCCATTACTTCTGGGTAATTTTCCTACAATGTCTAATGCCACCGTGTGATTTTGTTGACTTGGGCGTGGCACACGTTGTAACGCCATAGGTCTTATAGCCTTAGTTTTATAACATAAACATGCATCACATAATGCGCAAAAATTCTTTACATCATTGTATGCTCCTTTCCAGTAATATTTTCTATTCAGAATTTGATAGGTCTTTTTTACTCCAAAATGCGGTGTATGAGCTAACTCAATAACTGCGAATTTTAGACTGTGAGGTTTTAGAATTCTGTCCTTTTGCATAGGATTTCTGATATATCTAGCAGGCTTTATCATAATTAATCCCGTATTTACATCTCTATAGTATTTATTTACATATTTTGGCTGTTTAGATTTTGCATTCAGTCCGTTAATAATTTTCTTTATCTATCTTTTGCTTGTTCTTCTAAAATTTTGGCTATTGTTATAGCGCTGCCATTAGTAATAATATAATTTATTAATTTAGTCTTAGTTTGTTCAGAAAAAATTTGACGTGACATAAAATCACTGGGATTATCTTGTCCTTTAATGTATTTTATTTCGAATGAAAATTGTTGTAAATTTAATAACCATCTTGCGATTAAATCAGAATTTTGATTTTCTAAATGAATATAATGCGTTAATGCTTTAGAATCTGTAAAAATTGTAAAGTGCGTACCATATAAAAAATCCTTGAAATGTATTATAGCATCATGAATTGCTAGCAATTCTAGCTTCATGCTCGGATATTTCTTTTCACTGTCGGAAAGTTTCCTGCTATAATACTGTATAGGATGAAAATTTCCATTCACTGATTGAAGCAAAATTCCCGACGCGGCTACTTTTGAACAATCTGTTGACAAAAAAAATTGCCTTGACATATCGGCTGCCCTGACTACCGGTTTCGATAAAATTGCATTTTGCAATTTTACAAACGCTTCTTCGCATTTCTCCGTCCATATAAATTTCTTATCTTTCTTTGTTAACTCAATTAAATGATTGCATAGTTCAGAAAAATTTGGTATGATCTGTCTAAAATAATTACATAAACCTAAAAATGATTTTACTGTTTTTACTGTCGTTGGCACAGGGAAATTCGTTATTTTTTGTACATTATCATCTGAAGGTGTTATGCCTTCCTTACTTATCTTAAATCCTAAAAAATTAATATTCTCTTTACACATTTGTTATTTTGAAGGGTCGATAGTTAATCCAAATTTACCTAATCTCGACAGAACCGTTTTTATTTTATCCAACATTTTCTCGAATGAATTTGCGGCAATTACAATATCATCTAAATAAAATTCTATTTTCTGTTCTTTTAAGTCTCCTAAGCATTTCATCATTAGCATCGAAAAATGCGCTGATGAGTTTTTTGCGCCAAAAGGCATTCTATTAGGTTTGTACGATCCGTCATTTGTGACGATTGTCCGTCTCAAACTATCTTTAGATTTGATTTTTATCTGAAAAAACGCGGCTTTTAAATCAATGACAGTATACAATTTGTGGCCTGCGATGTTGTGCAGAATGTCGCTAATTTTACCAATATTTATGGGCAGTAATTCGGTAATCTGATTTAGGAGTCTATAATCTACAGCTAAACGATATTTTTGTTCTTTATTGGTATCACTACTATTAATATTGGTTTTCTGCTTAATTAATAAACATGGGAAAGCATAATTACTGGTACTCTTTTCAATTATTCCAGCTTCACACAATTGTTTTATTTCACTCTCGAGTACAGGTTTTAACATCTTTGGCAAGGGGTAAGGTTTACATTGTATTGGATATTGGTGTAGTAAATTAAATTCTGGTACTATTTCCTCCGTCATTCCCAGTGTTTTATATGATTTTGAAAATACGTCATAATTTTGTAAAAGTAGTTTAAGCAATATATGTTTCTCATTGTCTTGTAGATGATCTAATTTAAAATCTTGCGGTGTTAATTCCGCTTTTCGTAAAGCTGAAATCTCAATTTTGTGTGGGTCATTTAAGCTCTCTATGTTGTTGACCTGTAAAATTTTATCATCATTATGTTTTTCTTCACAAATTTCAAATTGCGGTGTTACAGTACCAACTAGCATGTTTTTATTTCGTTGAATCTCTTCTTCTGTTTTATTTGTTATTAAAGTAGAAATAAATTTTCTATTATTTACATAATGTAAAGAATACTCAGCGTGTAAATCTTTCAATGAATTTGTAATGTTTAACATTACATCCTTATCTTCAAAATAGTTTTCACTTAATTTTAATTTTATTGATTTTGTTTCTTGAGGGAGTAATTTAATTTTATGTGTTAAGCTTGCATTTAAGCATTGAATATGCTCCACTCTTGTATGTTTATTTTATGGTTCCTGTGCTTTTTTCTGATTTTTGTTTTGAAATGGAATAGATATGGATTTTTTAGCAAATTTTAACGTTAATTTATTTGTGTCAATTATGGCATGATGATTTCTGAGAAAGTCAAATCCTAAGATTATTTCATAGGGGGTGTTGTTTAATTGTCTAGTAATAAAAAATGAATTTTTACATCTTTTGTTTTCAATTTTGAAGCTGAAGCTTATACATTTTGAGAATTGTATGTTTTCTTTAGTCATAGTTTGGATTTTCACTTGTCTGGATAAATAGTTAATTTTGATTTTATTTTTGATTTTTTTAAAAATTTGTTCAGACAATAAACTCACACTAGCGCCACTGTCTATGAGAGCGACTGTTTTTATGTTCTCTAAATTTATGCTGATCATTGGAAGTGCGTCACTCTGTCCATAAGGAGAATTAAGTAAATGTTCATTTATATTTTGTACATCCTTATTAATTTTGTTTGAAATTTTATGGGATCTCGAATCCTTATTTGATTCACTATAACTTTCTATCTGTCTTTTATTTCGAGGTCCCTTTCTTAGTTTAAATATCCATTATTTTGATATTGCCTATTATTGCTTTCATATTGTCGCCTATTATTTTGATATGGTCTCCTATTATTGCTTTGAAATTGTCTATTGTTATTTCCTGTTCGATGCCGTATTCCCCGGTTATATGTGTAATTACCTCTTCTGAAATTGAATCTACTATATTGTGCGTAATTATTTTGATTTGTGGGTCTTTCTTGGTAATTGGCGGTTTCCTGACTGTTGTTTTCATTCGTGAATGCCCTTTTTAAATTATCTTGTACTTTTTGAAGCGTAAAGCATTCGGACATCCAATGGTTGTTACGACCGCAAGCTATACAAAATTTCTGTGACGGCTTTTCTGCAGTATTTTCAGTTTTTACATTGTTTATTTCCGCATTCTCAATTATTTTATTTTCTACTTCAATAGTATTTACACAATCATTTTCTTCCTCTAATGCGGATTCTATTACCTCAGCTATTCTCACTGCTTCATTAAAGGTTTTCGGGTCATTTTTTTTTACTTCTGTTCTTAAATCCTCTCTGATTATTTGTAAAAATTTGGTAAGTTTAATTTTCTGTATAATTTTTTGTACATTTGCGTCAATTGTTTCATCTACCTCTAAAAATATTATCGCTTGGTTTTCAATTTCCTGTGCTAGCTCTTTAATGGTCATATTTGGCAAATGTTTTAGATTGTTAAAATTGTTATGTTTTTGAACTAAGGTCTGTTTCCTTTCAAATTTGTTTTTAACAATTCCATAAATTTTTCATACAATTTTTCTTTTTGCAGAGCAATATTTTCCGGCAAAAATTGTTGTGCTTTTCCCTTCAATCTAGATTTTACAATTATAATTTTTTCTTGTTCGGACCATGATGTTAAATCCGCTATTTCATTAAACTGTATTGTAAAGAAATTCACATTGTTATCCTTTTGTCCATCAAATGATGGCAACATTTGCATAATTGGCAACGATGAATTTTGCTGCGCTTGATTTGTCGCTGTTTGTACGCGAACCGTGTTATTTGTTAAAGCCGAATTATCTGTTACTCTGTCATTTATATTTACCTCCTGCTGCCTGTTATCGATAATCGGAGGATCATACCTCGCTCTTTTATTTGTTTGCCTACTCTTATTCGGCGCCATGATTTAATACACTGTTATACACTTCTTACTATATACTAAATATTTATGCTAATACATAAATATATACACAATAATATAATACATATTTAAATTATTATTTTCATGCATATCCCTATCTTTATACTGAGTTACATCTCATTATTAAATTCATTATTACATTCAAACTCATTATTAAATTCAATTTTGTCTGTTATTTATTATTACTTTCTCTTATTAAAATCATAATTCTCTCCGAGCTTGACCACATACGGCACCAATGCGCGCGCCGGCATCATGTAATAAGGTAAAATTGTCCTTATCAAAATTATTACTATAGGACTTACCTATGATGCCGACACTAATGGTGGAGCATGTAAGCTCCTGGGTTTGAAACCGGGGAGACCAACACACAAAATATCAATAAATACACTTATCTAAATTTAATCAATTACTTTAATATTTACTTTCATATATATACATGTAGAGAGATCTTGATTATTAAAATTAATCCTAAATCCTTCTGGACACATATATATTTAACAACATTTAATCAACACATACATTTACAACATATAATTTACAAGACACATATATTTAGAACACATTAATTACTATTATCTACCGAAAATCTGAGTAGTTCATTTAGTTTCAATAAACGAGCTCGTTATTGCGATAGGTTCGTACGACCTTATTAATTACACGATAGGTACTGTGAATTGTGTGCCTTCCTTAATCATTATAACAGATGAAACATATCCATACCTTATGTTTGCTTGTACCTCGATAGTTGATTGAGCCAACACTATATTGGAAGCCTGCGTATAATATTTTAATACGCCACTATTTCACTGTGCTCATATTTAGTTCACACATCACATTTTTGCCGATCCGCGTATCTTTGCGCGATCGCAGGAGATATTTTTGAATACTCCTAAAAAACATTCGGTGCGTCTAGGACGCTGTCGAAATTGAATTTCTTGGAAACTTGTAGAACATTCTGGAAAACACTTTTTCTTTTCACCTTGTAGTGTCCTACCACGTCTTTTGATTCGTTGTTGTGATGGAGGGGATGCACGCTGTTTATTTATGTTTGCATTGCCATTGGTTCCCTCTGCAGCATTTAAATAGCTCATTAGCTAGGTTGGCATCCGTAATTGAAATTACAAAATGTCGTGCACGCCGTACGACAGTACGTACAGGAATGACTGCCATTTTTACGCTTTTCATAATCCGTAATAATCTGGCTACAGAACAAACAATTCTATTTTAAATTGAAAGATCCAACACTTCCTCGTAGCGTTCTCGAGCTGATCGAAGGAATATCATTTTGCGATGTTTTCAGTTTTATATCACTTTTAATTTTGATAGGATTGACATATACACGTCGGCATTCTGTATGTACTTTAACAGCACCAGTAGGCATAGGATTGAAAAGTTCATGAATTTTATCATCTCTTGGTTTGCTTGATTTGATAATTCCCGTCAAGCCTTTTGCTGTTAATGCGACACAGGGAGTATTGTCACAAAGCACATAGGAACACAAAAAGCAGGTTTCTTCCTCGATTTTTCTTATGATGATTTCTTCACTCAAAACAAAGATTACCTACCTGAAACAGATAATAAAGAAAATCAAAATTAGTCTCATAGCATCAGGTATAGGTGTAATGTAATGTAGCATAATTTAAGCATTTATGGTGTAAATACAGCGTCATGACGGTATAATTTTTTCATCATTTTCCCCCATACTTCATCTTTATAAACATTTTACTTTTAAAATCCAATATCATATTCCTTTTCAGCATAAAATTTCCTATAATTAGATACCACATATGATTTTTTTTCAAGATGGTGGCAAAAAAACGTATTTTGCGCGACAGTACGGATGTATATTTTTAGTATGTTGATTAGGAGCGTGTTACCTACCATTTACAACAAGAATAATTTTTGTTGCAATTAGTTCCACCTCAAGGTGTTTTTTTCACTTATTTCTACTGCACTAATTATCCGGATATATCTATATAAATAAAATTGAAAATCTGTCTGTCGTTTGTTTGTCCCATCATCACGAGAGAACGGCTAAACCGAATATGATGAAATTTTGTGGGTAGCCTTGAAATGGCCCCACTTAAAATTTAATCCATATTTCGAGTTTCTATGACCAGTGGTTCTCGAGGTATTAGTGAAAAACGAAACTTTCGTTTGTCCCACCATCGTGGGAGAACGGTTGAAACGAATTTAATGAAATTTTGTGGGTAGCCTTAAAATAGCCCCCCTTAAATTTAGTCTAAGTCAAGATATTATCGAAAACTAGATATTAATAAAATACGAAACTTTTTCCTAGGAGTTCTACTCTCAAACTCCCTGGTTCCTGAAAACGAAAAGGTTGGAAAACGTGAAAGTGAATTAAAAATTTTATTTCTGAGTTTGATGGCAGATTTTTGCGCTAAATAATCACTTTCTGAAATCATGAATTGTTTGAAAACTTGAATTTAAATGGAAAATCTATCACCACAGTTTATTTTTTACTCCACGATGAAAAGTATTAAGAAATCAAAATGGTTAATTAATTTTTGGAATTTTGTGAGGATATACATGTTGCTTGGTAACGCAATTAAATTAAATGTGTTTGTTAATGTTTATTATTATTTTTTTTCATTTGAATAATAAATAAATAAGTATAAAAATATACTATCTCATAAATGAACGGTTTGATTTTTCTTTTAATTATATTATTTGCTGACTGCGTACATCACTTTCATTTATTTTGGCAACGAGTTTTCAAGCTTATATATTGTGTTCCGCTAATAAACTCATATATTGTGTTTAGCCAATAAATTCATTTAGCCAATTGTTGAAACTAAAAAAAGAGTAGAACGGGTATATCTTCTAATACAATTTTAGAATTTTCATTTAGTATATAGAAACGGGATCACGATATTTTATTCAGATCTATCTGCAAATTCAGAGCTATGAATTTGGCGAGATATCGCTAACTTGGCAAATTTCTTAACCATTGCCAAATAAATGCCGCCGAATTGACTGAATGTCGCCAAATTGATAAAAACGACGCAAATCAATGAAATGTATTTTGTTTTGTTAAAAGAGCATACTGAAATGATGTTTCATTAGCATTTGTCTGTCAGTCCAACCGTCCTACTTAGCAACACATTTAGCGAATTTTTAAAATGTCACCAAATTGATAAAAATATTTGTAAATCCATAAAAATATCTTGAAATTGATAAAATTGCGCTAAATAAATGAAAGTAATTGTGTTTTGTTATTGGATAGCATCGTGATGATGTTTCGTCAATTTGCTGCTAAGTGGGACTGTCAGTTCTACAGTCCCACTTGGGGATAAATTTGGCAATTTTTTAAAATGCCGTTAACCTTTTGCTTACGTGTGGGACAGCGTCTATCCCAAACGAAGAACCTCTCAAAAAGACAGGTATTTGACATACCCTATCCCAAACAGTTCGATCCCCCTTTGCAATCATTGGCGTCCCTAGACGCTAATGTCTGAAAAGGGGGATCGAACTGTTTGGGATAGGTGACGCTGTCCCACCCGTAAGCAAAATGTTAAATTAATGAAAATGTCGCCAAACCTTCCATAGAGATAGCATTATTCAGACGATATTTTTTCCACCAATTTATTTGAAGCAAATGATATCATGTCGCTCAGCAAAGGATTTAATACCAATGTGTTTACGCGGCAGACGATTTTTATTAAATCTTTTCCGATTTGAATAATAAAGATATGCATATAAAATAATTTTCATTGCCAATGCGTTTTTGACTGGATAATACAGGGTACGGCAGGAAGAACGTTCTGATTTGGCAGAAGCGTCGCTTCGCTCATAGTAGAGGTACAGCAGTGGACATGGTCTCTTTTGACTTGTTTGCGCATGCCATTTTTAGTTACCGTCATGGCTTGGAGCGGAGAGCATCGTGCTTTTGTTGTTGAAGAGTTTGTTACGAACGGTGAATCTGTGATAACGGCGCAATGGGCCTTCCGAATACACTTTCAGCTCGGACGTCATGATGCAGTTCCGGCTGCACAAACAATTCGTCGTTGGGTTTCAAATTTTAGACGAACAAGTTCGGCTTTAAAAAGAAAGAGTCCTAGCCGCCCTAGAAGCGTACCAAGACCGGAAGATGTGGCTGCTGCTAGAGATTCCTTACAGCAGTCTCCCAAGCGATCTGCACGCAAACACGCAGCTGCATTAAACATGGTCCCATGCAACGAGTTAGTATATAATACTACCTCGATGGTCCCATGTGATTTTTTTTTCTGTGGGGCTATCTCAAATCAAAAGTGTGCCAACACCGACCAACAAATTTTCAAGCACTCAAGGCAGCAATTGCGCAAGAAATCACGGCGATTCCGCGGGACATGGTCCGCAGATCACTGCAAAATTTCCGAAACAGACTACAAAACTGCATCAACATTGACGGTCGCCATTTAACTGATATACTCTTCAAAACTTAATGGATAACAATGGTATACTGTGCACTTCTCAAGTATAAAAGATTTCTTTCTCTATCTTGCTTTGTATTTTTTTTATTGACGTTCCAAATCGGTACGCTCTTTTTGCCGCACCCTGTATAAATTACGGTCTGCAGGTTTAAACATTATTATTATTGATATTTTCAGGTATTATTGATTCAGAGGTTATTGATATTTTCAAGTTATTATGTCATTGTTTTATTGCGGCAAAAATTATTGAAACCCGTATATTGTACATTGTACGAGAAATCTTCTACAAATGCACGGGTATATCTTCTAATCTACGAGAATATAAGTAGTACAGGTATATTGGCATATATTGGAATCAAGTATGGCCTTCTGGTATGAAGATTAAGGGGATTATTGATATTTTCAATGTATTATGTCATCTGTTTTATTTTGACAAATATTTTTGAAAATCATATTGTAATACGGGTAATCTTCTACTAACACTCGGACTTATCTTCTAATCTACGACATTATAAGTTGTACGGGTATATCTTCCCATATAATTTTAGCACTTTCATTTTGGCATATATTGGAATCAATTACTGCCTTCAGGTTTAAAGATTACGAGTTTATTGAAAGTTTCAATTTATACATGTAATCTGCTAATACAGGTTGTATCTTCTAATATTCGCGCATATAAGTAGTACGGATCCCATACAATTTTAACGCTTTTATTTTGCATATAGTGATTCAATTCCATATTTTTTTGTAAATTTGCTTATAAAAGGGGCCAGCATGTTTTATTCTTCAAATCTGCCCGTGAAGATAATTTTGTGTAGCGAGAACAGAAATTTTTAAACTTCATTTTAGGAGCATTAAATTAAATATTTTAACAGAATATTTTGATTAATAATATCATTTAGAATACTATAAAAATTTGCACATGATTGTAAATTTTATGTTTCATTTTATTATATACTCCGTACGAAGAACGGGTATGCTGCTAGTTTTGCTATAAAACTAGGGGAAGTCAAATGGTGCCCCTTCAGATTTCTTATCAAAATATTTGTAACAAATATTGGCTATTTTGTTTTCAGTAACTAACTTTTGCAAGTTTGTTTTCAAAACAGTTACTTGCAAGGTCGTAGTCTATTTTGTAAAAAATATCCAGATATCTGTCTAAACAGGAATTTGGGGAATTATCTGATTCTCAAATTACCAGCAGTAATTTTAATAATTTAAATATTTCTGAAATTCCTAATTCAAATAATTTAATCCTTCCATTTCTTTAATTGAAACTCTCTTTAATAGTGCTATAATTTATTTTCTTCATTCAAATTAAAAATTAATAATAGTTTTGATTTATGGATGGTTAAATAGGTTTAAACCTTGCGATTTTCTTGACTTGAGACTAAAACTTATTTAAAATAAAACTTAAAATTAAATTTGATAGTTGTAACTTATATTAATCGAAAGGAAATAATTTAGCTTTATTTTGAGATTTTAGTTATGTTAATTTAAGTATCAGGTCATTTTTAGTGCATGGATTTTGTTTTTACATAATGCCCTTAGTAGCAAGGGCGTAACTTATCAGTAAAACTTGGTGTGACTCCCCCAATCAGAAGTGTAATAAGTGTTTATAGCAGCAAAAATTCACGACTGACTTGGGATTTTTAGTTCTCTTGACTGGTCATTTTCAAAAGCCGTGGTTGTACTGCTGCACGTTCTACCCCGATGTTAGAAATTTAAATTTTTATAAGCATGTAAATTAAAATTATCTCGATAGAACAAGCCTTCGAATTGGAAATAAAACATAAGTAATTTAAATATATGTGCCAAAACTTGTGCACTGAATGAGTACAATTTACAATTATATTAATTCATTTAATTTTTCAAAAACCGTAGACGCCCGCTGCGTGGAAGCAAGCTCGGCTGTGCACTCTCCCCCCCTCCCTGATTCGTTTTATGTAACCCATTAAAAACATTAAAACTCTATTGTAACATCACGACGTCTGAGAACGTAACGTCCTAATGAAACCCGTAATGACGTCCCTTTCCCGGTTGTGACGTCAAGAAGCCAGAGACTTGCTTGATTTGCGATAACGAATGAAACAAAGAAAACTCCCTTCAAAGTCGGAAAATAAGGTTGCACTAGTCTGTTTAAAATTTAATGAGAAGCTTCACTGCAAAGTTAATTAAAATTAACAAATAACGTCACTGGAATTTTTTTAATTAGACTGTAAATATATCATCCCATATTTAATTAAAACTAACAAACAACGTCGCTTGAATTTATTTTAATTAGAATGTAAATACATTATTGCAAATTTAATTCAAATTAACAAATAACGTCATTTGAAATGTTTTAATTGGAATTTAAATGTCTCACTCCATATATATGCCAAAAATTTAAATCGTCTGATTCTTTAATTTTACAATTTAACAATATCAATATGAAATTTAATAAACTACGCATATTTCGATGAATTTTCAATTTTTCTTTATTCAAATATGAAGAAGTTGTTTTACGAATTCGATTTTAAGTTCGTTAAAAAAGGTTGTTCGCCGGTCTTTCCGATGGCGTCAAGATGGAAACTGTGTAATAATATTTACGATTGCTAGAGAACAGATTTGTGTGAAATTCGCTCAAAATTAAACTTCAGCATAAAATAACTGAAAAACTAATTCGAATTTTAAAAAAAATCTCTCGAAGTTGTCGTTGAGCCTGATCTGAAATATCAGTGTACCAAATTCCTTAGATGGTTTAGAGTCGCTCAGATTACTTAGCCGTTTAGATTTTCTGCTACGTGACCAACAGACTAGCAAACGCACAAATAGGCTTCCTCCTTTTTTATCATAGATAAAAATACTATAAAATGATTATTATGTCTAAATTCCGATTCTTTTTTTTCATTAAAATTATCTTTTGTCATAAACCTGCATTTTGCACATAATATATTTATTCGCACAAAATATATATTTATTAACAAATACTTCAATATTTCCATTTATTAATATTGTACTCTGTGCTATATGTTCAAATTCCGTGTTTAACATGCCATTCGTAAAATGGCAATCATCTTAAATATTCTGGGGCTGAAGACTCTTACAAGTTCTCTGATAAGCAATAAGATCTAAGAGATGCGCGATGGTCAAATATCATGGCTTGTACTTTCGAAGAGAAATAAATATAAATCTATGGTCGGATGTGTTTATATTGTGGCATTTTTATGTAGCCATAACATCTGAAGCAGAGCATAAAATACGAAATGATATGGTTGGGTATTTTCAATCGATTTTTATAGCTTGCCCATGTGTATTTTCCCCAAAAGTCACATAATGTCCTGACTTAAAATTTGTTGGGAATTTCAATGTTTGTTGAAAATGAAGTTTAATGCGGAATTTAAAAATGCTTTATGGCCTTTAAAAAATTTTATGGTCAATCTCTGTAAAAAAATTTCGAAATAGACGTTTATATTTTCTTTTTGAGCACTCTAACTCACCTGAATAATATTTAAGAATCTCAAATTCAGTTAAAGAAATTGGTTAACCTTTATTTATCGTTATTATTTCCCGTTAAAAAAACACAACTTTAGAATGTACATGTCCAATGTGGTTTTGGATTAGTTTTAATCGCTACATACAAATTTCGTCATATTGATACAATATTTAATGTTGGATTCTTCAATTAATACATGGACATTTATAATATACATGGACATTTTATAGTATTGAAGGCTTATGCGAACATTGACATTGAAATACATGAGCATTTTATAGTATTGAAGGCTTATACGAACATGGACATTGAAATACATGGATATTTTATAGTATTGAAGGCTTATACGAACATGGACATTGAAATACATGGACATTTTATAGTATTGAAGGCTTATACGAACATGGACATTGAAATACATGGACATTTTATAGTATTGAAGGCTTATACGAACATGGACATTGAAATACATGGACATTTTATAGTATTGAAGGCTTATACGAACAAAACATTATCATAGCATTCTATTCATAAAATTAGAAAATATATTTTTCAAAATAGAAAAGATGGGAAAATATTTGTTAAAAATTCATGGAAGAGGGAAAGAAAATTTCAGACTTGAAAGAAAAATAGTTGTAATATATCAGAAAACAAACTTTTTGAAGTATAATAATGTTCAAATTAAATACCTTTAATTAAAAATCAATGCTGATTTGTAAGTTTGAATTGAGAGGATCTAGTTTTTATAGTCTAACACTAACTAACAAAACGGTTGCATTGTTCTCCTGTAAACTTGCAAATGTTGATATACGACCTATTGCAGTATCAATGACGTGTTAATTCAACTCCATAAAAATTAATCATCACCAAAAAATACAGATATTATGTATAATTTTATTAGGAGAGATTACACAAATAAGAAAATAAACTGGTAATAAGGTATTTATTTACAATAAATTAATTATTAAAAAATGAAATTTCCATGTGTTAAAGTAAAATCCATACATCTAAATTTATCCTTTACAGGAACGGTATACGTTCAATAGAAATTTCTGCAATTTAACAGCCATTTTGCCAACATAACTTTCCCCATAAAGCGTATATGATGTCTATATAAGATATGGAAAATACTTAATTAATATGGCAATTATATATATATATATATATATATAGATATACTCATTGCCATAAAAGTTTGCGCACCAAGAAGTAATTGTGGAATCGTAACGAAACTTGGCATGAAGGTACGTGTCAGACAAATATGCAAATGATTAGAAATACAGCTTGATTGCAAAATGCGTAATGCCTCCAGAGGGCGTTGAACTTCTTTCTCCCTGGCGCAGAAAAATGTACACAGAGTCTTTTTGCATGTACTTAATCTGTTACAGAGTTATGCCTTTTCATTAGGGATGCCGTTACACCGCCATCGAAGACAATATGATCAACTGTCAGAATTCGAGAGGGGAAGAATCATCAGGATGATGGAGCCGGCTGGTCAGCTCGACCAGTAGCCCGCCACCTAGGCCGTTCTGACTTTACTGTGAGGAAGTGTTGGGACCATTGGCCGAGAGAGAAGTCGCTTACACGGCGGCCAGGCTCAGAACGCCCTCGGCAAACCAATAGCCGAGAAGACAGTCGCATCACCCAACACGCACGCTCAGCGTCAACTGCATCATTGTCCGCTATCCGGACACAGGCAGTACCTTCACTACGGGCCCCCGTGTCTGTCCGTATCATCGCGAGGCGCCTGGCTGAAGGACATTTGGTATATTTATGAATGTGCGTGAACGCCTCAATCCTGCCTTCGCTTTATAGCTACACACAGTCCCCACAGCTGGTGTGATGGTATGGATTGCCATTGCATACGATACCCGGTCACCTCTAATATTGATCCACAGACCCATGACAGCCCAGCGGTACGTCCGTGACATCCTTCAGCCACATATGTTGCCACTTATGACAGGGCTCCCAGAAGACATTTTCAACAGGGCAACGCTCGGCCATACACAGCAAGTGTGTCACAGGAATGCCTCCGCTACAGTACCACCCTTCCCTGGCCTGCCAGATCCCCAGATATTTGAAGGATCGAACATGTCTGGGATCACTTGGGACTGCAAGTTGGACAGCCTACGAGTTTGGTCGAACTGAAAGCGCGCTTACAACAACTGTGGAATTAAATGATGGACACCATACGGGACTTGTATGCCTAAATGCCCAACCGTAACGCATCGTATATTCAAACTTAAGGTGACCCAACAGGATACTAGAATCTCCATTCATTTATAGTTTTTCCTGTAATGAATGATCCTTTTGCTTTGATTTTGTAATCACTTACTTATGTCACAGTTGCACTCACATATATAAAATTTCGTTCGATTCTGACAACTCTTTCTTGTTGCACAAATTTTTATGGCAATGAGTGTATATATATATATTAAGAATTTTTATTTTACTTGTATTATATATACCTGAGATTGATCATTAATAGAAGATGTTCTGTATAGCAAGCAAAAGTGAAAGGAAGATGGACTGAAATGTAAATGTGACTTTTAACCTTATATATATATAATAACCTTTATAAAGTTTCCTTTAACCTTTTCACCTTTATAAAGTTTCTTTTAACCTTAAAGTTCCTGTCTAGAAACTTGCAGGTTAAAATAAACTTTATAAACCAAACATTAAAATTCGATTTCAACCACAAACAATACCGAAATCGAAAAAAGTTTTCAGCGAACTAGAAAAACATTCATCTGAGTATTTTAATATGTAAATATCTAAAATTAGTTATTTTTGTCATATCTTGACATTTTGAATGTCCACGGTTCCCTTAAAATTTGATATCCACATGTATATCCCCCTTTTTCCATTACTAAGTATTTTTATTACTTTCCCTATAATGCAAGTTAATGTATAGGGAAAGTATTGAAATCCTGTCGAAAATGGAATTTACAAACGCCTCTGCTGGTTTTAAGCAGTATGTGCGTGTGTATCTGTGCTGTCTGCCTATCTGTCTATACAATGTATCTATCTACTTTGGCTTAAAAACTATTTGATGACATTCTATAAAGTTTGGAAGATAAGTCACATGTTGGTTATCCTTGTGCTGATTAGAATTTGGTACGATTTGGAAAAATAGAACCTGCTTCTTTTTTCAACAAAGACCACAAAAATTGCCAAAATCTGAAATACAAGACTAAATATGATGAAATGTATTAATTAGATACCTGTTTTATACGACATTTTTAACTACATAACGAATAAAACCAACCTCATGACTAGATTGATCACTCAAGTGATATGAAGATTTTTTAGATTTTGAGGAGCTGAGGACGTTTTTCTCTGTAGTCAAAAAACTGCCCTATGAAATTTCTTAAAATTTGGTAGGATAGTCACTAATAGTAAGTAGGTACTAAGTAAGTAAATTTTTCGCTTATTGATTATTCTGGTGATTATTAGATTTGGGTTCGATCAAAAAAACATAACAAGCCTTCATTTTTCTTTTGCTAAATGTGCCGCAAAACCTTCACAACTTAAAATAAAAGTCAAAATATGATTAAAGGTACTTATTAAATGCTTATTTTATACCTGATTTTTAACGACAAAACCACACACACACATGCACACAATCAGAACATTCTATTACTCTAGAACTAACCGCTTTCGAGATATTAATGCTTTGGGGAATTTTGAGGAAATGGTAACGTTTGTAAAATGCCTTAAATTGCTCAGTGAAAAAGAAGACGTATTAAAGCAGCAAACTGAATGTAATATAAAATAAATATCCGTATTTATTGAGCAATTAAACACAATTTAATGGATTGTGAATTTGTGTCTAACAGGAAAATTATGTGCTGCCCGCATCAGATTTTATTGGACTTTGTAAAATTTATTTCCAATAGATAATTCTGTAAGCAATACACTGATACAACCAGTATTATTAATACGTACCGTAACAAGTAACAATAAATCCATCTTTTACTATCTCAAGCTAAATGCATTTAGGGAGTAATAAGAGGTTGGGATAAATCAGAAATCGGGATAATAAGAGGACGACTTTTATTAACCCAAGGTAAATATACGTTGAGGTAACTGAGATATAAAAATAAGCCAAGAAGATTGAACAAGAGAAATAAAAGATTGTCGTGATGAATCACGATACTGAGTTAGTATATTCAAAATTTAATGCATTTTGATAATCATCATTAAATATTTTTATTTTACTTAAAATTCTTAAAATTTTTATCTTTCATTTTTTAAAATATATTATTCCAAATCATTATTCAAAATTTATTTACCTTATTCCAAATTATTTTTTAAAATACATCAATAACGTTAAAATCATTCATTATAACTGTAATTTCATACTAACTCTAGTATGCTCGATAATCTATCTGGCGCGTACACTAGAACTCCATGTTCTGAGCACAGAGTTTTAATTACAAAAATGGCAACGGCGTCAGCCAATCGGATTCTACCAAAGCCTAGAGCGCAATTTTCTTTTGTGTGCCTCTAACACTCGACCAGAGGACGCTATAACATTGTGTGTGCTGGTTGATTTTGAAATTTGAAGTAAGGTGGGTGATCCCAATAATGGTATTATCCAGCCTGTTATTTGTTTCTTTCCAAAATCTCTATTGATCAATAAAAGGTAATATCAAAAATATAGATGATTTATTTTAAATTATTAAAGAAGTGCGATATTGTCGTATCGAGTTTCCGATAGACACGGCCGACCAGAGAAATCCTAACTTTCTCGAATTTACAACCCCAGGTTCGAAACTCCTCCCGTCTGAGAGTGAAACCCACAGATGACCTGTACCCCAACACTTTTTCAAAACAAAAGCAATTTAAAACCCTTACCTTGTAAAGCATCATCTTCAGCTGAAACACATTTAAAATACAATTTCAAGAGACTAAATCTACTCCAAATAATCACACAAAGTTAATTTAAATTACTCTCTTTTATTGAAATATTGTAATTAAGATTTGGAGTCAACAATTAATCAATTAGCTGAATACTAGTCAGCACAACAGCAACCACTGGACACAGGACCTACGTTAATATCTTAAACCGCTACAGATTAATGTCGAAATAATAAATCTTCAAATATAATAAATGTGGCAAAGCAGTATTTATAAATTATTTAACATGATATGGTATGGTCACGAAACAGGGAGCGAACGCACTCAGAGGAATTACTTTAGATAAGAATTTAGATTAGCACGATAAATCCAATTATTAATTACTCTTAAAAACACATATATGAATTTGGTTCGGAAGACACACAGTTACTTTATGATTATGCAGAAATTACTGGTAGTGCTTCCGAGGATTCAGTGTACAGCCGTAGAGTAGAGTAAGCACAACTCTCTTACCTCCGGACACGTAGTAGTTGAGATGAAAAGAGGCACAAACCTCCACCGCATTGCCCTCTGTAGAACCGTACGATCGTAAGACCGGCACACCTTATGCATATAAAATGTATAGGCCCGGACAGGACGGGCTCGACTTCATACAGCGCTCCGTTCACTAACATTCAGACCCGGCAGAAGGACCTCGGGTCAGCATCGGTTCGTTGTCGTCGTAGTCGAAGATATGGAATTAAATCTGCGACGATGACCATCTCATGACCAGCGGTCATTGGAATCTTCCTTCGATGCTGGCGACCGTTCCCCATGCCCACAGAAGCCAGGATCGACGCAGTGTCAGACTCCGCATTCTGTCGTGAGCAACGAAAATACGGTTCAGACAGACCTGGAGTCGTCGGTAGCTAGACAGGGAAGAGCGCCCAAATTACTCCTACACTCCGCTTTTATACCAAAAATCCATTACCAGCCCGGTAATCCAAAATCGGACTTCCAAGAGAACTATTTACCGATTTTGACCAATAGAAATTCGTTTTAAACTTTAAACTCCTACCCTCGCAACGGGGTCTCAATAGATCTTACCCTCGCCGCTGGGTCTCAAAAAGATTCACCAGCCGTTTTTCGCTGTAGGACAAATGTGCTAAAAATGCAAACCTTGCACTTAATTTCGTTACCACAAACATGTAGAGGCTCTGTCGCGATTTGTGCAAGTTCATATTTTCTATTTCAAATGCCTTTTATCGAGCCAAATGTAAGTGTAAAATTCTGGCTCAGAATGAAACCGCAGCTTTTCTGTATTTACATGTTATTTTCTGTTGAACTTCCGCCTTTCAGAAAAAGCCGTTGGAAGTACATCTGTTTTAATTTTATGTGGTTCATTTTCGCTCTCTTTTAGGGCGCAAGTAATGCAAGCGCCTGGTACATGTATATATGTTGTGTGACGTCAGAGGGTCTGAAGTAGCTGTAAAGGACGCTACTTTTTGGGGAGTTGGACAAAGGAAATTGAATCTGTCGGTCATATATAAGGATGCTCTAAATAAATTGTTAACAATGAATAAAGTTAAAATTAAGTATAAATTATCCATCTCACTTTAAGTGTATGACCGACG
Organism: Amaurobius ferox; assembly: GCA_951213105.1. Classification (NCBI taxonomy): domain Eukaryota; kingdom Metazoa; phylum Arthropoda; class Arachnida; order Araneae; family Amaurobiidae; genus Amaurobius; species Amaurobius ferox. Next base: position 61,593,934 of record OX578133.1, read on the forward strand.
GGTTTTCTGGAGTCCGCCAATATTTTGTAAATATGTTCCTTTTGGAGAATAAAAAGGATTTTGGAATCCTGAGAACTTGACTAAACATTCTAATTTATAGTGAATGAGTAAAGATATTCTAAAGAAACGGCCAAGTGTATAAGTTTTATTTTCCCTGTTAAAGTAAATATAAATTAATGAAATAATCCATCCAAGTAAAGATTTACATTATTTTTAGAATAGTTGGATTGACATTAATAGAATTTTATGTTTTAATTCGAATATCTATAAGAAATACATAAGATTTGTTGGTAAAGAAAATATTACAAATTGTTTGATTATGTAACTGGCTTAATGGTATGGCATTAATAAGAGCTTGACTGTGTTATGAAATCGACTACCTGATTATAATATTAAAGTGTCTATGTGTGTGTGATGAAAAATTCAAATTAAAGAATTTGTTTAATTTCAATGATTATTATTATTGATTATGTCTCATATTTTGCCATTACGCTTAATAATTTCCTGTCATTGTTGAGTAATTTTGCTCAACATCAGGGAAGCGAACCTGTGGTATTTTGGGGGTACTTCCACAATATATTTAATTAACTTTTCTTCAAGAATCTTACAGTCTCAAGAATAATCACGGTGTTTGCATCTTTCATGATTTCAAGGTTTGCAACGTTTCCCAAGTGTACTGCGTGGTCCTTCATCTCTATGAGTTGTGTTACATGAATGTGTTTCACGATCCCACATTCACAATATAGCCAAAAATATAGCATTATTTTTATAAAAGTGAAAGTGTTGTTTTTTATCCAAAGATGTGATTGAACTCTTCATTCAACATGAATATTTGGTGAAAAACATATACCAATATTGGTAAACATAGTGAATCAACATTTTTAGAGTTTCCAAAGAAGCGTGCAATATCTGTTTTTTCTCTCATCAGATTTTTGTTTTTTAACATATATATATATTATGCTGTGGTGGATAATGATATGCAATGCATACAAAGACAGGATATGTTAAATATCTGCAAAGAAAATTTATGATTTTGTGCAATTGAAGCTATCTTAAAATATAAATTGTTAATGATGATCTTACACAGTGAATCCACTGTGTAAAAAAAAAGATTTAATGCAACCAAATATTTATTCTAAAGTTTATATAATGTGTAAATCGTACATAATAAAAAATATGTTCATTTGTCTGTCTGTACATCCGTGTCGTCTGTAGCGGAAAATGTTCATTACAGAGATACGTCAGGTCCCCGGACGATACAGGGATATTAAAAAATAATTTGTCACTGTTACAGCCATGGAGGTTAAGAGAATGAGGTAAAACTTCATGATGAGAAAACACCAATATCGTTTGATCCAATAATTCAGGTGGTACTGGGGGTAAGATAAGTAGTTCTGCATTGTATAAATTTCCATGGCGAAAAGCCTAAAAAATTTATTTAAACTGTCAATTTTTTAGAAATAAATTATCAGCGCAATGCAAATTAGAACTGAAACAATAAAGAATATTCCTAAATTAGTTTTACATTTCAATTTATTTTTATCTCCATATATTCTGTATCCTGCATTACAACTAAGAAATAATACAGATTAATTATACTCATAATTAGAAGACCCATATTTAAAAATAATCAAAAATACATATACTAAATACTACGCCTTTTCTATGTCAAATAAAAACAAATGGCGGTTTACTAACACTACCGACACTTAGATAGAATTTTCAAAGAATTATGACATTTTTAAGTGTTTCATTCATAGGAAAGAGTTTTATCTTCTTTTCTTTATGGTTACAGCTTTCAGAGAAGAAACTTTAATACATGTTTTCCTTGTTTTAATTAAGCAATGCAGTCTCATGCTCAAGCTACAATAAGGCTGCAAATTGGCGTCCAGTTATATATAAATGTTAAATGATATACAGTACAAAAGTATAAACAGGAAATTGAAAAAGCATTTCTAATGTGATTTAATTACGAAATATAAACGTTTAAATTCATTATCGCAACAATACAACTTGCAATAATAAAAGTCTGTAAGTTTAAATGTATAAATGAAAAGAATATAAAAAATGCACTACCAATCAACCGAAGAGCCAAGAAATATGAAATAGCGATCCTTATAGCATTCAGATCCATACACAGCCCTCCATCATGTACACGGCAATTTGGAGCGAACTGGGGCATATGAGTGCTTTGCTTAATAACCCCTGTAATTTTGTTTGCATGCCATAATCACGCAAAGCTCGAGGTTATTATTACCACTTTATGCACATGATAAATGTTAAGTTTCAATATTAACATACTAACAACAAAAGATGGTAATATTATATATGTTACGGTAAGAGTGATTAATCGTTGATTATGCATAATCACCAATCATCTTGGTAAGTTTGATAAATTTCATTAAATTTATCAAACTTACGATTTTACATATTTCCCAAATGAAGTTGGTAAATTCGATAAATATGCTAGAATTTCTCACTTTTACCGGCGATTATGTGTAATTCCCAAATGAATTTGGCAAGTTTGATAAATATCTCTGAATATATTACTCTTAAAGCGGCCTTTGCTTCATTTCCAAAATGTAGTTGATAAATTTGATAAATATTATGAAATTTCCCACCTGTTTTGGTTTTAATAAAGCAACTTGTGGATTTAAACAAATTTTAATAAAATGAATTACAAATACATTTTTTGTTTTATTAATATTAGAACTATTAGTGAATAAAAGGAAACTAAGATAAATCCGTTTCAGCTTAATATTCGAATTATGTGTACAAAAATATCAAAAAAATTGTTGAAAAAATATAGAACTCTAATAATTCTTACTGCGTATTCAAACATGACAAACTATCATGACTACATAATCATGCTACATAATATTTCATTTTTCATGCATTTGCATTTGGCTCAATTACACTTTCCTTTACATGAGCACCTTTGATATCCAAGGCCTCCTGAATTTGGTGTTTTCTTGCGCACTCCCTAAGAGACATACATAGTGATATTGGATACATTTTCTACTGTAAGAAATTTTTCGTCATATAGCACAAACTGGTTTCTAGTAAACAATTGCGAAAGACGTTCCTCTTTTGTTCCTAAGTGATAGTACTCATCATTTTCAGTAGCTAATAATACTACCAATATATTCCGCGAATCGCTTCTTGTCCTGTCCACATCTGATATATTTAGCTTCACTGTATCTCTTACTTTGGCTGCAGCAAACTTCAGCGGTGATACTTTCTTCATTTTCTTCCCTTGAGCTTCAAAATCTACCTTTGCTTTCTCTCGCTTCTCAACTTCTTCCTTTCTGTTCTTGATTGTATAAAGACAGATTGATCATTTCCATGTTAGACTGTACTTTGGCTGACGAATTAGGGGATTACATCAAGTTGTTTGAGTGATGACTTTCATTTTAAATACGTTCATCTGAAATATTTTCATTCGGTCCTTCTAATTGACTTTGATTTTGATCTAGTGATTCATTTATTTCTTGTAGCTCCTCTTCGTTCCGAACATCTGATACAGCATCATTAGGAAGGAATGATGTCTTCAGCCAACTTTTAAGGGTAAACCACTACACCTTTGACTACTACTTTGCTCTTATATGGACATGCCACATAAATTTAGACTTTAATTTCAAGTTGTCTAGATGTATCCAACTTGCAATCTGTGGCGTAGCTGGAAATGTTGGCGCCCAGAGTCAGTTATAGAAACGCCATCTTCTTTTGTTAGTAAAATACACTCTATTATAAACACATATGCACCCATAAGAAATTGAGCTATGCAGCGACTAAACTTAGCACGCATGGAGATATGCAAATGATTAGAATTTATTGAAAACGATTAGAACAGGAGCAAAAAGCGTTATATTAATAAATGGTGGCAACAAGAAGATAGCATTTTGGTAAGTGGTAAATCCGGTCATTGCAGCTATACAATCCTATACTCAGTGCAGTATGGAGTCAATTAAGTTGCCTATGTCCTTCTGCGGAAGATTTTGCCACAAATGTTGCAACTGGTCAGCTAATTCAGTGGTATTCTGAAAAGGCTGTAAGTGACGTCCCAGCATGTCCTAGACGTTCTATTGATGATAAGTCTGAAGATCTAGATGGCCATGGGAGGGTATTAAATTATCGAAGATATTATTGAAGAAGTCGTGCAGTATGTGGTCGAGTGTTATTGTGTTGGTAAATGGAACCTGGACGGCTTGATAGAATAGGCAGAACAATCGTCTGCAGAATATCACAGACGTACAAGCGAGCCGTCATATTGGCTTGCAGCACGACTAGAAAAGATCGGTTGTCCCACGAGATAGCTCCCCAGACTATCATACCACGTTTGATGGCCGTGTGTGACTCGACAACAAATACGAGATCAGAACGCCAGCCAGTCCTCCTCCACACACGTATCCGGCAATTATCAGCAGTGGGAAAGGAGCGGATTCAAGACAATATGCTTCCAATCGGACTATGTACACGCTGACCGAACTTTCCACCAATCCACATGGCTCTGCTTATGTTGAGTGATCAGTTGTAGGTCTCTTAATGGACGTCAACACCTAATTTCATATTCTGCCAGTCGTCTCCGTATAGTATCCTTTGATATAGGATACACGGAGATTGGCAAATGCATTCAAATGGCTGATAGCAACGCCATTGGTGTGGATGTGACTCCTGTCCTAACTGCAAGATCTTCTCGAGCAGTTGTCTTTCTAGGGCGTCCTGAGCCTCTGCGACAGTTACATGTCCCTTCTTTGATCCACTGTTGCCAACATCGAGCAACTATTATATCGCTCCGACAAATATGACCACTGATACCTTTGTTGGACTAACCAACTTTCCTTAGGCCTATGGCACGACTCTCTGAATCCGGCAATTCGTCGTAGCGCCGTTGAGTACGTCTCAAGGGAATATTTGTATACAACATGCAGTATCAAAGAATAAAACCCTGTTCCAATTACCCATAAGTGAAAATACCGGTCGTTTTAAATGCTGCCCGATGCGTCGTTCTCACTTGCATTGTATGAGCCCTATAACATCATTGGCGCTGATGGTTTGATCATTCGCATAACTCCTAAAACGTTATTTACATGCCGAGTTTCGCCGCTGTAGCTCAATTTTTTATGGGGGCATATATTGTTTTGCAACAGAGTGTATAATTTAGTATAATTTTAATATATATCTAAATGAACATGCAAAAATTTAAACTATCTTGACTAAATGAAGTGTACTAATTTCTACATAATTCATTATTTAAATAATGCTTCAAACAATGAATATGCGATTTTCCTGTTAGATATTCATTTTGCCACACCTTCGAAATATGGTGCCTGGGGAAAGCACAACTCGCAACTCCCCTTAGCTACGCTACTACTGGCACTTATGCCTTATTAATTACAGTTTACATAATTGTAGGATAAAAGATAAAGGGTGCTTATTATTAGATAGAGAGATAATTATTTTTATCAAAGCATATTAATCATAAAAAAATAATTCTTACCTTTATACATTCGCTCATAAAAAGAAAAAGAGATAACAATACTCAAAATGCGAGTTTTATTAACAAAGTAATAGAGTGGTACAGCCTTCTACCGGAGAGTAAATTAAATAAATCTCGTTAAAATAAAGATTACTCCACGAGAATGCATTATTTATCAAATTTACCATCCTAAACTGTTCAGTAAATTTGATTAATCAAGTACGATTTATCATTTTCACCACTACGAACTGGCGATTATGCACAATGATCAGTAAATGTGACTAATTCGCAATATATGAAATAAATTTATCAAACTTACCCAGATGATTGGTGATTATGTATAATAACTGGCAATAATGCATAATCGCCGGATTTATCACTTTTACCACAGCAATTATATATATATGTTTATATATATATATATATATATATATATATATATCACATTAAGTGTTGTGTTATGGTGACACAGTGTTATACTAGTTATTTATTGATCTAGAACTTCGAACAATACTTGTAGTCTGGATGGCATCGAGTTTTATAACCCGTGAACCTAAAGGTCAGAAAACCATAAATTTAGGGATGCCATGACAGAGGGGCCGAACTGGCCCTTACGAGGATGTGGAATGGTTCCATTGGTTAAATAAGTAACCAATGGAAAAAAGAGCTTGTGGCGTCACACTGAATGCGGCAAATGAAAGTAAGGGGGAAATGACACCCCCGAAAAAGAGGGAACCACAACCTGTGATCCGAGAACGACGAACGATATAACTTGTACAATATGACGAAAACAGATAACTGAAATCATGACTGGAGTAGATGTGTGCTACGACTGCGACGTTATGACTTATGCGGAGGCTTGCTTGCCATTATGATAGAACAACAATACTAAAGAAGCAGAGTATTGCGTAGAGGTTCCCAAATAAGGGAGATCTAGGATGTGTTCAAGTGCAACCAAGTATTTGCCAGCATAATGCTCTATTGCAAAGGCCCAAATTGAAGGTATGTGTTCCTCAAATATCCATAGGCTATTAAATACGTTAGGTATATGGTTAAGGGTCTCACATGCTATCTCCTCTGACATGCTATCTTCCTAAATGATTAATAAGCATGTAATTATCGTAATTTAATTTAATAAGTATTTTATGTTTTTAATAAAGGTTTCTGTTAAAGTTAAATTAGTGCACTCCTTTTGGTAAAATATTAATTAATAATTCCTTTACAGAACTCACGCCGAGGTTAAATAATTGGAGGGTTTATAGCAGCACAATAAACCAATGTACGATTTAGTTAATGAATCCACTATGTATGAATTTAAGGCCATGTTAAGAGATAAAGATATGATAGCTTAATGGTAAGTAATCGAGGAGTTTAAATTTAAGTTTCAGTTCCCACAATATATATATATATATATATACATATATATATATATATATATATGTGTGTATATATATATATATATATATATATATATATATATATATATATATATATATATATATATATATATATATATATTGCATCGTCAATCTTTATTACTTTAATAACTTTAGTATTTCTAACTATTCATATATGCAAAGTATCCTTAACGCTTTTAGTATGCTTCGGTATTAATAAAACATTTATTTGCCATCTATTCAAATTTATACTACATTAACGCTAAATTCAGTAACAGAATATGTATTTTTATTTTACTATCGTCCAATGTTAATTGAAAATTTCTGTAGCTCTCATTCTCCTATTAAGTTAGGTTTATTTGAGTTATAACTTCTGTCTATTCTATCATTGGATTTTCATATTATATTTTTATTATTGAAATCATTTTATTTATAAGCTGCATTTGCGCAATAAATTAAATGTATTTGCATCGTTAATCTTTATTACTTTAATAACTTTAGTATGTCTAACTATTCATATATGCAAAGTATCCTTAACCCTTTTAGTATGCTTCAGCATTTATGAAACTTTTATTTGCAATCTATTCAAATTTATGCTGCATTAGCACTAAATTTAGTAACAGAACTAGCCGAATACCCGTTGAAAATCAACGGTCTCGCAATAAGCAACCCTTGAATAATGTAAATTTTTTAATAATTCGCGTTTCACATTTATTCGACAAATCGAATATTTTGGCGTGCAGTACCCCCTAAAGAAGAAAATATTGGAAAATTAATTTGCGCATTTCTTCCTTTCGAATTATCTACCCGTACAACACATTAAAGTATATCTCATTCCGAGATACCCCTATATTATTATTTCTCCTTTGGAACTTTTTCTGTGAAGCACATCCATAAATGAACATTTTTGAAAAACTCTGTTTATCTTGTGTTTTTTATCAGATGATTGGCCCATATACCAATTATCAAGCCTCTATCGCATTTAAAAAGAAGCGTGCCTCTCATTCGGAAAATCGAACATATTAGTGTGCGCACCCCTTAAAGTAACAAATATTGGAAATCAGAAATTTCACACTTTCTTCCTTTCAAACTATCTACCCGTACGCCAAATTTGAAGTCCCTATCCTATCGCGAAGAGAAGCATGTTTTTCTATCACTTCACCTTTCGAACGTTTTTCTGTGTAGCACCCCGTTAAAGAACATTTTTGTCAAACTGTATTCATCTTTGTTTTTTTGTCCAATGGTTAGCCTATATACTAAATTTCAAGCCTCTATCACATTGTAAAGGAGGCGTTTTTCATTTGTTCTTCAAATCGAACATTTTAGAGAGCGTACACCCTACAATAGCAAATGTTGGAAAACTGAAATAGCACACTTTCTTCCTTTCCAACTTTTTACTCGTACACCAAATTTGAAGTCTCTATCTCATCGCGAAGCATGCTTTTCTAGCATTTCATCTTTCGAATGTTTTTGTTTGGAGCACTCATCCCCTTAACTACCCATTTTTGAAAAACTCTATTATTTTTGTGATTTCTATCAGATGATTCGCCCATATACCAAATATCAAGCCTCTATCACGTTTTAAAGGGGGCGTTTCTCCTTTATTCCGACAATCGAACATTTTGGTGTGAGGCACCCCACAAGTAGAAAATATTGGTAAACTGAAATTGTACACTTTCATGGTTTTTTATTAATTCACTTTTCGAACGTTTTTCTCTGAAGCACCCCCTTAAACGAACATTTTTGAAAAACTATATTCGTCGTGGGTGTTTCCATTAAATAATTAGCCCATATACCAAATTTCAAGCCTCTATCAAATTTTAAAGGAGCTGTTTCTCATTTATTCGATAAATGGGACATTTTGGTATGCGGCACCCCCTTAAGTAGAAAACATTGGAAATTTGAAATTGCACACTTTCTTTCTTTCGAACTATTTACCCATACACCAAATTTGAAGTCTCTACCTCTTCGCAAAGCATGCTTTCCTAATATTTCACTTTTCGAACGTTTTAGTGTGCGGCACACCCTGAAGTAGAAAATATTGGAAATCTGAAATTGCACACTTTCTTCCTTTCGAACGATTTACCCATGTACCAAATTTGAAGTCTCTATCTCATCGCAAAGTATGCTTTCTTATCATTTCACTTTTCGAACGTTTTGGTGTGCGACACCCCCTTAAGTAGAGAATATTGGAAAACTGAAATTTCACACTTTCTTCCTTTCGAATGATTTACCAATACACCAAATTTGAAGTCTGTATCACATCGCAAAGCATACTTTCCTATCATTTCACTTTTCGAACGTTTTGGAGTGGGGCACACCCTCTATAGAACGTTTTCAAAAGATTCGATTTTTCCAGAAGGTTTTATCGAACGATTGAGCCGTGTACCAAATTGCAAGTCTCTATCTATTCGGGAAAAGACGTAAAAAAGTACGTAAGTACGTAAAAAAGCGTAACAGACAGACAGACAGACAGACAGACGGACAGACGACTTGGCAATTAGTATATATATAGATAGATAGATATGTATTTTTAATTTTACTATCGTCCAATGTTAATTGACGATATCTGCAGCTCTTATTCTCCTATTAAGTTAGGTTTATTTGAGTGACAATTTCTCTCTGTTCTATCATTGGATTTTCATATTATATATATATATATATATATATACTGTCAGACCAGGAATAGGTAGATAATGTGAGACCAGATTTAGTGAGACAGTTTTATGTTTGTATTTATGAGGTCTATAATGTTTGACAATGGCATCAAACTTAAGGACGCCAGTTTTATGGCACCCTGACCTGAGAGATCAAATAGATCATAGACCTAGGAGGCCAAAGTGAAGACACGAGATTGGTTGAGAATGTTAACCAATATGGAAGGTGTCTGGTCGCATGGCCCTGAGGTCGACCAATAATGGCCGAGGAGGCGTTGAAGACCCAGACCACACGACCAACCCTAGGGCTTATGGCAGCTTAATGTGTGCCCCATACACTAATAAAGTGATGTACAAAATTTCAGCATTTTATCATAAAAAGTCCCAGAGTTATGAAAAGACAAATATGCTGACTTAAACTATTTTTCGATGCATCGAAATGGGTTCTCAGAGGGGAAAAATCATGTCGACAGATCGCGTTTGCCGGCAGATCGTGAGCATAAAATATCTCAGAGATATGTTTAAACCCAGAGATATGTTTAAATTGGTGAGAGATTAATCACAAATTAAAATGTAAATGTTTACAGCAAGAGTGCAAATGACGCAACGCAGAAATGCTTCATAGACAAATAATATCTGTCTCTTTTCTTTAGATTTATTTACAATTTTTCAAAAATATGCTTCCTGAAAAGTACCTTAAAAAATTTTACATGATTAATTACAGAGTAAAACTTGGAAATGGCACGATCAAAATGAGTATTAAAACAGCTTAGGAATGTATGCATATGCAAATATCTCCCTCTGATTGGTGTTTCACACAATTGCAACAGATGTATCATCACATGAGAAAGTTGTTTTTGCTCTGCTATTGATCAATCGCCTAGCTTATGCAAACATAGCGCGCGTAGCCCGCAAGTCTGAGTGATCCTGAAGTATTTCGCGTTTCTGTTACATTTTGAGAGTGTAGTTAGCCTGTACCGATAGTATGTCGCAATACAGCAACAAAGAACTTTTAGAAATGCTTATGCTGTACAGTTTATGCAATCGCAATGCTAACGAAACTGCACAGGAATATCAAAGCACTTTTACCAATTCTCGACATCCTTCTGGGAGATTTATTTCCCGATTGGTGCAACGAGTGCGGGAAAGAGGAAGCGTACATCGTGTAGGTGGACTAGGTAGGTCCAGACATGACTCAACTGATGTAGAAAGTGATATTTGGCTTACTTTTGCAGTCATCCACATAGTAGTGCTCGTACAGCTGCTTCAGAAATGAACGTACCACGTGCAACAGTGTAGAGAATACTGAGACTGAATAAATGGTATAAGTTTAACATTCATGGTGTTGCAAGGACAAGAGCCAACAGATTATCTACGTCGTCTAGATTTTTGTAAATGGCCTCTAAATCAGGAAGATATAAATCCCCCTTTCCTGAAAAACGTAATTTGGACTGACGAATACTATTTTAATCAAGATGGATGCATAATTCCTCAAAATGAGCACTTCTGGTCTGACACAAATCCATTTGTGGTAGGTGATATTCATTATCAGAAGCAATTTTCTGTGAATGTAATGTATGGTGTAGTATTTTCAGAAACCGTTTGCTTGGACCCATACTATATAATGGTACGTTGGCGTGTGGCAGATAAGTTAATGAAATTCTGAAAGCTGTTATTCCTGATTTTATGGATAAACTGTCCCTAACAGATCTTCCACATGTATGGTTTCGTTACCTTACACCTTTCTGGTAGGTCGGACGGTCTGGGTCTCAACAACAACAACAACATGTATGGTTTCAACAAAACGGATCTCCAGCTCACCATACTACAGTTGTGAAACACTGGTTAAATAACGAGTTTCCAGACAAGTGGATTGGCTTGCATGGGCCAGTCGAATTTCCCACTAGATCGCCTGATTTAACGCCTATGGATTTTTATTTGTGCGGTCTTTTACTCACAATTGTTTATCTGTTACCTTACACCTTTCTGGTAGGTCGGACGGTCTGGGTTTCAACAACAACCTCCCTTAAATAAAGCAGAGTTGCAACAGCGCATTCAAGATGGTTGTCGTGACATCACCGAATAATAACTTGATCGAGTGCATAGAAGTGTTATCAGGCGAATGCAGCTCTGTATTGGCATGGAAGGGAAACATTTTGAACAAGCTTTGCAATCTTTGTGTAAAGTTATTATTTCTAAACAGCGTAGATACTTTTGTACCAATAAATAGCAAAATTATTATTTATTTATGTAATCATTGTTTTATTTCGTAATTTGTGTATGACCCCTGAAAAGCGATCTGCCGACATGGTGTTTTCCCTCTGAAAACCCATGTAGATGCATCGAAAAGTGGTTTAAGTCAACATTTTTGTCTTTTCATATCTCTAGGACTTTTTATGATAAAATTCTGAAATTGTGTACATAACCTTATTAGTGTATGGGGCACATTTTCTCATTGGAAATGTTTTTGTAAGGCGGCCGTATAAAAATTTAATTCCCTTGAAAATTTTAATCGATTTCATAAAATTCTGTGCGCCTTTTTTTACGCAACTTTGTAATTTATTATATATATCTAAGATCAATATTTAAGGAATAAAAGCAGAGGCCAATAATTTTGGGAGGACTCTAAGGATAAGGTGAAACAACGACGTTGGGTAAAAAGAATAACCAATTATGGAAGATGTCTGGCCGAAATGACCAAGGTTGGTCAATCAGAGCAAGAAAGAGGCGGCAACCAAGAGATAAAGGTACACAACTTTTACAAGAATACTAAGTTAAGTTGAGATCAGTTAAGTGAGTAGAGTTGAGATGAGAGCAGTTATGAAGTGATGAAGTAGTTAATAAAGTCCGAAGCAAGAGGTCAGAATGCCATGACGAGTCCCGAGTATTTCCACCAGACCGCATGTGATATGATGATCACATATTTTATACATAACCCTGGGAAAAAAGGGAAGATGTAATGTAAGTGAAATGTATACTATGTTTTGTGTGATTTATCTTTATAGCTAGGCCTTTGCACAGACGGAATTGGGATTTTTTGGCGCCGTTGGGTTGTGTGCTCACTGACATGGATTGTAAATATTCGGAGAATTAATTGCAGCATAAACGTCAAAGTTGAGCTACAAATCTTTGAAAATTTATAGCCCTGTCAGGTGTGGCTCGCGTCGGGGTACGTCCTTGGGACCACCCGGTTGTCGAGAATGCCCTCTGGTTCTTGTATTTGAGTGGAGCGCATAAAAAAATGAGCGTCGCTTCAAAAACCAATGGTATGAAGCATTTTTGGACCGCCTTTTTTATTGCGCTTGGGAAACAGCGAACGGGAAGTGGGGGACTTCCTCCCTGTATTTTTGTCGTTCCCCTTGGTTTAAAATTCTGAAGTTTTTAGAAATATAAAATATAGTCAGTTGCTTTTCTGAGCTCGAGTAGAGAGCACTCCAAGTGCGTGGCACTTGTGGTTTTGTGAAGTCCGATCCGGCATGCATTTTGATGCATCTCTGACCCAGCATCCGCGGTTCCTACCTCGGGCGGCAAATGCCTTTGCCGAGGAGCCGACGTAGTGAGTCCGGTAAAGAAGGCGACTCGTAGCCAAGACGAGCCGAGCCTAACTCAGCGCGAGGGCGCATTTTCTTCGGGCGGTGGCGACCAGAAAATGGAAGAATGTCGTCATGTTTTTTTTATTGGTTGCAGTACACACAGCTCTACCACCAAAACGGCGCGGTGTAAGACCTTGCTCCTGTAGCTGCATTTAAGCCGTGGTAACTGTAATACTGTGTGCACGGAATATTTGCGGAGCATCAATCCAGGGCTCCTAAGCAGCAGCCAATCTCTACATAACCGTATCTGATATTAACTCTTTTTGGTTGGTAAAGGCCTGTACGTAGATCTCACAAGATCCACTGGGATCAAGCCGAAGTTAAGAGGAGGAGAAGGAAAGTGGACAGTGTGCCCATCTCCAAAATAATACTTGGCAAAAAATTTCGTCACCTGATGATACGCACCGTGTTTCTCAGACTGGTAGTGTTCTCCATGAACTATTCAAATAAATGAACCAAACTTCCATTAATCGTGCCACCCCATTCCAACGTGCAGAGGTCAGCTACAGCACTCAGTGGAGTTCATATGTAATGAAGGTATGAGAATTATATATTGATTTAAAATGTGTATATGAATGTTTAAGCTTAAATTGTGTGAGCTAATAGTGTAAGGGCAAGGTTATGCTAAATGGAGATTTGCAAAATTGAATATATATATATATATATATATATATATATATTGTTTTCTTAACAAAAGTAATAAATTACAAGTTTGGATGATAAATAAGATAAATATTCAAATTAATGCAAAATAAACTGTGCACCCAGAAGTCAAGCTGAGGTAAATTGGGAACTCATTTGTAATTGTGTATTTTGTATTTAATGTTTGAATTGAGATTTCATGTGTTTTGTAAATAAATTGTTAAGTGGCCACAAAAAAGGGAGTGATTAATTGTTTCAGCAAACGCAATGTACTTAGGTCCAATCGGACCCCCCTATACTTTAACGCCTGGTGGAACTATTTGGTGAGTATCGGTAATGTATTTAAGTGTTTAATATTTATTGTATTTATGTGTGAAATCCACCTCACCGCATAGACCACGGGGACTCGTACTTGGTGCCGTGTCGTTCGGAAACGAACCTCGGGCTTTTTGCTAGAGATAAATTGTAGTGTGGGAAGCTTAGCCAAAATAGCGGGACAATACTGAATATACTGAAGTTGAGTTTTAAAAATATACTGTTAGTGTGTAAAAGATAGACGGGGTGTACTAAAATAAATTATCAACGCAAGTAATCAAAAAATAAAAAAATAAAATAATAAAAGAAGTAAAATAAATGCTGTATAAAAATACATACAGAGATAGAATGTACAAAATATATGAATAACTCTGATAAAGAGTGTGTTTTCGTCTTTGGAAATATTGTGTATAAAAAGTATATTGTGTGTGTGCAAATTTAAATTATGTTGTGAAAAGCGTAAGGCTCTCTATAACTGTAAGATTTTAAAATTACAAATTAAGAGTAACAGAAGATAAGGATTAACTTAAAGTGATTCAGTATGTATAGAAATTGGACTAGCAAGTTCAGTGATTAGTTAAGTGAAATAAAATAATAGAAAAAGTAAAAAATTAAAATAGTCTGCTAAAGTAAATGAAAAAAATTAAAATATTAAAGAGCAGAAATAAATAGTAAGTGTATGCAAATAAATGCAGCACAAGGTGTAGAGCCAGTGAATGTTAAAATAAATTTGGAAGGGTTTTACAATATGTGTAAGATTCTACAATAATATTAAAATTAATTCGGAAAATATTCTGCAAAAAAATTTTTTTTTGAGTAGTCTACAATAGTTATGGAATTATTTTAGAAGGTATTCTGTAATATTGTTTTTACGATTCTACAATAAAGTTAAAATTAATTGAAAAGTATTCTACAATATATGTAGCAGTCTACAATAATTTTAAAATTGACTTAGATAGTATTGTGAAATATTTTAGTATCCTGCTATAATTTTAAAATTAAATTTGGAAAGCATTCTGAAATAATTTTGGTAGTCTACAGTAAATGTAAAATTTAATTGGAAGGTAGTCTACAAATAGATAATTTTGTGTTAAGGTAAAGAAAATAAATATAATTATAATAATAGAAAATTTATGTTGATAGAGCAACCATTAAAATTAAGTGAAAAATAAGATATACAACACAAGTGTGTTATAGTAGCATAGTGCTGCAAAATGTGCAAAACATAGGGCAGCAAAAGCATATGATCAGTATTGTATGTAGTGTGTATTGTATATTATGTATTGTATATTGTGTAAACTGTAGTGTTGAGGAAAACTCTGTAGTATTTTAAGAATTAGTGTGAGGATAGGTATAATAGTTCTCCAAATGCACGGTACTCTACAAAATCGCAAATAAAATAAAACTTCAAAAAAAATTGTCTGGAGGAAGGCAAGTCCAGCGGATAGAAACATTTAAATTATTAATTTTATGCAACAAACAAAAAAAAGAAAAAACGGAACAATATGAAAGTTTATCACCGGGTTATCAGTAGCGTATAAATAAGTATCAACGCAGTACAACGTAAAAGTCTTAGCGCCAGCCATTTATGAAAATTATCAGCGGTTCATCGATAGCAGTACAGCGAAATTAAAAAGAGCTAGATTCCCGTCCCATTTTATGCAAGTAAATATATAAATAAATGAACGGACAATGATAAAAGATAAATAATTCAAATGAAAATATAAGTAAAGTAAATAATTTAGTGGACGTAAAAATAAGAGATATCTGAAGTATAAATAATATGTAATACATTGATGATTTCAGAAAATTAAAATGTTTGAGAACAAAATAAAACCGGAGACTTGGAAAATTTTGAATTAAAAAGAAAATAGTAAATAATTTTTTTCCCCAAACAAACAAAAAAAAATTTCCACGTTATACAAATGGACATTTTCAAGTACTCTGTAAGTGGGATAAAAGCAGGGAGATTCGAACCTGCGAACTCGTAGGACAGGTGTAGAAAAATAAGATGAGTACAGTCAAAAAGGGGGGGGGGGAAAGTCAGACAACAAATAAAGAAAATTTTCAAATACATAAAATAATAATAAATATAATTTTCAAATACAGGGTAGAATTAACAATAAATAAAATAATAAATAAATAAATCACAGAATAAAGGATAACAAATAACTAAATAAAAGAAAATGCGCCCTCGCGCTGAGTTAGGCTCGGCTCGTCTTGGCTACGAGTCGCCTTCTTTACCGGACTCACTACGTCGGCTCCTCGGCAAAGGCATTTGCCGCCCGAGATAGGAACCGCGGATGCTGGGTCAGAGATGCATCAAAATGCATGCCGGATCGGACTTCACAAAACCACAAGTGCCACGCACTTGGAGTGCTCTCTTCTCGAGCTCAGAAAAGCAACTGACTATATTTTACATTCCTAAAAATTTCAGAATTTTAAACCAAGGGGATCGACAAAAATACAGGGAGGAAGTTCCCCACTTCCCATTCGCTGTTTCCCAAGCGCAATAAAAAAGGCGGTCCAAAAATGCTTCATACCATTGGTTTTTGAAGCGACGCTCATTTTTTTATGCGCTCCACTCAAATACACGAACCAGAGGGCATTAATCAAAAATAGCAAAATAAGTAAATAAGTAAATAAAGTAAAAGACATATATATGTATAGCACAATAACAACAAATACTCTACCATATACAAACCGGGCGGCCTTGATGACAGGCATTGAATGAGGGTGTTCAGATTGTTGATATTGCTGCAAAATATTTTTTAATTATAACAACAAACTTGATTACAGGCATCGAATTAGGGTGTCCAGATCGTTGATATCGCTGCAAAATAATTTAATTATGACAACAAATGTTTTTAAATTTTGAGAGGATTACAAGTCAAAGTAAGAGATATAATCATATAAATAAATAAATAAAATAAAAATAGAGAGAGAGTAGGAAAACAAGCTTTAAATAATAAGGGCAGCTCCGCTTCAAAAAAAAAAAAAAAAAAAGAGCTGACAGCGGGCGGAAGATGGTCGGAAAAGCCAACACTTCAGACTCCAAAAGCTCGGACTCTTTCGGTGAGAATAAACTGGTTCCGAGACAAAGTATGCAGGCGAAAATTCAAGGTCATTCGTTGCAGCGCGGGAGAAGCGTTACATACGGGTACCAACAGATAGGCAGGGAGGAAGATGCATTAATAGTTATGTAAGAACTCTTAGTAAAAAAAATGAATAATTATGTACAGGATTAGTGAATCACTGAGGATTAACAATATACAGATTTTAATATAAAAATAAATGACAATAAAAGATAAATTAAGAATAAAAATATAAATAAATACAATAGATATAGCTGCGTTAAACGCATGATTCATTGTAGTGAACCAATACAGGTATTTAAAACGCGGGTCGTTCAAATTAAATACTAAACATTAAATTTAAAAGGTGTCCTAGGTAAATCTATAGATGTTATTCAAAAAATTGGGTTAACTCGTGAATACATGCAAATGCGCAAAAAATAAAATAAATAAAATTTTAAAACACATGGAAAATATACGTAAATTCAGGTTAAAAAAAATAAGTAAAATAACAGACGGAGAGAGAGATCAAGGCTGATTTTAACACAGTGTCTGTGACGATTTGGATTTCCCGCCAATGTAGCACGCAGGTCAGATGACAAAGAGAATGAACTGACTTGTAAAATTAGACAGCCAAAATTCATTTCCACATCAAATGATTCGCGTAAGTGTGAAAGGCCCAGACCATACAGCCAACCCAGGGGTTAATGGCAGTTAAGTGTATGGCCGGGAGAAAATTTAGATTCGGAGACCGCGTTCCACAGGCACCCACGAGCTGCCCAGAGTATACCAGTAGTTTATTAAATTTTCAAAACAAAGATACAAGGTTACAAGTTGATGAGTGTCACGTAGGACACAGGCAGCAGGACAAACAAGCAAGCACACTAACAAACAGCAAGCAACGAAGAAAACAAGACGTGTCACAGGAGACACAAACAGCAAAACGTGTCACGTAGGACACCAGAAGATAGGCGTGTAAACACGGGGTAAGTCCTACCCACCAGAGTTATATGATGGGGGCAGGAGTTACAACAAATAAATCGTTTCAAAATTAAGAAACAGTATATAAAAAGTAATACAAGCAAGTGTTATAAAAGGTGAATACAGTATACAAATATTTACAAAAAGAATATATGCAGTGGGTGTGTGTGCCACCGAGTAAAAAGTAAAGTTAATAAGAGCAGAATTTGACCAAAATAATCAAAGTTACCACTAGGTCAGGCTCAGTCAAGGGATGGGAGCGTAAGAGGCAGTACACACTCTCGGACGCACATCCGAGGTGAGAAAAGCAGTACTCAAACCCAAAAATATATACAAAAAGTAGCACACACACCGAGAAGTATTTACAATAAAACAGGAGGTACAAAACAAGAGCCACTGGGGAACAGTGTGAGGCTCCACTGATCGGAAGTTGAAAGCAGGAAGGGAGGACGCTCACGAGCAAGTTATGTAACAGTATTTGAAATTTCTCTTGCAACGAGAATGCAGTTTTTTAATTTATTTAAAAGGATAGGGTTTTTCCTAACATTGGAGAACCAGGTTGCAGAAAGCGCAGGGGACGGTTTTTTTAAATGGTGGGCAGAGGTGTGCGGACAGGAAAATACGTAATGGTCCGCATCACAGTAGGTACCACAAGTACAGCTAGATGTTCTTTTAAGTTTGAAATGGTGAAGGTAATCGAAAAAGGGGCCATGGCCCGTAAGGAAGTAAATTAAATATTTGTTATAAATTTGAAAATTTTGATTAACTTTAGGTAAATAAGTTAGAATCCTAGCCGGGTCGTGAGTGCGGGGGGGAGATGTAATTGTTCAAAAGAGTTTGCCAAATGTTTAAAAGATATGATTTACAATGATTTATTAAAGAAGAGTAAGGAAAGGGAACGGTTGTAGGGGAACCAACAGTTGTTGCAAGTTTGGCATTTTCATCTGCAACCTCGTTGCCCCGAATGTTAGCATGGGCCTTGACCCAATGCAAGTTAAAAAGAGATTTAAACGGAAAAATATAGGCTTTGATATCATTTAAAAATTTTGATTTAATATTAGGGGAATTTAATGCCAAAATGGCTGAAAGGCTGTCTGTAAAAATGTTGACTTTTTTATTGTTATTGATAGCCCAGGTGAAAGCTTCACGTAAGGCAGCCAGTTCAGCCTGGAAAACCGTGTTCTCGTTGTCAAGTTTGTACAAAAACGATTCGACCAACAAGTTCTCATCAAAAATACAGATGGCAAAACCAACATTGTTATCGATTTTCGAACCATCTGTGTAAATGTTAAAATTTGAAAAAGTGGTGGGATTAAAAGGGGGGAAAATAATCGATCTACGATCAGGGGAAAGTCCCGAGAGGGCACAGTTGATGTCAAAACGAGTAGGGGGGGGAGAGAGGAGTCAGGGAAACAGTTGTTTCTTTGTTTCCAAAAATGATATTTAAGAAAATTTGTCTTTATTACGCAGTGCAAAGGGGGGATACCAGTAATTGAGAAAAGAGAAATGTTTGAAGATGTTCTAAATCCGGTTGAAATTTTTAATAAGAAAATTCTTTGTAGAGATGTAAGTTTAGAAATTTGGTCCCCCGTTAGATTGCCTCCCCAAATGCCCGCCCCATAAGTAATTATTTTTTCTATAACCGCGAGATACCAAGTTTTAAGTAAGTTTTTGTTGACACCCCAATTATTACTTGAAATTTTGCCAAAGGTAGAAAAGAGCTTGAAACATTTCTCTTTCAGATAAAAGATGTGCGGGCTTAATTTGAGGTTGTCGTCGATAACTATGCCTAAGAATTTAAGGGAACGGGAGATTTTGAGAGTTTTGTTTAAAAGTTTAATAGGTGGATAATATCTTTGTTTTTTTAGTGATCTGTTAAAAATAATACATGAAGATTTTTTGGCAGAAACTGTAAGATTAAGTGAATTAAGAGAAGAGGTGATCAAAGATAGGGCAGCAGTGGTATTATCGGCGACAACCCGGATGTTAGTAGCGGAGGTGACCACAGCGAGATCATCAGCGAAGGCTTGTAAATAGTAGAGGTCGTTGTTTAAATTTAGTATATTGTTAAAATAAATGTTCCAAAGTATGGGAGAAATAACAGATCCTTGGGGTGCTCCTTTGGAGATCGTTTTTGTAATAGAAAGATTTTTGTTTGAAAAATCTTTCCGGGAGTGTAGGTAGGAATAAATAAAGGATCTAAAATGAAAAGGGAGATTTTTTTTGTCGAAGGTAGATGGCAATATGTTCCAATCTAAATTATCAAATGTTCCGCTGATGTCCACTGTGGCAAATGCTACTATACTTGTTGGTCGAAGGGATTTAATGTGCGTAACGAGCGCGTGAGCAGCGTCCTCGCAGCTATGAAGTTCCCTGAAGCCGAATTGTAGGGGGTGAAGAGCATCAGCCGTCTTCAACCAGATATTCAGTTTATTAATAAAGATTCTCTCAATAATTTTACCAAAGGTGGGCAGAAGGCAAATAGGGCGATAAGAGTTACAAGAAGAGGGGTTTTTGTCAGGTTTTTGGAGGAATAAAATTTTTGCATTTTTAAGTGAATTGGGGAATTTGCAGAATTTAAAGATAAGATTAATAATTTTTGAAAAAAGGGAGGGGTAAGATTTAAAAAGATTTTTCCAGATTGTAAAGTCCAAATTATCAAGGCCAGGGGCCTTGCCAGATTTTAGGTGGTTGAAGACAAGGGTGAGCTCCTCATCCGAAACCGCCCCCAAACCCTCAGAAGGTGTTGTTGTTGAAACCCAGACCGTCCGACCTACCAGAAAGGTGTAAGGTAACCGTTTGGACGGTCGGGAAGTGCCACCCAATTTAGACCGGAACCCAGTGGGGGAGGCATCCACAGGGACCGTACCCTCCTTCCCCTACCACCAACCTCTCGGAAGGACTTTCGGACCCACATGTTTAACGTGATCGTACTCCGCATGAACACGGCGGCAGTTTTGGAAGTGGCTGGAATCGAACCCGGGCCTACCGAGTGCAACTCCAGCGCGCTAACCAATGGGCTACCGCGCCCATCCCTCAGAAGGTGTGTCATGAGTGGGGAAAGAGGAGAATGAAGGGTCTTCAGGGAAACAGTGGTCCAAAAGGCGCTTAATTTTATCATTATAGTCAAGATTGGGGTTGTCCTGGAATTGTAAGTTTATATTGTTAAAATTTTTATGTTTTTGAAAAGTGTATTTAAATAAAGAGCCGAATTTTTCAGAGCAATTATTGCAATGTTTTTTCCAGGCGTTAGATTTAGCTTTATTGATCATAAGTTTATATTTTGCTCTGTTCAATTTGTATTTAATTTTGGCTTGATTAATAATTCAGGGGGATTGGAATTCCTCTCGAGTGAAATGATTCTCTTGTAGAGTGCGTTGACAAAGTTTCTAAATTTTGCCAAGTCGCGACTCCACCAGCTGAGAGTAAAGTTTTTTGATACTTTCTTTTTTCTTATAAATTTAAAGGCACAGTCTTGTATTTTGTAAATGAAATTTTTAATAAATGCATCTAGCATGGTGGAGTCGAGAACAGAGTCAAGGGAAGAGTTAAGTTCTTTTGAAAGGGGTTTAAAATTGTATAAAAATTTGCCAATACTATAATTTGTTTTAAAAAAGAAAGAGGAGTCAGTAAAAGGAGTAGTATTAAGTGAAATTAAAATGTATTTGTGATCGCTTAAAGTGTCACTCGAAAGAACTTCCCAATTTTGAATGAAATCGAAAAAGTTAAAGGATACAAGGGAGAGGTCAGGGAATCCCCTGCCAGAGTGAGAAGCGAATGTTGGACCACTACTAGGGTCATTCACCACTATCAGGTTATTCTCAATACAAAAATCGATGACAGATGTACCCCTACGATCAGTGAAGCTATATCCCCACATCTGAGCTCGTGCATTAAAGTCACCAAGGATGAGGAAGTTTAAGTTAAAGAGGTCAAGATTAGCAAATTCAGAGAGAAGGTCGGAGATTTCAGATTGGGGAGGAAAATATAATGAAGCAATGTTTAAGGTTTTATTATCAGGTAAATTAATTTCAATGATTATAAGGGAAAGAGATTGAAATTTTAATGAGGGAGAGAGGTTGGAGTTAAGGACAAGTATGACGGCTTTAGAGGAAAGGGAGGTAAACTGAGCAAAATTAATAGAACATGCCAAAGAAAAAAAACATGCTAAATTACTCACCTGCTCTTGTGCTTGTAATAAGATGGAAAAATACGGTGCGAATGGCGATGCGGACAGTCAGCCTCGCTTCTGCTCTGAATCGAACTACGTAAAAGGCGCGAATCCGGACTTCCGGTCTTCGAGCGATTTCGGAGAAGGGTTTTGTGGGTTGCCTGGCAACGAACAGATGTTTACTCGTAAACAGAGGAGCGACTGGACTGCGTTGTTTGTTGCGGCTGCTATACGGCATGATGTAGAATATGTAGAGTGATTAAAATTGTGCGTGTATGCAAATGTTAAATCAAATGGTACTGATTGTGTGTAAATGTATATAAGCCGAACTGTAAGAAAAAAATTGTGAACTGCTGAGAAAAAGTGATGGAAAATCTGTAAACAAATAATGATGAGGTAAGTGTACTGTATAATATTTTGTAAACCTAGCTTGACTTCTTCTCTGTTCAGGGGGGTGAGAATATGTGATATGATGATCACATATTTTATACATAACCCTGGGTAAAAAGGGAAGATGTAATGTAAGTGAAATGTATACTATGTTTTGTGTGATTTATCTTTATAGCTAGGCCTTTGCACAGACGGAATTGGGACTTTTTGGCGCCGTTGGGTTGTGTGCTCACTGACATGGATTGTAAATATTCGGAGAATTAATTGCAGCATAAACGTCAAAGTTGAGCTACAAATCTTTGAAAATTTATAGCCCTGTCAGGTGTGGCTCGCGTCGGGGTACGTCCTTGGGACCATCCGGTTGTCGAGAATGCCCTCTGGTTCTTGTATTTGAGTGGAGCGCATAAAAAAATGAGCGTCGCTTCAAAAACCAATGGTATGAAGCATTTTTGGACCGCCTTTTTTATTGCGCTTGGGAAACAGCGAATGGGAAGTGGGGGACTTCCTCCCTGTATTTTTGTCGTTCCCCTTGGTTTAAAATTCTGAAGTTTTCATAAATGTAAAATATAGTCAGTTGCTTTTCTGAGCTCGAGTAGAGAGCACTCCAAGTGCGTGGCACTTGTGGTTTTGTGAAGTCCGATCCGGCATGCATTTTGATGCATCTCTGACCCAGCATCCGCGGTTCCTATCTCGGGCGGCAAATGCCTTTGCCGAGGAGCCGACGTAGTGAGTCCGGTAAAGAAGGCGACTCCTAGCCAAGACGAGCCGAGCCTAACTCAGCGCGAGGGCGCATTTTCTTCGGGCGATGACGACCAGAAAATGGAAGAATGTCGTCATGTTTTTTTTATTGGTTGCAGTACACACAGCTCTACCACCAAAACGGCGAGGTGTAGGACCTTGCTCCTGTAGCTGCATTTAAGCCGTGGTAACTGTAATACTGTGTGCACGGAATATTTGCGGAGCATCAATCCAGGGCTCCTAAGCAGCAGCCAATCTCTACATAACCGTATCTGATATTAACTCTTTTTGGTTGGTAAAGGCCTGTACGTAGATCTCACAAGATCCACTGAGATCAAGCCGAAGTTAAGAGGAGGAGAAGGAAAGTGGACAGTGTGCCCATCTCCAAAATAATACTTGGCAAAGAACTTCGTCACCTGATGATACGCACCGTGTTTCTCAGACTGGTTGTGTTCTCCATGAAGTATTCAAATAAATGAACCAAACTTCAATTAATCGTGCCACCCCATTCCAACGTGCAGAGGTCAGCTACAGCACTCAGTGGAGTTCGTATGTAATGAAGGTATGAGAATTATATATTGATTTAAAATGTGTATATGAATGTTTAAGCTTAAATTGTGTGAGCTAATAGTGTAAGGGCAAGGTTATGCTAAATGGGAGATTTGCAAAATTGAATATATATATATATATATATATATATTGTTTTCTTAACAAAAGTAATAAATTACAAGTTTGGATAATAAATAAGATAAATATGCAAATTAATGCAAAATAAACTGTGCACCCAGAAGTCAAGCTGAGGTAAATTGGGAACTCATTTGTAATTGTGTATTTTGTATTTAATGTTTGAATTGAGATTTCATGTGTTTTGTAAATAAATTGTTAAGTAGCCACAAAAAAGGGAGTGATTAATTGTTTCAGCAAACGCAATGTACTTAGGTCCAATCGGACCCCACTATACTTTAACGCGCTTGAGCCTGGTGGAACTATTTGGTGAGTATCGGTAATGTATTTAAGTGTTTAATATTTATTGTATTTATGTGTAAAATCCACCTCACCACACCGCACAGTAGAGATATGCAAGAGAAGTGTTACGCAAGCGTTGTAGAGTGGTCCGTAGAGATTCCAAATGAATGGCTAGATTAATTGCAGTACAATTAGCAGTACAAGTTGGAGCCAAACACGTACAGGTACGGCCAGTACGATGCTGATGCAAGAATTGTGGTCTATGGCCAAAGCCGAAAGTGAAGGTATGTGCCCATTAAATATTGTGGAAGGTCTTAAATACATTTTAGGCATTTTTAACTAATGTTTTCACATTGTGTCTCTCCGGCGCGAATAAGAGGAATAATTGTTGCAATTGAGTAATTAAGTGATCTATGTTGTTAATAAATGATTTATTGTTAACGTTAAAATGGTGCATTTAAAGGAGTAGTATTATGTTACTTAATATTCCTTTACAGAACTCGCGCTAAAGATAAAAAATTGGAGGGTTATCAGCCACACAATGCATAATTTAATGAGCTCCATGAATACGAATTTACGGCCATGTTTAGATAATTCAATTTAAATGCTTTTGCATAATTCTTGTATGATGGTTAATTGGCTTGGTGTGTATGGTGGTATTATTAAATAATCAACGCAACTAAGAAGAAATAGACTTTAAAGTTTTATTCTCATAGGTGTGGTATTAATGGTAATCAACGCATTAACAACAATCATCTTACTAAATTATAAGTCTAAAAAGTCAACTTTAAGTTCCATTTATTAAATATGCACCACAGAATATATATATATATATATATATATATATATTTACCAAAAGGAATACCTAAAAACTGAAAAGCAATAGAAGAATGCGAAAGACGAAAAGTATCACAAGTGGCCGGGGGGAGTTGTGACCCCCACTCTCCGGTTGAGCAAATGCTTTATGCCATGGCGACACTCCCGGAAGCCGATACTTATACATGGAATGGATTTAATACCATCAATACCGAACAGCAAAAACTCACAGCAAAAATAAAAATATTCAAATTGAAAGATACACGAAAAACCAGTTCAATTCCTCTATGCTTTAACAAAAGAAACTACCCTGTAACCCGTCTCTAAAAGAATTCAAAAACAAATCACACATATATATATATATATATATATATATATATATATATATATATATATGCATATATACAAATATCAAAAATATCAATCTATGCATTTTGGATCGTCTTCCTCAATTACTCCTAATTAGTTCAGTTTCGAAAGCAAATATTCAATAAAACTGTACTAAATAATATATCGTTTGTAATACTCTATTCAACATAAGGGATGACACAAGAACTCAGAGGACGTTTGTTGTTTATCTTTCACAAAAGGCCTCGGAATCTTGGGTGAGCCGTTGCCATCAATGACAGCGAAGCTGACAGCACCATGATTAACAGAAAAACGTCAGCATTCCGGTGAGTGGGAGGTATCAAACAAATTCCCGCTAAGGATAAAATATGGTTTACCTCCATCAGAGCAACAGGACCCCCGTACAGAATTTTTTTTTATTTATATTTAAGGCTTGCCCCTTGCAGCAGTTGGAGCATATGAATAATGAACGTTAGTGGACCCCTTAAATTATAAAGAACTGTCAAAAACAAAAAGGGGAATATTATTCTTTCCACGAAATGCATATTGTTCACGGTAATGCTATTCATACTAAAAGATAGAAATTCCTGCTATTTAGGTATTTTTATAATTTTTATAAATAATATTACAAATGTGTCAGTGCACTATTTTGTGAACATTTCACAAAATACAAGTTTCATCTTATAAACTGATTTATTAATATTATGATATGTTTCACAGCCCGCCATCATTATTTAGTATTCTTTAAAATCTGGTTCTTTGAAAATGCTTTAGGTACAAAATCTACTAGCCTTGGTATAAGCAGCCATTGTACATAGGGCCATTTACAATATTAATAAAAGGTATTTATTTAAAACTCAGAAATTGGTTTGAAATATTTACACTAATACTAATAAATTTAGTATTTAATATTTTACAACTGTTCAATGTAATAACTCAAACACACACCAAAGACCAATGTATTTTATTTTAAACGAAGTGGCCCTAAGTACAGTAGTCTCTCCTACATACTTTAGTTGACTATTCTGTTCTTGAATCAAAAAGTGAACCAATAAAATGTGTTCTTGTTAGTGTCAAAGATATACCAAATTAAAATCTTAAACGGCGTTTTTCTCAAAACGCACTTTACTCACATTACCGAATATTCTACTTTAATGACACTACCGACTACTGACACTACCGAACACTACATCCAAATACTCTACTTTAATCGAGAATGAAAATTACTGCAGAAAAAGATCATCAAATGATTGTTTATTCGAAAAGTTATTTGAGCTCAACGAACGTTACGAAGACAAGAAACAAGCAAAATATTATATAAGACCCTCAATAAATTGGCATGGAAAATATATCTTCATGCAATCTTTTTATGATGCATTCAAAAATTCACACCATAATATGATATCCAATAACAATTCAACATTCTTCTATGTTCCTTCTCTGAAAATGTGGTTTTAAACGGTGATTTAACAGCCATAAAAATAATAGAAATTTTGAAAGATGATGGCAACATAAATATTTTGGGACGCAGCAAGAAAAGGCTCAAAAGGATCGAAATACCGTTCGAATCCAAGAATCCATATATCTCAAAAAACGTTGTTTGAAATATAGTATACATATCAGAAGATTGATATAACCGGAGAAGAATATCCTGCGTACTTCTGAGAAAGAAATGGTGTATGAAAATATATTTAAGTGAGTCTTGAAAAGTGAGTCTCTACACAAGATTTAAAGCTATTTTTACTTTCTCATAGGTAGTATTGAAAAAGTATTATTTTCCCGCAAAATTTTCGATTTCCAGATTTTGACGACAATATATGTCTTCTAGACCTTCTAAACACGTTTTGACTATTTTTGGAGTGATGTCTGTCTGTGTCTGATGTCTGTCTATCTGTCTGTCTGATATCTGTGGTCGATTTTTTGCGTGCACAATAGCAGCAACAAATATTAATGGATTTTCACAAAGTCTTATATCTGGCTTTTTTAACAAAAAATCTAGAACGAGATAGAATTTTTTTGAATTTCGAGCAAAAACTTTGCATTTTATTCTAAATTTTATATTTTTCGAACATGGCAGCATACAACAAAATTTGACATAATCATGAATAAAAATGTATATTTGTGGCTCAATAATCATGAGACTTAATAATTTCAATCATTATTGTTAAAAATAGCCGCCGCGATACAATTTTTTTGTGACGCCATTAGCCTCCATCGGGGCCACCGGGGGAGGGGGCATTGTCAAGTATAGTATCAATCGATTTTGCTAAGCCCTTTAGAGTGAATAGTTGTAACCATTTGGACCAACGATACCGATTTTTCAAATTTTTTCTTGTAAAATTTGAAAACATGAATTCCGGTATGAGAAAGTGGAGTTCTTAAAAAGTTTCACAAATTCGTGTTACTAGCACATTTGAATACGCATCTTTTCAGGCCAGAACAAGCCGAGACTTTTCGATTTTCAGGCCGAGCCGGGCTCGGGTTATACATTTGTAAATTTCTTTCGGGCTCGGGCCGGATTTAAGCACTGGCAGTCTGGGACTGGTTCGGGTAAAAGTCTGAAATTTAGATAGTGCAGGCTTCTAGTGTACATTTCATTTTCGATGGAAGGAACTATCAAGAATTGTTATACTCTTTTGAACACTCAATTTGTACAGACAACACTTAGTAGTATTCATCAACTCCTTCTAAATTCAACGTTTAATTCATATCAGTGTGCTCGTTCTATAACTAATCTAAGCTCTTTCATATTACCAATCTTGAAAAATAGATGTTGCAATGGAAATGTAAATTTTTTAATCGGAAGTGGAAATCCTTAGTCAGATCCCTACTTTCACTAGAATTAATTTCTGAATCCATATTTATCATCGCCAAAGTTATATCTAAAGCCGATTCTAAAAATGTGATGCTTCGAGGAAAATATTTTAACCGAGAATAGAAAAGGACAGGAAGTTAAAATCCTTAGTAAATACCTAAACTTCTTCAAAATCTTTTCTCTATATCAGTCATCATCAAAGCTATATCAATAGCTGATCCTGAAAAATTGATGTTGCATTGAAATTGACATCTCAAGAACCGAAAGTAGAAATCCTTATTGAGTCCTCCAACTCCTTCCAAAATTTAATGCTAAATTCATATCAGTCATTCTTTAAGCTCTGACAATAGCCAACCCTTAATAGATGCTTCAAGGAAAATGTTTGAAGTAGAAGTAGAAATTCTTAGAGAGCCATCCTACTTACTCCAGAAATTGATTCTGAATCCATATCAGTTATCATCTAAACTCTGTTTATTGCCAATCTTTAAAAATATATGTTTCAAGGAAAATCAATATTTTTGAACCCAAAATGGAAAAAGAGCCGGAAGTAAAAATTCTAAGTATCAGTCGTCATCTGAACTCTATCTATAGTAGATTTTGAGAAATAGATGCGTCAAAAGAATCTTAAGAAAACATAGATGAAAAATTTGATTGTCGCCAGGAAAATTATTGGTTGCAAAAATTTTGTTGGTGGCAAAAATTTTGTCGATGGCAATTGTTCTGTTGATGACTACTGTTTTACTAAAAATTTTACCTTCAAACATTTATTTCCCAGGATCTGCTATAGAGGATGGCTGATATAGATCCAACATCAAATTAACGAGGAGATAGAGGTTCACTAAGTGTTTCACTTCTAGTTCTTCTTCCATTTCCGGTTCAATATTTTCTAGTTTACTTCAAACATCGATTTCTCAAGACTGGCTATAGATTGAGCTTAGAGGGTAACTGGTATGAATCCAACATCAATTTCTAAAGGGGTAGGGTGGTTTACGAAGAAGTTTTTTTTCGTTTATTTTCCCATTCCCAGTTCAAAACAAGTTATTATCTCAATAATGGCTATAAATAGAGATTAGATTATTACAAATATGAATTTAGCAATTCTAGAGGAGGTAGGGGGTCCTCTAAGAATTTCCACTTCCGTTTTCTTTTTCACTTCAGTTCTAAAGAATTCCCTTGAAACATCTATTTCTCAGTATTAGTTATAAATAAAGCTTTGATGACTGATATGGATTCAGTATCAAATTCGAATTGAAGTAGATTCGAGTTGATCCGTTTACTAAGGATTTCCACCTGCACTTCTAGAGATGTCACTTCCGGTTTTACCAAAATTTCGTATGTTTCCTCAAAAACGAAGTTTGCACACCATTTGCTGCTATATCAAGGTACCCTTATATATTTCTTGTTTTATAAATTTCTTCTCTTTTGATTTAAACCACAATGAATTTAAAATTAAACGAATTTCCTTACATGGCTATTTTATACTGAAGAATACTGGGTTAAATAATTTTCATCATCATTATTATTTGCATGCGATTAAAGAAATTTTCATAGTGGAATGGTTTTAGAATATAAGATACTTTTGCTGTAACTAGCCAGGTAATTTAAATTTCATATAATTTTTAACACTTTACAACAAAGTTGAAAAGTGTTTATGATTTTGTTAATTTTAATATAGTGGTGGCGTATATTTTTCAAACAGTAAAAGTTAGCCAGTAATTTTGTAAACAATAGTGCTAGCCAATATTATATCAAACAATACTAAAGAATACAGGGTAAAATCATTTTCATCATCATTATTCGAATGCGATTAAGAGACTATTTTAATGGAAAAGCTTTAGAATATCAGATATTGTTTTTGTAGTAGCTAACGAGGTAATTTACATTCCATATAAATTTTAATTATAATGTAGTAGTGGCCTGTATTTTCCAAACAGTAAAAATTAGCCATTAATTTTGTAAACAATAGCGCTGGTCAATATCATATCAAACAAGTATTTTACCGACGGTTGCACAACTATGAAAATCTGATGTGGGCAGCACATGACTTTCCCTGCTGATTTACATACACATTCTCTTTATTTTAATTAAATTTAATTCACTATTAATTCAATTTTCGTTCTCAGTTGATAACTGGACTTATTTTCAAAGGTGGCGTGGAGAAAATACGAAAAAAACTAATATATCTCGAGAACTGCTAGTCCTAGTGTAATGGGGTTGGTCTTATTCTTTTCTTCGTTAAAAATTACGTATTAAACAAGCATTTAATGGATATATTTGAGCATACGTAGCTTTTTAGTTTAGATTTTGACAATTTTTGCGGGCCATTCTGCAAAAACAGGCAGGTTATTTTTTTCTGAATCGTACCAAAATCTAATCAGCACCAGGGTAACCTATACGTGACTCATCTACGAAATTTTGTGAAATTCGGTCCATTAGTTTTTTAGCTATAGTGGATACAAGCTTTTGCGGGCCATTTCACAAACAAAGGTGGGTTCTTTTATTCCGAATCGTACCCAAAACTAATCAGAACCAGACTCGCCCACAAGTGACTTACCTACAAAATTTTGTGAAATTCGGTGTATTAGTTTTTTGTTAGAGTGGATACAAAATCTGCACAGACAGACAGACACACAGACACTCAGACACACAGAGACACAGACACACACGCAGACGTCACGCTAAAAGTAGTTTTTTCGTATTCTAGAGGTCTTGAAACGTGTAGATCCGTCGAAAACTCGAGTTGCGATTTTCGACAAGATTCCAATACTTTCCCTATACATTACCATGTATTGCAGGGAAAGTAAAAATCTGATGTGGGCAGCACATGACTTTCCCTGCAGACTTATATTCACGTTCTATTTATTTAAATTAAATTTAATTAATTTTTAATTCAATTTTCGTTCTCATTTGAAAACTGGACTTATTTTCAAAAATGGTGTAGGAAAAATACGAAAAACTAAAATATCTCGAGAACGGCTAGTCCTAGAGTAATGGGGTTGGTCTTATTCTTTTCTTCGCTAAGAATTACGTATTAAACAAGCATTTAATGGCTATATTTGAGCATACGTAGTTCTTAAGTTTAGATTTTGATGATTTTTGCGGGCCATTTTGCAAAAAAAGGCAGGTTATTTTTTTTCGAAGTATACCAAAATCTAATCAGCACCAGGGTGGCCTACAAGCGACTTATCTACCAAATTTTGTGAAATTCGGTCCATTAGTTTTTCAGTTAGAGTGGATACAAGCTTTTGCGGGCCATTTCGCAAAAAAGGCGGGTTCTTTTAACCCGAGTCATACCCAAAACTAATCAGCACCAGATTCGTGCACAAGTGACTTACCTACCAAATTTTATGAAATTCGGTCAATTAGTTTTTTAGTTAGAGTGGATACAAAATCTGCACAGACAGACAGACACACAGACAGACAGACACACAGACACACAGACACACAGACAGACGTCACGCTAAAAATAGTTTTTTCGTATTCTAGAGGTCTCGAAACGTGTAGATCCGTCGAAAACTCGAGTTGCGATTTTCGGCATGATTCCAATACTTTCCCTATACATTACCATGTATTGCAAGGAAAGTAAAAATCTGATGTGGGCAGCACATGACTTTCCCTGCAGACTTATATCCACGTTCTCTTTATTTTAATTACATTTATTTCACTTTTATTCAATTTTCGTTCTCATTCGGTAACCGGGCTTATTTTCAAAGGTGGCGTAGGGAAAGTACGAAAAACTAAAATATCTCGAGAACGGCTAGTCCTAGTGTAATGGGGTTGGTCTTATTCTTTTCGTCGTTAAACATTACGTATTAAACGGGCATTTTATGGATATATCTGAGTATACCTAGTTCTTTAGTTTAGATTTTGAAGATTTTTGCGGGCCGTTTTGCAAAAAAAGGCAGGTTATTTTTTTCCGAATCGTACCAAAATCTAATCAGCACCAGAGTGACCTATACGTGACTTATCTACCGAATTTTGTGAAATTCGGTCCATTAGTTTTTCAGCTAGAGTGGATACAAGCTTTTGCGGGCCATTTCGCAAAAAAATGCGGGTTCTTTTATTCCGAATCGTACCCAAAACTAATCAGCACCAGCCCCGCCCACAAGTGACTTACCTACCAAATTTTGTGAAATTCGGTCCATTAGTTTTTTAGTTACAGTGGATACAAAATCTGCACAGACAGACAGACACACAGACAGACAGACAGACAGACACACAGACAGACAGACAGACACACGCACAGACGTCACGCTAAAAATGGTTTTTTCGTATTCTAGAGGTCTCGAAACGTGTAGATCCGTCGAAAACTCGAGTTGTGATTTTCGGTATGATTCCAATACTTTCCCTATACATTACCATGTATTGCAGGGAAAGTAAAAATAATATGAATCATGAAAAATGGCGGTAGCATAAATATTTCAGGACACACAGAAAAAAAGGGCTCTAAACGAGCAGAATATTATCCTACTAAAAGGCGAACATTTTCTACAATCTGGTAAACGGATCAGAAGATTGATTCTACTGGAGTAGAAAATCCCGCATCGTGCTCCGGGAGGGAAATTCAAGCAAGCAAATCTTTCAAAGTAAATTTTACAACGAGGTTTTAACTCTTTTTATTGTACCATTTCCATCATTATTATATGACTGCAAGTGAAATGAATTTTAAAAATGTAGTTTGAGTTTAGTGAAATGTCTTTTAAAAATAAAGTTGATGTTTATATGTCGCATTGTGAAAATCTAAAGTTATATTTTATTTTATGGAATTATAGCCGTTTTTAAATAAAACAAGAAAGATCAATCTTGCATAAAGCATTGATTATGAAACACTTTCCAACTGAAATGCTATTTTATTTACACATCTCTAAATTGCGATACATTCAGTGGTGATATATTTTAAATTATCACAGTACTACAATAATTTATTATATTTGAAAACAAAAAATCATCGAAAAAATGAACTTCATTCAAATGACGTCATCGAAATATAGATCGTCTGGCTCTCTATGTAAAAGCAGTGAACATATCATTCATACACTTTTATTCCAGATTCCAGAGCTAAATAATTTTGCGTGAAAACAATTCAGCAATTCTTATACAACTCATCTTACAATCACTTGTTTACATTCTGCATCTACTAAAATTCGGTTTCGTTGTAGAAATAATCAAAGTTTGATGATCATTTAAACTCGAAAATATGGTAATTGCGTTGGCAAAGGATATAGATGCACAGAAAATACGCAAGAATAAAGCCTTTTTAGGACGGATGCAACACTCAATATGAATTTAAAAGAACTTTTAAAATCACGATTTTTATTCCGGGAAAAAAAGATGGATGCCATATTTTAACTTGAAGGGGGTCACGCAATGTCTTTATATTAAATGGGTGTTATTATGATTTAAATTTTCATTTAAAAAACTACCGTGCATATTGTGCTGAAATTTTTTTTTATATATTTCATGGGATAATTTGAATATTTTCTAAAAATTTTGAAGGAATTTGTAGACTTTAACATTGTTTAAAAAATGCTTGAAAAATTAGGTCCTATAGAGCTTAATGTATTTCATTTTTTCAACCCGTGTTCAACCCAAAGCTAATTGGGTGATGTTATTCATTTACATTCCCATATGTCCCACAGACCGTCTCAACAACATACTGAAATTTCATTTTGATAAAATCATTTTTACGGCAGTTATCGTGCGAACGGACAGACGAACAGACAGACAGAATGAACACTTACAGCCATAAACAAACAGTCATAAATATATTTCAACTGTGTTGTAAAATGTTAAAAATGATATTCATTTTAAAAAAAAATATTTTATTCTTAGTATAATTATAAAAGATATAGATGTCAACTATAATTTTTATTCATACCTTATACAGTGTTCCTGGGAAAGTACTTAAGTATCCCCAATAACTTTGTAAAGAAAGGCCCTTAAGTGACTACGTTAGATTGTTATAGTAAAGTTAACTTGTCCGATCGAATGAAAGATATTACAGGGCTCTTACAGGAGAATTTAAAATGTTAAAATAACGAAATCTTCAGGAAAACAAAATGGACGAGAAAAGCCAATTACAAACCTGTAGAGCATTTTCGAGTGAATAGAAATCGATAATAAAACTGTTATAGAAAGCATTTATTTCACATAATACAGTTATCGGCGAATTGCTGTCATATTTGGGAACGCTGAAATAAACAAAATTGACATGTGCTTGTTCAAAATGCCCTGCATCAGCAATAATGCACTTTCGAATTTGAAAAATTAATATTTCCACAAACTTTAACAAGCATTGCAGGTGTCACCGTGCTGCAGTCTTTAATAATATGACTTTTTGGCAGTTACTTATCCGCCTCCGTATCCGCGCTTCGTCCGTTCCTGATGCCAATTCCTGGTAATTAAACAATCTTCTACAACTTTGTATGTGATATTTTCCGCCTATCTTAGTTGCCGAAATCGTTAAACTAACTTTTCAAATCTTCGCTGGAACTCTACAATCATTTTTATTTGATCGTATATGGTCAATTTACCATGGATAGACCTAAGGTTAGTCGGTTATTCATGGACCTTTCAGCACATAGCTAATGTAGACTTCCTGGGAACCTTGTATATATTTCCAAAATCATCTTTATGGTTCATTCAAAAATCGGCTCATCTTAGATCGATATTTAATATAACTATTCGGCATTTTTCTATAATTCTAACCGAGCAATGCGGTTTTTAACGGTGGTTTAACAGCTATGAAAATAATAGATTCTTGAAAGATGACGGTAGCCTAAACATTTCGTGACGCAGAAGAAAGGGCCCAAAGCGAGCGGAATACTACTTCAAGAATCCATACATCTCAAAAAACGTTTTCTAAAAACTCGTAAACAGATCAGAAGATTGATTCTGCTCGAGTAGAAAATCTCGCATCGTGCTCTGAGAGGAGAATTCCAGCTCGCAATTCTTTCAAAGCAAATTTTGAAACTAAATTTAAACTCGTTTTGTTGTTCCATTTTATGCAAATGATTTATAAAAGTATAGTTTTAGGGAAATAATGTTTTATATCCCTCTCATTGCAGATATGAGTATCCATGGAGCGGTATCGCGCTTATTATGCGTTCATCAGCATTCTTCAAGCGTTCATCAACATTCTTCATGCGTTCATCATCATTCTTCATGCGTTCATCATCATTCTTCATGCGTTCATCATCATTCTTCATGCGTTCATCATCATTCTTCATGCGTTCATCATCATTCTTCATGCGTTCATCATCATTCTTCATGCGTTCATTATCATTCTTCATGCGTTCATCAGCTAACGTCAGGTGATGCAGACGAAGCAGAATGTCAACTTGCGTCACCTGATGTTATCGGTTGAATGGGTTATTATTATTATTATTATTTGGCGAATTTTTCAGTATCGTTTGGCTGTTTTTATATATTATTTAACAACACTTGTGCCAGTAGCGCGATGTGTTTTGATGATATTTGTTGTCGAGGAGGAGGGGAGGATCCCGCCACTGAATCTGCTTCACCCTTTCGTGAAGTTACAGGCCGCCACTGCTGCAATAGCAGCAATAAACTTGCTATCAGAGTTGGGCAGTATCAAAAATACATGCATTTGAAATACATTTTCGAAATACATTTGTATTTTGCATTTTAAAGTGAATAGACTAAAGAATTTTGGGAATGTATCGAAAATGTATTTGGGAATGTATCGATCGTACATTTTAAAGGAATTTGTAATTTCAAAATACTCGAAACACATTTCTTCAGATGATGCTTAAACTGCAGTTGAACGATTTGCTAAAGGGAAAACACGGCTAATCTGTATTTTATCTATTCATTTCTAAGAGTTAATCTAAACATACTCGTATTTTTCCAACCTGCCGTAAAGAGGTTAATTATTGAGATGTTTATGTTCTCTAAAAAGTAATTTCTGTTAGAAACTTAACGTTCTTACAATGGTGTTATTTGATAGATGACTCTTTTTGGTCTATGTATATAACGGAAAGACTCTGTCTGTGTATGTAAAGAGAGCTTGTAGGTGCATCTTTTGTATAAACAGAACCATTGGCAATTCGAGTTCTGCTGTGTTCCAACTTTTTTAAAGTAAATTAAAGAGTATCAATGCAGTTAGTTATTACAAGTTATGAGAAAAGATGGAAGATGCTTCTGTTGGTGATGAAAATGTATCAAGGAAATTAATGGAATGTGGTGTGCAAGAGATATCTATTAATGATAATAGAAAAGTAGATCCGGAATACTAAGTATGCAAACCAAAATGTATTGTTATAAATGGATCAAATTTTAAAATACATCTAAAAGTAAGATTTTAGTTTTCAAGTCTGTGATTTATCTCGTCAGTGATTGCTCGCAGATCTATATTTCCATTTCAAAAAATCATCAAAGAACAGAAGCATTATATTTCCCGCTTCTGCTCAAATAGACTCCGTGATCACGCCGAGTATGAGCACGTTAAATATGTGGGGCCGTAAGTCCTTTTGAGAGGTTGGTGGTAGGGGAAGGAGAGTACGGTCCTTGTGGATGCCAATCCCACTGTGTTCCGGTCTAAATTGGGTGGCACTTTTCAGCCATCCAAACAGATACCTTACACCTTCGGATAGGTCAGACGGTCTGGGTCGAAGAAGAAGCAGCATTGCATTGGGAGTGGGACAGTTCAGTGATTAGAGCGTAGATTCTTAGTCGTGGAAGCGGATATAAAAACTGGTCGTCCAAACAGATACCTTACACCTTCAGGTAGGTCGGATAGTCTGGGCCGAAGAAGAGGTTGGACAGCCCAGTTTGTTAGCGCGCGGTTTTGCACTCGGTTGACCCAAGTTCGATTCCCAGCTCTGCCCAAACTGTCCCCGTATTCACGCAGAGTACGGACACATTAAATATGTGGGTCCGTAGGTCTTTCCGAGATATTGGTGGTAGGGGAAGGAGGGTACGGTCCCTACGGATGCCGTCCCCACTGGGTTCCGGTCTAAATTGGGTGGCACTTCCCGGCGGCCAAACAAATACCGTACACCTTCGGGTGGGTCGGACGGTCTAGATCGAAGAAGAAAGAGCATTATATTGTAGCATTTAGTGGCAATGGTGTGGTATTAGCAAAAAGTAGAGAACCTACATTTTATACGATCCCAATAGCGAAAAAAGTTCAATTAGAAAAGTTCTGCCTCGAGCTCATTAGTACAATAAAACCAACCCCACTTTTTTGAATAAAAATATTTCTGAGATGTCAGCGTGAAATTTTCCGAAATTTTAAATATTTCAACCTTGCGGAAAGTTTATTTGACCGTCGAGCAGTTTCTGCCAATTAGGCGTCGTCTGAAAATTGCGAAAGTTGCATCGACATATTTTTATTTTCTAGAATTACGAATTCCTTTGAAAGACCGAAATTTCTGTACTTCAATTTGCTCTTATGCAATTACCCGTTTAACCGACAGATTAGTCGGTTAACAAGGTGCTAAAATGTATACCCGGTTAACCGAGAATGCGAAATCTTTAACATTTGGTCGGGATCGTTTGAACATATATTATGAAAAGTTTTGAGCTTACATTAAAAAATATTCTAAATCTGAATCGAATCTTTATGTATCTAAATCTTTAATCTTTCAAGGGAATTCATAATCGTAGAAATTCAAAATGTATCAATGCAAATATCATACTGTTCAGTCGATGCCCTAATTGACAGAAACTGCTCGGCGATCAAGCTTACCACAAGTCGAAAATATTCAACATTTTAAAAATTAATATCCATACTATATCAGCGAATTTATAAATTAGAATAGTGGTGTCAGTTTTATTGTACTAATGAATTCGTAACGAAACTTTCTCTAATCTAACCCTTTTTGCTAAGGGAACCATATAGAGATTTAGATTCCCTGTTTGTTTGTTTGTTTTTTGCCACCCCCTTGAAATCAAATGCCGTCACATAATTCTACTATCACTCCTGATAATTTTTTTAAATGGAAGTATGGCTCTGTACGCCATCGCCGACGAGATAAATCCTTGAATGTGAATTCTATGTCACCTTCTATGTACTATACCTGAATGCAAAACTGGACATGTTCTTGGCTTGATAAATCCAGTCGTGGCTGCTAAGCTTTCTGACTCGGCTAAAACTATTTCAAAAATGTTGTTTCACTAAAATGTACATTACGTACACTGTAAAACATTTGCAAGAATGCTACTAAACGTTTCAGGGAATCAGCTGTACATAAGTAAGATTCCTGATAGTTATGATATATATATATATATATATATATATATATATATATATATATATATATATATATATATATATATATATATATATATATACAGGGTTATCAGGAAAAAATCATCCGATTACAAAATTTAATATTTTCCATAATTACAAGCAGAAAATTATAATTAATATGTCATTGTAAAGGAAAAATTTACAAAAATTTAATATTTCCACAATTTTTACAAGTGTTCGATATGACTTCCTTTAGTCACCCGTATAATATCATTGCGATATGCCATTTCTTGCCAAACGCTTTGTAATGTTTCACTATTAACTGTTTGTAAAGCATCACAAATGCGTTGTTTAAGTTCGGACAAACTTGTAGGCAAAGGTGGTATGAACACAAGATCTTTGACATATCCGCAAAGGAAGAAGTCGCATGGGGTTAAGTCAGGTGACCTAGGAGGGTAGCTGTGTAGGACCAAATCACCGACTGCACTGCGACCAATCCAATGGTGTGGTAATTCTCTGTTTAGAAATTTACGAACCTCCAAATGCCAATGGAGCGGTGCACCATCTTGTTGAAAAATGAAGTTTAGCATATCTTCCTTCAACTGAGGGAAAAGCCAAATTTACAACATATCGAGGTAGGTAATACCACTCACTGTTTTTTCGGCAAAAAAGAACGGTCCGTAAACCTTTGATGAAGTTACTGCACAAAAGACGTTTACTTTTCGGGAGTCCCTTATGTCCTCTGGTTGCCCTGGACTTGCCCTATACACAGGCATCCAAACTAAACTAAAACCATCCAAACTAGAAATATAACATTTTTCCTTTACAATAACATGTTAATTATAATTTTCTGTTTGTAATTATGGAAAATATTAAATTTTGTAATCGGATGATACTTTCCTGATAATCCTGTATATATATACAAAAATAATGCTTCGGCAGATGATAATTAGCTAAATATTTCAGAAATGAAGATGGAAATTTCATGAACGTCTGTAATAGTGGCTGTTCTTATCAGTTTCCCGAAATTATCAACAAAGTAGCTGAAAAAAAAATGAGCAAAGTTTGCAGAATATTTTACGGTGCAAGCTCAAATCTGCCACTTTTGGTTATGATTAGAAAAAGAACTGTATCACGCTATCCTCCAATACGTTTGATCTCTAGCGGAATGATGATGTATGTATCGGCGATGAATAACATGGCGAAAGAAATTTCCCTTTTTTTTGATGGAATTTCCCAAACAAAAATGAAGCAACTGAAAGGAAAATAATCTAAAAAGAAAAATTTGGGACAAATTCGAAAACAAAAGATAATTGAATAAAATATGAATTACCAAAACAGCGAAAATGAAAGATTTGATAGGATTAAATGTATATAGTGGAATCAATTTGTAGTATTTATCTAGCCAAATCCTAATACGCTCTATGCCCTAACGATACACACTAAAGATATAACATATATGATCCTAATACTCTCTAAACAAGTACCTAAACACATTTCGCTGCTCCTATAGCGTAATACGTCCTAAATAAGCATGATGAACGCAGGCAATTCGAGTACATGACATTCGTTAGCTCAAGCTTTAACATTATTAAAAGCTAAGATATGATCAAATAAGCGAAAAAAGCACAAAAGGTTGATAAAACATCCCTATGAATCCAACTAACAGTTTTATAATGAAAAAGTGATCATATGCATTGCATATTAAGTTTAAAAGAATATTTTAAAACACATATGGGAAAAAATAAGATTCGAAATGCCCCACTATCTAATCAAAATTCACTAATAAAAACTTCTTCGAAACAAACACTGCACGAATACAAAAAAGGAATTCTTTATATTTAAATCAATTCTCCATATTTATAAAGCATGTGAGATTACATTGCTTAAAACCTATATCAACCGACTCGGGTCTGTTGTCTTGTGGGTAAAATAACAAAAAAGTCCGATTGAAATTCTTGCAGTGTTACATAGAAACATCCGCTCATGCGGTGTTTAGGGATAATGAAGTGATATTTAAAACGATGACTGGAAACATGAACTTTTATAAACAAATTAAAAATTCATTGAAAACTCAGAAATAGAGTAATTAAAAAATATTACAATGCGAAGATGTCCCGCCATATTCACACCAAAGGTTACAATCGGGGGAATTTGCAATTCGCCGACACAACGGAATATTGCCTAAAATGCGTCTTTATCGGGACATATAAAAATAAATATATGTGTTGTTGTTATATATGAATTTATTGGAAATCAATCCATTACATAACTGGCATCTCACAATGACACAAAGGTAGAAACACAAGACGGCATAAAACAAACTAAACACAAAACAAGAATACTGCAAATCAAACAAATACAAAGCCCAATGAGAAGAGGTCGAAAAAAGGGTCGCTCCCGGGGGCAATGTTATTCGAGTCCAACGTGCCTCCTGTGTGAACCTAAATGAGTAACGGTTAGTGGCTATCGTATCTCTCTAAAATGAATATATAAATATGAAATTATCCTGCGGATTTGGTTCAAAGTGTGAGGCCATAATATGTCCTCACATGAGGCATTTTTATTGCAATATTTATGGTGCATAGAACGGCTAACAAAGGTTTTAGTCTAGCTGGCGCCGGAGTTTACAACAACGTGAACTTTTAGGTCAAATACAATAAATTTGGGTGTCCCAGGCCAAAGGGGCTGAGAGGGGCCTTGATAAATGTCAAGTGATGCCATTGGGTTCAGAAGAACCAATGAGCACCAAGGGGAAGAAGGGCGGAGCTACCTCCCCCCCCCCCCCCGCCGAAGGAACCACAAGTCACTCTGATAAAAATGTTGTAGAAGTAACTCGGATACGAAATGTTGTAGAAAAAAACATTGATATGAAATGTTGCAGAAGTAAGTCTGACACGAAATGTGTTGTTGAAAGAAGTTTCATACGAAGTGTTGTTGAAAGGAGTGTGACAAAAGGAGCGAGGCGAACATGACCTAGCAGAGATGACTTAGGAGTTGCATTTATAGTATGCAGATATAAAGTATCAGTCGAAGTGAGATATACGAAGAGGAGCCACACACCACAGAGTTGTGGCAGTAAGACTGATGCAAGCGAGATGATGAGCCCAAGTCTAAACTGGAAGGTACATGTGCTCTGATGTTACCGGTCCTAGACACCTTCTAAAAATAATATTGCTGGTCGTATCTCCCCTAGATAAAATATTAAATGAAAATTGATAATAATTGAAAGTTGATATTGATGAATTTTAGTGCTTTTGATAAATTGATGTTGTTAATAAATGATATTGTTTAAGTTTTAAATAGTCTAATCTTTTTAATATTAATTAATAATTCTTTTCAGGACTTACACAAAAGGTAAAAATAATTGGAGGTTTTATTGCGGCACAACAACGAGCGATGTACGTTTAAATGTTAATTCCACTTTATGAGATCAACGGCCATGTTTTCAATGATCAATAAAATATTAATATTAATATAATCCTTTAAACTTAAATCATATCTAATTCTACGTCCCACACAAAGCTTGTTTAAAAAACGGTTCATCGATTTTTCCGATGGTGTTAAGATGGAAACCCTATTTGTGATAATATTTTCGAATGCAGAAACCGATCTATTTGAAAATCGCTAAAAATTGGGCTCCAACGCAAAAAACTGAAAATCTATTTCGATATTTTTAAAACCATAGCCGAAGTGCATTGACTCAGGAGTTCAGCTACCCACTGTACTGAATATCGAAGCTATCAGTAGTTTAGATTCTCCACTACACTCGACACACAAACACACATCTTCTTTTAGTACATAAGATTTGGATGTAATCAAAGCTCGTAATGTGGCATTTTAATTCAGGTTTGTGTTTGACAGTTAGCACAAATTTAACTTTCAGTTGTAAAGAAATACAATAGAAATATCTTAGATCGTGTGATATTTGTAATTAAAATTACATTGATAATTACTAATTGGGGGGTAGTGCAGGCTATATATAGATCATGGCTATCTGACTAAGTGACTGACTGAGTAACTGACTGTCTAACTGAGTGACTGACTATCTGACTGAGTTACTGACTGTCTGACTGAATAAGGGGGTGGTGTATCAAAATTATCGAGAACTTCCACTATAGCTAGAGTCTTGGGTTTGGTCTCATTTGATCCATCTCAGCTTCCAGGTCAACAAAAACCTCTAATATTTCTCAAAATTTAAATAGAAGGGGACGATACAAAGGATTAATTAAAAAATCCAAAACAGCTTTTCAAAATGATGAAACACTTCCACTAGAGCCAGAATTTCAATTTTGGTCTCATTCGATTTGTCTCAACTTCCAGATCAACGTACAAAAAAATTGAAAATTTTAAAAATTCGAATTTGGAGCGACAATACAAGGGGATTTGCAAAAAACTTGCACCACTTTACCGCTCAATAATAGTACATACACAGGGTAATAATACATAAATATCCTTTTGCTACCAACAATTAAAACTGGTTATCAGCAACTTTGATTAAATATGTAGGTGTCACATGTAGTGGGCATTAGCCACTAGGAAAGCGCAAAGCACGGGTAAAATGGCTAGTCAGAAATATTTTGGCAAGAAGAGTATATGTTTAATTTTTTTTTCAAGTTTCAAAAAAAATCCTATAAGGATTTTTCAATTACTCAATATAAAGAACAGCACGAAGTTTCTTAACGAATTTTGCCTTACCATGACCGTACTCGTGTAAGTTAAATATGAGTTCGTTAGAAACAGTCGTAAGTTTGCCAAAGAAGTTGAAACCGTCTTTCTTGATTTGAGATCAAAAAACGATAGTTTCCGATAGTTTTGATTTTAAAACTTTCTTATAACTGAGTTTCTTAGATATATTGCAAGTTTCCAAATAGTCCTCAATTATATTTTGTTTGGAGGATGGCTGCTTCAATTTTACTGTCGATTTTAAAACTTCTCCTTTCAATTTTATTCATATGCTTACATACTGTCAGTGCAAAATTAACTACTGTAGAATTGTTTAAGATGGGTTATTATGTAAATACACCGTGGAAGAGGTGGGAAATAGTTTAGCCGTGAATATAGTCTTAATAAACTGAACACGAACCAGTGAAAATAAATCTATATCCATCAGGACGCTTTCAAGATATAAGAGGTCATTATAATCAGGGGAAAATGTATTTTATTTCTTTTTTCCACGAACAGGTGTAGGGGGATAATACTTAAATTAAATATATTTTCTAAAC
The DNA here is from genome assembly GCA_951213105.1 of Amaurobius ferox. Classification (NCBI taxonomy): domain Eukaryota; kingdom Metazoa; phylum Arthropoda; class Arachnida; order Araneae; family Amaurobiidae; genus Amaurobius; species Amaurobius ferox. The sequence continues at coordinate 61,637,757 of OX578133.1, forward strand.
TGAGTCTCATGTATTGAAACAGTTTCATATGACTTGAATTCACATTTTAGGATATCATTTGGAAGAGTATTTTAAATTTTCCAGTTTATCTACTAACACGCTTTTGAAATTTTAAATATTTTAGACATAAACCTGCTCCTAATCAAACTTAACAAACCAAAGACAAAATATGACAAGAGCATAGCTTTGCTATACTGCATATATTTACGTAGAACTACATCTGGGTGATGCAAGAAATGAACCATAGTTATGTTGTAAAGAACTTCTCTGGCCCAACCGGGTATCGAATCTTCGAATTGGCCAGTTGACGCTCTACCTTTGAGCTACTGGGACGAAATTGTAAGCTCTTATTATCGAAGTAGACTCTGCATTCACCACTCTCTGATGTCAGATTGGCGCACAACTGACAATCTGACTGCCCACCTCTTTCTATGTTTATCTCAGGTTAGCTTCCTAATACTACAATTTTTACCCAGGTCAGCATCCTGCGTGGTCGTTGTCCTCCTAATTTGAAATCATCACTCCATATACCAGAGTCCACTGAATCGTATTAGTAGTACTAGGGTCACTTTCAGACCTCCGACATCTTTGCACTAACCAATAGGATTGATTTTTTAGGGCCATTATAAAGAACCTTAGTGCCCCAACAGGGAATCAAACCCTGGATCCTCGAACTGGCCAGTTGATGTTCTACCGTTGAGCTACTAATATGAAATTGCAAGCTCTTATTATCGAAGTGAACTAACTATTCAATGTATGCAATCATTATTTATTTTGCGATAAATCACCGGCACTCTGTAAATTCGGTGGATTTATAGAGTACGATCACGTTAAACATGTGGGTCCGTAAGTCCTTCCGAGAGGTTGGTGGTAGGGGAAGGAGGGTGCGGTCCCTGTGGATGCCTCCCCCACTGGGTTCCGGTCTAAATTGGGTGCACTTCCCCGCAGTCCAAACAGTTACCTTACACCTTTCTGTTAAATCGGACGGTCTGGGTCTCGACAACAACAACGGTAAGCGTAGGGCAACTAACTATGAAAAGTACGATTTGTAGCGGCTGCATCGCAAGTCGCCCACATTTCCTAGGAATGCCTAGCCGATGCACGAACAGGACACCCAAACGTAGTTCAACGTAAATAGTATATGCAACAAAGCTATGCTCCTGTCATTTTTTCGTGATATTCAATTTCGAAGTTCTACGTAAATAGTATATGCAACAAAGCTATGCTCCTGTCATTTTTTCGTGATATTCAATTTCGAAGTTCTACGTAAATAGTATATGCAACAAAGCTATGCTCCTGTCATTTTTTCGTGATATTCAATTTCGAAGTTCTACGTAAATAGTATATGCAACAAAGCTATGCTCCTGTCATTTTTTCGTGATATTCAATTTCGAAGTTCTACGTAAATAATATATGCAACAAAGCTATGCTCCTGTCATTTTTTCATGATATTCAATTTCGAAGTTCCCCCTCCTTGCATAGTGCGGGGAGAAACGTAACTACAACTAAATAAGTTGGTATCACGTCTGATTTCAAACAAATAAGATTAAGCACACAACTTTGAGAGAAGGTATTTCATTACTCTTCTTATAAGATGTACAAAATAGACAAAGGCCAGAGCGCTTTCGAGCGTTAATACGCTCTTCATCGGTGGCTGCATGGAAAGTAAAAAGGATCGTTCATAGTATATAGACCAGTAAAGATGACAAATTTGCATAAATACAATTAATAAATGAACATTCGATTATCTAAGGAAAAATACACAAAAAACATAAAATATTTTTAACAGATTCAAAAACGAGTATATCTCAAGAAAAGTACAATTAAAAATGCTATTTTATTACAGGAATGCAAATTCAGAAAGGGCAGTCAAGCCCAATCCCCATGAGGATGACGTCAAAGATGACTATGAAGAGACGTGAATTGCATGGAGTCGAGAATGAGTCGCCAAGCATAACTTAAAATTTGAACGGGGTCAAAATTACAAATCGACGCACGGTAGATATAATTAAAAATGGATTCAAAAAGGGGAATATTACGGAGGTTATTACAAAGCATTAAAAACGCGTTATGAAAAAAACTTGAACTTTTAATGGCATAGTGGCCATTTGACCACTATGCAGATATTGCATAGTGGCCATTGCATAGTGACCATTTGACCACTATGCAGATATTTCTTCGTTGGCGCCGTTTGTAAATATAAATAAAAGTTACTTCTTAGAGCTGTGTTTTTTATCTTTAGATGGTGGTCAGCCCTTAAAACTAATGTCAGAAAGTCAATTAATATGCTCATACATTCTGCAACAAGCAAACTGTAGAATGGGAGAACTTTAAAACCACTTTATAAACAATAAGTATAACTTAGCACTGTAGTAAAGTTTGTAATTATGTATCTAAAATAAGAGATATAACTACAACAACAAAACAATAGTTTGAAGTAATGTTTCTTGATAAGAATACACAATACTGTATGCAAACAACTGGAACCTTCCAAAATGCCACTCTCGCATGAATGTACCGTGAACACTTAATTAACAGAGCACAATTAAGAATACTGTTGAAAAGATATTTCTAGAATAAGAATACAAGATACTGTATCTGCAGGGAATCCTCATGAGTCCTTATGCACCCCTTTATTAACTTTCGATTGACGTTTCTTAGAGCTGCAGAAGCAGGGTCTACAAATGAGAATGCGATTATGTGCTAAGAGACTTGAGAACGTTTGCAACGAAGAAGTTAGAATTCTTATCTCGAAACACGGAGCAATGTAAGCGAAAGTTTACAATTAAGAAGATGTAGAATGTTCTCTATTTTGTATGGAAAGACGTGTAGATTGTCCTTAACATGCACATAGATGATAAAAATTGATGTCAACGGAAAGGGATAGTTATTGCACTGCATCATTTTTGTCTGCCATTTTCATAAAACACTAGAACGAATTACCCAACGTTGCACGGGTGGTAAATAAACGCCTGTTACTATTTAATTCACCAAACACGCTATCCGCAAGGCGAAAAAATGTAAAAGATTCTAAACCTGTAAGACAGATCAGAAAGTTTCTTCCCAAATGCCAAAAAAACATCCAATATGCGCAACCCACTCACCCCTCTTTAAAATTAATCTTATACAGAGAGAAGAGCAGGGAAGCTTCGTTAAAGTGCAAGACGGTCCGATCTGATGAATAAATGCGATCATTTAAAACATTACAATTATTAAAATTACTTGTCAAATCGAAATCAAAAATATAAAATACTAATGCTGAATATATATGCGTTATAGAATTGTACTAATCTTAGTTTTTCAGGTGCGATGATATATATATATATATATATATATATATATATATATACCCAAAGATAAAAAAATCGATGCATCCCGCAAAATAATCCGATAGTAATGAAACTTTAATACAAACACATTTCGACCGAATATGCAGATCATCAAACATTCGCTGCTAATGAATGAATAGTCGGAACTACAGCGCATTGAAACTGAGCACCATAGTGGTGTATATAAGGAGCAAACCTCGCTTTCAGAAACAAAACTTGCAGTGGATTTCGATTGCGTTTACGTACTTTGATTGTAATTATGCCTCGCCGGCGAATTCGCGGCCACTACGAGCATATGAAGGAGTTTGAAAGAGAGCGTGCGGTCGGACTGCATGAGGCTGGATGGGCACACCGACGAATCACTCGGCATTTGGGTAGGATCGAAGCAGCAATTAGACGATGTTGGCATGAAATGATCCGGAATAGCAGATTTCAGCGGCAAGCGGGCATCGGACGGCCTAGAGCGACGACAGAACGAGAAGATAGAGCGTTTGTCAGAGCAACTGTGGCAGCACGAGCTTCGTCGTTATCAACCATCCAACGTGTGACAAACACGGATGTGACCACCCGGATCATTAATAGAAGATTGCGGGAGTGAAATCTATACTCGCGGCGCCCATTACGTCGTCTACCACTGACCAGCACGCACGGTCAACAGCGATTGCAATGATGCCGGACCTGATCAACGTGGAATTGTTCGGATTGGGAACGGATAGTCTTCAGTGATGAGTCCCGTTTCGAACTGAGTCCCGACGACCTGCGCAAACGCGTCTGGAGACAGCCCGGACATCGTCATGATCCTGCTCTTACCGTTAGACGCCACACGGCCCGACAACATAATGAATGAATAGTCGGAGTTATTATTGTCTGTGCAATTTCGTTTAATAGTTTGATTGTCCTCCGTGGCACCATCACAGCACAGCGGCACGTTGCCGCCATTCTACGACCCGTTGTATTGTCATTCCTTTCGCGACACCCCGGTCTTCCTTTTAAGCAAGATAATGCCAGGCCACACACGGCACGCCTCTCTATTGAGTCTCCTCGTGCTTACGACTCACTTCTTTGGCCAGCCAGATCCCCAGATCTCTCGCCTATTGCGTACATTTGGGCTGAGATGGGGCGTCGCCTACGACGATCCCAGAATGTAGACGAATTAGCTCGTCAATTTTAGGCCATTTGGAACGACATCTCTCAGAACACCATCCGACAACTTTATGCATCAATGCTACGTCAGGTAACATCTTGTATCAAGACCAGAAGTGGACCAACTCCATATTGACATGCTCACTTTGTGTAGATATTTCAGTGCAATAAATCATCCAATTGTTCTGAAATTATAATCATTTCTTTTTCTGTGCATTTACATTACACGTAGCAAATTTTGTCTCATTTGGATAATTCTTTCTTGGTGCGTCGATTTTTTTGTCTTGGAGTGTATATTAGAAAAATGAATGGATAACTAATACCATGTAATTATTGACAAAGCGTTGAAACAATAAATTAACCAAAATAGTTAAAATACGGCCACCATGCCGAAAATAAGAAATGAACAGCACTAGGCTTAAGTTGGAGGTTAATTCAGATTATATTCCTTATCAGGTCTGAGCATTCAACCTAAATTAACACAAATAAATGCTTTTTTTATATATGTCAATAGTTAGTTACTGTAAATACCATAGCCAGGCACCCCACATTCAATTTTGGGGCCGGGTACTAAGTCGAGCTGCGGACCCTAGATAAAATCAAGGGGGAGGGGGGGTACCTTTTTTTCTTTTATGTATTATTTAGGGGTAGAGTTGAATTTAATAAAATATATCAAGTACGAGGTTTAACACAATATTACACAGAAGGCCAACGACGGTACCGTGCTGAAAACACCGGTTCTCGTTAGATCACCGAAGTCAGGCAGCATCGGGCGCGGTTAGTACTTGGGTGGGTGACCACCTGGGAACACCGCGTGTTGTTGGCTCTTTTCGGGCGCGGCAGCCCAGTGGTTAGCGCGCGATTCTCGCCGCTGCCAGAACTGCCGCCGTGTTCATGCGGAGTACGATCACGTTAAACATGTGGGTCCGTAAGTCCTTCCGAGAGGTTGGTGGTAGGGGAAGGAGGGTACGGTCCCTGTGGATGCCTCCCCCACTGGGTTCCGGTCTAAATTGGGTGGCACTTCCCGGCCGTCCAAACAGTTACCTTACACCTTTCTGGTAGGTCGGACGGTCTGGGTCTCAACAACAACAATATTACACAGAAAAATAACACAGTTTATACAATCTAAAAAAATATATCAAGTACGAAATATAACACAATATAACACAGTTTATGAAAGATCGTTCATATAATGGCAAGTGGTGTGTACATTTCATTTTAAACGAAATATTTTTATACTCATTTGCACACTTATTTCGCATAGTCAAAGAAATTTTTGGAAAAATCGGAAGTGACATCTCCAGAACCGTAAGTGTAAATCATTAGTGATCCCAACTCTCTACAAAATTCGTTGCTGAGTACATATCAGTCATTATCTAAGCTATTCCTACAGCCAATCCTGAGTAATAGGTTTTGTAAAGAAAATTATAATTATTTTAATCGGAAGTGACATATGTTGAACCAGAAGTGGAAATCCTTAATGAATTCTCCTAACCCCTAAGCAATTTTATACTGCATCCATATCAGTCATCATTTAGCTCTATCTATAGCCGATTTTGAGAAATAAATGTTTGAAGAAAAATGATTTTTTTTTATCCAGTATTGGGAAAAGAACTGGAAGCGAAAATGCTTAGTAAATCCTCAACCCCTACCCTTACTGAAATTTAATGCTAAATTCCTATCAGTCATCATCTAATCTTTATAGTCAATCAAAATATACGTTTCAAGGAGATGTTCTGAACCGTAAGACGAAAGATCACAAGTAGAAATCCTTAGAAAAGTAAATTCCAGAAGGGGCAGGAAGGAGGTTCCCTACTTCCTCTGGAATATGATGCTGAATCTATACCAGTCATCATTTAAGCTCATCTTTAATAAGAAAGATCAATCATGCATAAAGCATTGATTATGAAACACTTTCCAACTGCAATGCAATGCCATTCAAACATCTCTAAATTGCGATATATTCAGCGACGATATTTTTGTGATTATCACAATACTACAATAATTTATTATATTTGAAAACTTCGTCAAAAAATTGAACTTTATCAAATGACGTCATTGAAATATAAATCGACTGGCTCTCTATGAAAAATTAGTAAAAATTTCATTCATAAACGTTTATTCAATTCCTTTCATTCATTACAATACTACAATAATTTATTTTACTTAAAAACTTAAAACCATGGAGGTAAAAGTAATTTAACTCTGTACTTAAAACTTCACCGAAAAGTCTGATATAAAATCGTCTGTTCTCTATGTAAAATCAATGACTGTTTCATTCATATCAACTATATTGCAGACTCCAGCGCTATATAATTTTGCGTGAAAGAAATTCAGCAATTCTTATACAACTCATCTTACAGCCTGATGTGTTTACAATCTCCATAAGTGAAAATTGGGCTTCGTTGTAGAAATAATCAAGGTTTGACGATCATTTAAACCCAAATATATTGTAATTGCATTGTTTCAGAACATTGATGAACAGAAATTAAGCAAAAATAAAGCGGTTTTTAGACAGACACAACACTAAATACAAATTAAAAAGAACTTTAAAAATCACGATTTTGACATAAGGTGGATGCAATATTTTATTTTGAAGTGGGTCACGTGATCTCTTTATATAATGGGTGTAATTATTATTTTAATTTTTATTTAAAAAATTACGGAATATATTTTTCTGAATTTTTTTTTATATATTTTATGGGATAATTTGAATATTTCCTAAAACTTTCGAAGAAATTTGTAAATGTTAAATTCGCTTAAAGAATATTTGAAAAATTAGGTCCCATAGAGTTTAATGTATTTCATTTTTTCAATCCGGTTTCAATCCAAAACTAATTGGGTGATATTATTTATTTATATTCCCATAGGTCCCACAGAACGTCTGAACAACATACTAAAATTTCATTTCGATAAAGTCAATTTTACGGCAGTTATCGTGCTAAAGGGACAGACAGACATAATGAACAAAGTCATAAACACTTTTCAACTATGTTGTAAAGTGTTAAAAAATTGATGCTGCAAGGAAAATATAAATTTTTTAGATTGAATTGACACCTCCCCACAACCAGAAGTTGAAATTCTTAGTGAATTCCTCTACCACCTTCGAAATTTGATACTGCATAAATCATCGCCTAAGCTCCACCCTTAGCCAATTCCAAAAAATAGATGATGGAAGGGAAATTTTTGAATATTTCTAGTAATTACCAAGTTCAGCATAAAATCATACAAAGTGAAAGTTTAAAAAGGCATTATAAACACAGAATAATCCTTTTTCCTTTCATAATGCACTATTTTTTTAGAGATTTTGGTACATATTTAAGTATAGTTATTTTAGACGATTGAATTTACAAAACAGCATAAAAATTTGAAAAAATAAATTTTAATTAAATCTAAAATTAGCTTTGTTTAAGATTAATAAATCTGAAAATAATATTTGAAAACTATAAGAAAGTGATTTTGAACATACCTTAAATCTTAGATGGTAGCATTGGGATTTGTTTCAGCGAATCATTTTTTTTATAAGATTTAGTCATGTGTTGAGAGTTGCACTAGCAACTAGCACTGATAACGCATATGAGATTACAATATAATTGTATGAGAAATTAAAATAAACTTGCTTTTTGTGCTTTCTAATATCGGCAATCTCGGAAATCAACGTGGGAAGCAAGTTCATGCCAGGAGGGAGAAACAAGAATGTTTCTATCTACATCATTCAGTCCGACACCAAGTCGCGTTAATTGGTTTACGACCTCGAAGGGCAGGAAGATGAGATCGTCCTTTCCAGGCTAGCTCTTTGGATCGCCCCCTTCCCAAACTGATAATTTTACAAAAGAAACTTCTAGACGGGTCGTCTCAGTAATTAGCTGGACGTGATTGATATGAGCTGTAAACATGAATGAATGGGCAAGAGGAAACTTACCCACTAGCGTCATAAACGTATCTGTTTTGGTGCAATTCTAGAAAATTTCTCCCTGATAGGTTTTTATTGCCTCAGATTCTGAACACGACACTGAAGCTATCTTTACCCAGACGGTTTGTATCAAAGAGCTGGAATCACTAGAGGTAGCCCTTCCTTTCTTTAGCTATCTTAAAAGCATGGCCAGTATGTCTCCCTTCGGTTCTACAAATGATTGATTACTCCTCAAAGGCTTGTATTGAACTAAAGGGCCCTTCTTTGAGACTTTTTCGACTATTTCAAAAATGAGACAGAATCCAAACAGATGTTTACAAAACGTTTTGTACTTTTCCTTCACTCAAACTTGCAGGTTGTGTTTAGGCTTTATATCTAATTCATATTTGTAATTGTATAATTACACATAATACATAAAGTTCAAAACCTTCAATTAATTTAGAAAAAAAATTATATATTCATACACAAATGTATAAAAATTTTATCCTCAGCAATAATCACGGGCCCCTAACAATCGCCGGGCCCCAGTACTGTAGTACCAACTGACTCCCTCTTTGTGGGGGCCCTGACCATAGCCCAGACTACAAGCAAAAATAAAGGATAAAAATTGAAAAATTATTAAAAAATCAAGTATTACCCTGAGCCATGAGGCAAGATTCCGGGAGCCATGTCTTTAGCAGTTGAGCAGTTGACAATACTTTCACTATACATTTTACTATGTATATAGGGAAATTTATAACGAAAGAAAGCCCAAAATTGACCTCGAAAATCCTTAAAAACCATTAAGAGTGTGTCTAAAAATTGAACTGTGCAACAGAAAGGGCAATTTCTAATCTGATAATCTGGTTCCGCCAGTATGAAATATTTTGTGGTTTTCACCTACGTTTTGGGGGAGTATAGTTTTAGTGTTACACATAAATAGTCGTTCACTCACCAACCCCCCCGTAACTTTTTTGTAAATATATTCTAATACTATTTTGAGACATTGTTGTTATTAATATAACTCTCATAGCTTATATCAACATGAATAACTCACCCCCCCCTTCTGATTTTCCCCCTCTCCCCCCTGCTGGAGCTGGCCGTAGCAACCGCATGAACTCAATAACAATTCCTGACTCTTCACATCCTACTACACTTGTTTCCATAGACTTAACTACTTCAGATATATCACCTTCAACTACTTCTGGTACATCTCCATCGGCTGCAGCTCTCCCGGTTGATCCCTCTCCTTGCACCTCCAAATCTTCCTCTCCTGACTGTGTGCCTACTCGTAGAATTTCCAACATGCAACCAACGGTTAAACTCTTCGATCTTCGAGCTACAACCACAAACTCAACTCCAGACATGCTATACTCCTCAGCTGTATCCACACCTCTTCTCACTGTGCCAGCTTTGCCTCAACGAACTTCTGCATTTTCCTCCAAACCGCAGTTCACGGTGATCTCAAAGCCTCCAGTTCTCATTTCGGCTAGCAGAATACAAAAACTATCTTCCCCGGAACACTTAACTACTGCAAAGGATGAAAATAACAAAACCCGGAAAACATTTGTTGAAGATGATGACACGTCCATAGTCACTGCTGATATGGTTGATGATACCACCGAACCTAATAACTGCTTCCTACGGAAGGTGAGACGTTTCTCTAATCAAATTCATAACTACATATCCAGATACATAAAACCTTCGCCCTCGCAAAAGAAATACCTCGACGAAAAGCTTGCACACCTTAGAGATGCCTGTACTCTATTCGAAGGCCAAACCATAAATTCTGCACCCATAATGGGCCCAAACCCTGCTGAAACCCTCCAAGACATGAGGCATACCATGGAAGAGGAACTGAAAAACCTAAAAGACTCGATCTCCACAAATCTTGTAAACTTTACCAAGAGCCTGACAGAAAACCTTCCCAATCTAATCAATTCATCCGTTAAGGAAAATCTCACAGAAATTTCAACAACTCTCGGAAACAACCTTCTCCAATCATCGGATTCGGCCACATCCTCAACCAATCCACGCTCAGTTAAACCTACCTTTGCAAACATCCTCTTGCAAGGAAAGGACAGATCAAAAGATAACCAACAACTTAAAAAAGAACTTCTCTCTCTTCGGTGTCCATCAGATGTCAAAATTAAAAATGTTTCCACATTGAATAATGGAACTCTCAAAGTGACATGATGCGGACGCCTTGCTCCCCAAGTTCCTAAACTCTAACCTCAGCGAAAAATTCAAAATATCTAAACAGCCTACAAAAAAACAGAACTTAATTATATTCAACATGCCTGTGAATTTCCGTGAGGATGACGTCCGCCTTCTCATCACGAAAAACCTACCTCCGGGTCTCCTCAAGGAGTTTAGAATAATTAGAAACTTTACAAACAGCCGAGGCACAGTGAACTGGGTCTTCCTACTGGATGAAATGTCAGCTAAGTACTTAACGGATGCCAAGAAAATATTCCACCATTTCAACTATTACATGATCAAAAAATACATCGGCTTCCAGCTATGTTTCCGTTGCCAAGGATTTGGACACACAGCAGCCTATTGTCCGTGGGTCGCCGGGAACTGCAGCAACTGTACAAAAACTGACCACAATTACAAAAACTGTAAAGCCACTCGATCCATCTGCATAAACTGTACTACGGCCTTAAACGCCAACCCTACCTTGAAATGGGACATTTACCATAACTCCAGGGACAAAAACTCTTGCAATGCATGGAAGAGAGAACTGGCAAGAATTCGTGATCTCCAGCAATCACTTTGATGTCTCCCCTTCCCTCCTTTTTGCTTTTCTGTGTCTATTGTATATATATCTGGTTGTGTTATTGTTTTTAATGTGTATTTTCCCTTTTGAGTTAATGTTTATACTTTGCTAAATTTCATGGATGTTTATGCTTGTATATTATCACATACTTTCCCTGCTCGTGGCTGGTCTCTTGTCCCTGACCTTCCACTTCCCCCCTCCCTGTTTACTTTTTGCCTGTCTCCCCCCCTCGGTGTCCTGGCACCCTCCCCCTTATGATACTTAACTTACTTCAGATAAACACCAACCACTGTCTTGCAGCCCATAACCACTTACTACAATTTGCTATAGAGAATCTCTATGATGTTGTGTGTATCCAAGAACCTTACCTCTCGGGGGGAAATGTTCTTTCCCCCCTTCGGGGCATTACTCAATACTGCTCATCTTCTAACAAGGCTGCCATCCTGATCCTTAATTCTAACCTTAAAACTTCCCTTAAATTCTGCTCCTCGTCTTTTGTGGCGGCTGAAGTTTTTATTCCCGGCCGTTCTCCCTTGATTATCATCTCACTTTATTTCCCCCCCCCCCCGTGCCCTTTTGCCTCCTCTTTTAAGCGAACTTTCGACTTTTGACTTCCTCCGTTCAGACGCTGTACTCCTTGGAGATTTTAATGCCAGGGCCCTGATGTGGGGATACGACTTTATTGATCACCGGGGGTACGAGGTTATCGACTTTTGTCTTGAAAATAACTTCATTGTTCTCAATAACCCATCATGTGGTCCAACATTCAGTTCACATTCTGGCAAAGGATTTCCAGATCTAACTTTAGTCACTGCCAACTTTCACGACAATATTCAAAATTGGGAAATTCTCCCAAGTGATTCACTTAGTGACCACCGTTACCTTAAAATTTCCATTAACCTTGCTCCCCCCTCCGATAACTCCTTTTACTTTAAAACTAATTACGGTCTTGGAAAATTTATTTTTAATTTTAAGCCCTTTATAAAACCCCTTTCCGATCAGCTCAACCTAATTGAATCCCCTGCTATGCTTAACTCCTTCGTTGAAAATCTCATCAAAACCACCCAGACTTGTGCATTTACCCATATCAAAAAGAAAAAATCCTCTCCCCGCCCTAAACTTAATTGGTGGAACAAAAATTTGGCCACCTTTCGCAACTTTGTGACTGCCCTTTACAAAAGAGTAAAATCACTTGAGAGAAATTCTGCTTCCTTGGAAATTATATCCGAGGCCAAAATTAAATTCAAACTGAACCGTGCCAAATACAAAAAATTAATAAATAAATCTAAACTGGAATCCTGGAAAAACTTTTGTACTAACTGCTCTTCCAAATTCGGCACACAATTTAAATTCGCGTTCCAAAAATCCAATAAATTTAATAGTATCTCTCTTCAATTCCCTGACGAAATTAACTTAGATCATGACTCAAAAATACAACGTCTTTTGGACCACTATTTTAAAAACGATCCGTCATTTACCGACTTCCCTTGGACTCCTGTTCCTACTGATGGTCTTTGATTGATTACGCATGGGGAGCTCTCCTTGGTCTTTAACAGCCTTCCCTCCGGAAAGGCCCCCGGACTTGACAACCTTGACTTTTCCATTTGGAAATCCCTTTTTCACTCTTATCCATTTTTATTTTTTAAAACTTTTAACCTCTGTTTTCAATTCTGTTTTTTCCCCCGTGTCTAAAAACTGCTAAGGTCCTTTTTTTGAACAAACCCGGCAAAGACCCCGCACTTGTATCCTCCTATCGTCCCATATGTCTTCTCCCCACTTTTGGCAAAATCTTAGAAAAATTATTTGCAAATAAATTAAACTTTTGGCTTTCCTCCTCGGGGGCTCTCCATCGAAATCAATTTGGTTTTAGAGAACTGACAAGCTGTGAAATGGCCGCCCATAGACTCATCGCCACTATAGAGGGTCTCAGACCGGGCAATTATGTTTCCCTTGCCACCGTGGACATCTGCGGAGCCTTTGACAACCTCAACTGGAATTTACTCCCCACCACCCTTGAAGATATTAATATGCCACAAGAATACAGATTATTCATTTATTCCTACCTTCACTCTCGTACAATAACTTTTTCAGACGATATTACTACATCCATCAAATCTCTTTCTATTGGTGCTCCACAGGGTTCGGTATTATCCCCGATCCTGTGGAACATCTATTTCAACAAAATCCTCAAACTCAATAATGACAACATGTACATTCAGGCCTTCGCAGATGATCTTGCGGTGGTGACCTCTGCTCCCACCCTCCTAGAAACAACTCGCTCCTTCACCTCCAACCTTTTGACCTTGACCTCTTCCCTGTCCTCCCTGCTCCTCACAGTATCTCCTGAAAAGTCAAAATGCATAATTTTTAGCAAAACCCGTTCAAAGCGTAAATATACCCCCAGGATTAAACTCCTTAACAAAAGTCTCAAAATTACCCGCCATCTCACCTTTCTTGGAATCGTCATTGACGACCGCCTTTCTTGGAGCCCTCACGTTTTTTATCTTAAAGAGAAATGCTTGAAGCTCTGTTCTACTTTTAGGAAAATCTCGGGAAACAGCTGGGGCGTAAACAAATCTTTTTTAAAACTATGGTACCTATCTGTTATCGAGAAAATCATTACTTACGGGGCGGGCATTTGGGGCAAACACTTAACCGGGGATCAAATTTCTAAACTCACTTCTTTGCAACGGATTTTCCTTTTGAAAATTTCCTCCGGTTTTAGAACAACTTCAAGTATCTCTCTCTATTCAATCACTGGTATCCCCCCTGTTCACTTAGTCATCCAAAATTTATACAAAAAATTTCAATTCTGGCACTTAAAAAACAACCTTTTTCCCGCCTCTTCCCTCCCTTCCCCTTCCCTTTTTGACTTCCACTGTCCCCTTTCCTCTCTCCCCCCCTCTCAACGCATTGTCACTCTCCCTGTCCTTGACCCTGTTTCATTTTCAGACACTTGCGTATACACAGACGGTTCTAAAATGGAAAACCATACGGGTTGTTCCATTTGTGTTTTTAAAAATGGTGTCCTCTCTGAGACCTTCTCCTTCAAACTCTGCGACGAGAATACAGTTTTCCAAGCCGAACTGACAGCTATTAAACATGCGATAAAATGGGCCCTTGATAACTCTACAAAAATAAACATATTCACTGACAGCCTTTCCTCAATTTTGGCGTTCAAATCTTACAAAAATAAATCTAACTTCCTCCGTGAAGTTAAACTTTTGGCAATTTCGGCTAAAAATTTAAACCTAATAAATATACTATGGATCAAAGCTCATACAGGCAACCTCGGAAATGAAACAGCAGATAAATTGGCAAAAGAAGCCACCATATCTGGATCCCCTGTCTCTGTCCCCCTCCCCTATTCTTTTTTATCCTCCTTTTGTAAAAAGGAAATTAACAACTCTTGGCAACTCCTCCTTGATAACTATAGATCACCTCGCACTCATGATCCCTCTCGAATCTCCCTTTTCCTTCCTGTTGTTGATCCCCATTTCCAAATTTTTAATCGTTTCCTTATTTACTTTGTCACAGGCCATGGCCCCTTTTTAGATTATTTGAAATTCTTTAAACATAAATCTTCTTCTAACTGCCCATGCAACTCATACGGAGACGCCGACCATTATATTCACTAGTGTCCATTCACTAAAGACTTCCACCTTGTTAAACCTGCCCCCCTTTCTCGTGCTGTTTGGTTCTCCGGGGTCTGCCGTAACCCTGTATTACTTAACAAACTTAAAAACTGTGTTCTCGTTGCTAGAGATATCACAAACCGGGTTAGATGAGTTTATGTGACTTGCTTTCCCCCTCTTCCCCTTGGTGATCCTCCCCCTTTTTTTTCGTTTTCTTTTGCTGCTCCTGGGTATCCCTTTCGCATTGTTTGTCTGTGTGTTATTATATTGTGATACCTCTTTCTGTCTTTGCTTGTGTATTTTTTGTTCGTCGCCCTCCGTATCTTGTCTTTGCTTGTCTTGTTGTAACTTATTGTGTTGTGATTCAATTTTAATATGTGTTGTAATTACTTGAATCAAAAATAAAGTTCCCGGCCACACACTTAGCTACAGTAAACCTTCGGGTCTGTCGTGTGGTCTGGGTTTCCAACATCCAACATAAATAGTCGTTATTTTTTAAACATCGGTACGATGTTCGATGATTTGAATCATAGATGGTTTTCAAAAAACATCAGAGTTTTTCATTCAACATAGTGTAGTAAATGTAAAACTTTTTGCTCAAAATTTAATATTTCATTGTTGACTTTATGTTTGATTTAGTACGATGTTATTCATTTGCATGCTTCATGTTGCTGTTATTCATTTGCACACTTAATATTGCACAGATAAAACTGAAATTTTGTATACCGATGTTTCAGAAGCAGTTGCATCGAATGGTGCCAATATTAACACATGCTTCTATTCATAATTCTTATGAAATTAATTTATTAATTTATCGCGAATCCCCAAAACAGGAAAACTTATTTAACATTAGAATCAGCAAATTTCAAACACATGCAAATAGATGAAAAATTATATCCGCTTCTGCTTCTTCTACCCAGACCGTTCAACCAACAAGAAGGTGTAAGGTATCTGTTTGGACAGCAGGAGAGTGCCACATAATTTAGACCGAAGCCCAGTGAGGACGACATCCACAGGGACTGCACTCTCCTTCCCTACCAACAACCTCTCGCAAGGACTTACGGATCCACAGATTTAATGTGTCTGTACTCCGCATGAACACGGGGACAGTTTGGACACAGCCGGGAATCGAACTAGGGTCATCCAAATGCAAACCCGAGCGCTAACAGACTCTGCTGTCACACCCCTTCTTCGGTCTAGACCATTCGACCTACCCGAAGGTGTAAGGTATCTTTTTGGACGACCGGTTTTAATATCCGCTTCCACGACTCAGAATCAAGCCAGAATTTCTACAGAATCTGAGTAATAATCAATAAGTGTTGCCCTTGAAGATTTTGGAATTAGTGCCAAAATAAATATGAAGATGGTCCCTTAAGCATAGTTTAAATATTTATTTTTGTAGAAGACATGAATCCCTATCGAATGATATCTTCCATTTTGTTTTGCGATGCAAATTGTGCAATTGCTTTAAGAATAAACAATGCTATAATTTTAAAATCACAGAACCCGGCTGTAACTGTCATTCCCAGAAACAATTGGAAACCACTCCCGTTGTAAATCCATCCATGAAACAGTTCCGCATTTATTATGAGCTCGTCAACATGAAATATCCGTTAATCTGCCATAGCAATAAGAAAACTCCCGCAATGTGAATTTCTATGGGAACTGACAATTTCAGTCCTACCGTGTAGCCCACCTGCATCTTGAACTTAGTCTATGAAACTATATATCCATAAAAGTAGACTGTTTTATCCTAATAAAACTTAAAAAACTTCGCTAAAAGCAGCATTAAATGCTGCCTTTAACATGCAGCATTTTTATTATCACAAATGTTATATGTAGCTTTTAACAGACTTTTTTTTGTATAAACACATCTTAGGGCACAGGGTAGAGAAAAATATCGAAAGAAATATGACTTACATGAAATAGAAGTATATGTATCGGACGTGAGGTCATAATAAACAGTGTTATAGTTTAAAAGCCCGAGTCGCTTGACCTTGATAACAAAATCGGTGAACCTCTTGTCCGAATTTGGCGAAATATCGCCAACCTGACGACTTTTGGCGAGTTCTAAAAACTTCTCGAATTTTGTGGATTGCCTAAGAAATTCACGAGCTACTTCCTTTTTCCAGAACTTTCTAGAGAAGGTATGGTATGTAAGTTCACCATCGTTCAATCAGGGCCGCCCATAAGTGGATACAGACACGGACACCCATGGACGGACACCTGAAGTACAGCCACCTCAAGAGGAGGTCCAAACTTTTGAGGTACCCCAAATAATTTTTGAGGAAGGAGAAGACATCCGTGGCCTAAACCACACAACCTTCCCGAAGGTGTAAGGAAACCAAATGTGTGGCCAAGAAAGAGAGACCCCTCAACCCTAGAAAGGCCAAGTGAGCGGACAGACATCCATGGGGCAACAAACCAGGGATCAGGATTTATTAAAGAAGCAATAAATAAATAAATAAATACATACAAATCGCCCAGTTTTCGAAGTCTTGAAGAAGGCATGAAAAATTCGTAAAAAGAGGAAAATCAGATATGGATGGGGTGGGGGAGGGGGCGTGACAAATGTTTGTAAGGGACTCACAATTTGTGCGGGCGGCCATAGTGCAGTTGGGTTGTTGACGTGGTACGAGAAAAGT
Source organism: Amaurobius ferox (assembly GCA_951213105.1). NCBI lineage: Eukaryota > Metazoa > Arthropoda > Arachnida > Araneae > Amaurobiidae > Amaurobius > Amaurobius ferox. The sequence goes on from OX578133.1 coordinate 61,655,183, forward strand.
ATCTGCCGAACTTAATACAGGATCCAGTGTATAATATTTCTTTTGATTATGTATACCTTTTAAGATATATCATAAAACAATAGTGATAAAAAAGTATAAAAAATTAAATTTTGGATCTGCGATATCTGTGCATCAACATTTGTGCTATACGTCAGTAAATGCTTGTCGCTTGCGCCGACAGCACGCTGGACCAATATAGTGACAGCAAACGCTATATCCAGTTTCATCGTTGATAACTTTTTTTTCGATTCGTACGAAATTAACTGTGTTCTATTAATCTATCCAAACTGCATGATCAAAAATATCGAAAAATTTCAAAAGACCAAAAATATCGAAAAATTTCAAAAGACCAAAAAGTATCGAAAAATTTCAAAAGACCAAAAATATCGAAAAATTTCAAAAGACCAAAAATATCGAAAAATTTCAAAAGACCAAAAATATCGAAAAATTTCAAAAGACCAAAAATATCGAAAAATTTCCCTAGGTACCTTGTATTATCGACCCACACAAGGCACATCAACATTATCAAATTCGACATATGCTGCAGGATTGAAGTTTCACATCAATCTGTAACGAGTAACAGAGTTACTCACTACTTTTTTATATTAGTAGCATATTGAGCTATACGTGTTTTAAGCTACGTTTCTTTAACACATAAATAACAATAATCTATAATATGGGACCTATAAATTTGATGACATCGAAAATGTATTTTGCACATTTTTAACTTCTGAGTTATATAACTAGTAAGATTAGTTTATTTATATATTATTTTCCCTACCATACAGGGTATTATATTGTAATGACGAGATTTGGATCTCGCTGGTGTCATTGCATGCATATGTAGGGAAGAGCAGGAAAATTTTAAAGAGGTTGCATTTTGAATATTATTTTGTGAAATGTTTTGATTTTGAATTTTGAGAACGAAAATTTTGATTGGGACTGAGAGCTTTGATTTTCCCTGAGAGCTTGTTGTGGAATTTGAAATTTTTGTGTGCCTCAAGTTGATGAAGTGATTCTCCACTTGTTTTAATGTTTTTATTTCCTTACCCTGTCGTTGTCGCATCCAAGCACCTTGAGTTTTGATATTTTCGTGTCTTTGACTCTCCTGAGTCTCTTCTGCAGAGTTTGTTGTGGTAGCGGATTCACGACCCGTTGCCAGGGGATTGAGTTGACTGTGCACGTCAGTAGTTGTTTAGTTCGAAATTGTCTCACAAACAATTTGAGGAGAGACGAATTGATCACTCGTCTGAGCAGAATTTCCTTGGGTTTGTATTTGACTTTGTTTGTGTGTTTTGGGATGCCAGTTAATGTCCTGTCGAACTAGTGTAATTCTATGAGAAGGTTGTTACCCCATTAGTGGCTTTTCTCGAGGGTTAAATTAGTGAGTTGAAAGAGATCCTGCCAATCCCCGTTTGCACCCACGCCTGTGTTTATTTCGGTAGCAGTTGAAAGAATGCCTGCTCATTTTACTTGTGGAATTTTTTGTTGGTTGCAGTTGACTGAATTCCTGCAAGGTCCAACGTTGAAGGTTGAAATTCCTGAAAAATATTCTTGAGGATGGGTTGCTTTGGCAAGTGAATTTTTGGAGAAATCTTGAAAATGTTGAATTTTGAAAACATTAAATTTGAAAATGTTTTGATTTGGAATTTTGAAAATGATTTTAATTACAAGAATTTATTTACGTTGTGCCTTAGTGTCCCCTTTTGAATCTCCCTGAGTAGATTTGAATTTTGAAAAGTGATGATTTAAAAAAAAAGAAATTGAAAATGTTGTTCCTGGCTCTCTTTTCTCCCCCTTGCTGTGTTTCACAAAGTTCAGTTGTGAATTTGAGGAATTTGATTGGAAAACCGAGCAACACAGTAAATTAACTTGGTGGGTTTTTGCTGCCATGTTGTGTTGACCATTATATTAATAATAGACTTCATCATTTTATACGCCACATTACCTTTCATTAATTTTTAAATTACTTTGATTAATTGGATTTTGGTGTTAATTACATTTATCGCAAAATATGCATATAATTTAAATTGATATTTTTTTTTAAACTATCAATAGATTTAAATTTTTTAACATTGATAATGTTTACATTTTAGTAATTTTTACGAAAATATAAACATATTTAATCAAAAAGCTTTTATTTTATATTTTAAAATGAACGATTAAAAATCCGATTAATCGTACAGATAATCAATTAAACTTTTTGATATATGAGTTAAAATTTCTAATCGATTCCCACCCCTAGAAATAAAGAAAACTATTGCATTATGTAGAGACAGTCATGTACTGTGCCCTCATCACATTTTTTATTTCTCTTTGTTTTCTGTGTTCCCAAATACATTTGAAATAGAAAAGTCTATCATCAAGAAGCTTTACATTTGAGAAATAAATTAATTTTCTCATAAATTCATTTCTGTCGTTTGGGAATAAAATCATGCAATTTTTTAGAATATAAAATTTAACATAATAAAATTACTTTCAAAAATAGTTTTTGAAGTCATTAAACTAACTAATACGTAATTAGCTAGGTGGATTAGTGATTTCTAAACACTTATTATTCTACAATACCGTACTAGTGGCCTATGAGACTAGAATTAAAATGCACTCACATTAGATTTTAAAAGTAATTAGCTGCTCAAATACATGAACATAAAAAATATTTAATGTTTATAGAATAATGCGGATAGTCTTTTGTGTATATTTCGAAGAGTAATGGCTGCATTAAAATTTGCTAGTTGATTAAAGGATGTTTTTATTCACAAAACATGTTTTTTTTTTCTTTCCATGCAATATATAGTATATGTAATAGGAAATTACTGTGATGTCCTTTGGAAAGTACTGTGAAACATTCAAATCTTAGAATTGGTTAACATTCATTTTATAACCACTTTTGCATTACAGAGCTTATAACTGTATAAAAATTGCCATGTTTTCATTCATATGCAGCTTACACGACATTCCATTTAACTTACACACACATTATGACACGTACATTTTCAGAGGACCATTTCTAAATATGAATATGATATTGGGCCGGATATTCAATTTTAGTCGAAATGGGAGATTTTTCGATGTAAACAGTTTCTGAAGCAATATTGCCAATTGAGATTCCTTTAAGATTCAAGATAGAGTTTATATGCAAACGCTTTAAATCGTGTCACTGAGCAACAAATTCCATTACATATTTCAATCATTCTTGAATGGACAATATTTCCAACATGAATGCTAGTTTTAGATTTGGAAATTTTAACACCGCAACATTTTAGTCACTGCACACGTTGCTTTAATTATTTTAGTAAAGAAAATTATTTAAATGTGTCATCTAAATCGTAAATTTATTTTAAATAATTTTAGAATATTGGTAAAAAGTATTATATTTATTCAATTATTTCAAAAACTAGAAAATTGATTCACATAACTAATATTTCATTTATATGAAATAATGTTATACACATCTTTTAAATAATAAAAATATTTTTAAACTCGACTCACATTCTCCAGTTTTTATCAAACATAAATTTATTAATGTATATAATGAATTATATCTAAATTTAATTTTTTTTAGTTTCCATATATTGTTCTAATTGTAAACTTTCATAAAAAACTCTACTAAATTAAGAACTGTGACCAGTGGCCACAATATATACTCTACTACTGCTAATAAATTATTATTAAATTGCTTAAAGGAATTAAACGAGTATCTATGTTATTCTAATAATGACTTTTTTTCATTCTAGATAATACTCGTAGTAAAGAATTAGTTAATAAATTAGTAAGAATAGGTAATATTTATGGTTTACAGACTTTTGATTTTAAAGATCTCTTTATAAAGATCTTGTATATTAATATTATAATATTATTTTAGCACTATACAGAACTGAGCATTTATGGCTCTTGTATTTAAACTTGAAACAAAACCTTAATTTAATATTAATCTTTTTATGACGTCCATATGTTATGTTCCTATTATACAAATCTCCTATTTTTACAACTAGTAAAAAATTGCATCATAGTACTCCAAATGAGGTTTAGCATAGTACCGCCAAATGTCTCCAAAAGTAGAGTAATCAGCTACTATTTGAGTCCACACGTGCTACTAATCTGTCTCCGTAAAGAATTTCTAGAATTATCTTACAATTCCTATACCACTTATTCCAATTTAACTGTAGAAACCATTCATTTCACGGAAAGAATCTTGATTTAACAGTGTGAACCATTCATTACACTACAACACACTTGATTTAAATGTGTGAACCATTTATTGCACTGCAAGACTCTTAATTTAACTATGTGAACCAACCATTCATTACACTACAAAACTCCTGATTTAAATACGTGAACCATTTATTACACTGTACGATTCTTGATTTAACTGCGTGAACCATTCACTACTCTGCAAGACTCTTGATTTTACTCCGTGAACCATTCACTACACTGCAAGACTGTTGATTTTATTCCGTGAACCATTCACTATACTGCAAGACTCTTTATTTAACTGAGTGAGCCATTTATTGCACAGCAAGACTCTTAATTTAACAGTATAAACCATTCATTACACTGTAAAAATTGATTCCTACAAATTGCTCATAACAAAATATTACATCATATATAATAATCCAAAATCTTCTTATGAAAAATTGTATGTAAACTGCACATGAACGACTTAAATTTATTTTTTCATTTCATTATTTATATGAATGAATTTGACTTTGTAGCTGAAAAGTACTGCCTTAAATAGATATTTATTTGAAATTATATCAAATTTGCAACCTTCATAAAATTTCTTTTCATATTTGGCTAACTTGGCATAAAAGCAACCAACTCGCCAAAATTCCCCAAACTGAAATATATCTGTAAAATGTTTTATCCTAGAATTGTGAGAGTAGCTTCATTCTCTATCTACATTTAGAAAATTTCTTTTTATTTTACTTATCTTTATCTCTAAAGCTGATATTTTTTTATGTCAGTTCTATTATTTTATTCGTACCAAATTCTAATCAGCAGCAACATAACGCATGTCTTCCCTAACTGCTAAATGTCATGAAAATCGAAAGGCTAGTTTTCAACTAGCATGGATAAAAACATAGCATCGATAAATATTTGTAGAATCACACAAAAGTTGAAAGTATCGTTAATATACGCCCCTTATTTTAAATACTCTCAAAGAAAGTTGTCTGGGATGGTCCAATCCGACGAACAAGTCGGACAACGAAATTGCAAATTTCTCAAAATTTTCAATTTCATTACGTTGCTCTGCCATGAATTTGAATTTTTTCAATTATAAATTTCGCAAATTTTCTGTATAAAAAATGAAAATTAAAAGTAATTAAATAAATGAGTTATTAACTATTTAAACTGTAGCATGTCTGTTGCGCCATCTTGTATTTGTAGGCAAAGTAAAAATGCAATTGATTTCACAATTTTTTTTTCTTCTGAAAGTGCCGTTTGCACATGTTTTTAACTTTCTTATGAGGGCACTGATTCTACCAGATGCTAATAAAGATAATCCACTCCAGGTGATACTTTAAAGCCTTTAAGCATCACATTATTTTAAAGTATCTCTTTCCCTTGCACTCCGCATGCTTAGTATAAAAAGTTAGGCCCATAATTACTTAATCGAAGTGTAGCGTAGTGGTGCATTTCCACAGGGAATGGTGTTAAAAACTAACTAAAGAAAGAATTTCTCTGGCTCAAATTTCTCTCATTGCTAGTCCTTTTAGTTCTTTTTCCCTGTCTTGGAGATCAAATTTTTGGGGTCTTTAAAAAGCAAAATACTGTATAATAAGGATCGTAAAATATGCAGACAAAACGCACTCACAATTAAGATTTAAGCAAATCATTTAATCTCTTTGCATATTGCCTGAGAATATCATGTAAAAAATGGGTAATCAACTTATATTTAAAGAGCCAAATGATTTTTCCTGGATAATAATTTTCTGAAGCTTTTAAAATGTATGAGCAGTTTAAACTGTATTATTTCTTCCATGCGCTATCGGCCAGATATGGCGGAATGTATGTACGAAGTAAACGTGTAGTATTTTTACAGAATTTTATTGATAAAGAATAACGCACTGTCCAAAATTAAAACAGCCATGAATTATGCGAAGTAAAGCTTTGCAAAGTAGAGAGAAAGAAATTATTTAGAATTTGCTGAAAATATTATATTTAATAAATACGTTGAATTTAACTACATTTAATCTTTTAAATTATGTTACTTACATTAGAATTTTATCGCGATAAAATAAATACCGGTGAGAGACAAATGTTACACTATGAAAATAGCTCTGTTTGAAATTTCAAAATAAAGTTTATCATTTCTTTACATTCCTCATGCAATAATTTTTCTTACAACCCATTTCTTCCGGGAAATGCAGATATGTATGATTTTGTCTATTTCCTAAAAGTAAGTTCTATTCAAAACATAATTTTTGTGTCCGAATATTTGTAAATAATTTATATAACAGACCGTCACGTTAAGCACATCTACAAACAAACGAATTTCATAAAATAATTGAAGTATAGAATAATAATCAAATTGGCATCACGTCTATTTCAACTAAATAAATTAAGGACACAACATCGTTAGATAAGGTCATTTAATAAAAACATCCTAAAGACGTATAAAAGCGCTCTGGCCAAGTTTTAAAAAACATGGCCAGAGCGCTTTCGGGCGTTAATACACCCTTCATCAGTGAGTACATGAAAAGCAAACATGAATCATTCATATATAGACCATATACGTAGCAAATAAGCATAAATAAATATAAAATATAATCTGAAATTAGTAAGTTCAAAAGGCTATTAATTAATACAAATACTAAAAAATAGGTACAAAATTCTTAAAAAAACATATGTTAAAAACATTACCAGAAAAGTACAAATTCGAAAAAACAGTCAAGCATACATTTTACAATGATGACGTCATAGATAACTATGAAGAGACTTGAATTGCATAGAGTTCAGAACGAGTCGCCAAGCATAACTTAGAATTTGAACCGGATCAGAATTACAAATCGACGAACAGTAAATATAAATAAAAAGGGATTCATAAAGGAGAATATTACAAGGGTTATTACAACGAATTAAGAAGAAAGTGTTTTCAAAGATGGCCCGGAAATTATCACTAGCCACACATTGAGCAAGAGCAGTAGAAAATTTACCATTCCTGACATCACGAGCGTGTTCCGCTAAACAGATGTCGACATTACGTTTAGTGCTGCCGATGTAAAATTTATAGTCAGCTTCAGGAGTCAACAGGGGAATCACATATACCCCAGCATAGTTCTTAAAGTCATCAATATCCCCAAATTTATCGGAACGAATACGATTGAATAAAGTAATAACATTAGAGTGGGCAGGTTTAAAACCAAAATCATGACAGATTTGAATGAAGGGACGGAAAATCTTAGGATGGTACAGAAACTAGATTTATAAACTTAAGATTAAAAATAAAATTAATTTCTTCAGTTAAAGCAGGAATAGAAGAGCATTAAATTCGCGATTAAAATAATCATTAAAAGAGGCTTTTTTAGAGGATATCGGATAAAAAGAATTAGCAGAGATACAAGAGTTGATAAAAGTGGATTTACGGAAAACCGAAGTTTGAATACCAAAGGAGGAGCAGGTAGCCAGAACATCAAGAAAATGTAAAAAACCATTGGATTCATGCTCAACGGTAAAATTAATCAAAGGGTAAAAATCATTGACGTTATTCAAAAGATGAAGGAGATCATTTAAATCACGATCCCAAATAATAAAAACATCATCCACGTAACGGCACCAAAGAATAGTTTTAATGGTCCAAAACGGCAACACCTCGCTCTCGAGCTCCTGCAAAATAGTCTCTATAGAAAAAATACTATAGAAAAAATATGATAATTAAAAAACGGTGGTAAGAAATCAGCAAGAGATTTTTCTAAAAATAAGTAGGTCCACTACATTTAGAAACGATAGGACGCATAGGATGATTTAATTTATGAAGTTTAATTTGACCAAAAATTTTGTCTGATATTTTGGCCGAGGATGTTTTGCAGGAGCTCGAGAGCGAGGTGTTGCCTTTTTTTACCATTAAACCTATTCTTCGGTGCCGTTACGTGGATGGTGTTTTTATTATTTGGGATCGTGATTTAAATGAACTCCTTCATCTTTTGAATAAAGTTAATTATTTTTACCCTTCGATTAATTTTACCGTTGAGCATGAATCCAATTGCTCTTTACATTTTTTTGATGTTCTAGTTACCCGCTCCTCCTTTGGTTTTCAAACTTCGGTTTTCAGTAAACCCACTTTTACCAACTCTTGTATCCCTGCTAATTATTTTCTGCTTTCAAACCTGCCCACTCTAATGTTATTGCTTTATGCAATCGTATTCGTTCCGATAAATTTGGGGATATTGATGACTTTAAGAGCTATGCTGAGGTGTATGTGGTTCTCCTGCTGACTCCTGAAGGGGACTATAAATTTTATATCGGCAGCACTGAACGTAATGTCGACATCCATTTAGCGGAACACGATCGTGATATCAGAAATTGTACATTTTCTACTGCTCTTGCTCAATGTGTGACTAGTGATAATTTACTGCCCATCTTTGAAAAAACTTTTCCTCTTAATTCGTTGTAATACCACTCGTAATATCCTCCTTCATGAATCCCTTTTTATTAACACTTTACAACATAGTTGAAAAGTGTTTATGACTTTGTTCATTCTGTCTGTCTGTCTGTCTGTATGTCTGTCTGACTGTCTGTCCGTCCGTCTGTCTGTCTGTCTGTCTGTCTGTCTGTCTGTCTGTCTGTCTGTCTGTCCGTCTGTCTGTCTGTCTGTCCGTTAGCACGATAACTGCCGTAAAAATGACTTTATCAAAATGCAATTTTAGTATGCTTTTCAGACGGTCTGTGGGACCTATGGGAACATCAATAAATCACATCACCCAATTAGTTTTTTATTGAACCCGGGTTGAAAAAATGAAATACATTGAACCCTATGGGACCTCATTTTTCAAACATTTTTTAAGCACATTTAAAATTCAAAAATTGCTTCGAAAGTTTTAAGAAATATTCACATTATCTCATAAAATATATAAAAAAGTTTTCAGTAAAATATGTTAGGTAGTTTTTTAATTAAAAATTATTTAATATAGGGAGAAAAACGAATTCAATTAAATTCTGACTTTTGCGATATCCTCCAAAAAGCAAAAATAGATATATTATATAATAAATATCTTTCCAAGAGTTTAACTATTTTGTATATGAGAGAGGCTTCACATTTTAAAATAAATTTGGTAAATAACAATTTTTTTAATTTAATATAACTTTTCATGATATACGTATTTGATGGCGTTTTTAATGCACTTTCCTACGTCCTAGAGAATTAAAATTTGGTACACAGATTAAATTTGTAGAACATTTTATTCTACAACAATTTGGTGGATCTTTAAATATAGATCCTACATTTTTTTTCGAAATGGCCTGCAAATAATTCCCGTTCACTTCTATAAATCATTGCTGTAATATTATTAAAAATTCTGATGTGGACAGCACATGTCTTTCTCTGCAGACTCATATTCACGTTCTCTTTATTTCTTCAATAATAATTTGAGTTTATCTGCAAAAAATAGCATCCATAAGTATTTTAAATGAAATTGAATTTGCACGTTAAACTTAAATTTGGTTCTCATTTGATAGATGGACTTATTGTCGAAAGTGGCGTAGCGAAAACGCAAAAAGAACTAAAATATCTCAAGAACGGCTAGTCCTAGAGTAATGGGGTTAGTCTTATTCGTTTTGTTGTCAAAAATCACGTATAAAATAGGAATTTAATTGATATAATTGAGCACACGTAGTCTTTTATTTTTATATTTAACGATTTTTGTGGGCCATTTCACAAAAACAGCCCGTTCCTTTTTCCCGAATCGTACTAGAATAACCTACAAGTAATTTATATAACAAATTTTGTTAAATTTGGCATATAAATCACTTGTAGGTTATTGAAATATTATACACCAAATTGTGTTGAATTTGGTCCATTAGTTTTTAGCTAGAGTGGATAAAGGCAATTTCTGCCGGCCATTTCGCAACGAAGGCAGATTCTTTTATTACGAATCGTACTATAATCAAATGAACATCAGCGTTTCCCACAAAAAACTTACCTACCAAATTTTATTAAATTCGGTCCATTAGTTTTTCAGTTATAGTGGATGCAATATCCTCACAGACACACAGAAACACACAGAGATACACCCTTACACACACAGACGTCTTCCTAAAAATAGTTTTTTGTGTTCTGGAAGTCCCAAAACGTGTAGATCCTTCGAAAATTCGAGTTCCGAACTTCGGCACGATTCCAATACTTTGAATACATACATACGCACACACATATATTATCTGTGTATCTGTATTATCTGTGTATCTAAATTCCGTGCCTACGCAATCACAATAGTTGTGATTTTAAATGATCCCTAAACTTTTATTATTTCTTCAACGAAGCCTAATTTTAACTTATGTAAAATGCAAATATCTCAAGTGATTGTCAGGTGAGTTACATAAGAATTGCTGAATTTTTTTCACACAAAATGATTAAGCTCTGGAGTCTGGAATGCAAGTTATATGAATGAAATATTCATTAATTTTGCATAGAGAATCAGATGATTTATATTTCGATACAGTTTTGAATATTTAAGTATAATAAATTACTGTAGTACTGTGATAATGTAAAAGATATCACCACTGAATGTATCACATTTTAGAAATTTTTAAATGAAATTGCATTTCAGTTGGAAAGTTTTTTCATAATCAATGCTTATGCATGATTGATCTTTCTTGTTTATATTTACCTTTCGTCGATTTGTAATTTTGATCCCGTTCAAATTCTAAGTTATGCTTGGCGACTCGTTCTTGACTCTATGCAATTTAAGTCGCTTCGTAGTTATCTATGACATCATCCTTGTAAAATGTATGCTTGACTGTTTTTTCGAATTTGTACTTTTCTGGTAATGTTCTTAACATATGTTTTTTAAAGAATTTTGTACCTATTTTTTAGTATTTGTATTAGTTAATAGCCTTTTCATCTTACTAATTTCAAATTATATTTTATATTTATTTATACAAATTTGCTACGCATATGGTCTATATATGAATGATCCATGTTTGCTTTTCATGTAGCCACTGATGAAGGGTGTACTAACGCTCGAAAGCTCTTAGGCCATGTTTTTTAAAACTTTGTACGTCTTTAGGATGTTTTTATTAAATGACCTTGTCTAACGATGTTGTGTCCTTAATTTATTTAGAAGTATAGAATGATTGGATTTTAAACTATTGCTTTAATAATACTATAAACAATTATGACGCTAAAAAAATAAACAAGTTAAATATCACGAAAATAGATATTAAATACGTTATTTTTAAGTGGATGTCACCATTTACTTAACGGTAAAATGCGCCATTCTTTTATACCAAAAGTGGAAAATATCATAAAAAATAAAATAAACTCATTATTATCAAATGAGTGAATGCTTTATAAATACTTTTTTCCCGAATTGAATGGATATCATTATTTAAAAATTATCACTAGTCGTTTAGCGATATTAGAACTTTCTTTCCAGATGGAGCGATATATTTCTGGAACAAATTGAGCAAATCGAATAAGCTTTTATACGATTGTTTCAATCCATAAATATAAGCCTATATTTTTTATCAGGAAGCTTTAACAAAAAGAAAACCTTCAATTTTAAACAAGGTTTTTTATTACATTAGAAATGAAAAGCTTGCCGATTTATAGCGATATCTATCAAGAAAAGGCTCTCATTTTAATATTTTTCGTACAAATTCGAAATTTGTTCTGTATGGAAAGTTATATATAGAACACATTGTATATAGAACCTATTGTTTCAATTTTTGAAAACGAATGTTCAAAACATCGAATATCTTCTCTTGGATAGTTCGCATCTTAAATCAATATACATATAATTTTCATTCATAGAAAAAACTTATCAAATTTCATTCGACTTGCTGAATTTATTCTAGAGATATCATCCCCACAGCCGGACACATAGACATAATTGAAAAAATCTGATGTGAGCAGCACGTGACTTTCCCTGAAGACTCATATTCACGCTTTATTTATTTTTCCAAAAATTCGTTACATTGAGTTTAATTGTTTAAAATTACACTGAATTTGCACTTTTAATACAATTTTCGTTCTCATTTGGTAACTAGACTTTTTTACAACCGTGGAGTAGCGAAAATGCGAAAAAACAAAAATATCTCGAGAATGGCTAGACCTAGTCTAATGGGGTTGGTCATATTCATTTCGCCGTTAAAAATTACGTATATAACAAGCATTTAATTGATATATTTGAGCATACGTAGTTTTTTATTTTGGATTTTGAAGACGATTTTTGCGGTCCATTTTGCAAAATAAGACAGGTTATTTTTTTCCGATTCGTACCAAAATCTAATCAGCACCAGGGTAACCCACATGTGACTCATCTACTAAATTTTATAAAAGTTGATCTATTAGTTTTCAGCTAGAGTGGATAGAGGCAATTTTTGCTTTTCATTTCGCAAAAAAAGGCGGGTTGTTTTTCCCTAATAGTACCCAAAACTAATAAGCATCAGGGTCTCACACAAGTGACTTACCTACCGAATTTTATGAAATTCGGTCCATTGGTTTCTGAGTTAGAGTGGATACATACATTGGCCAGACAGACGTACACACAGGCGCCATGCTAAAAATATTATTTTCGTGTTCTAGAGGTCCCAAAACGTGAGTTGCGATTTTCGGCATGATTCCAATACTTTCCCTACATATTACTATGTATTGCAGGGAAAGTAAAAATCTGATGTGGGCAGCACATGACTTTCCCTGCAGACTTATATTCACGTTCTCTTTATTTTAATTAAATTTAATTCACTTTTAATTCGATTTTCGTTCTCATTTGATAACTGGACTTATTTTCAAAGGTGGAGTAGAGAAAATACTAAACAACTAAAATATCTCGAGAACGGCTAATCCTAATGTAATGGGGTTGGTCTTATTCTTTTCGTCGTTAAAAATTACGTATTAAACGGGCATTTAATGGATGTATTTGGGTATACCTTGTTCTTTAGTTTAGATTTTGATGATTTTTGCGGGCCATTTTGCAAAAAAAGGCAGGTTATTTTTTTCCGAATCGTACCAAAATCTAATCAGCACCAGGATAACCCACAAGTAACTTATCAACCAAATTTTGTGAAATTCGGTACAGTAGTTTTTCAGTTAGAGTGGATACAAGCTTTTACGGGCCATTTCGCAAAAAAAGGAGGGTTCTTTAATTCCAAATCGTACCCAAAACTAATCAGCACCAGACTCGACCACAGGTGACTTACCTACCAAATTTTGTGAAATTTGGTCCATTAGTTTTTGAGTTAGAGTGGATACAAAATCTGCACAGACAGACACACAGACAGACAGACAGACACACAGACACACACACACACAGACGTCACGCTGAAAATGGTTTTTTCGTATTCTAGAGGTCTCGAAACGTGTAGATCCGTCGAAAACTCGAGTTGTGATTTTCGGCATGATTCCAATACTTTCCCTACATATTACTATGTATTGCAGGGAAAGTAAAAATATGATGTGGGCAGCTCGTGACATTTCCTGCAAACTCATATTCACGTTCTCTATTTATTCAATAATTCATTATATCGAGTTTAATTGCACGAAATAACGACCACATTAATTTAAAATGACACGGAATAGACACTTTCAATTCAATTTTCGTTCTCATTTGGTAACTGGACTTCTTTTCAGAGGTGGAGTAGCAAAAATGCGAAAAAACTAAAATATCTCGAGAACGGCTTGTCCTAGTGCAATGGGGTTGGTTTTATTATTTTTCTCGTTAAACATTACGTATAAAACAAACATTTAATTGATATATTTGAGCATACGTAGTTTTTTATTTTAGAATTTGACGATTTTGAGGGACATTTTGCTAAAGAAGGCATGTTATTTTTTTCCGAATCGTACCAAAATCTAATCAGCACCAGAGTAAATTACAAGTGACTTATCTACAAAATTTTGTAATATTTGATGCAATAGTTTTTCAGCTCGCATAGATACAGGCAATTTTCACGTTCCATTTCGCAAAAAAAGGCAAATTCTTTTATCCCGAATCGTAAAAAAAACTAATCAGCACCAGGGTCATACAGAAGTGACTTACGTACCAAATATTATGAAATTCGGTTCATTAGTTTTTGAGTTACAGTGGATACATACATTGCACAAAGAGACACGCTGACAGACAGACACGCACACAGACGTCAGGCTAAAAATAGTTTTTTCGTATTCTAGAGATTCCGAAACGTGTAGATCCGTCGAAAACTCGAATTGCGATTTTCGGCATGATTCCAATACTTCTCCTATACATTACCATGTATTACAGAAAAAGTAAAAATGGCTGATTCGTATTCATGGGTACTCAAATTGTGTAAATCCAGAAGACCCCAGAATCGAATTTTTGACTCAATACATACATTCTATGTACATATGCAGGACGGCGAAAAAATGTTCGCTGTTTAAATAGTTACCAATTATTATTTTATTTTTTTACTGAGAAAATATGGCAAATTTATGATAAAACAAGAAAGATCAATCATGCATAAAGCATTGATTAATCATGCATAAAGCATAACAAATTGTAATCACCACAAGAGTATCCAACAAATAACTTATCTACCAAATTTTGTGAAATTTGGTCAATTAGTATTTTAGCTAGAACGGATAAATGAAATTTTTGCGGGCCGTTTCGCAAAAAAAGGCGGGTTCTGTTTTTACGAATCGTACCAAAAACTAATCAGCACCAGCGTCACATCCAAGTGACTTACCTACAAAATTTTATGAAATTCGGTCCATTAGTTTTTGAGTTATAGTGGATACATACATTGCACAGACACACAGTCAGACAGACACACACAGAGACGTCACGTTAAATATAGTTTTTCCGTATTTTGGAAGCCTCGAAACGTGTAGATCGGTCGAAAACTCGAGTTGTGATTTTTAGTATGATTCCAGTACTTTTCCTATACATTACCATATATTGCAGAGAAAGTAATAATGCATAGGATCCACGACGCTGTGTTTTTATCGTTAAATTGTACATTGGGCGATTTTCAGGATGACAACATGTAAAACTATTTCAAAATACTCAATTAACTTATACTTCGCGCAACTCTAAACAATCACCAATATTGATAGCATCATCAATAAGCGCTATAGTCTATATATTAAAATATTTAAATAATTACTTCATCATCTAGACGTCATTTTCATTAATTTAGCGTCATTTTTATCAATTTGGCGACATTTTCGTTAATTTGGCAACATTTTAAAAGTAGCCAAGTTAGCGACATTCCGTCAAAATCTCGCCACGCGTTAAGGATGGAGAAATAAGTTATTCTTGTAGCAGATAACTGACTATTTGGCGTCCAAATACAAAAGTATTACCTAAAGTATATTTTTCATGAATGGAACTAGCTAGATTCAGGAGAATGATGTCACTCAATTTATCGTATGATATTACTTATGAAAAATGAACATATTTCAACAGAAGGCTATATTTGTTTTAATTTTATATGATTTTTTTTAAAAATGTACAATATATCGAGAACGATTCATGCTAGCGTTCTAAAATTTGTTTTAATCGTTTTCTAATGAGAAATTACATAAGAAATAACTATTTTTGTAACTTTATTAAAGGTTTTGATTTTTTGGGGATTTTTTCAAAAGTTCACTCGAAAATTTAGGGGGGGAGGGGTTCTGAACATGCGATTGCGTATAAAAAAAATAGACTTCCCGTATTCATGCATTGTAATTTTTGTACCAAATTTAGTTCGAATCGTTCCATTTTTTCGTCAGTTATCGTCTCCACAGACTCCCTGACACACACACACACACACACACACACACATACTTTCACACACAGGCACACATACTTTCACACACAAGCACACAGACATCATCTCAAAAACGTCTGATTCGTTTTTAGGGATGCTTCAAATGTGCTCTCCCGTCGAAAACTCGAATTCGAATTTTCGACCCCGTAACAATACTTTCCTTATACATTATATGTATATAAGGAAAGTAATTAAAAAGAACTTTAAGAATCACGATTTTGACACAAGATGGATGCCACATTTTATTTTGAAGTGGGTCACGTGATTTCTTGATATAATGGGTGTACTTATTATTTTAATTTTTATTTAAAAAGCTACTGAATATATTTTTCTGTATTTTGTTTTATATATTTTATGTGATGTGTGATAATTTGAATATTTTCTAAAACTTTTGAAACAATTTGTGAATTTCAAATTCGCTTAAAAAATGTTTGAAAAATTAGGTCCCATAGGGTTCAATGTATTTCATTTCTTCAACCAAGGTTCAATCCAAAACTAATTGGGTGATATTATTCATTTATATTCCCAAAGGTCCCACAGACCGTCTGAACAACATACTAAAATTTCATTTTGATAAAGTCATTTCTACGGCAGTTATCGTGCTAACAGACAGACAGAATGAACAAAGTCATAAATACTTTTCAACTATGTTGTAAAGTGTTAAAAAATTAGCAACATAGTACCAAACTTCAAATTTTGAGATAACCACCATTTTCCACCACCTTCATGTAGTCTCGATCGCGTTAGCATATTTTACAAAACATTTTTTTTGCGTCCGTATCTTGCTCCTACGCCCCGGATTTTATTCCGAATATTATTTTCAGTTGATAAAAGAATGTAAGTTCGTTAACTTAGTCACTTTTCTTTAAATATTCTCAAAGAAAGTAATACAAAATAGTCACATCAAGCGAATAATTCGTACAATTAAATTGCGAATTTCTTGATTTAATTAACACTTTACAACATAGTTGAAAAGTGTTTATGACTTTGTTCATTCTATCTATCTGTCTGTCTGTCTGACCGTTAGCACGATAACTGCCGTAAAAATGACTTTATCAAAATGAAATTTTAGTATGCTGTTCAGATGGTCTGTGGGACCTACGGGAATATAAATGAATAATATCACCCAATTAGTTTTGGATTGAACCTGGGTTAAAAAAATGAAATACATTGAACCCTATGGGACCTAATTTTTCAAGCATTTTTTAAGCGAATTTAAAATTCACAAATTGCTTCGAAAGTTTTAGGAAACATTCAAATTATCCCATAAAATATATAAAAAAAATTTCAGCAAAATATATTCAGTAGTTTTTTTTTTAAAAAATTAAAATAATAATTACACTCTTTATATGAAGCGATCACGTGACCATTATATGAAGAGATCGCGTGACCCACTTCAAAATAAAATATGGCATCCATTTTGTGTCAAAATCGTGATTTTTAAAGTTCTTTTTAATTCATATTTAGTGTTGTATCCGTCCTAAACCCGTTTTATTTTTGCTTAAATTCTGTGCGTCTGCATACAGAAACAACTCAAATATAATATATTTGAGTTTAAATGATCATCAAACTTTGATTATTTCTACAACGAAGCCTAATTTTCACTTATGGAGAATGTAAACAGCAAAATATGTGGAATGAGCTGTATAAAAATTGCTGTATTTCTTTAACGCAAAATTATTTAGATCATGGAGTCTGCAATATAGCTGATATGAATGAAATATTTATTTATTTTACACAGAAAGCCAGACGATTTTTTCGATTTTAAGCATAGAGTTAAATTACTTTTACCTCCATGGTTTTAAGTAAGCATAGAGTTAAGTTACTTGTACCTCCATGGTTTTAAGTTTTTAAATAAAATATATTATTATAGTATGTGATGAATGTAAGGAATGGAAAAACATTTATGAATGAAATGCTGCTTTTATAGAAAGAGCCAGTCGATTTATATTTCGATGACGTCTTCTGAATAAAGTTCATTTGTTTTCGATGAAGTTTTCAAATATAATAAATTATTGTAGTATTATGATAATTTTAAAAAGTATTACCGAGGAATGCATCGCATTTTAGAGATGTTTAAATCAGACAATTTATATTTCAATGCCGTCATTTGAAGTTCATTTTTTTCGATAAAGTTTTAAGTTTTCAAATATAATAAATTAATTTTGTATTGTGATAATTTGAAAGCTATCACCGAGCAATGTATCGCATTTTAGAGCTGTTTATATAAAATTGCATTGAAGTTGGAAAGTGTTTCATAATCAATGTTTTATGCATGATTGATCTTTCTTGCTTCTTTTTAATTCAGTAAGCTGTTCTGCGATAAATTTTTCAATCATAAATTTACCAATATTTCTCTGTAAAAAAAAGATTAAAAATAAAAATAAATAAATCATAAGTTATTATATATTTAAACTGCAGTATAACTTTTGCGTTATCCTGTATTTGTAATGAAGATAAAAACAGCCTTTGTTTTCATGTCATTCTTAATTTCTTATGAAAGAGCTATTTTCACCAGACGCTAATAAAAGATATTCCAACCCATGTAAAACTTTAAAACCTCCAAGTATTACATTATTTTAAAATGTATCTCTTATACCGCGTATTTAGTGCAAAAATGTTAGCTCCAAAATTGCTTAATCGATGTAGGGTAGTGATCCATTTCAACGGGGAAATGACCAAAAAAACTAGCTAAAGAAAGAATTCTCGGCTAAAATTTCTATCACTAGCAGTCTATTTTTATTTTATTATTTTTCCTTGTCTGGGAAATCACTATTTGAGGGCTTTAAAAAGTAAAATATTGTATAATAGATCGTGAAATCCTGCAGACAAAACGCACTGGCAATTAAAATTTACGGAAGTCGGTTGATCTCTTCTCGCATTTCACGAGGATATCGTAAAAAAGAAATGGAGAATCAATAATTTGGTTATATTTAAAGAGAAAAATTATATTTTTTGGATAACAATTTTCTCAAATTTCTGAAATATATGAACCTTTAAAACAGTATTTCTTCTTCCATGCGCTATCGGCAAGAAATAGCGTAATATACGTGGGAAGTAAATACGAGTAGCATTTTTTTAGAATTTTATCGTAAAAGATATTGTACTCTCCACATTTATAACAGCCTTGAATTTTGTGAAATAAATATTTTCAAAGTAGGGAAAGAGAAAATATATTTAATTTGTGGAAAATATTACATTTAATAAAAACATTGAATTTAATTGAGTTATGTTACGTAAAACCGGAAGTTTATCACAATATAATAAATACGATGAAGAATAATATTCTATATAAAAAAAATCTGATGTGAGCAGCACATGACTTTCCTTATATAATGCAACGAATTTACTACTTCTACAGTCAAAAAATAATGTATAAGATCCACGTTACTGTGTTTTTCATCGTTGAATTGTTCATTTGGCGATTTTTCGGATGACGACATGTAAAACTATTTCAAAGTACCCAATTAACTTATATTTCGCGCAGCTCTAAATAAAAAATTATCAATATTGATAAGGAATATAGTCCATATATTAAAATATTTTAATAATTAATTCATCAATTAGGCGTTATTTTTGTATCAAATGTATCACCAAGTGTTGCAGACAAACGAAGAAACGAGCATTTCGTATATACTAGAAGGTCTGACGAACGTCATATGACGGAAATCAGAATTTGCGAAAGATTACTTGACATTACTTCCCATTTGGCGTCATTTTGATCAATTTGGCAACATTTTCGTCACTTTGGCAACATTTGGCAACAAACAAGCGTTACGGACAGACGAACCGAGAAATAGGTTATAGTCTACTCTTATGTTCTTTCCAAAATATTGAACTTAGTCGTAATTAATCAATTTAATTAAATGTTCGTAAATTAGTCGTAATTAGTCAATTTAATTAAATAGTCATAAATTAGTCATAATTAGTCGTAATTTTCATTAATTTAGAGTCATTTTTATCAATTTGACGATATTTTCGTTAATTTGGCAACATTAAAACAGTCGTCAAATTGGCTACATTCCGCCAAATTCGTCGCCAAAATCTCGTCAAGCGTTATGCAAGGAGAAATAAGTTATTCTTATAGCAGATAATGGTGTCCAAATACAAAAGTATTACCCAAAGTATATTTTCTCATAAATAGAACGAGCTAGATCCAAGAGAATGATGTCACCAATTTATCACATGATATAAAAGTGAACATATTTCACAATAGTTAATATTTTTTTAATTTTACGTGATTTTTTGATACATTTATTTGAAAAATGTGCAATATCTCGAGAACGTTTCATGCTAGTGTTCTAAAATTTATGTCAATAGTTTTCTAATGAAAAATTACATAAGAAATGATTATTTAAGTAATTTTATTAAAGATTTTGATTTTTTGATGATTTTTTCAAAATTTTACTCGAAAATTTTGAGAGGTTCTGTACATTCGATTGCGTTTAAAAACAATAGGCTTCCAGTTTTCACGGATTGTAATTTTTGTACCAAATTTTTTTGGAGTCACTCTATTCATTCGTGAGATATCGTCTCCACAGACTCACTGATACACGCATACACACACACATACACATACACACACACACACATACACACAGAGAGAGAGAGAGAAACATCATCTCAAAACCGTTTTATTCATGTTTAAGGTTGCTCTTCCATCGAAAACTCGAATTCGAATTTTCGACAAGGAAAGTAATAAGAAGATTTTACTCGTAATATCCTCACAATGCTATAAATATGCACGTAAACAATGCAGGATTTGTTTATTGCAACACCACTAATTTTCAACGAGTACACAGCCATTTCTTAACCTAATTCTATTTTTACTTTTCTTCGAATTTTCATAAAAATATTCGACAATTTCAGGAACTGCCAAAGTTTCTTTCACCTCAAACATTCTCTGATCAATGATGCTCTGTGATGTTCATCTCTCAAAATAATCCTTCCAAATTATGTGAAATTTACTGAATTTGTTGGATTGTTAGAATCTGGATTTTGACCCCATTACAATACTTCCTCTTAACATATGCCGGACGGAGCAAAAAATTATGGTACAGTTTAAATATTTAACACAGTTAACATATTTTTTAAAGAAAATGTGGGAAAATAGCGATGAAAAAAATTCGTAAAACAGTACACTATTTTTAAAATTTTAAAATGATTCCCTTAAATTTTAAATGTTTCCTTAAAACAGTCTCATATGGTTTGGATCTTTTTACACATATTTACATAACATTTATCTGTGCATCTGGTTCCAACACCCGCATTTCATTCCAGATATTAATCTTAAGTTGTTAAAGGGTTTTAGGCTCGTTAACTTACGTCCTTTAATTAGTCCCAAAGAAAGCAATCAAGAACGTTCAAATCCGGCAAACAAGCCGACTAATGAAATTGCAATATTTTTTTCAATTAAATTGGCTGCTTTCAATTTTAGTACATTGTACCATTATAAATTTTCCAACATTTCGACAACTACGACATTTTTCCAACATATAAAAATTAAAAATTAAAAAAGAATAAATAAATTATTTTTAACTATTCAAACTATAACGTAACTTTTACGCTATCCTTAATTCGTAAGAAAAGGAAAAACGCAATTGATTTCACGTGATTTTACATTTCTTATGAAAGAACGGCTTTCACACCCTAATAAAATATATTCCAGACCACTAAAAGTCACTAGCTATCGCATTATTTTAAAGTTATATTTTTACTTTCCCTACAATACATGGCAATGTATAGGGAAAGTATTGGAATCATACCGAAAGTCGCAACTCGAGTTTTCGACGAATCTACACGTTTCAAGACCTCTAGAATACTATAAAACTACGTTTAGAATGACGTCTATGTGTGTGTCTGTGTGTCTATCTGTGTGTCTGTCTATGCAGATTTTGTATCTACTCTAACTAAAAAAACTAATTGACCGAATTTCATAAAATTTGGTAGGTAAGCCACTTGTGGGCGACTCTGGTGCGGATTAGTTTTGGGTACAATTCGGTATAAAAAGAACCCTCATTTTGTTTGTGAAATGGCCCGCAAAAATTTTTGTATCCACTCCAGATAAAAAAATATTGGACCGAAATTCACAAACATCGGTTGATACGTCGCTTGTGGATTACCCTGGTGCTAATTAGATTTTGGTACGATTCGGAAAGAAATAACCCGCCTTTTTTTTTGCAAAATGGCCCGCAAAAATCGTCAAAATCTAAAATAAAAAAATACGTATGCTCAAATATATCAATTAAATGCTTGTTTTATACGTAATGTGTAACGAGAAAAAGAATAAAAACAACCCCATTACACTAGGACTAGCCGTTCTCGAGATATTTTAGTTTCTTCGTATTTTCTCTACGCCATCTTTGGAAATAAGTCCAGTTACCAAATGAGAACGAAAATTGAAATAAAAGTGAATTAAATTTAATTAAAATACAGACAACTTGGATATAAGTCTGCAGGGAAAAACATGTGCTGCCCATATCAGATTTTTTACCTTCCCTTCAATGCATGGTAATGTATAGGGAAAGTATTGGAATCATACCGAAAATCGCAATTCGAGTTTTCGATGGATCTACACGTTTTGGGACCCCTAGAATACAATAAAACCATTTTTAGCGTAACGTCTGTGTGTGTGTCTGTCCGTCTGTCTGACTGTGTGTCTGTCTGTGCAGATTTTGTATCCACTCTAACTCAAAAACTGATGGACCGAATTTCATAAAATTTGATAGGTGTATCACTTGGATATGACCCTGGTGCTGATTAGTTTTGGGTATGATTCGGGATAAAAGAACCCGCCTTTTTTGGCGAAATAGCCCGCAAAAACTACTGTATCCACTTCAGTTGAAAAATTAACGGACCGAATTTCACAAAATTCGGTAGATAAGTCGCTTGTTGATTACCCTGCTGCTGATTAGACTTTGGTACGATTCGGAAAAAATGACCTGCTTTTTTTGCAAAATGATCCGCAAAAATTGTCAAAATCTAAAATAAAAAACTACGTATGCTAAAATATATCCATTACATGCTTATTTTATACATAATTTTTCACGAAGAAAATAATAATATCAACCCCATTACACTAGGACTAGCCGTTCTCGAGATATTTTAGTTTCTTCGTATTTTCTCTACGCCATCTTTGGAAATAAGTCCGGTTACCAAATGAGAACGAAAATCGAATTAAAAGTGAATTAAATTTATTAAAATAAAGAGAACGTGGATATGTCTGCAGGGAAAGTCATGTGTGCCCACATCAGATTTTTACTTTCCCTGCAATACATGGTAATGTAGAGAAAGTATTGAAAATCGCAACTCGAGTTTTCGGCGGATCTACACCTTTCGAGACCTCTAGAATACGAAAAAACTATTTTTAGCGTGACGTCTGTGTGCGTGTCTGTCTGTGCGTTTGTCTGTCTGTGTGTCTGTCTGTCTGTGTGTGCAGATTTTGCATCCACTCTAAAAAAAAAACTTATTAACCGAATTTCATAAAATTTGGTAGGTAAGTCACTTGTGGACGAATTTGGTGCTTATTAGTTTTGGGTACGATTCGAGATAAAAGAACCCGCCTTTTTTGAGAAATGCCCCGCAAAATTTGCCTGTATACACTCTAGCTGAAAAACTAATAGACCGAATTTCACAAAATTCGGTAGATAAGTCGCTTGTGAGTCACCCTGGTGCTGATTAGATTTTGGTACCATTCGGAAAAAATAACCTGCCCTTTTTTGTGAAATGGCCCGCAAAATCGTCAAAATCTAAAATAAAAACTATGTATGCTTAAATATATCCATTAAATGCTTGTCTTATACGTAATTCTTAACGAAGAAAAGAATAAGCCCAACCCCATTGCACTAGGACTAGCCATTCTCGTGATATTTTATATTTTTTCATATTTTCTCTACGCCACCTGTTAAAATAAGTCTAGTTACCAAATGAGAACGAAAATTGAATTAAAAGTGAATTAAATTTAATTAAAATAAATAGAACGTGGATATAAGTCTGCATGGAAAGTCATGTGCTGCCCACATCAGATTTTTTCTTTCATACCGCATATCTAGTATAAAAAAGTTAGGTTCATAATTACTTAATCGAAGAGCAGCGTAGTGGTAAATTTCCACAGTCAAATGACGCTAAAAACTAAGTAAAGAAAGAATTTCCGACTAAAATTTCTCACACAGACTCTTTCTATTTGGTTCTTTTTCTTTGTCTAAAGGATCAATCTTTGGGGTCTTTAAAAAAGTAAAAATGTTGTATAATATCATGAAATCTGCAGACAAATCGCATTCGCCATTAAGATTTACGGAATTCGTTTAATCTCTTCGCAATTATTACTTGAAGATATCGTAGAAAGAAATGAATAATCAATAATTTGGTTACATTTAAAGAGAAAAACGGTATTTTCTGAATAACAATTTTCGGATGCTTTTCAAATATATGAGCAGTTTAAACTGTAGTTTTTCTTCCTTGCGCTACCGGCTATAATTTGAAGTATATGCGAAGTAAATGCCGTAGTATTTTCATGGAATTTTATCGGTAAATAAGATTTCACAGTCCAAATTTATAACAGCCGTGAATTATGCGAAATAAAGATTTGCAAAGTGAAGAGAAAGAAAATATTTAGAATTTATTGAGAAAATTACATTTAATAAAAACGTTGGAGTTCTGTTGCGTTAAACTGGTATTTTATGAGCATTAAATAATTTCCTTTTAAAATTAAATGTTAAACTAAGAAAGTAACATTTCTTTACATTTCTCAAGCAATATTTTTCCTTATGATCCATGCCAAATGTGGAAATGAAGATAAAGTATTTTAAATTCGCCTATTCCTAAAACTAAAGTTCTATTATAAACAAAATTTCTGTATACTATCCGATACTATAGAGCCCGTTATATAACGGAGCAGTACATTTAGTGCACATACAAGCAAATTCCAAACATAATTGCGATATAAACTATTGTTTTCCTGATACTAAACAATTGATTAAAATTTTTCCAACCATAGTAATATAAAGTTAGGCGCCTTCTTTAAGTGATATAGAAACTTGAAATTTAGCACACGTGTCAAGCGTTCAATTAAACACTTGAGAAAAATGGATTTTTTCAAAAATATTCATTTGAGAAGCTGTTCCACACCAAAACTTTCAAAATGTGAAATAATGGACAGGCGCACTTCATTCAGACTTCGCATTTTGGGCAGGAATAGATCGTTTGATGGTAAGAAAAAAAATCTGATGTGGGCAGTACATGACTTTCCCTGCCGACTCATATTCATCTTCTCTTCATTTCTTTAACACTAAATTTGCATTTCTAATTCATTTTTTGTTTTTATTTGGTAATTGGACATTTTTCCGAAATCAGCGTTACAAAAATGCAAAAAATCTCAAATATCTTGAGAACGGTTAGTCCTAAAGTATAATGGAGTGTGTTATATTCTAATTGCTAATATATTGCTCTATTTATCTAATCTATTGCAATCTAATCTAATCTCTAATCTAATTAATCTATTGCTCTATTGTTAATGATAGTGTATCAAGTGCCTGGCCATTTTTTAAAAAAAATTATTTATTAACCAGTCTGATGATATTAAGTTGGAAACTTTGTGAGAGATAATATGTGCAATCGCTAAGGAACCAATTAGAGCAAAATTCGCTCCAATGTCTCTTCAACATTTAATAAATGAAAATCTAATTCGAATTTTTTAGAAAATCGCTCCAAAATGTCTTTGGGCCTGAACTGAAGCATCACTGCTTCAAATTTTGTAGGATCAGCTAAATTTTCATGTGGACCAGTTAAATTTTCCGTTATGTGATAAATAAAAACAAACAGAATGACCAACACCTTATTTTATTATATACTAGCAGCATACCCGTTCTTCGTACAAAATATATAATATAAAGAAACTTATAATTCGCAATCATGTGCAAATTCTGTTAAGATATTAAATTTATTGCTCCTAAAGAGAAGTTTAAGAATATCTGTTCTCACTATGCAAAATTATCTTCATGAGCAGATCTGAAGAATAAAACATCCTGGCCCCTTTTGTAAGCAAATTTACAAAAAGAAAGGAATTGTATCAATATATGCAACCCCGTACTACTTATATTGTCGCAGATTAGAAAATATGCCAGTGTGCTAGTAGAAGATTCCCCGTATTACAATATGAGTCTCAAAAATATTTGCCAAAATAAAAGAGATGACGTAATAAATTGGAAATATCAATAATCCCCGTAATCTTTATACCAGAAGGCGTAATTGATTCCAATATATGCCGATATATAACAAAATATATGCCAATATACCTGTACTACTTATATTCTCATAGATTAGAAGATATAATGCATTTGTAGAAGATTACTCGTACAAAGTACTATATATGAGTTTCAACAATTTTCGGCATAATAAAACAATGGCATAATAACTTGAAAATATCAATAATCCCTGAATCAACAATCCCCGAAAATATCAATAATAATAATGTTTAAACCTGGGGACCGTAATTGATATTATCCAGTCAAAAATGCAATGCCAATGAAATTTATTTTATATACATATCTTTATTATTCAAATCGGAAAAGATTTAATATAAAATCGTATGCGGCATAACACATTGGATCCGTCGCTAAGCGACATGATATCATTTGCTTCAAATAAATTGATGGAAATCATATCGTTGGACTGTAGAACAGATAGACCCATTTTGCGACAAATTGATGAAACATCATCTCAATACTATCCCCTAACAAAATACAATTATTTTCATTTATTAAGCGCGATTTTATCAATTCCAGGATATTTTTATAGACTCACAAATACTTTTATCAATTTCGTGATATTAAAAAAATTCTTTAAATGTGTTACTAAGTAGGATGGATGGATTGATCGACAAATGCTACCGAAACATCATTTCAGTACTCTATTCTAAAAAGCAAATCATTGATTAGGGCCAATTTTATAAATTTGGAAACATTTCCTCTAATTTGGTAAAGTTTAAGAGAAGTTACCAAGTTATTTAGAGATATTCCACTAAATTCGTAGCTCTGAATTTGCAGATCTGAAGAATAAAATATCTTGATCCCGTTTGTATATACTAAATGAAAACACTAAAATTGTATTATAAGATACACCCGTTCTAATCTTTTTCTGCTTCAACAATCGGCTAAATGAATTTATTGGGTAAACACAATATATGAGTTTATTAGCTAAACACAATATATGAGCTGGAAACCACTTTGCTAAAATAAATGAAAGTCGTGTACGCGGTCGGCAATTTATATAATTAAAAGAACAATCAAACCGTTCATTTAAAAATATATTTTTACATCCATTTATTTATTATTCAAATAGAAAAAATAATAATAAATATTAACAACACATTTAATTTCATTCCGTTGCCGAGCAACATGATATAAGATAGAATCTTCCTCATAAAATGCAAAATTTAATAGCCATTTTTATTTCTTTATACTTTTCATTTTTCAGTAAAAGGTTGTATAATATAAACCAAGGAGATAGATTTCCCATTTAAATCATGTTTCAAACAATTGATGTTTTCAGAAAGTGACTAATTAGTGCAAAAAATCTCCCCCCAAACTCTGAGATACAGTTTTAATTCACTTTCAAACGATTTTCAAGCTTTTCGTTTGGATAAACCACGGAGTTAGAGAGGAGAACTCCTAAGAAAAAGTTTCGTTTTTCATTAATATCTCGACAACCCCTGGTCTTAGATACTCGAAACTTGGGCTAAATTTATGGGGGCTATTTAAAGGCTATCCACAAAATTTCATTAAATTCGATTCAGCCGTTCTCCCGTGAAGATGAGACAAACGAAAATATCGTTTTTTACTAATATCTCGAGAACCACTGATTGTAGAAACTCCATATATGGACTAAATTTTAAGTGGGACTATTTCCAGGCTACCCACAAAATTTCATCAAATTCGGTTAAGCCGTTCTCCCGTGATGATGGGACAAACAGACAGACAGACAGACAGACAGATTTTCATTTTTATTTATATAAACTAGCAGCATACCCGTTCTTCGTACGGAGTATATAATATAAAGAAACTTGAAATTCATAATCATGCCCAAATTCTTATAGTATACTAAATGACATGTTTAATCAAAATATTCTGTTAAAATATTTAATATAATGCTCCTAAAAAGAAGTTTAAGAATCTCTGTTCTCGCTATATAAAATTATCTTCATGGACATATCTGAAGAATAAAACATCTTGGACCCCTTATGTAAGCAAATATAAAAAAAATATGGAATTGAATCAATATATGCAAAATAAAAGCGTTAAAATTGTATGGGACCCGTACTAATTATATACGCGAATATTAGAAAATATAACCTGTATTAGTAGATTACATGTATAAATTGAAAATACCAATAAACCCGTAAACTTTAAATCTGAAGACAGTCATTTATTCCAATATATGTCAAAATTAAAGTGCTAAAATTATATGGGAAGATATACACGTACTACTTATAATGTCCGATTATTAGTAGAAGATTACCCGTTTTGCATTATGAGTCACAAATGTTTTTTGGTAAAATACAACAGACGACGTAATAAATTGAATATATAATTAATCCCCTTAATCTTCATACCAGAAGAATGTACCTGATTCCAATATATATGCCAATATATGTCAAAATATATGCCAATATACCTGTACTACTTATATTCTCGTAGGTTAGAAGATATACCCGTGCATTCCTAGAAGATTACTCGTACAACGTACAATATGCGTGTGTCAGCAATTTTTGCCGCAATAAAATAATGGCGTAATAACTTAAAAATAGCAATAATCCCTGAATCAATAATTCCGGAAAATATCAATAATAATAATGTTTAAACCTGAAGAGTGTAATTGATATTATCCAGTCCAAAATGAAATGGCAATGAAATTTATTTTATATACATAACTTCATTATTCAAATCGGAAAGGATTTAATAAAAATCGTCTGCCGCATAAACACATTGGATTTAAATCCGTTGCTAAGCGACATGATATCATTTGCTTCAAATAAATTGGTAGAAAAAATATCGTCTAAATAGTTATATTTCTATGGAACATTTGGCGACAGTTTCGTCAAATTAGGGACATTTTAAAAAATCGCCAAATTTATCGCCAAGTGGGACTGTAGAACTGACAGTTCCACTTTGCGACAAATTGACGAAATATCATCACAATACTATCCCCTAACAAAAAACAATTAATATCATTTATGTAGCGCAATTTTATCAATTTCAAGATATTTTTATAGATTTGAAAACATTTTTATCAATTTGGTGACATTTTAAAAATTCGCTAAATGTATTACTAAGTAGGATGGTTGGTCTGACAGAGAAATGCTAACCAAACATCATTTCAGTACTCTCTTCTAACAAAACAAAAAAAAAATTTCATTGATATGTAGAAGACCCAAGCCACACGACCAATCCGAAGGTTTATGGCAGCTGTTTGTGTTGTTGTTGATGAAACCCAGACCGTCCGACCTACCAGAAAGGTGTAAGGTAACTGTTTGGACGGTCGGGAAGTGCCACTCAATTCAGACCGGAACCCAGTGGGGGAGGCATCCACAGGGACCGTACCCTCCTTCCCCTACCACCAACCTCTCGGAAGGACTTTCGGACCCACATGTTTAACGTGATCGTACTCCGCATGAACACGGCGGCACTTTTGGCAGTGGCTGGAATCGAACCCGGGCCTACCGAGTGTAACTCCAGCGCGCTAACCAATGGGCTACCGCGCCCGGCAGCTGTTTGTGTGTCGTTTATATCAATTTAGCGACATTTCCGTCAATTTGGCAAAGTTTAAGAAAAGTTGTCAAATTAGCGATATCCCTCCAAATTCGTAGCTTTGAATTTGCAGATCTGAATGAAACATTCTTATCCCGTTTCAATATACTAAATGAAAACACTACAATTGTATTAGAAGATATACCCGCTCTACTCTTTTTCTGTTTCAACAATCGGCTATATGAATTTATTGGCTAAACACAATATATGAGTTTAGTAGCTAAATACGATATAAGCTTGAAAACTCTTTGCCAAAATAAATGAAATTGATGTACGCAGTCAGCAATTAATATAATTAAAAGAAAAATCAAACCGTCCATTCATAAGATATACTTTTATATCCATTTATCCATTTATTTATTATTAAAATCGAAAAAAAAATAAAAAAAAACATTAACAAACACATTTAATTTAATTGCGATGCCGAGCAATATGATATATTCTCCTAAAATGTTAAAATTTATTAACCACTAACAGCACACCCGTTATTCGTACGGAGTGTATAATTTAAAGAAACTTAAAGTTCGCAATCATGTGCAAATTCTGTTAAAATATTAAATTTATTGCTCCTAAAGAGAAGTTTAAGAATATATGTTCTCACTATGCAAAATTATCTTCACGATCAGATCTGAAGAATAAAACATCCTGCCCCCTTTTGTAAGCAAATTTACAGAAGAAAAAATAGGAATTGAATGAATATATGCAACCCCGTACTAATTATATTGTCGCAGATCAGAAAATATGCCAATGTGTTAGTCGAAGATTACCCGTATTACAATATGCGTCTCAAAAATATTTGCCAAAATAAAAGAGATGACGTAAAAAATTGAAAACATCAATAATATCCGTACTCTTTATACCAGAAGGTCGTAATTGATTACAATATATGCCAATATATATCAAGATATATGTCAATATACCTGTACTACTTATATTCTCGTAGATTAAAAGATATACACGTGTATTTGTAGAAGATTCGTACAACATACAGTATATGAGTTTAAACAATTTTTGTCATAATAAAATAATTGCATAATAACTTGAAAATATCAATAATCCTTGAATCAATAATCCCCGAAAATATAAATAATAATAATTTTTAAACCTGAAGACCGTAATTGATATTATCCAGTCAAAAATGCTATAAGAAAAATCAAATCGTTCTTTTCTAAAATATATTTTTATATTCATTTATTTATTATTCAAATCGAAAAAATAATTATTAAAATTAACAGACAGATTTAATTTAATTGCGTTTCTGAGTAACATGATATAAGATAGAATCTTATAACATGTTAAATATGTCATGTCTTATAACATAAACTGCGAAATTAAATAACGATTTTGATTTCTCTATACTTCTCATTGTTCCGTAAAAGCTTGTTTTAAATAAACCATGAAGATAGATTTCCCCTTTAAATCAT
Source organism: Amaurobius ferox (assembly GCA_951213105.1). Classification (NCBI taxonomy): domain Eukaryota; kingdom Metazoa; phylum Arthropoda; class Arachnida; order Araneae; family Amaurobiidae; genus Amaurobius; species Amaurobius ferox. Next base: position 61,686,339 of record OX578133.1, read on the forward strand.
GTTTCAAACAATTCATGTTTTCAGAAAGTGACTAATTAACGCAAAAAATCTCCCATCAAACTCAGAGATTAAATTTTAATTCACTTTCAAACGATTTTCAAGCTTTTCGTTTGGATAAACCACGGAGTTAGGGAGTAGAACTCCTAGGAAAAAGTTCCGTTTTTCATTAATATCTCGACAACCCCAGGTCTTAGAAACTCGAAACTTGGACAAAAGTTATGGGGGGATATTTCAAGGGTATTCACCAAATTTTATTAAATTCGGTTCAGCCGTTTTTCCGTGATGATGAGACAAACGAAAATTTCGTTTTTTACTAATATCTCGAGAACCACTGGTCGTAGAAACATAAAACACGGATATAATTTTAAGTGGGGCTATTTCTGGGCTACCCACAAAATTTCATCAAATTCGGTTCAGCCGTTCTCCCGTGATGGTGTGACAAACAGACAGACAGACAGACAGACAGATTTTCATTTTTATTTATATAGATTTCTTTTACATTGAATCCAATGCAAGCAATGTCAGTAGTTATAAATTGGGGGTTGAGGGCCACTTCGGGGAGGTGGTGCCGGAGGAGAGTCCCTCTTTTGGGAGGGGATTTCCCTCTTTTGGGAGGGAGTTTCCCTCTTTTGGGAGGAAGGTCCCTCTTTTGAGAGGATCCTCTCTTTAGACCCCCCCTCTTTTGGAAGGAAGTTTGGTGAGGTGCAGCACCGGATGCCTCTCGGTGGCCTCTTTCGAAAGAGGCCAACTGCGAAAGAGGCCTGATGACTCATACCCTCGGAGTGGATGACCTTTGACCTGAGGAACTTCGAAAGTGGTTTCACGAGATGTCGCAATCAGCGATTGCACAATCTGGAAATGACGTGTCGCTGACTGACCGGAGTCCATGTGTCGCAATCAGCGTGACGTAGTTAAAGCGTCCTCATGCGAAAGTTTATGAAGTGCTGCCATCTATCGGCATTTTTCTTCCAAAAGAATTTAATTTTTCACTTGTCAGATACGGGACTCGAACTCGAACCATTCCATTACAACGATAACGGCTTACCCGTTATGCCAGCTGGCTTACGCTCCATATAAAGTTATCATAAAGCTTGTCAAAGAAGACGGAAGATAGAATATTTTTCGCTCGGTGAACAAACAGATTGAATAGTGATGTATTTTATAAAGGGATTTCGGTGCGTTTCAAAACAGAATGTAATGTTACGAACTGAATATAAAATTGTGTTAAGTGGATTTTATATTGCGATTTTTAGCATATGTTTTTAAAAACAAATTGAATACACAATTACGGATTTCCAGTGAACACAAAAATTGTATTAAGTGGATTCTAACACTACGATTTTTTTAGCACATTTTTTTTTTTTTTTTTTTTTTTTTTTTTTTTTTACGAATTGAATACTCAAGTATAGTTACGCATTTTCAAAATTGTGTTAAGTGAATAGGATTCAACCCTTTTATGTGTGTACCTAAAAACAAATTTATACACATACACAATATATTTGCTAAGTTTTAAAATAGCGCATTATACTTAGCTAAAATTAAGTGAACAAGATTCGACCATTCCAGGATATATACCAATGTTATTTTTATAATAATAACGAAATGATTTCGAATGTTTGAAAACAAAATTATAATAGATTACGGATTTCCAGAGAACACAAAAATTGTGTTAAGTGAACAAGATTCAACCCTTTTAAGTGTGTACTTAAAAACATGAATGTAATACTTAGCTAAAATTGTATTAAGTGAATAGGATTCGACCATTCCAAGTGATATATACCAATATGATTTTTTAAAAATAAATCTAACTATCGAAATGATTTCGAATGTTTATAAACAAAAATATAATAGATAGTACACTATTTTACAAATTTCCAGTGAACACAAAAATTGTGTTAAGTGAATAGGATTCAACCCTTTTAAGTGTTGTGCACTTAAAAACAAATTTAAACGCATTATGCTTAGCTAAAATTATGTTACGTGAACACGATTTGACCCTTTTAAGTGTTGTCTATTTAAAAATTAATTTAATACTAAATTGTACTTAGGCATTTTCAAAAATTGTGCGACAAGCTAGTCACTCCGTTCAATCTGAAAAGAATCATCTAAGAGAAAAGTTTCCATTAGAAAATACATGTTATTAAGAACTGTTACATATTATAAATTATATAAAAAGAAGTGTTAGAAAAAAGTGGGAAATGTTAGTAGAAGAGAAAGTTTGTGTGATTCCAACAGCCCCATGAGGTGTCACACTCTGTCACTACGCTCTTAAGGGCAGCGTTCCCCACCAGTCTGAAATGGTTTTATTAATTTAAATAAATCTGAATTTTATATTCAGATTGTTGTAATTTTATTTTACAAGATAAAATTTTATAAAGAATTTTAAACTTCATTCTCTTTTTAAAAAACATTTTAAAATAAGTAAAGTTAAATTTTTAGATTCAGATACTTGAAATTTTACAAGACAAAGTTTTATAAAGAATTTTAAAAAATAAATCTGAATTTTCTAATTCAGATACTTGTAATGTTACAAGATAAAGTTTTAAAAAATAAATCTGAATTTTTAAATTCAGAAATTTATATTTTCTACTTTACAAGATAAAGTTTCATAAAGAATTTAAACTTAACTGTTTTTTAAACAGTGAAAAATTAATTTTAAATGTAAAGTAGTATACTTTCAAACTGTCAGGCCTATTTCCCAAACATTAAAATGAATACATTATGTTTTAACATAAAAATGTTTTAACATAAAAATGTTATAACAGTGGAAAAAATCTTTCCACAATACATAGATTTTTTTTTCTTTTCTTCTTTCCATATTTTTTTCCATTTTTTTTTTTTCAATTTTTACTTTTTTTTTCAATTTTTACTTTTTTTTTATATCTCTATATCTTTCTTTCTTTGGTCTTCATTTTTCTTTCTTTGATCTTCACTTTTAATTCTGTGGTGGCCGTAAGCATAAGTATGCACGCCATCGTCAATTATGTAACGTTTATCATCGTACGGAGAGAGTGACACCTTACACTATTTTAGAGTGTATAATTTGTGACACTCACTTCCGATGCGATACTGAACGTGACGTGCAACTTTTTTATCAGTAAGACAACTTCTGTACATTTCATGCCTTAGTTGCTTACTGATAACTGATCGGGAGACCCCCCTTTGCTGTCTTTTTTGTACCACTAACTGCCAGTAGTGAGTACATTTTAGACCTGAGCCCCACAAACTCAAGTCCCGGCTGCGCGTTCAGTTCATCCTTGAAACAACCAATCTTCTTTTTATTAACACCACTGAATGCCGGATGGTTCACGGGGAAATCAGAGATGTCAAAGAGATGGCTGTTTTTCTGCATGTCCTGATAAAAATCACGACACTGCACCTCATAGGTTAAAGAATCAGTGTCAGTGAATAGTAACACAGCCTTTGCTCCATAGTACTTTTTCATGTAGCCATAGTGAAATGTGTACATATGGAGTTTGCTCAGCTCCAGAATGGTGAATCCAACGTAAATCGGTCTGTTAAAGACGATACAGTTCTTCACCCGCTCAACCCCAACCAAGTCTTCATCAAAATTTTTGAAGCGCTTGAATGTAGGCGCCGGCACGAGCTTTTCACCCCGTCGCGTGTCGGTGACCAAATCTACATTAACTCTGTTACGCAGATTTTCCATTGATTTTCCGTATACGGCGTTGTTCATGAGCTTGAAGAAGTCCATCTCAAACCCCGATTGAGACCTCTTCCTCTATTCAGTGTTGAAATCGATGTACGATCTCAACCAGGGCCGTTGATGGAAGCGAAGGACTTTGTGCACAGATGTTACGTGCAGCCCCAGTTCCAGGTACATTTTTAAACATCTGTAATGTACCACATAATTTTTCTTATTGTACAGGTTTGGAACAAGTTTTTCTTGTTCTTGGAACTGGGGAACTCCAAGCTCCTCCATGATCTTTACCGTATACAGCGACACATCTTCCTCTCGAATCAGCATTCTTTCTGGCGCAACAGGGTAATCATTATGGAGATCGTGAAGTTCTGGCGGGTACTCCAAGTCGACCTCCAAAATGTAGCCAACCGATGCATGGCCGGGGCAAGACAGGATCCAAGCCTCTGTCGCAATCGTGGGTGACACCCACTCAAACTTTCCATATGGAAGGGGCTGAGACATAGCCCACCCGTACAAGTTGTTGGCATCCAAATACATGATATACTGTGTGGGCTGTGCAGGGTCATACTTCGCCATGTAAGGATTATTTGCACGTGCCAAACGCTTCGTAATGACAGACACGCCACCCCTGATACCACGCTCAATGAAGAGATGCTGGTCAATCTCTATCATTAGATCGAGGGACTGCTTGCACATCTTGAGAGCAGCCTGCTATGCCAAGCCAGGTGCTGTCATCAAGTGGACACAATCCAACCCATAGTACTCCCTGCACAGGTGTCGAAACTGCTGAAATACGTCGGCCAACAGAAGAACATCACTTTTAACGTAGAGGTCGTGGTACTCCCCTAATGTTTTCAAGTTGAATGTTCTCCATACATTCTAAGCATGAGCATAATCATCAGCGGTGGGGGTCTCGTCCGTCAGAGTGCTATAAAAAGCCGAGAGTGGAGGTAATACCTGCTCATCGAATTTCGCCAACGAATTCGTGTACTCGTAAGGGTACACTCCCTTGCGAAGCAGCAGCTCAAAATTGATGGGTATGTTTGCCTTTAAGATCTTGAATCAGCAGCTGGCAAATTGGCCACTAACTTCTCCAAGGAAGCATTCATGAATTGGAGGCTGTCGATGAATTGCAGCCTCACACTCTCCTTTCCCTGGTACAGGGAGATGGAGATATATCTCTCCATATTTTGTGGAATGACCTCTAAGCTGTTGTCTTTCAGCTTTCCAAGCCCCGACATTAAGAGGTGCGAATCATAGTTCTTCAAGTTGTGAAACACTACAGGGACACTCTTGCGTAACTTGTATCTAAGATTACAATTCGAGTGTGCTGCACCCCTATAGTTTCCAACAATGTGACAATAATAGCGAACCTTCATAATATACCGGTCACCGTCCTTTGCAAAAGCCCTCTTACACAGATAGCAGTGGGATGCGCTGTTGAAGGCCAGTGCTTCACTCCTGGTAAGACGCATAGGTGCTATGCTATTAAAACGAACGGCCAGTTCGTCTCTTTCCAAGAGCATCCTCTGCAGAAAATGGGTTACGGCGTCGGGGCCCCGATAGCAATACACGGGCTTGTGTGATTCGCCTTGGGGTCCCACGACGACGTATGCGTAGCCGCAAGCCTCATGATGGGCTACCTTTTCTACAAAGGACCGACTATCGCTAGGCTGTGCACTGGGCACTTCCACCAAAAGCGACTCAAAGTCGGCATATATTACGAACGGGACCGGGTGTTGATACTCCAAATTGGAGAACTTTAAACAACTTTTCTCGAGGCTTGGCATCTCAACACGTTACGCTGCATGCTCTTTGCAGTAGGGAGTGTGTGCCACGAGTAAATCTTCTCGGGAGAAGCGGTGGAGGCACCGATAGCATACGTGAGAAGCAGCACGATGTTGAGTCAAATCCCCCAGAAGTCACGACATACTGCGGTTCAGGCAGTAATGTTGTTGTGTATCTTGACTTATGAGGAGAAGGTTAATGCACTCGGCATCGTCTCTTGCAGATACGTGCAGAGGAAACACTTCTTCATCCTCATAGCCGAAAACATTAATCCGGCAGTTGTTCAGCTTCTCTAGGGTACCAACCTTACTCACGGGTACCGGGCACTCCACATCTCATGCTCCCTAGGCAAATAATGAGCTACACGGCAGGGTTTATCCACCCCCTGCAAATTGAGTCTGTGAGCGAGCAGGCACCACACAAAACACTTCTGATCAGTGTTTTCAATGGTAATAAGTGCTTTTTTGGCCGCAAGTTTGGGCAGATAACTTGCGGGGCGAAGAGGCCTGTACTTGCCCACGCAAACATCCATCTTCATCACTTGATCCAAAGACCACCCCGACCCCAACTGTTGGTAGTCCTCGAAAGCACTCTGAATCTTCCGGTACCCCTCACTCACATGTTGCTCAATCGTGTAAGAAATCAGGTCAATTCCACACCTACTATGAAAGTAGGCCGTCGTGCTCTCTTCCTCCCCCTCAGAATTCAGTCGGACCATCTTTGCGTAGAGGACCAGGTACCATTTTATCTGATTAGCCGAGAGTTCTTCACTCAACAAGGCAACCAGTGGCACACGCATCTCTTCTAACGCCAGTGTTAGATCCTGTCGATTCTCCTCGGTGGGCTTTAAAGTGTGGGTCGTGAAAACGCCCAAAGCTCGCTGTGAGCGACGAAGAGCTCTCATTGCCTGAGTGCTTCGCCTCTTTACAATCTTCTGAACATCGCCCGTCTTACGTTTCACGCCCTTTGAGGGAGGGTGAGCACGGCGAATATGCTGTAACAGCACGTCGCGTCGTGTGAATGCTTCATCACACAGTTCGCACTTGTGCTGTACAGCATTGTGGTGTCGCCTCGTGTGGCGAAGGAGGTCCATTCGGGACAAAAACTCTTCATCACACACACCACATTTTAAACTTGCTTCATGCATTTTAGCATGTCGTATCATCGCGCTTTTTCGAACGAAAGCCATCTGGCATTCTTCACAAACAAAGGGTTTTAGCCCTGTGTGGATGTTTAAATGTCTCGTCAAACTCATCTTCTGAGTAAAAGACTTGTGGCAGGTGGGACATATCTATAAAATAGATAAAATGTCCATATTAGTTTTTCTAGAAAAATTCCTAAAAACACGCTAAAAAATCGCGAGTCAGCTGTTTTTCTTAAAATTATTGATTGCAATTCCTCTAAGAGAAATAACAGTTTCTGTAATAGAACACGATACAATCCTATACTCCCAGAAACAGCCGATTTTCCCTATCTACCCCTTCTAAAAGATGAAATAAAATAACTTACGTGAATACCACTAGGTCGGGCCTCTCCCACCACAGTCGGTGTTGCAGCAGGCAGTACACCAGCTTTCACAACTGGTGTAACATCAGCTTTCACAGGGGCAGCTGGTACAGTCATATCCTTAATATTAAAAGCACAGAGCATGTAAAAGAGTGAAATGTGTATGAAGCTAATTTTTGTGTTGTAAATTTTAAAAGTTCTTGTGTTATGAATTTTTTTTAAAAATGTATCTTTATTTTTAATTCGAAAAACATCTTGAACTCACTTCTGAAACAATCATATTCATCATTGTGGAAAATCCGTTTGTCGATATTTTAATAAAGAGGAGCAAATTAAAATGACGTCTTTCCTAGCGCAAGTCTCGAGTCAAAGTGAACTCCACGTAGCATGTGTTGTGGGCGGAAACCTTATCTAATTTGTCACGTGATTCCATAAGTGGAACCTTGTGATTCGCTAACAAGATGTCACGTGACATGATTTACAGATAAGGAGATGTCACGTGATACATCACGTGATGCGATAAGAAATATCATGTGATGTGTCATGTGATGTGATACGTAACAGATCATATGATTTACAGATAAGGAGACATCACGTTATTTACAGATAAGAAATATCATGTGATGTGTCATGTGATGCGATACGTAACAGATCATATGATTTACAGATAAGAAGACATCACGTGATACGATAAGAAATATCATGTGATGCGATACGTAACAGATCACATGATTTACAGATAAGGAGATGTCACGTGGTACATCATTTGATACGATAAGAAATATCATGTGATACATCACATGATGTGATAAGAAATATCACACATGGCAGTCTGTGACTCGCTGAGAAATGTCATGTCATACATCACATGATTTACAGATAAGAAATATCATCACATGAAACGATAAGGGACATTATTTAGATGAGAGCTCATTCATTCAACGTTTGTTCTCCTAGAAAATTGTCGTTGCTTATTTTTAAAAAAATGTCAATCTTTTTTAAACGCGAGAAGTTGAATGTAGAATATGTTCATGAATTTTATTCGGTAAATGTAGCCGATTTAATTTTTCACGTGTTAAAAAGTCTGCCCTTTCAACAATCACAAGTGGTGGTACATGGCCGCACATATCAACCGGCCCAAAAAGTATATGCATTTGGAGACGCTGGAAACAGTTCTAAGGAATGAACACCTCTCTTATCGGAGATAAAATCACGTGTGGAAGAACATATGGGATACAGCTACAATTTTGTGTTAGTAAACCACTATGCGGATGGACATGCTAAAATAGGGCAACACAAGGACAATGAATCCTCCCTATGCTCTAAAACACCTTTAGCGGCTCTCAGTTTCGGTGCTACGAGATTCATAATTTTCGAAAGAAAAGGACAATCTCCTCTAAGTATTCCACTTCAACACGGTTCGCTTTATGCGATGCATGCGCCAACCAACAAATTCTATTCTCATGGAATTGCTAGTGAACCCAAAGTCTCGGAAGCTAGAATAAGTCTATCATTTAGAAAAATTCTACCTAAAACGCCTGTACAGAAACGCAAGTGCGAGTTTCCAATGTATGTCCCGCCTGCAGCGCTTTCACCTATATCTGAAATCGATTGGAGTCATATGCATACACCATCTATAACTACTACAGATTCGCAAAGTGATTTGGTATCGTCGGCCCTGAACTATGCTACTTCTCAACGTGGTTCGGTTTCTATCGAATTATCCTCATCTGAAAAGTTCCGTTACCATTTGGGATGTAACATTTACGTTACCGTGCAATATTTTCGAGGAAATGTTAAAGTACACTTTTGTGTCTACAAGATGAATGCTTCTGATGTTATCGTGCCTACCCCTCATGGTGTAACACTCACGCCTAATACGTGGAGTGTATTTTTAAAACGCATTTCAAATACGAATAGTGAAAATTCATCTTTCACAATTAATGAACTCTTAGTGTGTATATGTGAAAGCAGCATATATTTACAACAATTACCACCTTGTACTGGACAACTCAAAAAGAAATTAATCTTATTAAATCAGGACAATTTTCATACCCTTCAGTATATAAGTCAAGATGTTACTAATTGTGTTTTGGATTAGTTACTGACAAATATCCTGCCAAATTGTATTGTGAAGTATCAAAAACCTGTCGAAGCACTACCGACTTTGCCACCCTATGAATTAAAACGTATTTTAATGCAGTGTGTACATAAAAATTTATGTGCAGAGTTGTATAAATCATATCAACGCGAAACATGTAAAAGTCATGGGTGTACCGATTTGAAACACAAGTGCTGTACACTATCCTGTCATATGCAATTTGTAGATTATGAACTAGTCGATCACGAACTTTTAATGATAAACACTCAAGAAATTGCTCGAGAGTTTTGTGAAACAAATGAAAACAATGTTTCACTACCTGAATTTTTTAAAAGTCTCACCGTAAAGGACTATTATACGGCCATGATTGAACTGTTCCATATGTGAAATACAAGTTAGTAGAATATTACTTTTGTAAAAATCTATGTATTATTTAGATCTTATTAAAAATGTTTTTTTCTTTAAACGCTGCTTCATTCTTAGTTTTATTTTAAGTTATGTGTTAAACTCATTATTTATTTGAATATAAAAGGTTATTAAAAACACATACTAAAATGTTGATATAAAAAAATTATATACATTATAGTTGTAAGATATAATTTTTGGAAACCCATACAAATCTATCACTAAAAATAAAAATTCGCAATGATTCCACTCCGATGGAAATAACGTTATATTTTTCAAAAGTTCAATTAAATTGCTGTGTTTAATTTCTTAATGCGTTAAACAGTATTTTTTATCCCTATTTTCACGAATGGATAAAAATTAAAACAGATACATTTTTCAATTAAAAAAAAAGTTATTAAAATAACTCACCCGATTCATATTGTCTTTGGTTGTCGGAGCAGGAACATAGGCGCATAGGATAGACATCTCCTCCATAAAAAATAATTAATATAAAATTTAAGTGCTAATCGTTGAGTCACATACAATAAATTGTAAAATAATGAAATTCAAAAATATACTTACTTCAAAAGCACGGGAAGAAGACATCGTAAATGTTGATGAACGTATTTAAATCGAAAAGCAAAGCACTGGCTGAAAAAAATAGCAGTTGACCATTGCTCGATAAGGACCACATTTTATACCCTTTTCAGAGGCGACCTTTGGCTTTGTGCTAAACAAACAACGTCCTCCGAAAAGTGAGAAGCACATGATTTCCGATAAGCTAGAACATTCGATGACCTATATTTTCCCTGAAAATGGCAAGAATTTGAATAGTTTTATTTTCAATCATTTTAAAATTCATATCTGCTCTGTTGTATTTCATTTACATATATTCTCAATCTATGGGTCTTCATTGCAATTTTAACTAATTATGCGTGTTATTTAATGCAGTTAAACTCAATTTAACTAAATATTAGTGAAATAAAGGGGAATCACACAAACTTTCTCTTCTTCTACCGACATTTCCCACTTTTTTCTAACACTTCTTTTTATATAATTTATAATATGTAACAGTTTTTAATAACATGTATTTTCTACTGGAAACTTTTCTCTTAGATGATTCTTTTCAGTTGGAGCGGAGTGACTAGCTTGCCGCACAATTTTTGAAAATGCCTAAGTACAATTTAGTATTAAATTAATTTTTAAATAGACAACACTTAAAAGGGTCAAATCGTGTTCACGTAACATAATTTTAGCTAAGTATAATGCGTTTAAATTTGTTTTTAAGTGCACAATTCTTAAAAGGGTTGAATCCTATTCACTTAACACAATTTTTGTGTTCACTGGAAATTTGTAAAATAGTGTACTATCTATTATATTTTTGTTTTTAAACATTCGAAATCATTTCGATAGTTAGATTTATTTTTAAAAAATCTTATTGGTATATATCATTTGGAATGGTCGAATCCTATTCACTTAATACAATTTTAGCTAAGTATTACATTCATGTTTTTAAGTACACACTTAAAAGGGTTGAATCTTGTTCACTTAACACAATTTTTGTGTTCACTGAAAATCCGTAATCTATTATATTTTTGTTTTTAAACATTCGAAATCATTTCGTTATTATTATAAAAATCCCATTGGTATATATCCTGGAGTGGTCGAATCTTGTTCACTTAATTTTAGCTAAGTATAATGCGCTATTTTAAAACTTAGCAAATATATTGTGTATGTGTATAAATTTGTTTTTAAGTACACACTTAAAAGGGTTGAATCCTATTCACTTAACACAATTTTGAAAATGCGTAACTATACTTGAGTATTCAATTCGTTTAAAAAAAAAAAAAAAAAACATGTGCTAAAAAAAATCGTAGTGATAGAATCAACTTAATACAATTTTTGTGTTCACTGGAAATCCGTAATTGTTTATTCAATTTGTTTTTAAAAACATATGCTAAAAATCGCAATATAAAATCCACTTAACACAATTTTATATTCAGTTCGTAACATTACATTCTGTTTTGAAACGCACCGAAATCCCTTTATAAAATATATCACTATTCAATCTGTTTGTTCACCGAGCGAAAAATCTTCCGTCTTCTTTGACAAGCATCTCTTCGATGGTAACTTTATGTGGAGCGTGAGCCAGCTGGCATAACGGGTAAGCCGTTATCGTTGTAATGGAATGGTTCGAGTTCGAGTCCCGTATCTGATAAGTGAGAAATTAAATTCTTTCGGAAAAAAATGCCGATAGATGGCAGCACTTCATAAACTTTCGCCAGAGGGCGCTTTAACTACGTCACGCTGATAAGAACGATCACTTTGTCATTGACCAGCGTCGAGGGAGGACGTGTGCTAAGAGCTCCTGCGATTGTGCAATCGACGATTGCGACACATGGACTCCGGTCAGTCAGCGACACGTCATTTCCAGATTGTGCAATCGCTGATTGCGACATCCCGTGAAACCACTTTCGAAGTTCCTCAGGTCAAAGGTCATCCACTCCGAGGGTATGAGTCATCAGGCCTCCTTCGAAAGAGGCATCCGGTGCTGCACCTCACCAAACTTCCTCCCAAAAGAGGGACCTTCCTCCCAAAAGAGGGAAACTCCCTCCCAAAAGAGGGACTCTCCTCCGGCACCACCTCCCCGAAGTGGCCCTCAACCCCCAATTTATAACTACTAATGTCTCTAGAGCAGTTAATATTAGCGTTCTGAGAAGATGTTTGATTTACCGAATAAGCAAGACACGCCTTTCCGTTAAGAGATATAAATACTTGATATTTCATATGAGTGCCAATCGTTCGATTAAACCTTCGTGAAAAATCGAATTCTTCTAAAAATATTCATTTGAGAAGTTGCTTCACACCAAAACGTTTGAAATATGAAGTAAAAGAAAAGCGTACTTTGCGATGAAATTCAGACTTTAAATGTGATGCAAGAATAAATAGATCGCTTGATAGTAAGAAGAAAAGAAATTTTAAAAAACTAAGAAGTATTTATTTTGTGATTGGTTTACGCCAAATTGCCTGATTTAACAAATAAATGCAAAGCACCCTGCTGCAATTGGTCTAGATATCTGACATTTGGAACATCGATCAAAATGGATCTGTGGATAAAAATATTAGGTTAAAATCAAATTGTTATGAAATCTATACAGAGTGAAAGCTCCAAAAATATTTGAAATATGCACTGCATGAAAACGATTTTTCCAAGGAAATAGAAACTTAAAACTTGGTATCTCAGTAGAACGTTTGACAGTATAAATAAAGAAAATTAGAATTTCTCAATGCTTGTTATTTTTGAGGTAAGTACTAGATTCCAAAATATTCGATTTATCGATCAAATGTGAAACGCTATCTTTTAAATAAGATTTGAATATGAAATTTAATACACGAGAAGATAGCTTGAAATCCTAGGAAAAATCAAAGTGTCTGAAAGTATACATTTTATGGGCAGAGGAGGGCAACTCTATACTATAGCGTTTGGAATGTAAAGTATTTGAAAAACGCTTTTTCAATCAAAATAAATACATGATTCTATTTTAATTTTATATACGAGTCTTTGGATAACATCGTATTATTTGAAAATTTATATGTAGAGGGATACATCAAACCAAAACGCTTCGAAAAATGCACAGTTTGTAAAGCGCATTTTCGCATGAGATAGAGACTTGAAATTTGGTACCACGGTAGATAGTTTGATAATAAAAAGAAACATAAGGGTTTTAAAATATTTGTTTTATTTAAGAGTGCCGGTCACCAAACTGCTGATTTCCCGAATATATAAAAAAGCACCCATATTAGGTGAAATAGAGATATAGAATTAGATGCACGGGTCAATAATTAAGAAAGAAATTTTATATACAGGGTGTCCTAAAAAGATTGAAACGCGCTTGTTTCAATCTTTTTTACCAGTCAATCTTTTTTAATCAGTCTTTTTTACCTGTTGGAGATAAGTGAGTAATGTAAATTGCAAAATTGTTGAAAGTAAGGTAGGAAATAAGACTACGTTAATGAAATAGTTCTCTCATTAATTTTCAAAAAGTTACACTTTTTTTTAATTTTTATACGATCCCCTTAGACAAATTTAGTCAATCAGAACATTTTTATTTTTAATACAAGATCATTAAAAAAACGCATCTGTATCTTTAAAATTGAGCGAGTTATATTTAATTGAACATTGTGAATGGGGACCATATATCAAATTAGAAACGTAAATTTGTGACATATCACAAAAAACTGGATGATAATGCACAGGATACCCAGCCGCGTAGTGAGTACCACTGCTTTATATGATCTCTGTCTGTGTAATGCTTTATTTAGATGCATTTGTGATAAAAAAAATTTAACACATAATAACGTATTTTTATCTAAACAATTTCCATCGTCAATTTGTTTATGATCTCCATTTTCACTGATGAAACAGCCTTTCACATGGTACGGAAAAGTGGCATAAGTCAAATTTTTGCCTTTATCATAATTCAGTTGATTTTAAAGATACAGATATGCTGATTTTTTATTGATCTCGTTGCATTAAAAATAAAAAATTTCTGATTGACCAAATTTATCGAAGGGGTCGTATAAAAACTTAAAAAGTGTAACTTTCTGAAAATTAATTAGAGGACTATTTTATTAATGCACTCTTATTTCCTACCTTACTTTCAACATTTTTGCAATTTACATTGCCCACTTATCTCCAACAGGTAAGAAATTAAAGCGAGTTTCAATCTTTTGGGGGACACCCTGTATAGTGCAAATTAGATAGTTTAAAATAACTAACGATACGCTATATATAATCTAACCATTTAACAGCAAAATATGAAACCTTTACATATTCACAATTCTATAAATATGTTTATAACTGTTCAGGGTTTGTTTATTGTGACACCGTTGATTTTCAAAAAGTATTCGGCTAACTTGTTGCCTAAATCATTTTTTACGTTTATTTAAATTTTAAAAAACATGTTCAAAAATTCGAGGTCTTACCCTGGATAATTCATCTCAAAAATCTATGGACCTCCGACTTATCAATTGAAATAACTTTACCAAATTTCATGATAATTACTAAATTTGTTCGAGTGTTAGTGTCAGGCAAAAAATTTACAAAATATAGAAGGTATTGAACAGGAAAATATAGAAGGAAACTTAGAAAATTTGTGATTGAAAAAATTTGCAGCAGAGCAACGTTGTAAGATTTAAATTTTAAAAGATGATCTCCATTTTTGGCTTCACACAATAGGGATCTTTGTAAGACATTGTTTATAACATTTTTCTTTGTATCTGGTTCCAACACGTCAATTTCATTCCGGATTAATTTTCAGTGATTTTTACGGCCGCAAGCCCATTGGGTCAGCTCCTAAGCTTGGCATAATAATAGTAATAATAATTATTATTATTATTATTATTATTACTATTATTATTAATTTTCAGTGTTTAAAGAATCGTATGCTTGTTAACATACGCCCTTTCATTTAATTATTACCAAAGAAAATAATTCAGGACGTAAAAATTCAGCACAGAAGCCGATCAATGCAATTGCAAATTGTTTAAAATTTCATTGGCTGATTTCAATTTTAGTACATTTCCGCATTATGAATATTTTCCATTATAAATTTCTGTGTAAAAAATATTATTAAACACTAAAATAAATAAACAAAATTTTATTAATTATTCAAACTGTAGCATAAATTTTGCGCCATCCTGCTTTCGTAGGAAATTAGTAACATTATTGATATAATATGATTTCTTACAAAAACGATCTTGTTTTCACTAAAGACTATTCCAATCTAGAGGACATTTTAAAGTCCATATTATTTTAAAGCATATCTTATCCCTTCCATACCGCATGTCTAGTATTAAAAAAGTCAGCTCAATAATTACTTAATCGAGGGGTAGTGTACTGGAACATTTCCACAGGGAAATAGCACTAAATGCTATTTAAAGAAAGTTTTACCGGAAAAAATTTCTCTCACTGGCAGTTTCTTTTTCCTTGTCTAGGAGATCAGTTTTTGGAATCCATGAAAAATAAAATATTTTATAATAGATGCAGACAAAAAACACTTGCTATTAAGATTTACGGAAGTAATTTAATCTTTTTACACAAATTACTTAGGGATATATTAGAAGAAAATGGAAAATCAATAATTTGTTTATATTTAAAGGGAAAAATTTTATTTTCCGAAGCTTTTCAAATATATGAGCAGTTTAAACTGTATTCTTTCTTCTTTGCACTATCGAGTAGAAATAGCATAATGTATGTGCGAAGTAAATCCGGATAACATTTTTATAAATTAATTCTATCCGTAAAATATATTGCACTGTCAGATTTATAACAGCCATGAAATATGTGAAATACGGCTTTGCAAATTGGATAGAAAGAAAAAATGGAATATTCATGAAAATGTCGTATTTAATAAATACGAATTTAATTATGCTGCGCTACTTAAATTGGAATTTTATTGCTATTAATAAATGTCGTTCAGACTCAAATGTTAAACTAGGAGAGAGGTTGTTTGAAATTTAAAAATATCTTGCACAGTTTGTCATTTCTTTACATTTCTCATGCAATACTTTTTCTTACAATGCATTTCTTTCTTGAAATGAAGATAATGTATTCTAAATTTGTCTATTCTCTAAGAACAAATTATATTCAAAACAGAACTTCTGTATTTTATCCGAACATTTATGCGGCATTTTATATAAAAGACCATCACGTTATAAGTACACATACAAACAAATTCCATACAATAACTGAATTATTAATCATTACTTAAATGATTCATATTAATGTAAGGAGAAACGTCTTCTTTTAAGTGATATTGAGACTTGAAATATGTTTCCTGTGTCAATCGTTCGATTAAACTCTCAGAAAAATCGAATTTTTTAAAAATGTTCGTCTAAGAAGGGCTCCACACCAAAACGCCCAAAATATGAAATGAGAGACAGCCATACCTCGCGATGGCATTCGGACATGATATTTAGTGCAAGAATAGGTTGTTTAATCGTAAGAAGAAAGACAATTTCAGTTAGTTTTCGGATTTTTATTATTTTACGGATGGCGTACATCAAATTGTTCGATTTTCTTAATAAATGCGAAACACTCCATTTCAACTTAGATATCTGATATATTCAGTACACGGATCATTCTTTGGAAAAACAACCGTCCAACTCGTTATCTTAGACCTAAAGATATGTCGAACGGTTTGAATAGAATCGTTTAAAAAAATTAGGTAAAAATCAAATTATTATAAAATCTACAGAGAGAGCTCGAAATAAAAACGTTCGGGAAAACTCTTTTCCGATGAAATAGAGACTTGAAACTTGATGTCTGAGTAAAGCGTTCGATAATGAGAATGTAGAAAATTGAAATGTTTCATTATTTGTTATTTTAGTGGGCTGGATTCCAAAATGTTCGATTTTTCAATTAAATGAGAAACGCTATCTTTTAAGTAGTTTTTAGATAGGAAATTTAGTACACGAAATAATAGTTTGTTAAAATAGCCAAGAAAAATCGAGCTGTCTAAAAATATACATATGAGGAGGAGCGGAAACACATCATAGCATGGCGTTTGTGAACTATTTGAAAACGTTTTTTCAATTAGGATATACAAATGACTATTTTTTAATTTTGTTTACGAATCAATAATTATTGGATAATAACCCGGTTCATATCAAATTATTTGAAAATTTGCATTTGAAGGGGGGTCACCAAACTAATAAGTTTCGAAATTTGCAATGTTTGTAAAACACACGTCCCAACGAGATAAGACTTTAAATTTGGTACTACGATAGACAGTATGATTGTAAAAAGGTAATGTATGAGTTTTAAAATACCTGTTTTGTTTTTTTAAGAGTGCCATTCACTAAAATATTGATTCGGTGAGTATATGAAAAAAAACACCTATTTTACGTAAAAGAGGGATATGGAATTCGGTACACAGGTCAATTGTTAAACAATTAAAATAGAAACGATTCTCATATATCTCAAGTTAAATAGCCTGATGTAGCTGACGACACATTCCATGCAATTTTTATAATGTAACAACAAAATAAGAAACCTTTAAATACTCACCATTCAATAACTATGTATATTAATGTTCAGTTTATGTTTGTGACACAGTTGATTTTTAAAGGGTATTTGGCTAGTTTTAATTTTCGAAAAAATGTTCGAAAAATCCATGGCCTCTTGTTCATAAACCTCGAAAATCAATAACCCTGGACGTTCATCAATTAAAATAATCATATCAAGTTTTATGAAATTTGCTACATTTGTTCGAGTGTTGTACAGACAAACAGACAGACACACAGAGATTGAAATAATGCTTTGTGAAATAATTGGTGACACAAACATTGAACGAATGGTTAGAGTGAGGTATGAAGCACGCGAGACAATAGTTCAATAAAAAACTTCGAAAAATCGTCCACCAAAATGTAGATTTACCGAATATGTAAAAAGCATCTATTTTATGTGAAATAGATATCTGGAATTGTGTAGGGTACAAGGCTCAATAATTAAGATATAATCTTGATATATAGCGCAAGATAGATAATTTGAGGTAACTGACAACAAATTCAATAACTCTAGTCATTTAACAGCAAAAAAAGAATCTTTAAAAACTCACAATTCTGCTAATATATATGTATTAATGCTCAGGATTTGTCTGTGACGCTGTTGATTTTCAATGGATATTCGTTTAGTTTTAACCTTAATTCTATTTTTACTTTTTTCAAATTTTCGAGAATACGTTCCCCGGTTCATTCACCTTGAAAATCGACAGAGATCTAACGTTCATTAATTTAAATATTCTTACCGAATTTCATTACATTTACCCAATTTGTTCGATAGTGTTATAAAAAATAAAAGCCACGCATACCAAATCTGTGGTTCTAAAAATAGATATTTGTTATTGTTTTAAACTTTCCTCTATTAAATTGATTATTTGCGTACACGACGTTGTTTACCGTGAATAACCCTCCAAATTCATTTTCACAATGAGAGTCTACTGACTTCATCTGAAAAGTAAATTATTGGTCATTAACTATACTATTTAGCTTTTTAAATTATAATATTTTATTTAGTGGTATTCTCACATCATGAATATTTTCACATGTCTGCCAATCCTCAGTTTCGTGTTAAGTAATCTTATTTTTTTTACCTGACTTCGGGGAAAACACGTCTTCCTTCTGGTTTCCCTCCCCCCCCCCCACACACACACCGTAACTTGATTGGCCTTGCTATGCCCTTATGTTGGTTTAGGGCCAGTCTTGATTGACGTCCCCCTTGTTGACGTCTATTCTTTGGGTCAGGCCCGCAGCGTGTATTCCTCTCATCTAGACTCTCATACGTGTTGGTTTCATATGAAATTGATTAATTTATGGGTCATAAACAATGTTCAAATAAATTGTAAAATCTCGTGCCTATCCATCTGAACCATTGTTCATTTTGTTTCACACCATGATTTATTAATTTAAAGAATTTTTGTGGTCTCGGAGATAGTTACGCAAACAGATACACAGACATTGAAAGAGGGGTTGATCTGTACTTAAAGGAAACTCAATACTATCAAAATCGGAGATTCAGGTTTTTGACACCACTGTAAAACTCTCTCTTTAGAGGGCGGCGCAAAAGTTACGCTACAGTTTAAATAGTTACATAGTATCTTTTACTGTTTATTCATTTTTGCTAAGAAAATATAGGATATGTATGATGAAAAAAATTCGCGACAGAGCACCGTACTGAAAATCAAATATAAAGAAACTCACCATTTTCTGCAATGCACAGTCGAGATCTTTTTTGAACCTATTTTTCACAACAGTTTTCCGTATATCGGGATCTAACGCCCAGATTTCATCCTGGCTATTCATCTTCAATTGATGCAGAGTTGTAGACTCGTTAACTTACACCCCTTCTTTTAATTATCCCAAAATAAAGTTATTCGGGGCAAACAAATCGACCGGTGAAATAGCCCATAAATTTTTCGCAATTTGATTTTCCAGTTTCAATATTAGTACGTTGCTATGTTGTGTACTTATTCCATTATAATCTTCCCAACTTTTCTCTGTGGAAAATATTTTAAAATTAAAAAAATAAATAAAATATCAATTATTCAAAATCTTTTACACCCTCCCTCATTCCCGGCCGCCTAAACAGTTACCTTACACCTTTCTGGTAGGTCGGACGGCCTGGGTCTCAACAACCCTCCCTCATTCGTAAGGAAAGCAAAAACGCAATAGATTTCCCATGTTATTATATTTCTTATAAAACCGCTATTTTCATCAGCCGTTAAGAAATGATATTTCAGTTGAGGTGGCAATTTAAAGCCTCAAAAGTATCACATAATTTTAAAGTATTTCTCTTCTCTTGCATACCTTATTTATCTTGTACATAAGTAGTGAGCTCCATAATTGCTTTATCGAAGTGTGGCGTGGTGGTGCGTTTCCACAGAGAAAAGACGCTAAAAAATGTTTAAAGAAAGTATTTCTGGCTAAAATTTCTCTTACTGGCAGTCTCTTTTTATTTGGTCTTTTTCCTTGTCTAGTAAATCAATTATTGGAATAAGGTAAAATATTATATAATAGATCGTGAAATCTGCGGACAAAAAGCACTCGTAATTAAGATTTACGGAAGTCATTTAATCACTTCGCATACATTACTCAAGAATATCGTAGAAAAGAAATGGAGAATCAATATTTGGTTATATTTAAAGAAAAAGTGATGCTTTCAGATTAACAATTCTCAGAAGACTTTAAAACATACTAACAGTTTAAACTGTATTTTTTTTTCTTCCTTGCGCTATCGGATAGAATTAGTTCGAAGTATATAAGAAGTAATTACACGTAGTATTTTTTATAGAATTTTATCGGTAAATAAGATTGCACTGTCCAAATTTATAACAGCCGTGAATTATGCGAAATAAAGATTTACAAAGTGGAGAGAAGGAAAATATTTAGAATTTATTGAAAAAGTTACATTTAATAAAAACGTTTAATGTAATGAAGTTCTTTTACTTTAAATTGGCATTTTATCAAGCTTGAATAAATTCTGTTGAGATTCAAATCTTAAACTAAGAAAAAAAAACATTGTTTTAAATTTCAAAATAGCATGCAGTTTGACATTTTTTACATGCCTCATTCAATATTTTTTCTCATAATACATTTCTTCCGTGAAAATGAAGATAATGTATTTTTAATTAGTCTATTCCTTAAACACGGATTCTATTCAAAACAGAATTTCTGTAGCGTATCTGAATATTTGTGTAGCAGTTCATAAAATGAACCAGCAAGTTAAGTACACATACAAACCAATCCTATAATTATTAAATTATTAACTATCGATCTTGTGATACTAAACAATTAAACCGAGAATCTGGATTTGTGCTCCCTTTTGAACAGCTGAGTATATATTTTTTACAGAAAATTTGTGTGAGTCATAAATATTTGCCTGAAAAATTGTTTTATCTATATACCTTGAGGAATGAAAATGTGTTTTGAAATACATCAGACTGACAAATGCTTCAAAATAAGTAAAGAGAAAGTGAAAGAACTTATTTTTCAAAAAGTTGGAAAAAGAGATTATAAAGCATCACGGCTGAAAGGGGTTGCAATGCTTTTGATATCCTAACACCCGAAAGTTAACAACTACCAATCAGATTTTCAAGACATTTTAGAAATGACTGAAAAGGATAATTTCACATCGCACATATACTTTGAGTCGAGAGGAAGGTAATGTAAATACAAGCCCTACAAAAGTTAAGCTCGAAATGTTAATGCACTATTTCGTGCTTAACTTTTAGAAGACAGTGAACATTAATCAATCCAGAGTGGTCTTAGGAAATGCGGAGCCCTATTGAATTGCCATTTCCTGGCCCTGTTATCTGTACTGAAATATTACGTCAATTTTCACTTTTTTCTCATGTTATATACAGGATGTTCATAGTGTATCGCTCCATTTTGACAATAATATTTATGGCTTTATAGAAAATCGTGTTAGGACAAAACTGTTTCTGGTCGGATTTTCTTATGCTATATATACTAAATAATATACAAATTACAGGATTTTAATTTTTATTTATGAAAATAATTTACATTGGAAATATACGAGGCTATATAATAACCATTATTTGTAACATGTTTAAAAAAAGTACGATCATTGAAAAGAAATTTTTCTTGCTTTTTTCTCTGTAAAGTTAGCAAGAATACTTTTAAGTTTAACATTTCTGACTTCCTCACATTCTATTGACAATATTGCTGGACTGTTCAATCGTTCCTGTAGTATGGTTGATCTTAAATACGCATGTTTCTTTTTTATTTAACTTTCGAGAAATTATTTTCTCCTGAAGCTATCATAACCGGAATTGTCAACGGAAAACTGTTGAGTGTTTATTTTGGCCCAAAAATTGAAATTTTTTTTTTATTCTCCGTTAAATGAAAGTGGTAGGATTGTTTATAACGCTTCCTTAAACTAGCATTCTATCGTCGAGATCTGCTAATTTATTGGTGCCCACTATTTAAATTTCTTCAACCATTTTGGTCATCAGACAATAACATTTCTAAATCGGCATATGCTTCTAAAATATTTCTTTATCAGTCATCTAGAAATTCCCAAACCCCCCCCAAAAATCTGAATAAAACTTCATCTGATCAAATCGTTGTTTCAAAAACGAACTGTCTTTGTCCAGTACTTGATTGAAACAATCTATTTTGTACGCTTTCGGGTGTCATCGCTAATTTCATCAGCATTTTAGGAATCAAAGTGTATTTAAATCTCTAGAATCTCCTAGGCGCAGGGCCCTTTTCAGGACAAAGCCCGATTGAGTCCAATCGGCCTAAGATCGGCCCTGAATTAATCTATATATATATCCCCTACCTATTTCAGCCAATTTGTAGTATTAATAAGATTGAAGAGTATTCATAAAATTGAACGATTAAAGTTTTTCTTTATTGTATGAGATAGGTTAAAATATTGCTAGTGCGAGAATAGTAAGGTGTGTTTCAAAAGCTTATGCACTTTAGTATAAGCAATAGATATCAGAAGCAGAAGAAAATAAGAAATGCAATTTCATCGCTATATATTTAATAACGACTAATAAACAATATAGGACCATAAACATACCTGTTTGATTTTCAGGTTTCAATAAATGAAGTAAATACAAAAAAAGCATAAAAAAACTTGTTTCAAAAGTTTATGCACAAGTAACGAAAAATGAAGTTATTTAACGAATGTGATGCCCATTTCGTTTTATAACTTGAAAAACATTATCTGGCATTGACAGAATAAGAGAATGAAGAACATCTGGGTCTAAATTATACCAACAGTTTTCAATTTCACACTTTAATTCGACCAAAGACAAAAACTGT
The DNA here is from genome assembly GCA_951213105.1 of Amaurobius ferox. NCBI lineage: Eukaryota > Metazoa > Arthropoda > Arachnida > Araneae > Amaurobiidae > Amaurobius > Amaurobius ferox. The sequence continues at coordinate 61,709,141 of OX578133.1, forward strand.
CGCCTATTCGCATAAACTCTTCTGGATAGGACCCCCCCAAAGATTTTCTATGGGATTCAAGTCGGGACTTTTGGCTGGCCAAGTTTCGTTCACTTTGCAGCGTGAATGGGAGCATGGTCGTGTTGAAAACAGAGATTTGGTCCTGCTAGATTTGCAAATTCTGGTAATATGTGATCCTTTAACGTTTGTTGGAAATTTAGCACATTTTGCTTACCGTTAAGAAAGACTGAGGATAACGTACCATTAAAGCAAAACGCTCCCCACACCATCAAGGAACGACTTTGTTTTCTACTGAAAAAAAAACTCTCGGTTCTTTGCGCTGGTTATGCCAGTTTGATACCCATCCATCTGGACCATCAATATTCCATTTCTTTTCATCACTAAATATAGCAGTTATCCATTGATCGTCCCGGTTCATGTGTTCCCGAGCCCATTCCATGCGACGCAATTTATGATTTTCAGTTAAACTCGAAATTCGCTTTATACGTACGAATATTATATTGAAATTATTTTGTAAACGTCTGTGAATAAATAGATCGAGATACTTTTAAACCTGATTCACTTTTTATTTTAGATAACGACAGTTCTTGAGTCGATGCTGGACGAAAAAGTTTTCTGTCATCTCGAGAAATGGTACAATTTGGACGACCTGATCTATTTTTACTTTATAATTGCGTTCTTTTTGTAGCACAGCATAAATGCCGCGTTTTGACTGATTTAATATTTTCGCAATATCAAGAACAGACTTTCCATAAGCTTTTAATCTCCAAATTTCACACACTTCGTCTTTTGTAAACAGTTTCATACGCGGCATTGTACTGAATGGTGAAATGTGAAACGCAGCAGTCTTATATATAGTGGGCAAACATATGCAGAACTGTTATGCAAATTACTACCTTATTTGCATACTTTATTTTGATTTTCCACGTTTTTTGTTACTTGTGCATAAACTTTTGAAACAAGCTTTTTGATGCTTTTTTTGTGTTTACTTCGTTTATTGAAATCCGCAAATCAACCAGGCATGTTCATGGTCTTATATTGCTTATTAGTTGTTAATAAATATATAGCGATGAAATTGTATTTCTTATTTTCTTCTTCTTCTGATATCTATTGCTTATACTAAAGTGCATAAACTTTTGAGACGCACCTTATCTTAGACAGTATCATAGAGGTTAATTTGGTTTAATTTTGTGTAGAACTAGTAGATTATTTTATTTCTTATTAGTTATGTATTTTACGTTTCAAGCACTGCGATGACAGGAAGTCCTGTCATTGAAAAATAAATAAAACTGTGTTTTTGCCATTCCTGTGCATTTGATGGTTGTTAAGAGTTAATTTTTTATGTCAGCTAATGTTGTTCACACAAAGTTTGTGTCGAGGTCACAGTCATCTTAAGTAAAAAGTGCATTTCGATAAATATTTAAAGTACAGGACTTTACATTGCACCTGATCAGCTCAGGACTTCACAAGTTTTTTTCTAAATATTTAATTTTTCCTCACTCTTTGAAAACTTTAATATATATACTGTTGTCATCTGATGTGAATTTAAGATATAGAATCGCAACTTTTAAACGATAACTAAGCTTAAACCACCACACATATGCACTCACAAAGCAAAATTTTAAAAGGTATATAGAAAGTGGAAGATTTTATTAAGAAAATGTCAGATCAGACAATACTTTCAACAGAAGATTTCCTACGGGTAGGACGTTTTAAGAAAATTGGGCCATATTTGCATTACATTATAGGAAAACCAGAACATACTAGCTCTAGTAGTGCATCAATACCTACTTTATATGATTGAAGGTCAGCAACGAAAATATTATTACATGGGTTGATGTTTGATAGAATAGATAAAGATTCAAATATTTATACTGAGCCTATTTTAAAGCCCTATGGGTTCCGTCGAAATTTTGCTGTAGTAATATTATAGTATACAAAAATGAGTTAAATCTCTGTTTAAAAACCAATTTCTACTTTCCCTGCAATACATGGTAATGCATAGGGAAAGTATTGGAATCATGTCGAAAATCGCAACTCGAGTTTTCGACGGAGCTACACGTTTCGAGACCTTTAGAATACGAAAAAACTATTTTTAGCGTGACGTCTGTGTGTGTGTCTGTGTGTCTGTCTGTGTGTCTGTCTGTCTGTCTGTCTGTCTGTGCAGATTTTGTATCCACTCTAACTAAAAAAGTAATTGACCGAATGTCATAAAATTTGGTAGGCAAGTCACTTGTGGGCGAATCTGGTGCTGATTAGTTTTGAGTACGATTCGGGATAAAAGAACCCGCTTTTTTTTACGAAATGGCCCGCAAAAGCATGTATCCACTCTAGCTAAAAAACTAATGTATGGAATTCCAAAAAATTTGCTAGGTAAGTCACTTGTAGGACATCCTGGTGCTGATTAGATTTTGGTATGATTCGGAAAAAAATAACCTGCCTTTTTTTGCAAAATGGCCCGCAAAAATTGCCAAAATCTAAAATAAAAAACTATGTGTGCTCAAATATATCCATGAAATGCTTGTTTAATACGTAATTTCTAACGAAGAAAAAAATAAGACCAACCGCATTACACTAGGACTAGCCGTTCTCGAGATATTTTAGTTTTTCCGTATTTTCTCTACGCCACCTTTGGAAGGAAGTCCAGTTATCAAATGAGAAAGAAAATTGAATTAAAGGTGAATTAAATGTAATTAAAATAAAGAGAACGTGAATATAAGTCTGCAGAGAAAGCCATGTGCTGCCCACATCAGATTTTTACTTTCCCTGCAATGCATGGTAATGCATAGGGAAAGTATTGGAATCATGCCGAAAACCGCAACTCGAGTTTTCAACGGATCTACGCGTTGCGAGACCTCTAGAATACAAAAAAACTATTTTTAGCGTGACATCTGTGTGTGTGTCTGTCAGTCTGTGCAATGTATGTATTCACTCTAACTAAAAAACTAATGACCCGAATTTCATAAATTTGGTATGTAAGTCACTTGGGTGAGACCCTGGTGCTGATTAGTTTTTGCTAGGAATCGTAAAAACAGAACCCGCCTTTTTTTGCGAAATGGTCCGCAAAAATTCCATGTATCCACTCTAGTTAAAATACTAATTGACCAAATTTCACAAAATTTGGTAGATACGTTACTTTTGGGACACTTAGTGCTGATTAGATTTTGGTACGATTCGGAAAAGAACAACCTGCCTTTTTTGCGAAATGTCCCGCAAAAATCGTCAAAATCTAAAAAAAAAGACTACGTATGCTGAAATGTATGAATTAAATTCTTGTTTTATACACAATTTTTAACGAGGAAAAGACTATAACATACTCCATTATACTTTAGGACTGACCATTCTCAAGATATTTGAGATTTCTTGCATTTTTGTTACGCCGCTATCGGAAAAATATCCAATTACCAAATGAAAACAAAAATTGAATTAAAAATGCAAATTTAGTGTTATTTAGTGCAATTAAACTCAATCTAATGAATTATTAAAGAAATAAAGAATATCTTAATTTGAGTCTGCAGGGAAAGTCATGTGCTGCCCACATCAGATTATTACTTTCCCTGCCATACATGGTAATATATAGGGAAAATATTGGAATCATGCCGAAAATTGCAACTCGAGTTTTCGACGGATCTACACGTTTCGAGATCTCTAGAATACGAAAAATCTATTTTTAGCGTGACGTCTGTGTGTGTGTCTGTCTGTCTGTGTGTCTGTCTGTATGTCTGTCTGTGTGTCTGTCTGTCTGTTTGTCTGTCTGTCTGTGCAATATATGTATCCACACTAACTCAAAAACTATTGGACCGAATTTCATAAATTCGGTAGGTAAGTTACTTGGGTGTGAACATGGTGCTGATTAGTTCTAGTACGATTCGTGATAAAAGAACCCGCCTTTTTTTGCAAAATGACCCGCAAAAATTGCCTTTATCCACTCTAGCTGATAAACTAATGGACCGAATTCCACAAAATTCGGTAGATGAGTCGCTTGTGGGTGAAACTGGTGCTGATTAGATTTTAGTATGATTCAGAAAAAAATAACTTGCTTTTTTTGCAAAATGGCCAGCAAAAATTTACAGAAACTAAAATAAAAAACTACGTATGCTCAAATATATCAATTAAATGCTTGTTTTATACGTAATGTTTAACGAGAAAAAGAATAAAACCAACCCCATTACACTAGGACTAGCCGTTCTCGAGATATTTTAGTTTCTTCGTATTTTCTCTACGCCATCTTTGAAAATAAGTCCAGTTACCAAATGAGAACGAAAATTGAAATAAAAGTGAATTAAATTTAATTAAAATACAGACAACGTGGATATAAGTCTGCAGGGAAAGACATGTGCTGCCCATATCAGATTGTTTACTTTCCCTTCAATACATGGTAATGTATAGGGAAAGTATTGGAATCATACCGAAAATCGCAACTCGAGTTTTCGACGGATCTACACGTTTCGAGACCTCTAAAATACGAAAAAAACTATTTTTAGCGTAACATCTGTGTGTGTGTCTGTGTATCTGTCTGTGTGCCTGTCTCTGTATCTGTGCAGATTTTGTATCCACTCTAACTAAAAAACTAACTGACCGAATTTCCTAAAATTTGGTAGGTAAGTCACGTGTGGGCGAATCTGGTGCTGATTAGTTTTGGGTACGATTCGAGATAAAAGAACCCGTCTTTTTTTGCGAAATGGTCCGCAAAAGTCTCTATTCACTCTAGCTGAAAAACTAGTAGACTGAATTTCACAAAATTCCGTAAATAAGTCGCTTGTGGTATACTCTGGTGCTGATTAGATTTTGGTACTCTTCGGAAAAAAATAATCTGCTTTTTTTTTGCAAAATGGCCCGCAAAAATCGTCAAAATCTAAAATAAAAAACTACGAATGATCCAATATATCCATTACATGCTTTTTTTTATACTTAATTTTTAACGAAGAAAAGAATAAGACCAAGCCTATTACACTAGGACTAGCCGTTCTCGAGATATTAATTTTTTTTTTCATATTTTCTCTATGCCACCTTTGAAAATAAGTCCAGTTACCAAATGAAAACGAAAATTGAATTAAAAGTGAATTAAATTCAATTAAAATAAAGAAAACGTTTATATAAATAAGTCTGCAGGGAAAGTCATGTGCTGATCTATTTTTAGTGTGACGTCTGTGTGTGTGTCTGCGCGTGTGCCTGTCTATGTGTCTGTCTGTCTGTGCAATATATGCATGCTAAAAGAACTAAAAGAACTAAAGGACCGAATTTCATAAAATTTGGTAGGTATGTCACTTGGGTGAGACCCTGGTGTAGATTAGTTTTTGGTAGGATTCGTAAAAACAGAACTCGCCTTTTTTTGCGAAATTACCCTTAAAAATTTCATGTATCCACTCTAGCTAAAAGCTATTTGACCAAATTTCACTAAAGTTGGTGGATAAGTTACTTGTAGGATACTCTGGTGCTGATGAGATTTTGGTTCGATTCGGGAAAGAACAATCTGCCTTTTTTTAGTAATTGGCTTGCAAAAGTTTCATGTATCCACCCTAGCTAAAATACTAATTGACTAAATTTCACAAAATTTGGTTGATAAGCTATTTGTGGGATTCTCTGGTGCTGATTAGATTTTGATTCGATTTGGAAAAGAACAACCTGCCGTTTTTGTGAAATGATCCGCGAAAATCGCCAAAATTTAAAAAAAGGCTAAGTAGTGTATGCTCAAATGTGTCAATTAAATTCTTATTTTATACGCAATTTTTGACGAGGAAAAGAATATTACACTCTCCATTATACTTTAGGACTAACCGTTCTCAAGATATTTGAGATTTCTTGCAAATAAAATTTTCTGATTGACCAAATTTGTCTAAGGGGATAGTATAAAAATTTAAAAAGTGTAACTTTTCGAAAATTAATGGAAGGACTATTTCATTAACGTAGCCTTATTTCCTACCCTTCTTTTAATATTTTTGCAACTATATTGCCCATTTATCTCCAACAGGTAAAGAATTAAAGCGCGTTTCAATCTTTTTGGACACCCTGTATACTAGCTTTCGTTAATATGGCCTAGTCGTTTGTGCCACATTTCCCAAAAAGTGTGTTCACTGCTTTGAAAATATAATTCTTATCCTTAATCGCTTTCAAATCAGCAATATAAAATTCAGATCATTCTGTACTTAAAATTGCATATTCCTATCTAAAACATGTCCTCCATATGCATCAAATAATGCATTCATATTATCATGTGTTAATTTTCGAACAGATATGAGATTACTTTTTATTTTGTGTACATAAAATTCAACCTTTAGTACTAATTCTGAATTAAAATGTTCATTTACTTCTCGTAATGTTACCCATCGTTTTGCTTGAGAAGATATCCTACTCTCGTCAGCTAACAAAATATTTCTTTTATCATCTTGTACTTAATTTAGGCAGTGAAATTTTTCAATCATGTGACTAGTTGCCCCACTATCTGATATCCATATGGCTTGTAATACACCTTATGTAGCTCTTAAAGCGCGATGCACATAATTTTTGGTTCCGAAAATCCTAGTTTGTTTGCTTGTTGAAATCAATAAAATTCAAGGAACTTGAATCGATTTCTGCCAACAATTCACGACTTTATGGCCTGACTTACTTCAAATATAGCATACAAATTTCCCATAATACGATCGAATCATTTGGTTCGTCATACGTTTTTGGACTTCTATATCTTCTGTTATTTTGTACTTTAAAACTGATGAGCTTGCTTTTTCATATTCCTTGAATCTTTCTTCGAGCAACTGTAAACTTCGATAAACATCATAAATAGTAGGAAGAAGTTATCAAATTGCATTGCGATTGAATAATACTTTGGCGGAAGTCCCTTGATCAACGTTCTTAGAAATTCTTCATCTCTATATTTGCACCCAGTATACTTGCATTTTCCAGCAATTTTTTGGGTCTTAACAAATAGTCATTCCAGTTTTCGGTCCTTTCCATCTGTAATCGGACACATTGGTTCTAGCTTCGAATCTTCTTCTTTTCAGGTCATCTTCGTACCAGTTGCTTAGGGAAGTCCAAATTCCTTTGGCAATATTACAAGTAAAAATCAAACATACCTGTATGTAATAATTCCTCTTGCTTGAGAATATTTTTTCTTCCAATCGGTTAGTTCTAGTTCCTTTACTGGCGGATTATCCGTTAGAGACAAGTCTAATCCTTTCCCCTCTAGTATACTCTTAATACAGTACTTCCAACTATTGAAGTTTTCCCGGTCAAATCAAGGAATTTCTTACATCGCCATCCTTTGCACAATAGCGCTTACTATGCACTTTTAATTTAGGGTTGAAACTGAGCCCATAACACGTTAGCATTTATCAATAACGCTCATTTGGACCGCATGAGGAGCAGGTTTAACAACATAAACTTCTTATTAACACCTAACTTAGGCTATATAATAAAATAAAAAACGTTAAGCCATACAACAATAATCAACCCTTCTACCTATACAAACTCTACACTCATATCCATCCATCCCATATCCTTCTTCTTTCTTCCGGATACCTCTTAGAGTTACGGCTCACCATTCCAGTTTTACGTTACAGTTAACTTACAGTTGACCTACAATTTGCTTAAGCAAAAGTATTTCCCAACAAATTTTAATTAGAAGTTTTCATCTTAAATTCCTGGCACGTATCCGTACTAGTATTAATTAAATGATCATTTATACGTAAATTTTAATGTCAAAGTTAATAAGATGATTATTTCATACGTAAATTTTAATGACAAAGTTAATGAGTATTTCATACGTAAATTTTAATGACAAAGTTAATAAGATTATTATTTCATACGTAAATTTTAATGACAAAGTTAATGAGTATTTCATACGTAAATTTTAATGACAAAGTTAATAAGATTATTATTTCATACGTAAATTTTAATGACAAAGTTAATGAGTATTTCATACGTAAATTTTAATGACAAAGTTAATAAGATTATGATTTCATACGTAAATTTTAATGACAAAGTTAATAAGATCAACCCCTTTACTTTGGGAAAAATCCTTCGTGGGATGTATTGATTTTCATGGAATTTTGACGTGCTGGTGACGTTTTAAAATATGCCATCGCCAAGTGAAAAAGAACATATTTCCAAACTCCCATTGGATATAATTTATTATTTTGTGTTATGAAACTTACATAGGTGTATTGCGGAGTATATGAAAAAAAAATAAATAAGAACGTCTGTGGAAAGTCATATAATGCCCACATCAGTTTTTTTCTTACGAAATTATAAAGAGTTCAGATTTCAACTGTTTCAAAATCCGTCATTGTGAAGTGATTGAAATATTTATTCATTTCTTTTGACGGATAAATGCTCTGGAGTAGAAAAGGAAAGAACTTATTTCTGGAAAAGTGCCGAAATGTTTCAAAGCATCCAGGACGAAATGGGTTGCAATGCGTTTGATGGCCTGACACTAGAAAGTTGACAGCTTCCATTCAGATCGTCAAGATGGCTTAGAGATGATCAAAAATGCACTGAAAGCGCGATTTCTCTTGGCACATGCATTTCGGCTCGCGGGTGTCATTTTGAAGTCAGTTTTATATCGGAAGGTAACGTGAAATTGCGATTGGTGCTTCAAGTTTTACAATAACTTATTCAGTGTATATCATCCAATTTTTCTTCAGATCAGTTAATTTGAAATGTTAATTATATAATGCAAAGATTGTCTTGCAAAGAGAGACACCTAGATGTTTTTTGATTTAATAATAGGAACCTATACATATTTGTAGCCTTTCCAAGGGTATTTCAAATATGCAAGTAGCTTTTACAAATGGACTTTGTTATGGGAGCTAAGAGTCCTTAAAAGTTTCCGTTTGTTGTACAATAAATTTCAAAATGCTTCGTGTCGTAGCGGCTTAGTGCAGCGATAGCGTTTCCACATCGCATGCAATAGTTCGTGAGTTCACATTCGCGCGCAGAATCTTTAAAAGCCATAGCAATGACCAATGATCTTATTCGCCAAACACTAAACAACGCAATACTAATAAATATTGTACGACAGTAAACAACGCAATACTAATAAATATTGACGTGTAGAAACTGTTGGGATTAACATCTAACTTTTCACCATTCATTAATTGCACTCAAACCTCGGGTGAATGATATAGAACAGCAGACTACATCACAATAATCTGGCTAAACTTGTATATATATGCCGTAAAGATCCATACATTTGCTCACGCTGACATGAAGAAAAACGCTTTGAAATTTATTGTACGATAATACTGAAACTTTATATGGATTTTAGATTTCTTAACAGGGTTCGTTTGAAAAAGTTACTTGCATATTTGAAATACTTTTGATAAGAGCTACAAATAGGCATAGGTCTTGATTCTTAAATCGAAAAACAACTAGGTTCCTCTCCTCGTAAGTATGCATTTCTTCTTTATAACTACACCAATTATTAACTTCACTTTACATCTCTTTGTATTTTCAACATATTTGACGGGCTCGTACTCGGCTCCCAGAATATGGAGAGAGCTGAGACTCGACACATAGTTTCATATCACGTAACAGTTTCATCTATCATATTTTTACATCATTGCGTTGCGTCGTTACGTCATTTACGAACGTTAGGACTTCTTGCTCTGTTCATGCATTTTCTTTGCATTTAGTATCATATATATACTGTAGTGTATATATATGTACTGCATGTATATGTAGTGTGTATATTAGATGAAATATTCTCCTGGACCTAATGCGTCGATTCATAAATAATACCACATAAATTTGTCCGTTAATTAAGTCAAAAAAAAATTAATAAGAGGGCGAGTGAGGGAGGAAAAACTAAACCTAGAAAGAAAAACTAAAAAGAAAAAAATAAATTATGAGAAAAAACAAGTTTTTCAATTTCCTCCCCTACACAACAGTGGCACATGGGAAAGCAGAAAATAAATTTTAATCACACACGGAATTTAATCAAATTGAAGGTATCGACAAATCCAATCCAAAACAATACTATAAATCTTATCATTACCCAAATTTGATATCCCTAAAAAACAGTATTGTAAACAAAGTTCTCCAAGTAATGCAAAATTCGGTAAAACATCAGTAAAAAAAAAGAGAATTAAAATTATTATTTTAGCGACAAGTACGATTTCATCCAGGTGGAAACGTACCATGATCGCTTCCCATATATAGCTCGAATATGTCGAAAGAAATCCAGGAAAGGTTCCGTAGCTTGGCATCCTGTCTCGTTCATAAATCAAATGTGCATAAAGTTAAGTTATAGTGCTCAAGTATTTCGCGTACAGTGAAATCTAAGATCCTGACAAAGCGCGAAGGTAGTACATGCTTACCACCATATGAAGGTTTCTTTATAAATCTCTTGTTTGGTATATTTTAACTTTCCCTGCAATACATTGTAATGTACAGGGAAAGTATTGGAATCATACAGTAAATCGCAACTCCAGTTTTTGACGGATCTACACGTTTTGGGACCTCTAGAGTACGAAAAATATATTTTTAGCGTGACGTCTGTGTGTGTGTCTGTCTGTGCAATGTATGTACCTTCGAGGAGTAATCAAGTAGAGAAAGCCTCGGCAACCCTAACGAAAGACCGAAACCGTTGTCATGTGACTTAGGGGACTCTTCCCGCCTTGAGCGTTCCATTTCCCCTGTAGTTCAATGGGAGAAGGTGAATGGCAAAGCGCCTTGAAAGAAAAAATATATATATTTAATTATTTCTGCTCCCCTTAAACTTTGGAGGATAAAAAAAAATTGTAAGAGATATCGCTGAGCTTCGTGAAGAAATTATTCCATCAATGTATTTATAAAAAAATATTCATCAAAACATCTTAAACTGCATATTACTACATTTTGGCTATATTTGGCGATTTTGAAAAAATGAAACTGCGAGATCGCGCTCGCGCTCTTTGGATGTGTGCAAGAAATAGTTTGTACTTCCTAAGATACAATTTTGAGATTGCTATTCGGAGTATTTTTTACATCCCGGGATATCCTGGCCGTCCAAATGGTTGCTCAAGTCTTCGGATGAGTCGGACGGTCTGGGTCTTCAACATCCCGGGATATCAGAAATTCAATTTTTTTAATTTCGGTATCGCGGGATTAAAAATATCCTTTTACTTCATTTTATAGATAAAGAAGATATATTTTAATTATCGAACCTGGCTGGCGCCGGTGTTTACAACAACTTGAACTTTTAGGTCAAATACAATAAACTTGAGTGTCCCAGGCCAAAGGGGGCTGAAAGGGGCCTTGATAAATGTCAAGTGATGCCATTGGGTTCAGAAGAACCAATGAGCAGCTAGGAAAAGAAGGGTGGAGCTACCTCCCCCCCCCCCCCGCCGAAGGAACCAAGTCACTTCGATACAAAATGTTAGCGAACGAACTCGGATCCAGAATGTGGTTGCAGTGACTATGATACAAAATGTGGTAGAAGGAACTGAGATACGAAATGTTGCAGAAGCAAGTCTGACACGAGATGTGTTGTTGAAAAAAGTTTCATTCGAGGTGTTGGTGCAGCAGGTTTTGCATTTGACTATAAGTACGAGATGCAAGCCACACACGAAAGAGTTGTGGCAGTACGGTCAGCAATAAGACGGATGCAAGACTCAGTGCGATGAGCCGAAGATTAAACTGTAAGGTATGTGCTCATTTCCCCAGGTCATAGAAATTATAGAAAGCTAATATTGCTGGTCATATCTCCCCTAGCTAAAATATTAAATGAAAATTGATAATAATTGAAAGTTGATATTGTTGAAAATTAGTGCTTTTGATGAATTGATGTTGTTAATAAATGATATTGTTTAAGTTTTAAATAGGCTAGTCTCTTATAATGATTAATGAATTCTTTTCAGGACTTACACAAAAGGTAAAAATAATTGGAGGGTTATTGCGGCACAACAACGAGCGATGTACGTTTAAATGTTAATTCCACGTTATGAGTTCAACGGCCATATAATTAATGTTAATTTTAATGTTAATTGAAACTCCAAGTGTCATCATCTTCTTTTCCACGTCCCACAGTAATAAACACTGATATACTTATAAAGAGCATTAGACAATAGTTAACCGTCTGAAATAATACACCTGTAATTAGGCAAAACCATATATTTAAAAAATCTAGTACAATAAATGTATATGTGTACTTTGACATATGTACTGGAAAATGTAACTGATTGATATCGATCAAATTGCATATAAAATTTATAAATAAAAGCATCCTAAGCTAATAACTGCATTGCATTTGCATACTGTATAAATTTTATTCTAAAAGAAGTTGGTATGCAGTACGTCGCTGACTTCCCTCGCATTTTGACGTCTCTATGGAAACAAATTATAGTTTTCAAATCGCAGTTGAGGCATATCGCATTGCCGTAAAAGTCATAAAATAACTTATATCAAGTTATTTTAATATATTTTTATTTGGGGTCTGAATCGAAAATAGAAAGAAAAATAAGTGGTAGGGAAAGTAGGATTTAAGACCTCATTAACACAACTAAAACACTCTCCGCAAGATGTTTGAGTTGTGTGCATATATATATGTATGTGTGTGTGTGCATACGGTCCTTGTGATATGAATGTTTGGTACGTTCGAATAAAATGTGTTACAAATGTGTATTTTGTGTGTCTTTTCAGCATATTTTCTGTTGTATTTTTTTTTTCGCGTAATCCCTTTCCCCATGTCTTGAATAGTAGGTTCAACAATTTTGGAGCCTTTACACTGAGTAGTTCGATGTATAGAGAGCTCAGAATAGGGGTGTTTTAATTCTGACCACCCGGTATACAATGTATATGGGATTGTTTGTGTGTGTGCTTATATGTATGAGTTCCTGCGTGTGTGCTTATATGTATGCCTTGTATGTGTGCGTATATGTGTATGTGTTCTTGTGTGTATGCCTATATGCAAATGAGTTTGTTTGTTTGAATGCATATTTGTATATGTATTTGCATGTAAAGTTTGGGTAAGATAACTTATGAACGCATGTACGTACCGGCTTGATATTTCATATGTGGATACATTATGTTAAATAATTGAAGGAGTTGGCATTTGTTTCGTATAAATTCCAAGATTAAAACACAAAATATTAGAAGTTTTAAATTTTTGTAGCATTATTTATTTTGGTAAGCAATGGTATGACAGTTGAGTTTAAGAGGGAAAATGATTGTTTGAACTGTGGTTGAAATAATGGTATTACTGGTAATTGGTAACTAAAGACATAAGTAAATAAAAGCATTTCGTATACTGTACAGCTTATTATGAAACAAGAAGTATGCGGAAGGAACGTTGTTGTTCTAACGACTTTCCTCGCATTTTGATGTTACTATATGTATACAATTGTTTTAAATTCGTAGTTTAGACATAGGGCATTGCTGTTAAGGTCATTATTGAATAACTCATATCAAGTTATATTAATGTTTTATTTGATGTGTATCGGCAAAAAAAAGGAAAAATAAGGGATAGGAAAAGTATGTCTTAAGACCTCATGAACAAAGTTCAAATATTCTCCGCAATATGTATGTATTGTGCGCATATATGTACGTGTGTTTCTGTGTATGCGCGTATGTATGTGTTTGTGTGTGCGTATATATATGTGTGTTTGTCTATGTGTGTGCATATATGCATATTTCCTTGTCTATGCGTGTGCGTATATGTACTTGTATGTGTGCGTATATGTATTTGACTCTGTTCGTGTGTAATATGAATATGTATTTGCCTGTGAAATGTGGGTAAGATAATTTACGAGCGCATGTATGTATCGTCATGAAATTTCATGTGCGGACACATTATGTTGTTGTTGTTGAAACCCAGACCGTCCGACCTACCAGAAAGGTGTAAGGTAACTGTTTGGACGGTCGGGAAGTGCCACCCAATTTAGACCGGAACCCAGTGGGGGGGGGACATCCACAGGGACCGTACCCTCCTTCCCCTACCACCAACCTCTCGGGAGGACTTTCGGACCCACATGTTTAACGTGATCGTACTCCGCATGAACACGGCGGCAGTTTTGGCAGTGGCTGGAATCGAACCCGGGCCTACCGAGTGCAACTCCAGCGCGCTAACCAATGGGCTACCGCGCCCCGGATACATTATGTCGAAAACCCAGACCATCCGACTCGTCAATCTCCCGGATACATTATGTTGAAGACCCAGACCGTCCGACTCGTCCTGAGGACTAAGAGCAGCTATTTGGACGGCCGGCGGATACATTATGTAAAATAACTGAAAGGAATCCTCTAAATTTTTTATATAGTACAGCTTCTCATTACATAGGATAGATCAGTATTAGTGGTATACTATGCCTTCTTATATTTTTAAAAGTAGATGTATTGTAAAACTAAAATAACATCATAACAACTAGTACATGAGGCAGGGGTTCATGTCATTTCTTTGACTTTTGATGGCACGAGTACTAATATATGTACTGCACAGGAACTGGGATGTAATATACTTTTAAAATAGAAAATGTTTAGCAATTTATAGAAGTATGTTTACAGTAACGATTTGCTCAAATCTATATAAATAAAATTGAAAATCTATCTGTTTGTCTGTCTGTCTATCTGTCTGTCTGTCTGTTTGTCCCATCATCACGGGAGAATGGTTGAACCGAATTTGATGAAATTTTGTGGATGCCTGTAAATAGCCCCACTTAAAATTTAGTCCATCTTTGCAGTTTTTACGACCAGTGGTTCTCGAGATATTAGTAAAAGACGAAACTTTTTTTTGTCTCATCATCACGGGAGAACGGCTGAACCGAATTTAATGAAATTTTGTTGATAGCCTTGAAATAGACCCCCCCCCCTCGACATAAATTTAGTCCTAGTTTCGAAGACCAGGGGTTGTCGAGATATTAATGAAAAACGAAACTTTTTCCTAGGAGTTCTACTCTCTAACTCCGTGGTTTATCCAAACGAAAAGGTTGAAAATCGTTTGAAAGTGAATTAAAACTTTATCTCTGAGTTTGGTGGGGGATTTTTTGCGCTAATTAGTCACTTTCTGAAGATATGGATTGTTTGAAACTTGAATTTAGATGGAAAATCTATCTCCATGGTTTCTTTTTCACAAACTTTTACTCAACAATGAAAAGAAAGAATTTAAAGAAATCAAAATGGTTATTTAATTTCGCAGTTTATGAGGAAGATTCTATCTTATATCATATTGCTCAGAAACGCAATCAAATTAAATATGTCTGTTAATTTTAATTATTATTTTTTCGATTTGAATAATAAATAAATGGATAAAAAATATATTTTTGAAAAGAAACGGTTAAATTTTTCTTTGAATTATATTAGTTTCAGACTGCGTACATCACTTTCATTTATTTTGGCAAAGAGTTTTTAAGTTTTCATATTGTGTTTAACTAATAAACTCATATATTGTGTTTACCCAATAAATTCATTTATCCGATTGTTGAAACAGAAAAAGAGTAGAACGGGTATATCTTCTAATACAATTTTAGTGTTTTAATTTAGTACATACAAACGAAATCAGGATGTTTTATTCTTCAGATCTGCAAATTTAGAGTTACGAATTTGGCGGAATATCGCTAACTTGGCAACTTTTCTTAAAAACTTTTTAAAACGACGCAAATCAATGAAAATAAATTTGTTTTTTTAGAAGAGAGTACTGAAATGCTGTTTCGGTAGAATTTGTCAATCAGTCCATCCATCCTACTTAGCGAATTTTTAAAATATCACCAAATTGATAAAAATATTTGTAAATCCATAAAAATATCATGAAATTGATAAAATTGAGCTTAATAAATGAAATTAATTGTGTTTTGTTAGGAGATAGTATTATGGTAATGTTTCGTCAATTTATCGCAAAATGGGATTATCCGTTCTACAGTCCCACTTTGCGAAAAATTTGGCGATTTTTTAAATTATTGCTAAATTGACGAAAATGTCGCCAAACCTTCCATGGAGATCGCATTATTCAGACGATATGATACCCATCAATTTATTTGAAGCAAATGATATCATGTCGTTTAGCAACGGATGTAAATCCAATGTGTTATGCGGCATACGATTTTTATTAAATCTTTTCCGATTTGAATAATAAAGATTTGTATATAAAATAATTTCATTGACATTGCATTTTTGACTGGATAATATCAATTACGGTCTTAAGTTTTAAACATTATTATTATTGATATTTTCGGGGATTATTGATTCAAGGATTATTGTTATTTTCAAGTTATTATGCCATTGTTTTATTATGACAAAAATTGTTTAAACTCATATATTATACGTTGTACGAGTAATCTTCTACAAATGCACTGGTATATCTCCTAATCTACGAGAATATAAGTAGTACGGGTATATTGGCATATATTTTTATATATATTGGCATATATTGGAATCAATTACGACCTTCTGGTATAAAGATTACAGGGATTATTGATATTTTCAATTTATTACGTCATCTGTTTTATTTTGGCAAAGATTTTTGAGACTCATATTGTAACACGGGTTATCTTCTACTAACACACTGACATATTTTCTAATCTGCGACAATATAAGTAGTACGGTGATATATATATATATTTGGAAATATTTGGATATATATATATATATATTTCCCATATAATTTTAGCATTTTTATTCTGGCATATATTGGAGTCAATTACGGGTTTATTGATATTTTCAATTTATACATGTACTAATACAGTTTATATCTTCTAATATTCGCATATATAATTAGTACGGTCCCATACAATTTTAATGCTTTCATTTTGCCTATATTGATTCAATCCTTTTTTATTTGTAAATTTGCTTACAAAAGGTGCCAGGATGTTTTATTCTTCAGATCTGCCCGTGAAGATAATTTTGTATAGCGAGAACAAAGATTCTTTAACTTCTTTTTAGGAGCATTGTATTAAATATTTTAACAGAATATTTTGATTAAAAATATCATTTAGTATACTATAGAAATTTATACATGATTGTGAATTTTAAGTTTCTTTATATTATATACTCCGTACGAAGAACGGGTATGCTTTTAGTATTACATATATCTATTTAATAAAATTGACAAAATGTTATCTATAGATATAATTTATGTTTTAGCATAAAAAACTGAAATATTAATTAAAAATAATTTGCAATGACTATTTGAAAAACAAAGCTAAAACAGTCGTAACAAAATTTGAAAATAAATGTGTAAGAAAAGAAAGTGTTGCTCAGTCTTATTCCATGCATTTTGATCTGTATATTTTAGAGATTTAAAAATACATAGATTAAAATTCTTAAAAAGGAAAGTTGTGTATAACAATGAAAAAACTACCACAATGGCACACTTTTACAATTTTCTGGAACTGCTATAACGCGCCGTTCTAGCGCGACCATTACAAATCTGGTGCTCATTTGTAGAAGCGAAGGGGGACATATCGGCCATGCTTTTAAGATGGCTAAAGAAAGGAAAGGCTACTTCTAGTGATTCTAGATCTTTGGTATGTACCCACTCTAACTGAAAAACTAATTGAACGAATTTCATCAAATTTGGATGGCAAGTCCCTTTTGGATAAACCTGACACTGATTAGATTTTGATACGATTCGGGATAAAAGAACATGTCTTTTTTGCGAAATAGCCCGCAAGCATTGAGAAAGCCAATTAAGGTCTAATTGAGAAAGCCAATTATAAAGCAGAATGAAGCCCAGAAACAGCCAGGCATTCCAAAACATAGACTTGACACACAAGTTTGAAGTTTTCCTAAACACGTTAGGAACATCCCAACAAGGTTACATGATTTCGAACAAAATTAAACGAATCTCAGCAAGACGCAAACAAGTCCTTCCGAGAGGTTGGTGGTAGGGGAAGGAGGGTACGGTCCCTGTGGATGCCTCCCCCACTGGGTTCCGGTCTAAATTGGGTGGCACTTCCCGGCCGTCCATACAGTTACCTTACACCTTTCTGGTAGGTCGGACGGTCTGGGTCTCAACATCAACAACACAAGAGTCCCAAAGGGTAAGAAATATGCAAAAATGGAACAAATATAAAGAAAAGTGAAAAGAAATGCATAAAATATTGTTTAGTTTACCAAGTGGAAGAAGTGTTTATTAAGTATAAATTATTATTTCCAATGTTAATAACATTAATGATTAAAAGAATAAAAAATAAAAATCTATATAAATAAAAATGAAAATCTGTCTGTCTGTCTGTCTATCTGTCTGTCTGTCTGTCTGTCTGTCTGTCTGTCTGTTTGTCACACCATCACGGGAGAACGGCTGAACCGAATTTGATGAAATTTTGTGGGTAGCCCAGAAATAGCCCCACTTAAAATTATATCCGTGTTTTGAGTTTCTACGACCAGTGGTTCTCGAGATATTAGTAAAAAACGAAATTTTCGTTTGTCTCATCATCACGGAAAAACGGCTGAACCGAATTTAATGAAATTTGGTGAATAGCCTTGAAATATCCCCCCATAACTTTTGTCCAAGTTTCGAGTTTCTAAGACCTGGGGTTGTCGAGATATTAATGAAAAACGGAACTTTTTCCTAGGAGTTCTACTCCCTAACTCCGTGGTTTATCCAAACGAAAAGCTTGAAAATCGTTTGAAAGTGAATTAAAATTTAATCTCTGAGTTTGATGGGAGATTTTTCGCGCTAATTAGTCACTTTCTGAAAACATGAATTGTTTGAAACATGATTTAAAGGGGAAATCTATCTCCATGGTTCATGGTTTATTTAAAACAAGCTTTTACGGAACAATGAGAAGTATAGAGAAATCAAAATCGTTATTTAATTTCGCAGTTTATGTTATAAGACATGACATATTTAACATGTTATAAGATTCTATCTTATATCATGTTACTCAGAAACGCAATTAAATTAAATCTGTCTGTTAATTTTAATTATTTTTTCGATTTGAATAATAAATAAATGGATATAAAAATATATTTTAGAAAAGAACGATTTGATTTTTCTTATAGCATTTTTGACTGGATAATATCAAGTACGGTCTTCAGGTTTAAAAATTATTATTATTTATATTTTCGGGGATTATTGATTCAAGGATTATTGGTATTTTTAAGTTATTATGCAATTATTTTATTATGACAAAAATTGTTTAAACTCATATATTGTATGTTGTACGAATCTTCAACAAATACACGTGTATATCTTTTAATCTACGAGAATATAAGTAGTACAGGTATATTGACATATGTTTTGATATATATTGGCATATATTGGAATCAATTACGACCTTCTGGTATAAAGAGTACGGATATTATTGATGTTTTCAATTTATTACGTCATCTCTTTAATTTTGGCAAATATTTTTGAGACGCATATTGTAATACGGGTAATCTTCTACTAACACATTGGCATATTTTCTGATCTGCGACAATATAATTAGTACGGGGTTGCATATATTCATTCAATTCCTATTTTTTCTTCTGTAAATTTGCTTACAAAAGGGGGCAGGATGTTTTATTCTTCAGATCTGATCGTGAAGATAATTTTGCATAGTGAGAACATATATTCTTAAACTTCTCTTTAGGAGCAATAAGTTTAATATTTTAACAGAATTTGCACATGATTGCGAAATTTAAGTTTCTTTAAATTATACACTCCGTACGAATAACGGGTGTGCTGTTAGTGGTTAATAAATTTTAACATTTTAGGAGGATATATCATGTTGCTCGGCATCGCAATTAAATTAAATGTGTTTGTTAATGTTTTTATTATTTTTTTCGATTTAAATAATAAATAAATGGATAAATGGATATAAAAGTATATCTTATGAATGGACGGTTTGATTTTTCTTTTAATTATATTAATTGCTGACTGCGTACATCAACTTCATCTATTTTGGCAAAGAGTTTTCAAGCTTATATCGTATTTAACTACTAAACTCATATATTGTGTTTAGCCAATAAATTCATATAGCCGATTGTTGAAACAGAAAAAGAGTAGAGCGGGTATATCTTCTAATACAATTGTAGTGTTTTCATTTAGTATATTGAAACGGGATAAGAATGTTTCATTCAGATCTGCAAATTCAAAGCTACGAATTTAGAGGGATATCGCTAATTTGACAACTTTTCTTAAACTTTGCCAAATTGACGGAAATGTCGCCAAATTGATATAAACGACACACAAACAGCTGCCATAAACCTTCGGGTTGGTCGTGTGGCTTGGGTCTTCTATATATCAATGAAATTTTTTTTGTTTTGTTAGAAGAGAGTACTGAAATGATGTTTGGTTAGCATTTATCTGTCAGACCAACCATCCTACTTAGTAATACATTTAGCGAATTTTTAAAATGTCACCAAATTGATAAAAATGTTTTCAAATCTATAAAAATATCTTGAAATTGATAAAATTGCGCTACATAAATGATATTAATTGTTTTTTGTTAGGGGATAGTATTGTGATGATATTTCGTCAATTTGTCGCAAAGTGGAACTGTCAGTTCTACAGTCCCACTTGGCGATAAATTTGGCGATTTTTTAAAATGTCGCTAATTTGACGAAACTGTCGCCAAATGTTCCATAGAAATATAACTATTTAGACGATATTTTTTCTACCAATTTATTTGAAGCAAATGATATCATGTCGCTTAGCAACGGATTTAAATCCAATGTGTTTATGCGGCAGACGATTTTTATTAAATTCTTTCCGATTTGAATAATGAAGATATGTATATAAAATAAATTTCATTGCCGTTTCATTTTGGACTGGATAATATCAATTATACTCTTCAAGTTTAAACATTATTATTATTGATATTTTCCGGAATTATTGATTCAGGGATTATTGATATTTTTAATTATTACGCCATTGTTTTATTGCGGCAAAAATTGCTGACACACGCATATTGTACGTTGTACGAGTAATCTTCTAGGAATGCACGGGTATATCTTCTAACCTACGAGAATATAAGTAGTACAGGTATATTGGCATATATTTTGACATATATTGGCATATATATTGGAATCAAGTACAGTTTTCTGGTATGAAGATTAAGGGGATTAATTATATATTCAATTTATTACGTCGTCTGTTGTATTTTACCAAAAAACATTTGAGACTCATATTGCAAAACGGGTAATCTTCTACTAATAATCGGACATTATAAGTAGTACGTGTATATCTCCCCATATAATTTTAGCATTTTAATTTTGACATATATTGGAATAAATGACTGTCTTCAGATTTAAAGATTACGGGTTTATTGGTATTTTCAATTTATACATGTAATCTACTAATACAGGTTATATTTTCTAATATTCGCGTATATAATTAGTACGGGTCCCATACAATTTTAACGCTTTTATTTTGCATATATTGATTCAATTCCATATTTTTTTTTTTATATTTGCTTACATAAGGGGTCCAAGATGTTTTATTCTTTAGATATGTCCATGAAGATAATTTTATATAGCGAGAACAGAGATTCTTAAACTTCTTTTTAGGAGCATTATATTAAATATTTTAACAGAATATTTTGATTAAACATGTCATTTAGTCTATATAAATAAAAATGAAAATCTGTCTGTCTGTCTGTCTGTCTGTCTGTCTGTCTGTCTGTCTGTCTGTTTGTCACACCATCACGGGAGAACGGCTGAACCGAATTTGATGAAATTTTGTGGGTAGCCCAGAAATAGCCCCACTTAAAATTATATCCGTGTTTTGAGTTTCTATGACCAGTGGTTCTCGAGATATTAGTAAAAAACGAAATTTTCGTTTGTCTCATCATCACGGAAAAACGGCTGAACCGAATTTAATGAAATTTGGTGAATAGCCTTGAAATATCCCCCCATAAATTTTGTCCAAGTTTCGAGTTTCTAAGACCTGGGATTGTCGAGATATTAATGAAAAACGGAACTTTTCCCTAGGAGTTCTACTCCCTAACTCCGTGGTTTATCCAAACGAAAAGCTTGAAAATCGTTTGAAAGTGAATTAAAATTTAATCTCTGAGTTTGATGGGAGATTTTTTGCGTTAATTAGTCACTTTCTGAAAACATGAATTGTTTGAAACATGATTTAAAGGGGAAATCTATCTCCATGGTTCATGGGTTATTTAAAACAAGCTTTTACGGAACAATGAGAAGTATAGAGAAATCAAAATCGTTATTTAATTTCGCAGTTTATATTATAAGACATGACATATTTAACATGTTATAAGATTCTATCTTATATCATGTTACTCAGAAACGCAATTAAATTAAATCTGTCTGTTAATTTTAATAATTATTTTTTCGATTTGAATAATAAATAAATGGATATAAAAATATATTTTAGAAAAGAACGATTTGATTTTTCTTATAGCATTTTTGACTGGATAATATCAATTACGGTCTTCAGGTTTAAAAATTATTATTATTTATATTTTCGGGGATTATTGATTCAAAGATTATTGATATTTTCAAGTTATTATGCAATTATTTTATTATGACAAAAATTGTTTAAACTCATATATTGTATGTTGTACGAATCTTCTACAAATACACGTGTATATCTTTTAATCTACGAGAATATAAGTAATACAGGTATATTGACATATGTTTTGATATATATTGGCGTATATTGGAATCAATTACGACCTTCTGGTATAAAGAGTACGGATATTATTGATGTTTTCAATTTATTACGTCATCTCTTTTATTTTGGCAAATATGTTTGAGACGCATATTGTAATACGGGTAATCTTCTACTAACACATTGGCATATTTTCTGATCTGCGACAATATAATTAGTACGGGGTTGCATATATTCATTCAATTCCTATTTTTTCTTCTGTAAATTTGCTTACAAAAGGGGGCAGGATGTTTTATTCTTCAGATCTGATCGTGAAGATAATTTTGCATAGTGAGAACATATATTCTTAAAATTCTCTTTTGGAGCAATAAATTTAATATTTTAACAGAATTTGCACATGATTGCGAACTTTAAGTTTCTTTAAATTATACACTCCGTACGAATAACGGGTGTGCTGTTAGTGGTTAATAAATTTTAACATTTTAGGAGGATATATCATGTGGCTCGGCATCGCAATTAAATTAAATGTGTTTGTTAATGTTTTTATTATATTTTTTTCGATTTAAATAATAAATAAATGGATAAATGGATATAAAAGTATATCTTATAAATAGCCGGTTTGATTTTTCTTTTAATTATATTAATTGCTGACTGCGTACATCAATTTCATTTATTTTGGCAAAGAGTTTTCAAGCTTATATCGTATTTAGCTACTAAACTCATATATTGTGTTTAGCCAATAAATTCATATAGCCGATTGTTGAAACAGAAAAAGAGTAGAGCGGGTATATCTTCTAATACAATTGTAGTGTTTTCATTTAGTATATTGAAACGGGATAAGAATGTTTCATTCAGATCTGCAAATTCAAAGCTACGAATTTGGAGGGATATCGCTAATTTGACAACTTTTCTTAAACTTTGCCAAATTGACGGAAATGTCGCCAAATTGATATAAACGACACACAAACAGCTGCCATAAACCTTCGGGTTGGTCGTGTGGCTTGGGTCTTCTACATATCAATGAAATTTTTTTTTTGTTTTGTTAGAAGAGAGTACTGAAATGATGTTTGGTTAGCATTTATCTGTCAGACCAACCATCCTACTTAGTAATACATTTAGCGAATTTTTAAAATGTCACCAAATTGATAAAAATGTTTTCAAATCTATAAAAATATCTTAAAATTGATAAAATTGCGCTACATAAATGATATTAATTGTTTTTTGTTAGGGGATAGTATTGTGATGATATTTCGTCAATTTGTCGCAAAGTGGAACTGTCAGTTCTATAGTCCCACTTGGCGATAAATTTGGCGATTTTTTAAAATGTCGCTAATTTGACGAAACTGTCGCCAAATGTTCAATAGAAATATAACTATTTAGACGATATTTTTTCTACCTATTTATTTGAAGCAAATGATATCATGTCGCTTAGCAACGGATTTAAATCCAATGTGTTTATGCGGCAGACGATTTTTATTAAATCCTTTCCGATTTGAATAATGAAGATATGTATATAAAATAAATGTCATTGCCATTTCATTTTGGACTGGATAATATCAATTATACTCTTCAGGATTAAACATTATTATTATTGATATTTTCCGGAGTTATTGATTCAGGGATTATTGATATTTTTAAGTTATTACGCCATTGTTTTATTGCGGCAAAAATTGCTGACACACACATATTGTACGTTGTACCAGTAATCTTCTAGGAATGCACGGGTATATCTTCTAACCTACGAGAATATAAGTAGTACAGGTATATTGGAATATATTTTGACATATATTGGCATATATATTGGAATCAAGTACAGTCTTCTGGTATGAAGATTAAGGGGATTAATTATATATTCAATTTATTACGTCGTCTGTTGTATTTTACCAAAAAACATTTGTGACTCATATTGCAAAACGGGTAATCTTCTACTAATAATCGGACATTATAAGTAGTACGTGTATATCTTCCCATATAATTTTAGCACTTTAATTTTGACATATATTGGAATAAATGACTGTCTTCAGATTTAAAGATTACGGGTTTATTGGTATTTTCAATTTATACATGTAATCTACTAATACAGGTTATATTGTCTAATATTCGCGTATATAATTAGTACGGGTCCCATACAATTTTAACGCTTTTATTTTGCATATATTGATTCAATTCCATATTTTTTTTTATTTTTGCTTACATAAGGGGTCCAAGATGTTTTATTCTTCAGATATGTCCATGAAGATAATTTTATATAGCGAGAACAGAGATTCTTAAACTTCTTTTTAGGAGCATTATATTAAATATTTTAACAGAATATTTTGATTAAACATGTCATTTAGTATACTATAAGAATTTGGGCATGATTATGAATTTCAAGTTTCTTTATATTATATACTCCGTACGAAGAACGGGTATGCTGCTAGTTATCTATATAAATAAAATTGAAAATCTGTCTGTCTGTTTGTCCCATCATCACGGGAGAACGGCTAAACCGAATTTGATGAAATTTTGTGGGTAGCCTAGAAATAGCCCCACTTAAAATTTAGTCTATGTTTGAAATTTCTACGACCAGTGGTTCTCGAGATATTTGTAAAAAACGAAACTTTCGTTTATCTCATCATCACGAGAGAACGGCTGAACCGAATTTAATGAAATTTTGTGGGTGCCCTTGAAATAGCCCCCCATAAATTTTGCCCAAGTTTCGAGTTTCTAAGACCAGGGGTTGTCGAGATATTAATGAAAAACGGAACTTTTTTTATATGAGTTCTACTCTCCAACTCCGTGGTTTATCCAAAGGCAAAGGATAAAAATCGTTTGTTTAAAACGTCAAAGGGAATTAAAACTTTATTTTTGAGTTTGATGCAGGATTTTTGCATTAAATAGTCACTATCTGAAAGCATGAATTGTTTGAAACATGAATTTAAATGGAAAAATCTACCTCCATGTTTTGTATTTCACAAGCTTTTACTCAACGATTAGAAGTATAAAGATTTTAAAATGGTTATTTAATTTCGCATTTTATGAGGAAGATTCTATCTTATATCGTGTTGCTCGGCCAAGGAATGAAATTAAATATGTTTGCTAATGATTATTATTAATTTTTCGATTTGAATATTAAATAAATGGGTATTAAAATATATCTTATAAATGAACGATTTGATTTTTTTTAATTATATTAATTGCGAACTGAATACACCACTTTCATTTATTTTAGCAAAGAGGTTTTAAGCTTATATATTGTGTGTAGCTAATAAACTCATATTTTGTTTTCCCAATAAATTCATTTATCCAATTGTTTAAACAGGAAAAGAGTAGAATGGGTATATCTTCTATCAATATTTTAGTGTTTTCATTTAGTATATACAAACTGGATCACGATATTTTATTCAGATCTGCGAATTTAGAGTTACGAATTTGGCTGGATATCGCTAACTTGGCAAATTTCTTAAAAGTTACCAAATTGATTGAAATGTCCCCAAATTGATAAAAATGACGTAAATCAATGAAATTTATTTTGTTTTCTTAAAAGAAAGTACTGAAATGGTGTTTCGTTAGCATTTGTCTGTCAGTCCAACCGCCCTACTTAGTAACACATTTAGCAAATTTTTAAAATGTCACCAAATTGATAAAAATATTTATAAATCCATAAACATAATTTGAAATTGATAAATTGCCTTAAATAAACGAAATTGTGTTTTTTTAGGGGATAATATTTTGATGATGGTTCTTCAATTTATCGCCAAGTGGGACTGTCAGTTCTACAGTCCCACTTGGCGATAAATTTGGCGATTTTTTAAAATGTCACCAAATTGATAAAAATATTTATAAATCCATAAAAATATTTTGAAATTGATAAATTGCCCTAAATAAACGAAATTGTGTTTTTTTAGGGGATAATATTTTGATGATGGTCCGTCAATTTATCGCCAAGTGGGACTGTCAGTTCTACAGTCCCACATGGCGATAAATTTGGCGATTTTTTAAAATGTCGCCAAACATTCATTAGAGATATTTAGACGATATTTTGACCACCAATTTATTTGAAGCAAATCATAACATGTCGCTTAACAACGGATTTAAATTTAATGTGTTTATGAGGAAGAAGATTTTTATTAAATCTTTTCCGATTTTAATGATGAAGATATGTATATAAAATAAATTTCATTGCCATCGTATTTTTGACTGGATAATATCAATTACGATCTTCATGTTTAAACATTATTATTATTGATGTTTTCGGGGATTATTGATTCAGAGATTATTGATATGTTCAATTTCTTATGGCATTGTTTTATTGCGGCAAAAATTGTTGAAACTCATATATTGTACGGTGTACGAGTAATCTTCTACAAATGCACGGGTATATCTTCTAATCTAAGACAATATATAAGTAGTACATGTATATAGGCATATATTGGAATCAAGCCTTCCGGTATGAAGATGGCAGGGATTATTGATATTTTTAATTTATTAAGTAATCTGTTATATATTGGTAAAAAAATTTCAGACTACATATTATAATACGGGTAATCTTTTACTATCACTAGGACATATCTTCTAATCTATGACATTATAAGTAGTACGGGTTTATCTTCCCATATAATTTTAGCACTTTCATTTGGGCACATATTGGAATTAATTATTGCCTACTGATTTAAAGATTACGGATTTATTGATATTTTCAATTTATATATGTAATCTACTAATATAGGTTATATCTTCCAATATTCGCGTATATAAGTAGTACGGGTCCCATACAATACGCTATTATTTTGCATATATTGATTCAATTCCATACTTTTTATAAATTTGCTTACAAAAAGGCCAGGATATTTTATTCTTCAGATCTACCCGTGAAGATAATTTTGAATAACGAGAACAGCCATTCCTTAACTTCTTTTTAGGAGCATTATGTTAAATATTTTAACAGAATATTTTGATTAAAAATGCCATTTAGTATACTATAGGAATTTGCACATGATTGTGAATTTTAAGTTTATTTATATTATATACTCCGTACGAAGAACGGGTATGCTGCTAGTATAACATATAAATAGGAGTTATTGATATCGTTTATTTCGCGATTCCTTTGCAATATATTTTGCCCTGAGCTGTCCTTAAAACTTGATGAGATCAATTCCAATCTATTGCCCTGAGAACAAATGGTAATAATTAATAAGATGGAAGTGGGTTAAGTTAATACATCCTATCAACTTTTACGCATCACTTTTAGCCAAAGGACGGCGTTATATTTTAATCTTAACAGCTAAACATTTTAATCTTAACAGCTCCTTCTTAACAGCTAAAATTATGCTTATGTGTTATGGCACGACTTTTTCTATATAATCCTGCTTCTGTATCAACTTGTCCCGGTATCTCTTACATATAACAGCTTGCCCTATTGTGAATCGAATTTATAGATTTTAAATTTGCTGACTTAAAAATCTTTAATATAAATCGGTGCCATTTCTGCATGAGCACTTTCATGGTAAGACGTGGTACTCCTTAACTTGAAAACTTTTATGATTTTATGTACATGTTAAAACTTGATCCAAATTGACTTCATATCTCAAATAACTTTTATCCCGTAACACTGCCTCATTAGAATACATCTAACTTTTCTTCCAAAGTCCTTTTGAACAAAACTATTTAAGTGTGAAACGCTCAATTAATTTTAATGAAAGGTTCGATAATGTATTCAAAATTTGGAAGGAAATTTCGATAAAAATATTTACATTTACTGAAACTCGTTAAATTGTTGCTAAAATCATTTGATAATCAGATATATAAATATGTTTTATTGTTATTTGGAAGAAAAATGGCTAAAAGAAGACATAACACATGAATTATGTAAATAATATACCATCAACGAAAAATGTATAAACTGTATATTTGTATTTTAAAACTCATTATAGATTATTGTAATTAAACTTTTCTTCATAACTATTAACTAAAGTAAATACAGTACTGCCTGAAATTAAAGTAAATATCATATATACATATTAAAAAAACTGGACCATCTGGATATTTTCAAGTATCAATATTTTATCACGGCCAACTAGAAAGGCTGGCCGGGGTACTCCTTGCTAGAGATAGATGTCAAGTGACCAATATAGTATCATAAGAAATGACGGTTTTTGCGCAATTCGCTATTTTGAAACACCGTAATTTTCAAAAATATTCCTATTGCTAATGCAAAGATAATGTATATACTAGGAATAACGTATACACTAGGAATAATGTATATACGCTAACACTAGAATATGTTGAGGGTTTAGACTAATTAAATTGGTCTTTAATCTACAATAATACAAATGAATATGTTAGATATTTTTCTTACCAACCATAAAACATAATTTTAATTCGAACATTTTAACGTTTGTAGCATTTATACAGTTAATCAATCTAATGCAATATTTCTATGTGTTCTACCAAAACTGACAAAGTGTAGGTGTCGAATACTTGAACTTTCTAGAATGCACCAATCTGAAAACAAAGTTGGCAGAATTACTGGCTAATGAGTGATGTAAAAATTAATATGGGTTGCACATTGAATGTTCGGGTTGCAGAGCAAAATATGTCTTTAATACCACATAACTCAAAATATCAATCTCTTGGACCGAGATGGATGATTAAGACGTCAGGATCGCTCACGGTAGAATTGAATTCAATCCCTGCCATCCGAAACTATCCTTGTCTACGCGGAGTATGGCCAAGTTAAATTTATAGGTCGAAAAGTTAAACCGACAGATGATGGGCTAGGGGAAGTATTGTACGGTCCCTGTGGTCTCCACCCCCATTGGGTTCCGTTCTAAATTAGGTGCCACTGTCCCGGCCGTCCAAACCTTACACCTTCGGATAGGTCCGGCCACACAGAAAGCTACCATTAGCCTATGGGTTGGTCGTGTGGTCTGGGTTTTCTACCTTCGGATAGGTCGGACGCTCTAGGTAGATAAAAATAATCTTGAGAGGATCATATACAGTAGACGCAGGTTTGATCCTCGAGGCTATCGATCCTCAAAACTATCTTCGTATCTACGCGGAGTATGATCACGTTAAATCTGTAGGTCCAAAAGTTGAACCGAGGGGTAATGGGTTAGGGGAATGATGGTATGGTCCCTCTGGTTGTCACCCTCATTGTGTTCCAGTCTAAATTGAGAGCTACTGTTACAGCCGTCCGAACAGTTACTTACCCTACATCTTCGGGTAGGTCTGACGGTCTGTGTAGAAAAAATATTGGACCGTGATAGCCCAGGGCCGAGATAGCCCAGTGGTGAAGACGTAGAGATCACACATGGTAGACCCGGGTTCGATTCTCGTCAACCAAAACCATCTCTGTATCTACGCGAAGTATAGGAACGTTAAATCTTTAGGTCCGAAAGCTCGTCCGAGAGGAAATGGGTTAGGGGAAACGATCTTGAGATGATCACACACGGCGGACGAGGGTTCTATCCGTTACGCCGCCCACGACTATCTTATTCTCTACGCGGTATATGAGCATGTTAAATGTGTAGATCCAAAAGTCCAACAGAGGGGTATGAGTTAGGGGAAGAATGGTACGGTCCCTGTGATTACCATCCCCATTGGGTTCCAAGATAAATTGGGTGTTACTGCTCCATCCGTCCAAACAATTACCTCACACATCCGGGTAAGTCTGACGGTCTGGGTAGATGAAAATCCAGGGCCAAAACAATCCAGTGGTTAAGGCGTTGAGATTATACACAATAGACCCGGATTCGACCCCGAAAACCAAAACTATCTTATTGTCCATGCGGAGTATGAACACATTAAATCTGTAGGTTCAGAAGTCCAACCAGGATGTGATGGGCTGAAAAAACGATGGTGCGGTCCCTGCGGTTGCCAGTCCATTGGTTTTCGGTCTAAATTGAGTGCCACTGTTCAAACCGTCCAAATAGTTGCCTTACACTTTCGGGTAGGACAGGCGTTCTGGATAGTAAAAAAATCATCTTGAGAGAACCGCACACAGTAGAACCTGGTTCGATCTTCCACGCCGTCCCAAACTACCTTCGTGTCTACGCGCAGTATGAGCATGTTAAAACTATGGTCCAAAATTCCGTCGGTCCCTGTGCTTCCAACCTCATTGAGTTCGGGTCTGGATTGGGTACTGTACACACCAGTACTACACGCATAACTTTTATCCGACCACGTACAGCGAAATCAGTTGGTAAAATATTAAGTTACACTATATATTCAAAATTTAAAAAATTGGATAAGTTACCTCAATGCTTGCAGAGTTATCATCAGACAATGAATATCAGTAAAGGATGTAAAAGTGCAGAAAGCGCCAATTTTTACAACCATATTTAGCAACAAATTCGAGCTATAAAATATTAATTTACACTATGTGTCCAAACTAGAAAAATTTTGTTTATGTTTCAGAGATTTATCGTCGTATAAAACTTAGTCACTTCGCTCCCTCGCTTCATTAAGAAAAAAAAAAAATACATATGTAAAATTATGTGAAAGAGAATATGAGAGCTCTTAACTCATATAATCCAGTTTGTAGAGCACTTGACTCAAATATATAATATTGCAAGTAGAGTAATAAATTACAATGTATTGAAAACAGGAAACAGATATACTTGTAAATTTGTATCGAGATAACTATAGTAAAACCAATCAGATAATCATAGTAAAATCAATCAAACACCAAACACAATTTATTTAACATATATATTGCACATATGTGTACTATATATTACAAGGAAAGCAGATAAAACCACTAAAATAAATGATTTCAATTTTTTTTTCATTTATACTAAAAAGTATCAAAAAATAGACAGCACATTATAAAATATGTCTGCCTCATTAAAAATTAGTCAATAAAATTTCGAGAAAAATATATGTGCAAAATATATTAACAAATTATAATTTACAAATGGTAATAAATATACAAAAGTAATTAAAAATAAAACCAAGGTTTAAATGAATTATATAGTGCGGTGGAAATCAAATATCCAAATCAAACATTTAATTTGCATTAAATTCCGGTGTTGAAAATATTTTACGAACCCTGGTACTGAACTAATGAACATAAATGAAATTTATTAAAAATTCTATACATGTAATATAACACATTTGAAACAAACTTGGTATAATAAAATGGTAACTTTGTAATATATTTTTTATCAACTACTGCTATATTTTCGAGCATGAGTTAAAATGTTTATAAATGTACCATGTCTTCAGATTATGTAGCTAATATATTTTTTATTTATTAAAAAAATATAGCTTCTTATGAAATTCTTCAAACCATTAATTAAAAAATCTAGCATTTAAAACAAATAACTATTTTGTACCAATATTCATATTACTAAATGAAAAAGAAAGTTTTATATCCAAGTTTTTTGCGATTCGTATTCCTGATCTCTTCCTTGTATGTAAAATTATTAAATTATAAAAACAAAAGAAGGGATCTTTAAATATGAAAATAAGCTGCAATTTAGAACGATTGCAGTTTAAACTAGCTGTAGATTAAATCAAGTTATCTGTATTTTACGAACTTGTATTTGAATTAAAAGTATTACCAGTAGGCTTTATGAAATGTTCACTTACCAGATCTCTGGAAGTTTTCTCAAATCCGAACAGCGTATATCGAGCAAAATGTATTCCAAAATGTAAATTAAACTCTATAGTTTGATGTATCATAATGCATATGATGCAATTCATAGCAAAACTTATAAACAAATAGAAATTTCACAGCGAACGTGAATGTTAAACCAAACGCTCAATGGCGATTTCCTCAATGCTTGCAGATGAAGCAGGGTCTCTTTGATCGCGTGGTATTTTGACTACCAGAGCCGTTATCTCTAGTCAGTCGTGTATTTTATATAATGACATATTCATATCACGTAATGAATTGTGGCTTATTTTATACTTATATTAATTTATTATAAACATTTTAGTCGATTATGTTGTAATAGATATTAAAAGATATCGTGGGCTTACGAGAAAAAAAGCACCAAGTCCAAAAACATAGTTTTAAGATAAATGGATATTAAAGTTTATATGTTTCTAAAAAAATCTGATTTTGCTTTGAAAATTATTTTCTTTCTTTAAAAGTACTTGTATTAAGCTACATTTTAACAATTTATTTATTTTACACTGTGATTTTTAACACGTATGACCTAATTTTATGAATGACAGCATCACTAGTTGTGAGTCACAGGTTATTCAAAATATATGATATTTATTTCTCAGAAAGCTACATGCACATCACTAATTTTCTAGTAGTCATCTTTAGACCCCTTCACTATCTTTCACAGCAAGTTTTGAAATTTCGTCCTCCAAAGACGTGTCAGATGTTGTATGGTGTTGTATCCGTGGAGGGAAGAAGTACCTTCTTCTTCCCTCCACGGATATGTAGATTTTCAAATATAATATCAGCTCCTGAAACTAAAATTTTCAGGAGATTATTCTTCTTTGCAGTACTTATTGGCAAGAAGTTTGTGTATGTATTTGGCATTTGCTCTTGACAAACAGGTGGTCGACCATTTCCAAGAATCTTGATTGCTCTGTATTCATCAGAATGTTCATACTTGCATCAATTCTCAAAAACATGAAGATATAAAGGAGTCTGAACTTGTTTTCGTAAAATGTCACAAATTTTTAGCTCTTATAAAGAGACTATGTAAGCAGCAGGTGACCAATGTTATCTTTAAGAAAATACAAGTATTTGTTCTTGAAAATGCAAGTATTTGTCGGGATGCATTCAGGAAACTTGTCTATTAATCAGGTCCCATTAATCAGGTTCCACAGTACCCTAAAATTTAGTATGTAGTTGTCTTTTGTGATACATTTTAATTATTTTAACTTTGAATCTTATCGGGCTGGCCCGTTCTGGGCCCACCATAGGAAAGTACTCGTTTTTTTAAAGTAAATCGAAAACCAGAGCAGTTAGGAAGTCCAAATTTAGTAGTACTTTGTGGTGTAATTTATAATTCTTTGTATTTTGAACTTTATCGATTCAGTCCGTCCTGGGTCTGTCATAAGAATGTACTTATTCTTTGGGAATAACTAGAAAATCGAACCAACTTGAAAGTTCAAATTTTGTATAGTCATTATCTTATATTTTAATTCTTTGGATTATGAACTTTATCAAAGATCCCCGGCTGAGACATTGAGACCTTTAAAATGGAGCCCAAATGAATTAAATCTACAAGTTAGATCCAATGATTATGGGGATCGGGAAAAGACCAAGTTATGTTTTTCAGTGGACCATAGATGTTAGGCGCCAGTTGTCAGCATCACGACCACACAGGATGCTAACCTGTTTAAAAATAAGTTAAGAATACAACCTGGTCGTTCAGATCGGCAATTGCACACCGATCGACTTCAGATAGAGGAAACTATAGAGTTCAACTCTACTAAAATAAGTTGAACCATGTCCCAGTAGCTCAATGGTTAGATAATCGGCTGGCCATTTCGAAGATTCGCGGTTCAATCTCCGGTTAGGTCAGTGAAACATTTCACAATAAGATTGCCCATTTCTAATGCAGGCTGTATTTAACTTCGAAGAGAAAACTAGATGTTTATTATACTTGTACACATATATATAATTTGATGCGAAAACATGTTTAGCCAAGTATAGGTTTCGCAGTATACCTGTATCTAGTTCGAACAATAGGATAATTTTCTAGCAAGTATAAGTTATTTATTGTTTTCATAGAATGTAAAAGTCTAGTGCTTCAATTCATATTTTATGGAAGTTTCCAAACTTTGAGATAAAAGAAAAGAATAAAGTAACAACGCGGATTTATTTATACCATAAAATAAGCAAAATCCCCAAAATAGTCTTACAATACCTTGGAGAATGGCTGTGATATTCTTGTATGGGTTGCTATGGTAACGATAAGTAGCGTAAATAATATTTCATTGAATTTCTTTGCTATGTTTTCGAAGAGTAAGATTGTAAAAATCTTCATTTCAAGTACTAACTTTTGCTTTTTATAACATTCACCCTCCGCATGAGAGGTATTCCCTGAGGCTCATCGGCGACTAGCTCCTCACTTTTAAGAATTTACTCCTACACCGAGAGCAGAAAATGTTACGAGAGTTTCTTTTTCAATCGTAGTATAAACCCAGTGGCGTAAAATGTATAATAATAATTCAATGGATTGTAGCAAGGATTGAACCTGAGTGAATCGAATACCTAAATTTCTATTTGAAACGATCAAAAACAAAATCACTTTGATTTCTTTCGAGATTTAAATAGTAATGAACAAAAGTGTTTTGTAAAGTAAAATAGTATTTTGTCTGTAAAAATTTGCTCAAAAATCTGTCTGCACTAATCAGAAACATTGTCTAAATTAATCTCCTGTTGACATTTGCTTATTAAAGGGAAGCAAGTTCAATTGTAGCTTTCGTAACACCAACTTAAATCTGATTGTTCTTTAAAGTTTCGTTGACATATTAAAATTTAACCGATTCGAATGAAAATTTGTTCATAGCTTGAACTAATCATGCTTTAGGTCATGACGAAGCCCTTATTTTTAATTTCGATATACGGGTGCTTGAAAAGAGATGGCCCAAACTTTATGAGGTTGTAGTACACACCAAACCAAGCATTGCATTTTTCGCCATAGTTTACCGGTTCGGAAATGAAACGTAAAGCTTTACAGGGCGCTTACTCGTTGAGACAAACTTAAAAGCATCATTCTGGTTGTTATATTCTGGTTGAAGAAGAAAACTACGTATGCAAATTTCATCTGGGGAAGAAGAAGAACCCTTATGCAAATTTTCGTAACACCGAAAGTACGGCCTTATCAGTTTGCAGCAGTTATTCACAGCTCCAACTTTTGAGAGGCCGATCGCCCGATCTGACGTGTCTTGACTTCTCAAGAATCTAGTCTATGACACTCCCCTTAAATCGGAAGAAGAACTCGTCGCCAGAATTTCGGCCGCTACTGCCGAAGTGCGCGACATGCCTGGCCTATTTCCCAAACCCTCAATCGCCGCTGTGTGACGTGCATTCAGATTGGCGGTCCCTCTTTTGAGCCATTACTGTAATTATTGTTTATAAAATGTTGTTTTATAACTTCTAGGTCATCCTTGTGTTTTCGCCTCACGTCATCGGTTTCACCATTAAGCGCCCACTGGCGCCTTTATGTTTCATTTCCGATCCTGTAAACTATGACGAAAAGTGATTGATTTGGTGTATACTACCACCGCGTAAAGTTTGGCCCATCTTTTTTGAATCACCCTGTATGTAATAAGATATCTGATATCAAAGATCAGACAATGTTAAGTCTGTGGAGAAAGAATAATTTCAAAGAATTTAAGCTCCAAACCGAATTTTCTATTTGTTTGGTAACACTTATATAATTGTACAAGATACTAAGTTCTTTTATATTTTAATTATTTAACATTTTGAATCTTTTACAACTTTCATGTCTCAGTTATTAATATATAGAAAGATAAGTTAATCACGTGACTTCGTATAAAGTCAATAATAAACTGGTTCCCAGCGTAGAATGCAGCGTAAATAAAGGTAAATGAACAGACGCACGTTTCGGAAATTATTTGAATTTTCTATTTTAGTTCAAAAAGTCTGGACCTGAACTCCCAAGACTATGTCGGCCAGACTGAAAATAACAAAACGACACGGTCCGTTGTAGTAGCGCCATCTTGTGTAACAAAAAGGAAATATAACCAGAAAAATATATAAAACAACATAATATGAATATGGGAAGCAAAAAAGAAAAAATAAGATCCAGAGAATATAAATTCAAAGAAGCAAAAAATTAGACTTGGTCGCTCTAAACCTTGGAGACATAAGAATGATGGACAAATCTGTAGCGTAAATAAAATATATGATTAATTAATTAAAATGTGGTGATAAATTAGTTTTCCAAAATGCTCCTTGAAGAACTGCGTTGTGAATAAATCTCCAAATTTTTTCCAGTGAGAGATACTACTTACCGTTACTGTAAAGTAAATTCAGATAATAATTGAAGAGGCTTTAGTAATATTTAAATTCGTTTTTATTTTAGTTATTTGCAAACTTACCTTATTATTATAAAATCAGGCTTGTTATTAAATACAATAATAATCTTTTCTATATTCAAATAATGTGACACTTAGAGAGCGAGAGAGGGACCAGCATGGTGCTTATTTTAGCAGGCAATTTTTAAAACTCTCGACATATGAACATACAGAATTGTGCACACACTTTTGTACTGCTGAAACCTTGTTGGCACTTCTGAGTAGTTACACACACTCGGCATTTCCGGCCGTCTAAATAGATGCTCAAGTCCTCGGATGAGTCGGACGGTCTGGGTCTTCAACACACTCGGCATTTGTAATGTGAGGCGGTGAAATTTTGCATACATACACCCCAAACATTCACCATAGTGTCCCCACGGTTTGCTCAGAGATCGTTAGCGGTGACAGCTGAAAAATTGGAGTATATTGCGTTACGAAAACCCAGAACCCATGTCATTTTGTGGCCATTATTATTTTATTAAAGAAAACCCATATATCACATAGCACTAATTACAAAAACATTACATAATTAAACAGCTACCTAATCTGACTTCTGTCGAGTAACTGACATATTGCCCCTAATTACACTATCTAAATTAAGATTTATTAATTTCACCCAAGTTCTGATTTATGACTTGTATTGCTAGATTTTATCAAACTTAGATATTATGCCTATGATTAACTCTACTATTTATAATTAATTTCATTTGTTTGAGCTCTGAATTATGAATTATATTGCTGGGTTTCACCAAGTTAAGAACTTATGAATATGATTAATTCAAATATTATAATTGATTTAGTGTGCCTGAGCTCTGAATTATGAATTACTATATTGATGGGTTTTACCAAGCTCAGAGTTTGTGAATATGATTAATTCTAATATTTATTTACAAAATATGTCAAATAATTGCTCAAACACCATAACTTCGTCCCTTACGTAGGGGATGGGTGCACTGTCCTTAAAATTTACTTCCAACGACAGTATATGGTAATATGCCAGGGATAGGCGATGAGAACAGGATATATGGCCCGCCCGGTTTCAAGAGGTCCTTTCACGAAGCATTGAAGTCCATAAGAGGATCGCTTGTGAAACAAAGTCCACTGGTGTTTAACTCGTCGAGGATCTACTCTCCATCGCCGAGTGGCTCACTGGTCATTATACGTCCGGGAGACGTACTCGAGGACCGCTACCGATCTGTGTAGGATCCAGCTGATCAAGTACGATTAAATACACCACCATTCTTGAGAAACGATGGAGATTGAGTGCCTCAGGTGAGGCGTGTTACATGTTGCGTAGACGCCTAGGTTTGGTGCCTCGCAAACACTCCGCCAGTGCATAGTAGTCCTGATATGGCAACATAGCCATGGCGATGTCAACGATTCCGTTTACCATGGCAGCCCACACATTTGTTACGGCCCAGCTGGTTAGCACATTTGTTCAAAGAGGTGTCCCAGTACTACGCCGTCTATTTCCAGAGATGTATAGTATGGCGTGGCAAAAGGGGCGAAGTAACCGCTGCTTCGATAACCGCCACTGCCCGATGAAAGTTACCAATAAAAATCTGGTACCACTCCCGCTCAATTTGCAAGGAGTCGCCATAGGACGGCATTGATGTATGAAGATATACAAGTCTGGATCAAAGCTCTACTTATATACATAATGTGCAATAATAGTGCATAAGCGATCCTGTTCCTTTCTGTAGGGCATTGAGTTCCCACTACAGAATATCAGTGAACACAGTTTTCCCACTTCCACGTCGAGATGCATGATTAGGGATCGCGTTTCGATCTGCTACCGGATCACGTACATAAAATATATGAGACTCTTCTCTATGGAGAGCAAAATGGAATCTGTTCTTACTTTTCGAATTCTGAGACTTGCCCTTTTCATGAAAGACTGAACAAATGGGGAGCGATGTTTTCTCGTCCGTTCATTTGTTGCTGCATTTGTGTGATATTTGGGTAGGACTAATTCCCAAACTATTCACTGGTTCCTAAGATGACGCTCATTTTGTATGCATGCATTTTATCCCCAATGTCCTGTGGGTTTCCAACTTCCAAAAGGTCTGATCTATATCTCTAAATGACTTAACACTTAACAGGGGCCATAATTTCCATGAGATTTGCCATTTAAATTCTGACATTTATTGCAACATCTCGTTGTTGAATTTTATGACCTCTCTCTCATGTTATTCCTTCCCTTGAACCATATGATGAACCCTTCGTATACCTTGAACCTTCCGTATATGTGAGGAGGCATCGTGCTAGCTATAAATCTAAACAACGTACTATTTGACTTTGAAAAATATTTGCACATCGTGTAAACATTGTGTTATGCTTCACAATAAGTAACTGCAGGGAACACCAGTAGATTTTCATTTTTCTGCATTCTATTCTTGAGAGTTTTTACTAGACGTTTTCGGTTAATTGTTAAAAACAATTGTACAGCGCAGGAATTTTTACTCATAGTCTAAAATCGTTTCTCAACTGCTCATCTTTTCTTATATTTTGTAGTTGGGCAAACTTTTTTTAACTCGGCATCAGGGGGAAATATCTTCCATCCACGCAAGCATCAGCAATCAGGACTCGAGGGTCTTGAAGACCCTAGAATCCTGAATGGTGATGCTTGTACCCTCATCAGTTCATATTGTTTTCTGGGTCTGCTCTGATTGGATGGAGAACTGCATCCCTCTTGCTAACAGTTAGCCCACAGCGAAGTTTGATTCCCTATGAGATTGCGCCTGCATTCAATTTCTATTTATTGCTCATAAACTCTAATTTAGTGTCACTTTAGGTGCCGTTTCGTCTTTACCGTTCTTTACTACTCATTCGTACTATCATTTTACTTGTTCAAATTTATGACAAATTTGGGTCTCTCTTTTGTCTTACAAAATCATTAACCAGATTACTGGAATTTTTACTGATGCAAAAAGCTTCAAAGAAATTAAAATCGAAAACTAAGAAGCACGTTGAATAATAGAGGCAGAGAAAAAATCAAACCAGTGACTAGTCATATAATAATAATTAGCCGTAGAATATTTATTAATTTCTTCGTCTTACACATTTCTAATTTAGAATATTAATTAATTTCTTGGTGTTTTACACAATTTTGATTTTGAATATTTAATTATTTTTTTATTTTTTACACAATTTTAATTTTCTTTTAAGCGTTACTTTAAGGCACGTTTAGTTTGGCATGTTTACATTAATCAGCATTGACACGGGATTCGATATATGCCTTAATTATTAGACAAAAGAGGGATCAAAAACCTTTTCAATAAGATCCTCAAGAGAAGAAAATTAAATGTTTTTGATAGAGGGAAATATCACTTTGAAGTCAAACTTATTGTGAATTCTAGCAATTTTATGACTAATAGAAAGGATAAAAAGGAGGGCAAACAATATTGTTTGAAATTTTAATTGGACCTTCCTTGTTTTAAGATGACTTAGAAAATTTTAAAAAAGCACGATCAACCATTTTCGGCGAGAATCCACTGTCTAAGATGACAGCTTTCAAATAAACCAGTTCAGGGTTTAATAAAGCAGCAGCAGATCATAATTTAATAGCACGGTAGACATATATATTGAATGCGGCAAGCTTCTGAATCGGGGCATGACAGGAATTATTATAAGACGATACAGTAATTGCAAAAGGTTTACTATAAATAGTGGTTACACATGAATTTTCCTTGCGAATGACTAGTACGTCCGGGACAGAGAAATAATTATTACATTCTAGCTCACAGGTACATTGAAAACAAGAATCAATAGAATTCATAACGTGTACACTGTCTAAATTGAAATTGGAGTGGTTAAAAAAAATCATCCACGTAACGAATATAAAAGGGAAATTGAATAAGATCAAATAATGAAACTTCAAAATTGTGCATGTAAATGTTGCACAAAAGTGGACTTAGACCCATAGCAAGCCATCAGACATTTCAAAGTATTCATCTTGAATAATGAAACTTCAGAATCGTGTATGTAAATGTTGCACAAAAGTGGATTTAGACCCATCAGATATTTTAAAGTATTCATCTTGAAAGACGAAAGTGCTCAGAGGCTAACATGCACGTATCAAAGTGATGAGATCATCAACTTCAAGCTTAAAGAAGTGAAATTCCGGTAACCTTTTCTAAGCCATACCAAAGAACTTTAAACAAGAGTATTAGTGAAAAATGACTTGTCGTTAAAAGGAGCCATAATACAGTTATGAGGCTTAGAATTACGAATTTTATTGACAAAGTCGATAGTTCTTAGTAGTATACGGAAGGTGCTACAAAGTAAGGGTGAAAAAAAGAAACAAGGATTTTATACAAAGTGTAAGAAGCAGTTCCAATATCAGAAAAAAAATAGTCCGAAAGGATAAGCCAACTTTATGAATTTTCAGAACAAAAAATATAGCAGGAATAACGTAATTTTTAAAGAATTAGATACTTTTGAAAGAATAAAGAGACCTTGAGGAATAATTCTAAAAGATTTAACAACATTTTTTATTTTAGCTAATTAACTATTGCTGGGATTTGTTTTAACAGATTGGTATAGCCCTTTATCGAATAATTTGCCAATATTTTCATCATACATAGATTTATCTAAAATAACAATTTGATTTCTTTGATCAGTCGTATTGTATTTGCATTTGGTAAAGTATTGTGGAGGTGCCAAAAATACGACCATGGATATACACGGTTTGAGTCTCCCTGAATATGACTAAACCATCTTTTTAATTATGTATGTTTATCAATAGGCCTGACATTTCTTGAACAAATTGAGGAAGTCGAATGAAATAGAATAAATATTTCAATTTGTGAGCATCAAAGGCTTATATCTATACTAGCAGCATACCCGTTCTTCGTACGGAGTACATAATATAAAGAAACTTAAAATTCGCAATCATGTGCAAATTCTGTTAAAATATTGAATTTATTGCTCCTAAAGAGAAGTTTCAGAATATCTGTTCTCACTATGCAAAATTATCTTCACGGGCAGATCTGAAGAATAAAACATCCTGGGCCCCTTTTGTAAGCAAATTTTAAAAAAAAAAGGAATTGAATCAATATATGCAAAATGAAAGCACTAAAATTGTATAGGACCCGTACTACTTATATTCGCGAATAATAGAAGATATAACCTGTATTAGTACATTAGAAGATTACCCGTATTTCAATATGAGTCTCAAAAATTTTTGCCAAAATAAAAGAGATGAAGTAATAAAGTGAAAATATCAATAATCCTAGTAATCTTTATACCAGGAGGTCGTAATTGATTCCAATATATGCCAATATATATCAAAACATATGCCAATATACCTGTACTACTTTTATTCTCGTAGATTAGAAGATATATGCGTGTATTTGTAGAAGATTACTCGTACAACGTACAATATATGAGTTTAAACAATTTTTGTCATAATAAAACAATTGCATAATAACTTGAAAATATCAATAATCCCTGAATCAATAATCCCCGAAAATATCAGTAATAATAATGTTTAAACCTGAAGATCATAATTGATATTATCCAGTCAAAAATGCTATGTCAACGACATTTATTTTATACTAGCCGAATACCCGTTGAAAATCAACGGTGTCACATTAAGCAAACTCTGAATTTTCTAGTGGATCTTCTGGAACTATTATCCAATGCATCTAATTTCTTACCTATACATTTAACTTTAAAAACTCTTTTCTCATTTAAACAATAAACGCGTATACCAAATATCGTACCAAATGTTAATACAGGTCAACTATCATTACACATACTGATACTACCGTTCATTAAATTGATGTTTTGGGGATTCCGATTGTAACATCATTATTTTGATCCTAATGCAAAGGATATTTGCTGCGAAAATGCTGAAATCATTACACAGATTTATATTAGAAACATTCACTTTAAACTATAATTTTTCTAAACCCTTATAAAATCTTTTTTTATTAAGTCAGTAGTCATTAATAGTCATAAATCTACCTCCTTCATGATTATTCTCTGAACCAAAAGGTAGAGTTTACAGTTTAATTACTACGGTTTAACTTAAGAAATTGTAGCATTTGTTGAATTTAAAATATTAATTTTTTAAATAAAATCTGAATTCATTTTCATTGCATTTATTTACAATTTCAAAGAATATCATACATATTGACAAATATAGTGTGCATTCTATATATCACACTATTCTATGTAGAAAATGGAATAATTAAATATATAGCAAGCATATGAGATATACTTAGAGTCAAATAAAATTGTATGGAAACACTAAAATTTATAATGAATTTCTAAGTAACAATATTCTTATGTCTTCATAATTCTATTTTAAATTTATATTTATACAAGAATAATGTACATTGATATGTAGAGTTTTAAATATTAACAGAATGAATTATATGAAATTCTACACAATTGATAAAAGCATTTCAATATACTATTATGTAAGTAGTTATTGTCGCTCATGAATATATATATTTCAAATTGAGTTTGTTAATAAAATTCTAAACCCATTTTACATATAAATATAAATTAAAGGTAAAAATTCACAAATTTGATTAATGGTTTCCCAGTAGGAATATTTTTGTTAATAGCTACTCAATTTATGTTAGAGACCGATTTTACCTAAAATAATTGTGGATAGAAAACATTTACGAGAATGATTATAAAAATAATTATGAAGCATTTATGAAATGGTTATAAACATAATAGTTAAATTATGAAAATAATTTTACATATTGCATCTATAAATATTATTAACTGTGGTTAATTATATTGGTGCCCAATTACTAAAAAATTC
The DNA here is from genome assembly GCA_951213105.1 of Amaurobius ferox. Classification (NCBI taxonomy): domain Eukaryota; kingdom Metazoa; phylum Arthropoda; class Arachnida; order Araneae; family Amaurobiidae; genus Amaurobius; species Amaurobius ferox. The sequence goes on from OX578133.1 coordinate 61,752,391, forward strand.
TTAAATGTCAATAAGAAGTGGTCAGCAAACTGCGAATATGGTATTATAGGTAGCCTTTACGCAGTTCATTCTACTATACACTTTTTCACTTTAGTAGTCGGATGAAGTCATAATATTTTTATTTTTAGCATGAATTAATGCAATGAATAATTCCTTCAACATTAAACGAAAACATTTTTATAAAAATATCCTTTAAAATTCGACATGTAACTATAACGTTCAAAAGCACAATACACAAATAAATGTAATTAATATATAAAGTTGCACGAAACATTTTAATCAACAGGAAAAACATTTTTGGAACGTTTTTATAATATGCATAAAGAGTCACATGCACATGTTTTAAATGTTAACTTTAGCATACTTTTATCGTTAACATATTTAACATTAATTTAGTACTTTAACATGGAAGAAAGTCATATTCTAGAAACATATTGGTGATTTACACTTCTTCTAATACTTCTTTATATACAATATTTCTTGTATAGAAACAGCCTTTTCTAGTTTTACCTTGCCCATAACTTTTTAAGATCTTTACTCTGATGTCTTCAAATCGTGATACTCTGGAGAATGCCACGTACAATTGTCCATGACTGAATACCGTTTCAGGTAGATATAATCCAACCTTACGAAATGTTTGACCTTGGGCTTTATTGATTGTCATGCTGAAAGCTGGACGAATGGGGAACTGTCTCCTTTTAATTTTAAATGGCATATTTGTATCCGATGGAATCAGATCAATTCTTGGAATTAAAATTGTATTACAGTTTTCATTGCCAAGATTCTTAACCTCAATTGTGTTCGTATTGAGTTTTATAATTTTAAGACGAAGTCCATTGACTAAATTTTGCTGTATATCTAAATTTCGAATCAACATGACAATAGAGCCGATTTTTAAAGTCAGTTTGTGTGGGGGTAATCCTGCAGGGGTTAAACTATGCAAATATTCAAGAGGCACGTCAGTAAATTCTATCTGGTCATCACTGAGTAAGGTATCTACGCTGTAATATATTTTTTCATTGCCTTCTAATATTTTATGCACAATGTGGTCATTTATGGCAGCACAATGTTCATTTTTAGCACATAAAATAACATTATTCTTAAAATCCTGGACATGTTGGGGGTTCAACTTGTTTCCAAATATTTCTTCAATCAAATCTTTTTCAGTTGAGCATTCACGAGGAATTTCAACACTGTCTTCACACTCTTCAAATACATTCTCTATTGTTCCATTTCCAATACTTAGTAACCAGTTGCTGAAATGTTCCTGCCCCTCAACTGCTCTCATATTTTTCACAAGTTTTAATTTTATTACTTGTGACCAATGTTCCCAAGATTTAATCGATGCTTCCATTATTGCAGCTCTAGATCCGTGTCTTACTACAGGAAGCACTTGTCTAAAGTCACCTCCAAACACAACAACTTTATTACCGAACAATTCTTTTCTGCCCGTAAGTTCTTTAAGTAATCTATCCAAAATGTTTAATGCCTTCTTTTCTATCATTGATGCTTCATCCCATAAAATTAGCGAGCATTTTCGCAGCATCTCTCCCTGTTTACTATTTCCATCTATTTGAGAAACTGAATTATCTAATAGAGGCACGGGAAATTTAAACATGGAATGAGCTGTTCTACCCTGAGGAAGCAAATTTGCTGCGATTCCGGTCCATGCAACAGCGATGATAATTTTCTTTTGACCTCGTAATATGTGAGTAAGGCATTTATATAGATATGTCTTTCTAGTTCCACCCGGGCCATCAATAAAAAATACATTTTTAAGTTTTTCTCCATTTACTGCTGACAATACTTCATTGATTATTTTCTTCTGATCAAGATTTAGGCTATTAAACATTAATTCGCCTTTCTCCATTTCTTGCTCGAAATTTTCAGTATTCTTTTTCACAACAGCACACCTATTTGGAGATGGGAGGTTATAATCTTTACAGGATTTTCCGTGCAACAGCATGACATTTTTAATTTCTAATAAACAGTGATTTGATGCTTCTGTTATATCATCCTTTTCGCTAAAATCCTCTATGAGAAAATTTTGGAACTTTTGCCAAAGACGTTTCGGGTGTTGCGGATTACAGAACACACATATTAAGGCAAATATATGTCGCATTTGTGCCGGCATTTTAAAAGTGGAAGCTTCTTGTAAGCATCTATCCCATTCTGTGTCGTCATCTATAAGATTTAGTTTTCTTGCAGCTTCCCTAAATGTTGTGCACACTTCTCCTTCAAACATTTTGAGATCGTCAAATTATTTTGCTCCCTTTACATGCAAAAGAAGTATTCGGAGAAAATATAATTCATGTTGTATGGGGCTCACAGAATATAGGCGACCTATGATGTTTCCGCCACCTCGTTGCCTTTTTCTCCATGTACTTTCTGATTTGTTCCACACATAAAGATTTGGTATGTCCTGGTAAGCAATTTTTCTTGCTACCGAATCATTTTGATTCAATTTAAAATAAGCAGTCAAAGTTGTCTCCTGATTAGATTTCTTTTGCAACGCAGTTTCTTCTTCTCCGCTAGTAAATATAACATTCTGTTCCATGGGAAGATGCACTGCTAGTCTTACAATTGCATGAGACTGTGCTTGCATTTCGTATTCAAAAATTCTCCAAGCTGCTTCTGGTGCACTTACAAATCTAGAATCCATAAATGTATTTATCTCATTCCATTCCATATTTTCTCCTTGAATTTTTTGGGTTATTTGTATATTTGCACAATCATAGCCTTTATATATATACTTAAACAAATATTTCACTGCTTTAACAGTAGAACATACTTCTACATTGATATGTGCATTATACTTTTGTAATAAGAAGGCATTGTAAGGAACAATCCAACGATTATCGATACTTACAGAATTTCCTCGTATTTTCATTTCCAAATTCCTGCCATTGTTTCTCCTTTTGTATAAGGGATAGCCATTAACGTTTGTTTTTGTACTTTCTACGTAATCTTTTGAAAACATTTTTGAACATTTATTTTTAACCATACATGGCGAGAGTGGATTTAAATCTCCACATGGACCATGCACTATGCAGGATTGAACTAAGCTAAGTAATCGAGGAGAGTTAGGAATCTCGGCACAAACCATTTTATCAATTATTTGTTCTTCTCGGGGTTTATGCTCATCATCCAGAATTAGAAACATGTGTACATGAGGCAAACCTCTTTTTTGAAATTCAACCACATACACATAGGCCGAAACCTTTCCAAATATATGATTTTTTGTAAGATCTTTCAGCATTTCCTTTACTTTTAGATGAAATACCCTTGCCACAAGATCTGGCCTATTTTCTGCTTTTTCCCAGGGTTTAAGGTTCTCCTGAATTTCAATCCACTTCGGGTTGCACGTAAACGTGATGAAAAGATCAGGCTTACCCAATTTCCTAACAATTGCCATTGCATCTTGAAAGCGTTGTTGTATATTTCGTTGACTTCCAATGAATGTTGAGGGTAAAATAACCATTCTTCCTGGTAAAACTCCTTCTCTTTCCGCTTTATTGTTTACGTAATCCATCAGTCCTTGATATTTCTCACTTCGCAGTTGCTTTTGGTTATTGCGGATGTAACATAATCTCTCACTTTCATTAGTAATATAACTGTCAAAAATATACTGATGAAATAATTTTCCAGAACTGTGAAGCAAAGAGAATTCTCCACGATCCGATAATCGATAAGAGTAGAATTGCAAAGATGTAAGTCGCTGACGTTTATCTGTTCTTCGTTCAGGATTATGCTCTAGTCCAGGGTGCCAACCAAATTCACCATGAGGAAACAACAGGGGATAAACCATGGGATCTTTACAACCGTCTGTGTTTGATATTGATTTTATCCCTTCTTCTTTCGAATGGACAATGAGAACTCGTTCACTTGGTGGTTCTCCATCATTTCCAACAAAAACTGCGGCTATTCCAGATGCCGTTGGGTAATTATATCGGCGAATATCTCTATTTGGATCAGTTATAAAAAACATTGATACAGGAAGAACTTCTCTTCCAGCTTGTTCTGCTGCATATTTTTCTTCGTCTTCTACACTCTTCATCACATTTCTGGTAGGTCGGACGGTCTGGGTCTCAACAACAACAACACTCTTCATCAATTTAAAAGAACTAACAAATGGATTAATGGAATTAATTAAATTTAGTAATTGCAACATAAGGTTTGCGTCGAGATTTTTATTTTCAGGTCTCTCTAAATGTTTTTGTAAAGCAATCTCTGTATCTAGAAAGTATAAGCTTGCATACTTATATTCCTCTTTATTTGGGTGAACTGATCCAATATAATGATGGATTTGCCCTTGAATACGGAAACAATATGGTCCCCGTCCGGTAGGGTTTGATAGATTTGCACTCATTGACGCAAAAGCAAGAGAGCTGTTGTAGTTTCTGATATGCAATAAATACCTTTTTGTGTAAACATCATTTCTTTCAATTAGTTCTTTTAATAAAGATGGAACTTTTAATGGTTGCAATGCCACTTTACCATTATGACAGCAGAGTCTAAATCCTAAAGATGATTTTTCATCAATGAAATGTAATGCTTTACAGTTAATACATTTAATACTTAGAGGTCCTAAATTATGCATTTCTACATCATTATCTGCACATTTGTATAAAGCATCTAGATAATGTGGTCCTAAATTATGAACTTTCTGCAATCTGATTCTCTTGCGTGCATTTGTATTTTTCAGTTGTTCTTGTATCTTCCACTTTTCGTTCTGACGAGAAATTCTGTGTGCCTCGGCATCTCTTCCTCGTTCTTCTTTTCTCCGTTCCTCATCTTCACGTAAAATTCTGTGTGCCTCGGCATCTCTTTCACGCTCTTCTTTTCTCCGTTCTTCATTTTCACGAGCAATTCTGTGTGCATCGGCATCTCTTTTTCGCTCTTCTTTTCTCCGTTCTTCATCTTCGCGGGAAACTCTGTGCGCTGCGGTATTTTTTTTTTCTCTCTGTTTTACTTCGTTCGTCATCTTCACGAAAAATTCTGTGTGCCTCGGCATCTCTTTCCCGCTCTTCTTTTCTCCGTTCTTCATTTTCACGAGCAATTCTGTGTGCATCGGCATCTCTTTTTCGCTCCTCTTTTCTCCGTTTTTCATCTTCGCGAGAAATTCTGTGCGCTGCGGTATTTTTTTTTCTCTCTGTTTTACTTCGTTCGTCATCTTCACGAGAAATTCTGTGTGCTTCAGCATCTCTTTCTCGTTCTTCTTTTCTCCGTTCTTCTTCTTCACGAGAAATTCTGTGTGCCTCGGCATCTCTTTCCCGCTCTTCTTTCCTCCGTTCTTCATTTTCACGAGCAATTCTGTGTGCATCGGCATCTCTTTTTCGCTCCTCTTTTCTCCGTTTTTCATCTTCGCGAGAAATTCTGTGCGCTGCGGTATTTTTTTTCTCTCTGTTTTACTTCGTTCGTCATCTTCACGAGAAATTCTGTGTGCTTCAGCATCTCTTTCTCGTTCTTCTTTTCTCCGTTCTTCATCTTCACGAGAAATTCTATGTGCCTCGGCATCTCTTTCCCGCTCTTCTTTTCTCCGCTCTTCATCTTCACGAAAAATCTTGTGTGCCTCGGAATCTCTAATTCTTTCCTTTATTCGGTATTCTTCATTCAATCTTTGTTTTCTCTTTCTTTCTTTTGCAGATGTTGATGGACTTGCAGCTTTTCTTTTTACCGGTCTACCTCTTGCCATTCTCAGCTAAAGTTATGTTTAAACTTCTTACACAAAATTGTTTTAGTTCAATTAACAAATACCTTTTTTCACTGTGTTGAAGATAAAATTTTCTGTGATATTACAGAATTACATTTTTGTACTTAAATATTACCCAAATATTGTTATTTAAGAATATTTTTAAACAGATATATACATGAAAATAGTCTAAATTTCATAAAATGTCAATTATTAAGACATCAGAGAATTTCCACTTCGATCACGAAATTATGTCCAGCATTTTAAATTTTAAAAGATTTTTGCACAGCAATTCCTTACATTATATTAAATTTTATCATAAATAATTATATACGTAAATACATAAATCTTTACGATTGGAAATGTAACTTCATTTATATTTAATGTGAGCAATTAAATTATAACTACAATAAACCAAACTGGAGACTTATAAATATCTCTAAGGTATAAATATTCTTAAAACATGAAAGATAATGCAGTCATAATCCAATCACATATAATATGACGGAATCAAGTTAATTTGCCAATAAATGGTTATGAATCAGTTTTGTAAAATTATTTTATATAACAGTGAATGTGCTAATTCTGGGAGTTCTTCTGGTAGAAGCAGTTAATAGTTATTTTCACTACTTTGTACTTTGACTCTTAACATTCATCAAATTAGTCTTTAGTGAAAGCCTACATTTTTGCACTTGGAGGTGTAACTCATTTTATATTTAACATAAACAATCAAATTCTAAATACATTAAACCAACTGGAGTATTATAAAAATATCTAATGTATCAATATTCTAAGAACATGAAATATAATCCAGTCATAATGTAATTACATATATTAATATGACGGAATCATATATTATTTAAACAGTATTTTATACAAAAAGAACTCAGATAAGATTAAAAGTAATAGTAAGTTAAAAGTAATAGTAATTAAATTTCACTACTCCGATGATGAGTTTTATAAAAGATAGAATTCAATAAAAAGTTATGACTGTACATTACAAAAAGCACAGAAGAAAGAACTATATCACTCATTATACAATACAATTCACACTATTGATAGAAAACAGAGCTTAAACTGTGTTTCTCAAAACAAAAATATATCAGGCTATTTATGAAGCAACTAATAAAATTAAAAAACATGAAGTAGAACATTTAGTTGACATCAATGAAGCTCATGCAGTATTTCATATCAGATACTTGACGAATGCTCATCTTGTAGAACGTTTGGCAAATTTTATTACTGTTCTTACCAATTTCACTTTCATAATCAGAGAAGTAAATGTTTTTAAACTCACACTTTTCTCTTATAGTTTTCCTCTACTCATCAGAGTTAGTCGTTGAATTACTATTCCATTATATCACAGGAAAATAAGATAAAGTTGCAGCACACTAATTACAAAACTATAATATTTACAATTGATTAAGTTAAACAACGGAAAGAAAGTAATAAACATATTCCGTATAAAATATAACAAACAGCACTGCAAAAAAGCTTGTCCAACTCTAAAAGAATAAAAATCGCTATAAAGTTTAATTGTTTCTTTTCGTACGACGATAATAATAAACAGACGATATTAATAAGTTATTTTTTCATTAATTTTACCTTTAGATCCATGCAGACGATTATGCATTTGCCGCGCACAGACGATTATAACTTCTCTTACATTTCTGCAGAATTTTTCAAAATTAATTCTGTCATTACGGCAGACGATAATTATAGGTAATTAGTTAACGTCTAAATTTCTTGCAAAATATTTAAAATTTTAATGCCGTGATCGAAAACATAGTTTAAGTATTACACAAAATATGGAATATGTGCGTGTAAATAAAAATGAAGTAACTGAATTTGAAACAAAGTGAAAATGCATGTATTTAACATCTGCGATTACATTAACATCTGCTCTGAACCCATTTTCTCATGCCAAATATATTTCCAATATAAAATGTTTTTAATATATTGTTTAAGACTGATTTTTTATAGCCAAGGTCAGAATTTAAACAGTTAGAGATAAAAAATTTACTTCGTTATTTACATTCACCCCACTGCTCGATCCTCAAAGACACCTGAAACAATCCCGAGGTCTACGAGGGGTATTGGAATGAAAAATCTGTAGGTTTGAAAGTCCATCCGAGAAATAGTGGTTTATAGGAAGGATTGTATGGTCACTATGGTTGCCGTCCTCATTGAGTTCATGAGTGGCACTTTCTCGGCCGTCCAAACACATATCTCACATCTTCGGGTATGTCGGATGGTCTAGTTAGAAAGAAAATACAAGTCTCAAACTCATCGGAAAATGCGATTTTTATCGAATTTGCATTTTGGACGTTTTGAGTTGGAGCACCTACTCAAATTAACATTTTAGAAAAAATCGATTTTTCGGCAGTTTTAACAAATGATTAGACCATGTAACAAATTACAGGTCTCTATCGTATTTAAAATAAAGCGTTTCCTATTTATTCGTCAAATTAAACATTTTAGAGTTACCCCCACCCCTCTTTATAAACATTTAATTTTAGTTACGGAGATATTATCGAACGATTAATCCATATACCAAGTTGCAAGTCTCTACACAGATAAGGCGTTCTTCATTTATTCCGTAAATCCAACATTTTAGCTTGCAGCCCATCTAAAGTAGCAAACTGAAATTATACACTTTCTTCTTTTCCAACTATCTACCCACACACCAAATTTAAAGTTTCAATCGCATCGCAAAAAATCATTTTATTTATTATCATTTTATTTTTCGAGCATTTTGGTATGGAGTATCTTCTCCTCTTTAAATTTAAATTTTAGATGAAATTAATTGCTTTTAATGTGTCTTATCGAATTGCTCACTCATGCGTCAGATTGCATATCTCTATCTTGCTTAAAAGAAGAAGTTTTGGTTTGCGGCACCCTTTCATTAACAAATATTGGAAATGTGAAATCACACACCTTCTTTAATTTAAATGATCTACCCTTGAACAAAATTTCTAGTCTCTATCTCATCTTGAATTATGTTTTTTATCATTTCGTATTTCGCACGTTTTGGTGCGGAAAACTGCCCTTCTACAGAAGAATTTAAAAAAAATATTTTTCCCGGAAGTTTATTCATACGATAAACCTGCATATCAAATTTAAAAACTATCTTACTTAAAAGAAAACGTTTCTCATTCAATTCACAAATGGAACATTTTGACGTCCGACACACTTTAAATTAGCAAATATTTCATAAATAAAATTATACTCGTTCTTCCTTCCGAACATTATATTTTTACACCAAATTTAAAGACTGTATTTCATTGCGAAGTATGTTTTCTTTACCATTTACCATTTCGAACGTTTTGGTGCGAAGCACCCTTATGTTGGACATTTTTGAAATACTCGAATTTCGTTAATTGTACTATTGACTCCAATTAATATTTCATTTAAAAGAATACGTTTCTCATTTATTCCTGAAATCGAACATTTTGGTGTGCGACATCCTTTATATTAGAAAAATGAATTTATACACTTTCTTCCTTTCAAAAAATTTACCAGTTCACCAAATTTAAAGTTTGCATTTCGTCGCAAAGAAGTATTTTTTGCCTTTATTTCCCTTTTCAAACGTTTTGGTTTAGAGCACCCCTTCAATGAACATTTATGAAAAATCTTTTCTTCTTGATTTTTTTTATTAAATGATCGACCCATATACCAAATATCAAGCCTTTATCACATTTTAAAAAGAGTGTTTCTAATTTATTCGGCAAATCGAATATTTTGGAGTGCGTCATCCCCCAAAGTAGAAAATATTGAAAAACTGAAATTGCACTCTTTATTCTTTTCAAATTATCTATTCGTACACCAAATTCGAAGTCTCTATCTTAACCCACTTTCATAATTTCACTTTCCGAACGTTTTTCTGTGGAGCACCCTCATAAAAGAACATTTTTGAAAAACCGTATTCGTCATGGGTGTTTTTATCAAATGATTAGCCCGTACACTAAATTTCAAACCTCTATCATATTGTAAACGATGCGTTTTTCATTTGTTCGTCAAATCGAATATTTTAGAGAGAGACACCCCCCTACAATAGAATATGTCGGAAAACTGAAATTGCACACTTTCTTCCTTTCTAACTATCTACACGTATACCACATTTGAAATCTCTATCTCATGTTTTCTATCATTTCACCTTTCGAATATTTTCTGCGGAGTACCCCCCCCCCCCCTCCTGCACCTTTAAATATTCCTTTTTAAAAACTCCATTCTTCTTGGATTTTCTATTAAATGATTCGCCCATATACCAAATATCAAGCCTCTATCACGTTCTAAAAGGAGTGTTTCAATTTTATTCCGAAAATCGAAAATTTTTGTGTGCGACACCCCCTAAAAGTAGAAAATATTGGAAAACTGAAATTGTACACTTTCTATCTTCTAAACTATCTACCCGAACATCAAATTTCAAAAATCTCTAGCTCATCTCGAAATATGTTTTCTTATCATTTCACCTTTCGAACGTTTTCCTATGGAGCACCCCCTTAAACGAACGTTTTTGAAAAACTATAATCGTCTTGGGTGTTTTCATCAAATGATTAGCCCATATACCAAATTTCAAGCCTCTATCAAATTTTAAAGTAGATATTTCTCATTTATTTGGTAAATCGAACATTTTGGTGCGCAGCACCCCCTTAAGTAGAAAATATTCGAAATCTGAAATTGTACACTTTCATCCTTTTAAACGGTTTACCCATACAACAAATTTGAAGTCTCTATCTTATCGCAAAGCATACTTTCCTATCAATTCACTTTTCGAACGTTTTGGTGTGGAGCACCCCCCTAAACGAACATTTTAGAAAACTATATTCATTTTGGGTGTTTTCTTCAAATGATTAGCCCATATACCAAATGTCAAGCCTGTATCAAATTTTAAAGCAGTCGTTTTTCATTTATTCTGTAAATCGAACATTTTGGTGTGCGGCAACCCCTTAAGTAGAAAATATTCGAAATCTGAAATTGTACAATTTTTTCCTTTCAAACGGTTTACCAATAGACGAAATTTGAAGTCTCTATCTCATCGCAAAGCATGCTTTTCCTTCATTTCACTTTTCGAACCTTTTGGTGTGGGGCACCCCCTCTATAGAACGTTTTCAAAAAATTCGATTTTTCCAGGGGGTTTTATCGGACGACCGAGCCGTGTACCAAATTGCAAGTCTCTATCTATTCGGGAAGTGCCTAAAAAAAGCGTGACGGACAGACAGACGGACAGACAGATAGACGGACAGACAGACAGACGGACACTTGGCAATTAGTATATATAGAATAGATACATATCTTTATTATTCAAATCGGAAAAGATTTAATATAAAATCGTATGCCGCATAACACATTGGGTCCGTTGCTAAGCGACATGATATCGTTTGCTTCAAATAAATTGATGGTAATCATATCGTCTTAATAATGCGATCTCCATGGAAGGTTCGGCGACATTTTAGTCAATTTAGCGATAACTTAAAAAATCGCCAAATGTATCGCCAAGTGGGACTGTAGAACTAATAGTCCCATTTTGCGACAAATTGGCGAAACATCATCACAATACTATCCCCTAACAAAACACAATTAATTTCATTTATTAAGCCAATTTTATCAATTTCCGCTAATTTAGTAAAGTTTAAGAGAAGTTACCAAGTTATTTAGAGATATTCCGCTAAATTCGTAGGTCTGAATTTGCAGATCTGAAAAATAAAATATCCTGATCCCGTTTGTATATACTAAATGAAAACACTAAAATTGTATTATAAGATACACCCGTTCTGTTTCAACAATCGGCTAAATGAATTTATTGGGTAAACACAATATATGAGTTTATTAGCTAAACACAATATAAGGGCTGGAAACCTCTTTGCTAAAATAAATGAAAGTGATGTACGCAGGCCGCAATTTATATAATTAAAGAACAATCAAATCGTTCATTTAAAAAATATATTTTTACATCCATTTATTTATTATTCAAATAGAAAAAATAATAATTATTATTAACAACACATTTAATTTCATTCCGTTGCCGAGCAACATGATATAAGATAGAATCTTCCTCATAAAATGCGAAATTTAATAGCCATTTTGATTTCTTTATACTTTTCATTGTTCAGTAATAGCTTGCGAAATATAAACCAAGGAGATAGATTTCCCATTTAAATCATGTTTCAAACAATTCATGTTTTCAGAAAGTGACTAATTAGTGCAAAAAATCTCCCCCCAAACTCAGAGATACAGTTTTAATTCACTTTCAAACAATTTTCAAGCTTTTCGTTTGGATAAACCACGGAGTTAGAGAGTAGAACTCCTAGGGAAAAGTTTCGTTTTTCATTAATATCTCGACAACCCCTGATCTTAGATACTCGAAACTTGGGCTAAATTTATGGGAGGCTATTTAAAGGCTATCCACAAAATTTCATCAAATTCGATTCAGACGTTCTCCCGTGATGATGAGACAAACGAAAATGTCGTTTTTTACTAATATCTCGAGAACCACTGAGCGTAGAAACTCAATACATGAACTAAATTTTAAGTGGGACTATTTCCAGGCTACCCACAAAATTTCATCAAATTCGGTTCAGCCGTTCTCCCGTGATGACGGGACATACAGACAGACAGACAGATTTTCATCTATATAAATAAAAATGAAAATCTGTCTGTCTGTCTGTCTATCTGTCTGTCTATCTGTCTGTCTGTCTGTCTGTCTGTCTGTCTGTCTGTTTGTCACACCATCACGGGAGAACGGCTGAACCGAATTTGATGAAATTTTGTGGGTAGCCCAGAAATAGCCCCACTTAAAATTATATCCGTGTTTTGAGTTTCTACGACCAGTGGATCTCGAGATATTAGTAAAAAACGAAATTTTCGTTTGTCTCATCATCACGGAAAAACGGCTGAACCGAATTTAATGAAATTTGGTGAATAGCCTTGAAATATCCCCCCATAACTTTTGTCCAAGTTTCGAGTTTCTAAGACCTGGGGTTGTCGAGATATTAATGAAAAACGGAACTTTTTCCTAGGAGTTCTACTCCCTAACTCCGTGGTTTATCCAAACGAAAAGCTTGAAAATCGTTTGAAAGTGAATTAAAATTTAATCTCTGAGTTTGATGGGAGATTTTTCGCGCTAATTAGTCACTTTCTGAAAACATGAATTGTTTGAAACATGATTTAAAGGGGAAATCTATCTCCATGGTTCATGGTTTATTTAAAACAAGCTTTTACGGAACAATGAGAAGTATAGAGAAATCAAAATCGTTATTTAATTTCGCAGTTTATGTTATAAGACATGACATATTTAACATGTTATAAGATTCTATCTTATATCATGTTACTCAGAAACGCAATTAAATTAAATCTGTCTGTTAATTTTAATTATTTTTTCGATTTGAATAATAAATAAATGGATATAAAAATATATTTTAGAAAAGAACGATTTGATTTTTCTTATAGCATTTTTGACTGGATAATATCAAGTACGGTCTTCAGGTTTAAAAACTATTATTATTTATATTTTCGGGGATTATTGATTCAAGGATTATTGGTATTTTTAAGTTATTATGCAATTATTTTATTATGACAAAAATTGTTTAAACTCATATATTGTATGTTGTACGAATCTTCAACAAATACACGTGTATATCTTTTAATCTACGAGAATATAAGTAGTACAGGTATATTGACATATGTTTTGATATATATTGGCATATATTGGAATCAATTACGACCTTCTGGTATAAAGAGTACGGATATTATTGATGTTTTCAATTTATTACGTCATCTCTTTTATTTTGGCAAATATTTTTGAGACGCATATTGTAATACGGGTAATCTTCTACTAACACATTGGCATATTTTCTGATCTGCGACAATATAATTAGTACGGGGTTGCATATATTCATTCAATTCCTATTTTTTCTTCTGTAAATTTGCTTACAAAAGGGGGCAGGATGTTTTATTCTTCAGATCTGATCGTGAAGATAATTTTGCATAGTGAGAACATATATTCTTAAACTTCTCTTTAGGAGCAATAAGTTTAATATTTTAACAGAATTTGCACATGATTGCGAAATTTAAGTTTCTTTAAATTATACACTCCGTACGAATAACGGGTGTGCTGTTAGTGGTTAATAAATTTTAACATTTTAGGAGGATATATCATGTTGCTCGGCATCGCAATTAAATTAAATGTGTTTGTTAATGTTTTTATTATTTTTTTCGATTTAAATAATAAATAAATGGATAAATGGATATAAAAGTATATCTTATGAATGGACGGTTTGATTTTTCTTTTAATTATATTAATTGCTGACTGCGTACATCAACTTCATCTATTTTGGCAAAGAGTTTTCAAGCTTATATCGTATTTAGCTACTAAACTCATATATTGTGTTTAGCCAATAAATTCATATAGCCGATTGTTGAAACAGAAAAAGAGTAGAGCGGGTATATCTTCTAATACAATTGTAGTGTTTTCATTTAGTATATTGAAACGGGATAAGAATGTTTCATTCAGATCTGCAAATTCAAAGCTACGAATTTAGAGGGATATCGCTAATTTGACAACTTTTCTTAAACTTTGCCAAATTGACGGAAATGTCGCCAAATTGATATAAACGACACACAAACAGCTGCCATAAACCTTCGGGTTGGTCGTGTGGCTTGGGTCTTCTATATATCAATGAAATTTTTTTTGTTTTGTTAGAAGAGAGTACTGAAATGATGTTTGGTTAGCATTTATCTGTCAGACCAACCATCCTACTTAGTAATACATTTAGCGAATTTTTAAAATGTCACCAAATTGATAAAAATGTTTTCAAATCTATAAAAATATCTTGAAATTGATAAAATTGCGCTACATAAATGATATTAATTGTTTTTTGTTAGGGGATAGTATTGTGATGATATTTCGTCAATTTGTCGCAAAGTGGAACTGTCAGTTCTACAGTCCCACTTGGCGATAAATTTGGCGATTTTTTAAAATGTCGCTAATTTGACGAAACTGTCGCCAAATGTTCCATAGAAATATAACTATTTAGACGATATTTTTTCTACCAATTTATTTGAAGCAAATGATATCATGTCGCTTAGCAACGGATTTAAATCCAATGTGTTTATGCGGCAGACGATTTTTATTAAATTCTTTCCGATTTGAATAATGAAGATATGTATATAAAATAAATTTCATTGCCGTTTCATTTTGGACTGGATAATATCAATTATACTCTTCAAGTTTAAACATTATTATTATTGATATTTTCCGGAATTATTGATTCAGGGATTATTGATATTTTTAATTATTACGCCATTGTTTTATTGCGGCAAAAATTGCTGACACACGCATATTGTACGTTGTACGAGTAATCTTCTAGGAATGCACGGGTATATCTTCTAACCTACGAGAATATAAGTAGTACAGGTATATTGGCATATATTTTGACATATATTGGCATATATATTGGAATCAAGTACAGTTTTCTGGTATGAAGATTAAGGGGATTAATTATATATTCAATTTATTACGTCGTCTGTTGTATTTTACCAAAAAACATTTGAGACTCATATTGCAAAACGGGTAATCTTCTACTAATAATCGGACATTATAAGTAGTACGTGTATATCTCCCCATATAATTTTAGCATTTTAATTTTGACATATATTGGAATAAATGACTGTCTTCAGATTTAAAGATTACGGGTTTATTGGTATTTTCAATTTATACATGTAATCTACTAATACAGGTTATATTTTCTAATATTCGCGTATATAATTAGTACGGGTCCCATACAATTTTAACGCTTTTATTTTGCATATATTGATTCAATTCCATATTTTTTTTTTTATATTTGCTTACATAAGGGGTCCAAGATGTTTTATTCTTTAGATATGTCCATGAAGATAATTTTATATAGCGAGAACAGAGATTCTTAAACTTCTTTTTAGGAGCATTATATTAAATATTTTAACAGAATATTTTGATTAAACATGTCATTTAGTCTATATAAATAAAAATGAAAATCTGTCTGTCTGTCTGTCTGTCTGTCTGTCTGTCTGTCTGTTTGTCACACCATCACGGGAGAACGGCTGAACCGAATTTGATGAAATTTTGTGGGTAGCCCAGAAATAGCCCCACTTAAAATTATATCCGTGTTTTGAGTTTCTATGACCAGTGGTTCTCGAGATATTAGTAAAAAACGAAATTTTCGTTTGTCTCATCATCACGGAAAAACGGCTGAACCGAATTTAATGAAATTTGGTGAATAGCCTTGAAATATCCCCCCATAAATTTTGTCCAAGTTTCGAGTTTCTAAGACCTGGGATTGTCGAGATATTAATGAAAAACGGAACTTTTCCCTAGGAGTTCTACTCCCTAACTCCGTGGTTTATCCAAACGAAAAGCTTGAAAATCGTTTGAAAGTGAATTAAAATTTAATCTCTGAGTTTGATGGGAGATTTTTCGCGCTAATTAGTCACTTTCTGAAAACATGAATTGTTTGAAACATGATTTAAAGGGGAAATCTATCTCCATGGTTCATGGTTTATTTAAAACAAGCTTTTACGGAACAATGAGAAGTATAGAGAAATCAAAATCGTTATTTAATTTCGCAGTTTATGTTATAAGACATGACATATTTAACATGTTATAAGATTCTATCTTATATCATGTTACTCAGAAACGCAATTAAATTAAATCTGTCTGTTAATTTTAATTATTTTTTCGATTTGAATAATAAATAAATGGATATAAAAATATATTTTAGAAAAGAACGATTTGATTTTTCTTATAGCATTTTTGACTGGATAATATCAAGTACGGTCTTCAGGTTTAAAAACTATTATTATTTATATTTTCGGGGATTATTGATTCAAGGATTATTGGTATTTTTAAGTTATTATGCAATTATTTTATTATGACAAAAATTGTTTAAACTCATATATTGTATGTTGTACGAATCTTCAACAAATACACGTGTATATCTTTTAATCTACGAGAATATAAGTAGTACAGGTATATTGACATATGTTTTGATATATATTGGCATATATTGGAATCAATTACGACCTTCTGGTATAAAGAGTACGGATATTATTGATGTTTTCAATTTATTACGTCATCTCTTTTATTTTGGCAAATATTTTTGAGACGCATATTGTAATACGGGTAATCTTCTACTAACACATTGGCATATTTTCTGATCTGCGACAATATAATTAGTACGGGGTTGCATATATTCATTCAATTCCTATTTTTTCTTCTGTAAATTTGCTTACAAAAGGGGGCAGGATGTTTTATTCTTCAGATCTGATCGTGAAGATAATTTTGCATAGTGAGAACATATATTCTTAAACTTCTCTTTAGGAGCAATAAGTTTAATATTTTAACAGAATTTGCACATGATTGCGAAATTTAAGTTTCTTTAAATTATACACTCCGTACGAATAACGGGTGTGCTGTTAGTGGTTAATAAATTTTAACATTTTAGGAGGATATATCATGTTGCTCGGCATCGCAATTAAATTAAATGTGTTTGTTAATGTTTTTATTATTTTTTTCGATTTAAATAATAAATAAATGGATAAATGGATATAAAAGTATATCTTATGAATGGACGGTTTGATTTTTCTTTTAATTATATTAATTGCTGACTGCGTACATCAACTTCATCTATTTTGGCAAAGAGTTTTCAAGCTTATATCGTATTTAGCTACTAAACTCATATATTGTGTTTAGCCAATAAATTCATATAGCCGATTGTTGAAACAGAAAAAGAGTAGAGCGGGTATATCTTCTAATACAATTGTAGTGTTTTCATTTAGTATATTGAAACGGGATAAGAATGTTTCATTCAGATCTGCAAATTCAAAGCTACGAATTTAGAGGGATATCGCTAATTTGACAACTTTTCTTAAACTTTGCCAAATTGACGGAAATGTCGCCAAATTGATATAAACGACACACAAACAGCTGCCATAAACCTTCGGGTTGGTCGTGTGGCTTGGGTCTTCTATATATCAATGAAATTTTTTTTGTTTTGTTAGAAGAGAGTACTGAAATGATGTTTGGTTAGCATTTATCTGTCAGACCAACCATCCTACTTAGTAATACATTTAGCGAATTTTTAAAATGTCACCAAATTGATAAAAATGTTTTCAAATCTATAAAAATATCTTGAAATTGATAAAATTGCGCTACATAAATGATATTAATTGTTTTTTGTTAGGGGATAGTATTGTGATGATATTTCGTCAATTTGTCGCAAAGTGGAACTGTCAGTTCTACAGTCCCACTTGGCGATAAATTTGGCGATTTTTTAAAATGTCGCTAATTTGACGAAACTGTCGCCAAATGTTCCATAGAAATATAACTATTTAGACGATATTTTTTCTACCAATTTATTTGAAGCAAATGATATCATGTCGCTTAGCAACGGATTTAAATCCAATGTGTTTATGCGGCAGACGATTTTTATTAAATTCTTTCCGATTTGAATAATGAAGATATGTATATAAAATAAATTTCATTGCCGTTTCATTTTGGACTGGATAATATCAATTATACTCTTCAAGTTTAAACATTATTATTATTGATATTTTCCGGAATTATTGATTCAGGGATTATTGATATTTTTAATTATTACGCCATTGTTTTATTGCGGCAAAAATTGCTGACACACGCATATTGTACGTTGTACGAGTAATCTTCTAGGAATGCACGGGTATATCTTCTAACCTACGAGAATATAAGTAGTACAGGTATATTGGCATATATTTTGACATATATTGGCATATATATTGGAATCAAGTACAGTTTTCTGGTATGAAGATTAAGGGGATTAATTATATATTCAATTTATTACGTCGTCTGTTGTATTTTACCAAAAAACATTTGAGACTCATATTGCAAAACGGGTAATCTTCTACTAATAATCGGACATTATAAGTAGTACGTGTATATCTCCCCATATAATTTTAGCATTTTAATTTTGACATATATTGGAATAAATGACTGTCTTCAGATTTAAAGATTACGGGTTTATTGGTATTTTCAATTTATACATGTAATCTACTAATACAGGTTATATTTTCTAATATTCGCGTATATAATTAGTACGGGTCCCATACAATTTTAACGCTTTTATTTTGCATATATTGATTCAATTCCATATTTTTTTTTTTATATTTGCTTACATAAGGGGTCCAAGATGTTTTATTCTTTAGATATGTCCATGAAGATAATTTTATATAGCGAGAACAGAGATTCTTAAACTTCTTTTTAGGAGCATTATATTAAATATTTTAACAGAATATTTTGATTAAACATGTCATTTAGTCTATATAAATAAAAATGAAAATCTGTCTGTCTGTCTGTCTGTCTGTCTGTCTGTCTGTCTGTCTGTCTGTTTGTCACACCATCACGGGAGAACGGCTGAACCGAATTTGATGAAATTTTGTGGGTAGCCCAGAAATAGCCCCACTTAAAATTATATCCGTGTTTTGAGTTTCTATGACCAGTGGTTCTCGAGATATTAGTAAAAAACGAAATTTTCGTTTGTCTCATCATCACGGAAAAACGGCTGAACCGAATTTAATGAAATTTGGTGAATAGCCTTGAAATATCCCCCCATAAATTTTGTCCAAGTTTCGAGTTTCTAAGACCTGGGATTGTCGAGATATTAATGAAAAACGGAACTTTTCCCTAGGAGTTCTACTCCCTAACTCCGTGGTTTATCCAAACGAAAAGCTTGAAAATCGTTTGAAAGTGAATTAAAATTTAATCTCTGAGTTTGATGGGAGATTTTTTGCGTTAATTAGTCACTTTCTGAAAACATGAATTGTTTGAAACATGATTTAAAGGGGAAATCTATCTCCATGGTTCATGGGTTATTTAAAACAAGCTTTTACGGAACAATGAGAAGTATAGAGAAATCAAAATCGTTATTTAATTTCGCAGTTTATATTATAAGACATGACATATTTAACATGTTATAAGATTCTATCTTATATCATGTTACTCAGAAACGCAATTAAATTAAATCTGTCTGTTAATTTTAATAATTATTTTTTCGATTTGAATAATAAATAAATGGATATAATAATATATTTTAGAAAAGAACGATTTGATTTTTCTTATAGCATTTTTGACTGGATAATATCAATTACGGTCTTCAGGTTTAAAAATTATTATTATTTATATTTTCGGGGATTATTGATTCAAAGATTATTGATATTTTCAAGTTATTATGCAATTATTTTATTATGACAAAAATTGTTTAAACTCATATATTGTATGTTGTACGAATCTTCTACAAATACACGTGTATATCTTTTAATCTACGAGAATATAAGTAATACAGGTATATTGACATATGTTTTGATATATATTGGCGTATATTGGAATCAATTACGACCTTCTGGTATAAAGAGTACGGATATTATTGATGTTTTCAATTTATTACGTCATCTCTTTTATTTTGGCAAATATGTTTGAGACGCATATTGTAATACGGGTAATCTTCTACTAACACATTGGCATATTTTCTGATCTGCGACAATATAATTAGTACGGGGTTGCATATATTCATTCAATTCCTATTTTTTCTTCTGTAAATTTGCTTACAAAAGGGGGCAGGATGTTTTATTCTTCAGATCTGATCGTGAAGATAATTTTGCATAGTGAGAACATATATTCTTAAAATTCTCTTTTGGAGCAATAAATTTAATATTTTAACAGAATTTGCACATGATTGCGAACTTTAAGTTTCTTTAAATTATACACTCCGTACGAATAACGGGTGTGCTGTTAGTGGTTAATAAATTTTAACATTTTAGGAGGATATATCATGTGGCTCGGCATCGCAATTAAATTAAATGTGTTTGTTAATGTTTTTATTATTTTTTTTTCGATTTAAATAATAAATAAATGGATAAATGGATATAAAAGTATATCTTATAAATAGCCGGTTTGATTTTTCTTTTAATTATATTAATTGCTGACTGCGTACATCAATTTCATTTATTTTGGCAAAGAGTTTTCAAGCTTATATCGTATTTAGCTACTAAACTCATATATTGTGTTTAGCCAATAAATTCATATAGCCGATTGTTGAAACAGAAAAAGAGTAGAGCGGGTATATCTTCTAATACAATTGTAGTGTTTTCATTTAGTATATTGAAACGGGATAAGAATGTTTCATTCAGATCTGCAAATTCAAAGCTACGAATTTGGAGGGATATCGCTAATTTGACAACTTTTCTTAAACTTTGCCAAATTGACGGAAATGTCGCCAAATTGATATAAACGACACACAAACAGCTGCCATAAACCTTCGGGTTGGTCGTGTGGCTTGGGTCTTCTACATATCAATGAAATTTTTTTTTTGTTTTGTTAGAAGAGAGTACTGAAATGATGTTTGGTTAGCATTTATCTGTCAGACCAACCATCCTACTTAGTAATACATTTAGCGAATTTTTAAAATGTCACCAAATTGATAAAAATGTTTTCAAATCTATAAAAATATCTTAAAATTGATAAAATTGCGCTACATAAATGATATTAATTGTTTTTTGTTAGGGGATAGTATTGTGATGATATTTCGTCAATTTGTCGCAAAGTGGAACTGTCAGTTCTATAGTCCCACTTGGCGATAAATTTGGCGATTTTTTAAAATGTCGCTAATTTGACGAAATTGTCGCCAAATGTTCAATAGAAATATAACTATTTAGACGATATTTTTTCTACCTATTTATTTGAAGCAAATGATATCATGTCGCTTAGCAACGGATTTAAATCCAATGTGTTTATGCGGCAGACGATTTTTATTAAATCCTTTCCGATTTGAATAATGAAGATATGTATATAAAATAAATGTCATTGCCATTTCATTTTGGACTGGATAATATCAATTATACTCTTCAGGATTAAACATTATTATTATTGATATTTTCCGGAGTTATTGATTCAGGGATTATTGATATTTTTAAGTTATTACGCCATTGTTTTATTGCGGCAAAAATTGCTGACACACACATATTGTACGTTGTACCAGTAATCTTCTAGGAATGCACGGGTATATCTTCTAACCTACGAGAATATAAGTAGTACAGGTATATTGGAATATATTTTGACATATATTGGCATATATATTGGAATCAAGTACAGTCTTCTGGTATGAAGATTAAGGGGATTAATTATATATTCAATTTATTACGTCGTCTGTTGTATTTTACCAAAAAACATTTGTGACTCATATTGCAAAACGGGTAATCTTCTACTAATAATCGGACATTATAAGTAGTACGTGTATATCTTCCCATATAATTTTAGCACTTTAATTTTGACATATATTGGAATAAATGACTGTCTTCAGATTTAAAGATTACGGGTTTATTGGTATTTTCAATTTATACATGTAATCTACTAATACAGGTTATATTGTCTAATATTCGCGTATATAATTAGTACGGGTCCCATACAATTTTAACGCTTTTATTTTGCATATATTGATTCAATTCCATATTTTTTTTTATTTTTGCTTACATAAGGGGTCCAAGATGTTTTATTCTTCAGATATGTCCATGAAGATAATTTTATATAGCGAGAACAGAGATTCTTAAACTTCTTTTTAGGAGCATTATATTAAATATTTTAACAGAATATTTTGATTAAACATGTCATTTAGTATACTATAAGAATTTGGGCATGATTATGAATTTCAAGTTTCTTTATATTATATACTCCGTACGAAGAACGGGTATGCTGCTAGTATACTATAAGAATTTGGGCATGATTATGAATTTCAAGTTTCTTTATATTATATACTCCGTACGAAGAACGGGTATGCTGCTAGTCTATATAAATAAAAATGAAAATCTGTCTGTCTGTCTGTCTGTCTGTCTGTCTGTCTGTCTGTCTGTCTGTCTGTCTGTTTGTCACACCATCACGGGAGAACGGCTGAACCGAATTTGATGAAATTTTGTGGGTGGCCCAGAAATAGCCCCACTTAAAATTATATCTGTGTTTTGAGTTTCTACGACCAGTGGTTCTCGAGATATTAGTAAAAAACGAAATTTTCGTTTGTCTCATCATCACGGAAAAACGGCTGAACCGAATTTAATGAAATTTGGTGAATAGCCTTGAAATATCCCCCCATAAATTTTGTCCAAGTTTCGAGTTTCTAAGACCTGGGGTTGTCGAGATATTAATGAAAAACGGAACTTTTTCCTAGGAGTTCTACTCCCTAACTCCGTGGTTTATCCAAACGAAAAGCTTGAAAATCGTTTGAAAGTGAATTAAAATTTAATCTCTGAGTTTGATGGGAGATTTTTTGCGTTAATTAGTCTCTTTCTGAAAAAATGAATTGTTTGAAACATGATTTAAAGGGGAAATCTATCTCCATGGTTCATGGTTTATTTAAAACAAGCTTTTGCGGAACAATGAGAAATATAGAGAAATCAAAATCGTTATTTAATTTCGCAGTTTATGTTATAAGACATGACATATTTAACATGTTATAAGATTCTATCTTATATCATGTTACTCATAAACGCAATTAAATTAAATCTGTCTGTTAATTTTAATAATTATTTTTTCGATTTGAATAATAAATAAATGGATATAAAAATATATTTTAGAAAAGAACGATTTGATTTTTCTTATAGCATTTTTGACTGGATAATATCAATTACGGTCTTCAGGTTTAAAAATTATTATTATTTATATTTTCGGGGATTATTGATTCAGTGATTATTGATATTTTCAAGTTATTATGCAATTATTTTATTATGACAAAAATTGTTTAAACTCATATATTGTATGTTGTACGAATCTTCTACAAATACACGTGTATATCTTTTAATCTACGAGAATATAAGTAATACAGGTATATTGACATATGTTTTGATATATATTGGCGTATATTGGAATCAATTACGACCTTCTGGTATAAAGAGTACGGATATTATTGATGTTTTCAATTTATTACGTCATCTCTTTTATTTTGGCAAATATGTTTGAGACGCATATTGTAATACGGGTAATCTTCTACTAACACATTGGCATATTTTCTGATCTGCGACAATATAATTAGTACGGGGTTGCATATATTCATTCAATTCCTATTTTTTCTTCTGTAAATTTGCTTACAAAAGGGGGCAGGATGTTTTATTCTTCAGATCTGATCGTGAAGATAATTTTGCATAGTGAGAACATATATTCTTAAAATTCTCTTTTGGAGCAATAAATTTAATATTTTAACAGAATTTGCACATGATTGCGAACTTTAAGTTTCTTTAAATTATACACTCCGTACGAATAACGGGTGTGCTGTTAGTGGTTAATAAATTTTAACATTTTAGGAGGATATATCATGTGGCTCGGCATCGCAATTAAATTAAATGTGTTTGTTAATGTTTTTATTATTTTTTTTTCGATTTAAATAATAAATAAATGGATAAATGGATATAAAAGTATATCTTATAAATAGCCGGTTTGATTTTTCTTTTAATTATATTAATTGCTGACTGCGTACATCAATTTCATTTATTTTGGCAAAGAGTTTTCAAGCTTATATCGTATTTAGCTACTAAACTCATATATTGTGTTTAGCCAATAAATTCATATAGCCGATTGTTGAAACAGAAAAAGAGTAGAGCGGGTATATCTTCTAATACAATTGTAGTGTTTTCATTTAGTATATTGAAACGGGATAAGAATGTTTCATTCAGATCTGCAAATTCAAAGCTACGAATTTGGAGGGATATCGCTAATTTGACAACTTTTCTTAAACTTTGCCAAATTGACGGAAATGTCGCCAAATTGATATAAACGACACACAAACAGCTGCCATAAACCTTCGGGTTGGTCGTGTGGCTTGGGTCTTCTACATATCAATGAAATTTTTTTTTTGTTTTGTTAGAAGAGAGTACTGAAATGATGTTTGGTTAGCATTTATCTGTCAGACCAACCATCCTACTTAGTAATACATTTAGCGAATTTTTAAAATGTCACCAAATTGATAAAAATGTTTTCAAATCTATAAAAATATCTTAAAATTGATAAAATTGCGCTACATAAATGATATTAATTGTTTTTTGTTAGGGGATAGTATTGTGATGATATTTCGTCAATTTGTCGCAAAGTGGAACTGTCAGTTCTATAGTCCCACTTGGCGATAAATTTGGCGATTTTTTAAAATGTCGCTAATTTGACGAAATTGTCGCCAAATGTTCAATAGAAATATAACTATTTAGACGATATTTTTTCTACCTATTTATTTGAAGCAAATGATATCATGTCGCTTAGCAACGGATTTAAATCCAATGTGTTTATGCGGCAGACGATTTTTATTAAATCCTTTCCGATTTGAATAATGAAGATATGTATATAAAATAAATGTCATTGCCATTTCATTTTGGACTGGATAATATCAATTATACTCTTCAGGATTAAACATTATTATTATTGATATTTTCCGGAGTTATTGATTCAGGGATTATTGATATTTTTAAGTTATTACGCCATTGTTTTATTGCGGCAAAAATTGCTGACACACACATATTGTACGTTGTACCAGTAATCTTCTAGGAATGCACGGGTATATCTTCTAACCTACGAGAATATAAGTAGTACAGGTATATTGGAATATATTTTGACATATATTGGCATATATATTGGAATCAAGTACAGTCTTCTGGTATGAAGATTAAGGGGATTAATTATATATTCAATTTATTACGTCGTCTGTTGTATTTTACCAAAAAACATTTGTGACTCATATTGCAAAACGGGTAATCTTCTACTAATAATCGGACATTATAAGTAGTACGTGTATATCTTCCCATATAATTTTAGCACTTTAATTTTGACATATATTGGAATAAATGACTGTCTTCAGATTTAAAGATTACGGGTTTATTGGTATTTTCAATTTATACATGTAATCTACTAATACAGGTTATATTGTCTAATATTCGCGTATATAATTAGTACGGGTCCCATACAATTTTAACGCTTTTATTTTGCATATATTGATTCAATTCCATATTTTTTTTTATTTTTGCTTACATAAGGGGTCCAAGATGTTTTATTCTTCAGATATGTCCATGAAGATAATTTTATATAGCGAGAACAGAGATTCTTAAACTTCTTTTTAGGAGCATTATATTAAATATTTTAACAGAATATTTTGATTAAACATGTCATTTAGTATACTATAAGAATTTGGGCATGATTATGAATTTCAAGTTTCTTTATATTATATACTCCGTACGAAGAACGGGTATGCTGCTAGTATACTATAAGAATTTGGGCATGATTATGAATTTCAAGTTTCTTTATATTATATACTCCGTACGAAGAACGGGTATGCTGCTAGTCTATATAAATAAAAATGAAAATCTGTCTGTCTGTCTGTCTGTCTGTCTGTCTGTCTGTCTGTCTGTCTGTCTGTCTGTTTGTCACACCATCACGGGAGAACGGCTGAACCGAATTTGATGAAATTTTGTGGGTGGCCCAGAAATAGCCCCACTTAAAATTATATCTGTGTTTTGAGTTTCTACGACCAGTGGTTCTCGAGATATTAGTAAAAAACGAAATTTTCGTTTGTCTCATCATCACGGAAAAACGGCTGAACCGAATTTAATGAAATTTGGTGAATAGCCTTGAAATATCCCCCCATAAATTTTGTCCAAGTTTCGAGTTTCTAAGACCTGGGGTTGTCGAGATATTAATGAAAAACGGAACTTTTTCCTAGGAGTTCTACTCCCTAACTCCGTGGTTTATCCAAACGAAAAGCTTGAAAATCGTTTGAAAGTGAATTAAAATTTAATCTCTGAGTTTGATGGGAGATTTTTTGCGTTAATTAGTCTCTTTCTGAAAAAATGAATTGTTTGAAACATGATTTAAAGGGGAAATCTATCTCCATGGTTCATGGTTTATTTAAAACAAGCTTTTGCGGAACAATGAGAAATATAGAGAAATCAAAATCGTTATTTAATTTCGCAGTTTATGTTATAAGACATGACATATTTAACATGTTATAAGATTCTATCTTATATCATGTTACTCATAAACGCAATTAAATTAAATCTGTCTGTTAATTTTAATAATTATTTTTTCGATTTGAATAATAAATAAATGGATATAAAAATATATTTTAGAAAAGAACGATTTGATTTTTCTTATAGCATTTTTGACTGGATAATATCAATTACGGTCTTCAGGTTTAAAAATTATTATTATTTATATTTTCGGGGATTATTGATTCAGTGATTATTGATATTTTCAAGTTATTATGCAATTATTTTATTATGACAGAAATTGTTTAAACTCATATATTGTATGTTGTACGAATCTTCTACAAATACACGTGTATATCTTTTAATCTACGAGAATATAAGTAGTACAGGTATATTGACATATGTTTTGATATATATTGGCATATATTGGAATCAATTACGACCTTCTGGTATAAAGAGTACGGATATTATTGATGTTTTCAATTTATTACGTCATCTCTTTTATTTTGGCAAATATTTTTGAGACGCATATTGTAATACGGGTAATCTTCTACTAACACATTGGCATATTTTCTGATCTGCGACAATATAATTAGTACGGGGTTGCATATATTCATTCAATTCCTATTTTTTCTTCTGTAAATTTGCTTACAAAAGGGGGCAGGATGTTTTATTCTTCATTTCTGATCGTGAAGATAATTTTGCATAGTGAGAACATATATTCTTAAACTTCTCTTTAGGAGCAATAAATTTAATATTTTAACAGAATTTGCACATGATTGCGAACTTTAAGTTTCTTTAAATTGTACACTCCGTACGAATAACGGGTGTGCTGTTAGTGGTTAATAAATTTTAACATTTTAGGAGGATATATCATGTTGCTCGGCATCGCAATTAAATTAAATGTGTTTGTTAATGTTTTTATTATTTTTTTTCGATTTAAATAATAAATAAATGGATAAATGGATATAAAAGTATATCTTATGAATGGACGGTTTGATTTTTCTTTTAATTATATTAATTGCTGACTGCGTACATCAATTTCATTTATTTTGGCAAAGAGTTTTCAAGCTTATATCGTATTTAGCTACTAAACTCATATATTGTGTTTAGCCAATAAATTCATATAGCCGATTGTTGAAACAGAAAAAGAGTAGAGCGGGTATATCTTCTAATACAATTGTAGTGTTTTCATTTAGTATATTGAAACGGGATAAGAATGTTTCATTCAGATCTGCAAATTCAAAGCTACGAATTTGGAGGGATATCGCTAATTTGACAACTTTCTTAAACTTTGCCAAATTGACGGAAATGTCGCCAAATTGATATAAACGACACACAAACAGCTGCCATAAACCTTCGGGTTGGTCGTGTGGCTTGGGTCTTCTACATATCAATGAAATTTTTTTTTGTTTTGTTAGAAGAGAGTACTGAAATGATGTTTGGTTAGCATTTCTCTGTCAGACCAACCATCCTACTTAGTAATACATTTAGCGAATTTTTAAAATGTCACCAAATTGATAAAAATGTTTTTAAATCTATAAAAATATCTTGAAATTGATAAAATTGCGCTACATAAATGATATTAATTGTTTTTTGTTAGGGGATAGTATTGTGATGATATTTCGCCAATTTGCCGCAAAGTGGAACTGTCAGTTCTACAGTCCCACTTGGCGATAAATTTGGCGATTTTTTAAAATGTCGCTAATTTGACGAAACTGTCGCCAAATGTTCCATAGAAATATAACTATTTAGACGATATTTTTTCTACCAATTTATTTGAAGCAAATGATATCATGTCGCTTAACAACGGATTTAAATCCAATGTGTTTATGCGGCAGACGATTTTTATTAAATCCTTTCCGATTTGAATAATGAAGATATGTATATAAAATAAATTTCATTGCCATTTCATTTTGGACTGGATAATATCAATTATACTCTTCAGGTTTAAACATTATTATTATTGATATTTTCCGGAATTATTGATTCAGGGATTATTGATATTTTTAAGTTATTACGCCATTGTTTTATTGCGGCAAAAATTGCTGACACACGCATATTGTACGTTGTACGAGTAATCTTCTAGGAATGCACGGGTATATCTTCTAACCTACGAGAATATAAGTAGTACAGGTATATTGGCATATATTTTGACATATATTGGCATATATATTGGAATCAAGTACAGTCTTCTGGTATGAAGATTAAGGGGATTAATTACATATTCAATTTATTACGTCGTCTGTTGTATTTTACCAAAAAACATTTGTGACTCATATTGCAAAACGGGTAATCTTCTACTAATAATCGGACATTATAAGTAGTACGTGTATATCTTCCCATATAATTTTAGCACTTTAATTTTGACATATATTGGAATAAATGACTGTCTTCAGATTTAAAGATTACGGGTTTATTGGTATTTTCAATTTATACATGTAATCTACTAATACAGGTTATATTTTCTAATATTCGCGTATATAATTAGTACGGGTCCCATACAATTTTAACGCTTTTATTTTGCATATATTGATTCAATTCCATATTTTTTTTATATTTGCTTACATAAGGGGTCCAAGATGTTTTATTCTTCAGATATGTCCATGAAGATAATTTTATATAGCGAGAACAGAGATTCTTAAACTTCTTTTTAGGAGCATTATATTAAATATTTTAACAGAATATTTTTATTAAACATGTCATTTAGTATACTATAAGAATTTGGGCATGATTATGAATTTCAAGTTTCTTTATATTATATACTCCGTACGAAGAACGGGTATGCTGCTAGTTTATATATATAAATGAAATTGAAAATTCCTCTGTCTGTTTGTCCCATTATCACGGGAGAACGACTGAATCGAATTTGATGAAATTTTGTGGGTGGACTTGAAATAGCTCCAATTAAAATCTTGTCTATGTTTCAAGTTTCTATGACCAAAGGTTGTCCAGATATTAATTAAAAAAGCATAGTTAAACCTTCCATAGACATAGCATTATGCAGACGATATTTTTCAAGTAAATTTATTTAAAGAAAATGATATCGTGTCGCTTAGCAAAGGGTTTAAATCCAACGTGTTCGTGCGGCAGGCGATTTTTATTAAATCTTTTCCAATTTAAATAATAAAGAAATGTATATGAAATAAATTTTATCTTCCAATTTAAATAATAAAGAAATATATATGAAATAAATTTTATCGAAATTGCATTTCTGACTAAATTATATCAATTACAACCAAAGATTGCTTTGGGATTATTGATAGTTTCAATTTATTATGTCATCTGTTTTATTTTGGAAAAAACGGTTGAAACTCATGTATTGTATACAAATAATCTTCTATTAGTACACGGGTATATATTCTGAAAAAATCTGAGGTGGACAGCGCATGACTTTCCTTATATAATGCAATAAATGTACTTCTTTCACAGTGAAAAAATGATGTATAACGTTGTTGTTGAGACCCAGACCGTCCGACCTACCAGAAAGGTGTAAGGTAACATGTATAACATTGTAAAGAACCTTGCCCTAACCGGGAATAGAACCTGGATCTACGAACTAGCCAGGCGACGCTCTACCGTGGAGCTACTGGGGATGATAATTGCCAGCTTTTATTGTCGAAATGGATGTATAAGATCCATGACACTGTATTTAACGTTGAATTGTACATTTGTGGCTTTTTCGGATGACAACATGCAAAACCTTTTCGCACCCAATTAACTTATATTTCGCGCTACTCTAAATTAATAATTATCAATATTCTTTTCATCCTCAATAAGCAATATAGTCCGTATATTAAAAATATAAATAATAAATTCATCAATTAGGTCTTATTTTCATTAACTTGGCGTCATTTTTACAATTTTGATGATATGTTCGTCAATCTGGGGCTAAATATTGATAAGTTGGCAATACCTTATTAGATTACTTACCAAGTTCGCTAAATGTATCTCTCCATTTGTCGCTAATGCAGACAAATAGGGAGAAGAACTTTCTTATTGGAGTATACTAAGAAGGTATGCCAGTCATATGACGGAATTAAAAATTTTCTAAACATTACTTCCCATTTAGAATTATTTTTATCAATTTGGCTATATTTTTACCAATTTTGCGACACTTTCGTTAATTTTGCAATATTCAAAAAGTGGCCAAGTTGGCGACATCTCGCTAAAGCTAATGAATTTTCATCAATTAGTCGTCATTTTCATTGAGTTGGAGTCATTTTTATCAATTTAGCAACATTTAAAAGGTCGCCAAGTGGCGACATTCCGTCAAATTTGTCGCTAAAATATCGCCAAGCGTTATGGATGAAGAAATAGGTTATTCTTATAGACGATAAATGACTATTGGCGTCCAAATACAAAACTATTACCAAAAGTTTTTTTCTCATGAATAGAACGCGCTAGATCCACGAGAATGATGTCAACAAATTTATCACATTATATTACATATGACAAGTGAAAATATTTCACAAAAATGAAAAATTTCTTTCTAATTTTACGTGATTTTTTGATAAATTTATTTGGAAAATGTTGCGATATCTCGAGAACGATTAGTGCTAGCCTTCTAAAGTTTGTGTCAATCGTTTTCTAATTACAAATTACATAAGAAATGATGATTTGTTTAACTTCTTTAAAGGTTTTGATTTTATGATGATTTTTTTCAAAATTTCACTCGAAAATTTTGGGGGGTTCTAAACAATCGATTACGTTTCAAGACAATAGACTTCCAGTATTCCGGATTGCAATTTTGGTACCAAATTTCGTTCGAATTGCTCCATTCGTTCGTGATATATCGTCTCCACAAACTCACAGACACACATACACACACACACAGACATCACCTCAAAAGAGTTTGATTCATGTTCAGGGATGCGTGAAACGTGCTCCCCCATCGAAAACTCGAAATCAAATTTTGGACCCCGTCACAATACTTTCCTTACATTATACTATGTATATAAGGAAGGTAATATAAGTATCACGGTTATACCTTCCCATAGAATTTTAGTGCTTTTATTTAAACATATATTGGAAGCAATTACGAGCCCTCAAGTTTAAAGATAATTGACATTTTCACTTTATCACGTCATCTGTTATATTTTGGCAAGGATGTTTGAAATTCATATATTGTAGTAAGGGTAATTTTCTATTAATACACGGGTATATCTTCTAATATTTAGGAATATAAGTAGTTAAGGTATATCTTCCGATATAAATTTAGGCTTTTACTTGGACATATATTGATTTAATTTCATATTTTTTGCAAATTTGTTTACCAACGGGACCAGACTATTTTATTCTTCAGATATGTATGAAGATAATTTTTGAATAGCTAGAACAGAGATTTTCTAATCTACGAGAATGTAAGTATTAGGGGTATATCTACCTATATAATTTTAGCACTTTCATTTTGGCATATATTGGCATCAATTACGGCCTTTGGGTTTAAATATTAGGGTGATTATTCATATTTTCAATTTATTATGTTACTTGTTATTTTTTGGCAAGTATATTTGAAACTCATATTGTAGATGGGTAACCTTCTACTGATACACAGGTATATATATCTTCCAATATTCGAGAATACAAGCTTTACGGGTATGTCTTCCCATACAACTTTAGCGCTTTTATTTTGACAAATATTGATCTAATTTCCTATTTTTTTGTAAATTTGTTTACAAGCGGAACCAGAATATTTTATTTGTCATATTTTCGTGGGAAGATAACTTCGTATTGTAAGAACATAGATTCATAAATTTCTTTTTAGGTGCATAAATTTAACTATTTTAATAGAATTCTTTGAATAACAATGTCATTTAGAATATTATAGGAATTTGCACATGATTGTGAATCTTAAGTTTCTTTATATACTCCGTACGAAGAACGGGTATGCGGCTAGTACATATATATATATATATATATATATATATATATATATAATTTTTTATATTTATTTACACATTTTTTTATATATTTTTTTATATATTTATACGTAGCTATCTTATATTTTAAGTGTATGGTTATATGAGTTAAAACTTATCTCTAATCTGTCATTGAAATTTCATATAATATTTTTATTATATATATATATATATATATATATATATATATATATATATATATATACACTCTTGTGCAAGAAAAAACGAGGCACCATGAAGAAAGTGACCGTTTTTATTGAAATTAAATATGCTTACAGCTCATACATAGGCAATGAAATTATTACAAAATCAAGACCGCAGATCCCATCAATGGTTAGCAATTGCACATTGAATTTTCAAATCAGTAATTGGTGAACCCCCCTTTGCGGGAATGCATGCTTGTATAGACTAGGTAAGGAGTGATAAAATTTTCTAATGTCATCCTGCGATACATTCTGCCAGGCATTCCTCAATTGTTTCTCCAGATCTGCTACATTTCGGAGTGCCCGAATCTGACGGCCTAGCATGTTCCATATATGCTCGATTGGCGAAAGATCTGGTGACCTAGCTGGCCAAGGAACCGTATCAACAGCAAGGAGAGAGTCTACAGATATGTGAGCCGTATGTGGCGCGGCATTATCTTGTTGGTAAATGGCCCCAGAATGACGTACCATGAAGGGTAACGCAAACGGCCGCATGATTTTACATATAGTTGAGCTGTTAAAGTTGTGCGCAGGATGACTAGGGGCGACCTGTTGTCGTAAGAGACAGCGTCCCACACCATCGCACCAGGGGTAATAGCTGTGTTCCTGTGTGAAACAAAGGCTGATTGGGACCGCTGGCCCTGGCGCCACCACACACGTACCCGATGGTCATCTGCTGAAAGACTGAAGAGTGATTCATCGCTGAACACTATGCAATGCCAGTATGCTGGCAGCCATGATGCTCAGCTACGACACCACTCCAAAGATTATGTCGATGTTGTGGGGTTATGGACAGGCGTCTTATAGGCCGCCGTGAACTTAACCCCACCTCAGCCAAGCGCCGTGATATGGTGGAAGGTACCACGTATGGTGTGGAAGAGGCTGTAGCGCGTTGGATGGCGGACAATGATGCCGTTTCTGCAAGTTCTGGCCGGTCGCACAATCATCCGAACTGGCCTCGCATTCAGAACCTTGGCATTCCAGATCCTTCATTCCGCCGATGAGTTCCTTGTAGCAACCATTACTGCCAGCACCTTTGCACAGCATTGTCCGTTCGGTGCAGGTGACGGCCTATTGCTCAGTATGACCAACCAGATTCACTTATCCTATTCGACAACGTTCGAACTCGTCTAATTGCTTATAAGGTCTTTGGCAACATCGTAATGGCATTGCTGGTTGTGTCTCCACGGAACTACAACGCCCTTAACGATCAAAGATAAACTGCCCGTATTTTTAACCTGTTTTATAGGATGCTAGTTGGGCAGTAGACACGAGTCCTATGTCTGAAGTTAACACTCATTGGCCTTGCAAATTTAATCATTTGCGTACTTGGTATAAAGGACTTTCCATGCGAAATTTCGAGATGATCGAATTAATTTTTAGGGATACTTGGTTATTTTTGCAAAAGAGTATATATATATATGAATATATATAAACTCCCTTTTTTGTCTGAATACTCTTTTCTTTGTCTGAATATATATGAATATATATAGACAAAAAAAATCGACGCACTCCGCAAAATAATCCGATAGTAATGAAACTGTACATGCAAACACCTGTCGACCGAACATGCAAATGATCATAATTTCACAGCCAATGAATGAATAGTCAGAACTACAGCACATTGAAACTGAGCACCATGGTGATGTATATAAGGCGAGAACTTCGCTTTCAGGAACAAAACGTGCAGTGGATTTCAATTGCGTTTACGTACCTTGATTCTAACAATGCCTCGCCGGCGAATTCGCGGTCACTACGAGCATATGAAGGAGTTTGGTCTGCGGTCAGACTGCATGAGGCTGGATGGACACACCGACGAATCGGTCGACATTTGGATAGGAGCGATGCAGCAATTAGACGATTTTGGCAAGAATGGGTCCGGAATGACAGATTTCAGCGACAAACGGGCAGAGGACGGCATAGAGCGGCGACAGAACGATTGTCAAAGAAGCTGTGACAGCACGAGATTCGTCATTATTATTTCGCCATCCAACGTGTGACAAACGCAGAAGTGACCACCCGGATCATTAATAGAAGACTACGGGATCAGAATCTGTATCTGAGGCACCCATTACGCCGCCTACCACTGACCAGTGCACACCGTCAACAGCGATTGCAATGGTGCCGGGCCCGATCAACGTGGATTTGTTCTGATTGGGAACGAATAGTCTTCAGTGATGAGTCCCGTTTGGAACTGAGTCCCGACGACCAACGCAGACGTGTCTGGAGACAGCTCGGACATCGTCAGGATCCTGCTCTTACTGCCACACGCCACACGGCCCTACAACAGGGAGTTATGATCTAAGTTGCCATTTCGTTTGATAGCCGGATCCCTTTGATAATCCTCCATGGCACCATCACAGCACAGCGGTTCGTTGCCGACATTCTACGATCCGTTGTATTGCCATTCCTTTCCCCGGGCTAACTTTTCAGCAAGATAATGCCAGGCCACACAAGGCACGCCTCTCTATTGATTGTCTGCGTGCCTCGACACACTTTCTTGGCCAGCCAGATCCCTAGATCTCTCGTCTATTGAGCACATTTAGGCTGAGATGGGGCGTCTCCAGCGACCATTCCAGAATGTAGACGAATTAGCTCGTCAGTTGGAGGCCACTTGGAACGATATCCCTCAGAACACCATCCGGCAACTTTATGCATCAATGCCACGTCGGGTAACAACTTGTATCAAGGCCAGAGGTAGACCAACGCCATATGGACTTGCTCATTTTGTGTAGATATTTCAGTGCAATAAATCATCCAATTGTTCTAAAATTCTAATCATTTCTTTTTCTGTACATTCACATTACACTTATCAAATTTTGTCTCATTTGGATAATTATTTCTTGATGCGTCAATTTTTTGTCTTAAAGTGTATACAGGGTGTCCCACAAACATTGACCTCGGCTTTTGTTCCTTAAATATTGCTTAGACATATATATAAATTACAGAGTTGTGTAAAAAAAGGTACAGAATTTTATGAAATCTATAAAAATTTTCAGTGGATTAAATTTGAGGAAATACAAAATTTCAATTTTTATACGGCCCCCGTACAAAAACATTTCCAAGGAGTAAAATGTGCCCCATACACTAATAAGGTGATGTACAAAATTTCGACATTTTATCGTAAAAAGTCCCAGAGATATGTCTAAACACAGTTAGTGACGAATTAATCAGAAATTAAAATGTAAATAGTTACAGCAAGAGTGCAAATGACGCAATGCAGAAATGCATCATAGGCAAATAATGTCTGTCTTTTACCTTTAATTGATCTTTGGCATGGATAGAAAACATTTTGAACAAGCTTTGTAATCTTTGTGTAAAGTTATTATTTCTACACAGTGTAAATCCTTTTGTACCAATAAATAACAAAATTATTATGTATTTATGTAATCATTGTTTTCTTTCGTAATTTGTGTATGACCTCTAAAACGGGATCTGCCGACATGATTTTTCCCCTCTGAGAACCCATGTCGATGCATCGTAAAGTGGTTTAAGTCAGCATTTTTGTCTTTTCATATCTCTGGGACATTTTATGACAAAATGCTGAAATTTTGTACATCACATTATTAGTGTATGAGGCACGTTTTCCTCATTGGAAATGTTTTTTGTACGGGAGCCGTATAAAAATTTAAATTTTGTATTTCTTAATATTTAATTCCCTTGAAAATTTTAATCGATTTCATAAAATTCTGTACTTTTTTACGCAATTTTGTAATTTATTATATATGTCTAAGATCAATATTTTCAAGGGAATTTTCCCCTCTGAGAACCCATGTCGATGCATCGTAAAGTGGTGTAAGTCAGCATTTTTGTCTTCTCATATCTCTGGGACTTTTTATGATAAAATGCTGAAATTTTGTACATCACATTATTAGTGTATGAGGCACATTTTCCTCATTGGAAATGTTTCTTTTACGGGGGGCCGTATAAAAATTTTAATTTTCTAGTTCTTAATATTTAATTCCCTTGAAAATTTTAATCGATTTCATAAACTTCTCTACTTTTTTACGCAATTTTGTAATTTATTATATATGTCTAAGATCAATATTTTAGGAATAAAAGCCGAGGTCAATGTTTTTGGGACACCCTGTGTATAAAAGGTTGATAAAATAAAACTGGCCCGGAAAAGTTTTCTCGGAATTTCGTGAAAACGTAATCTAAACAGCAAGGAGATCATTAGAAAACTTTTCCAGGCCAGTTTTATTTTATCAACCCTGTATATATATATATATATATATATATATATATACAGTCAAACCTGTCTATAACGATACTCTAGGGACCGAGAAAAAATATCGTTATAGACAATTTTTCGTTATAGACAGGGCTGAACTTGCTACACTCTATAATGGAATTTATTTAACATGGGTGTGACGTTAGTATAATAATATATGTTGAACTTGCATGACTGAATAATACTACAGTATTATGGTGAACTTACATTATGAATGTATTACAGATTAAGAAAATAATATGAAACATATGTAGTATCTTATGAGCCTAAATCATAAGATTCAAATTGCAGTTCGAAAATGTAACACGGTGTATAGTTTAACTACATTTCTAATAAGCAATTAAAAAATGGATAATTATATTGATAAAAATAAAATTGGAGTTATATTTTTAATTCAAAAATCAAGAATACGTCGAAACGGACATGAAATACGTACCGACCACAATTCGAATCCTTAAATAGGGCGAAGGAAAATTTAACATGCGAAGTAATCCAATATTTTCGTTTGCTTGGATTTTGCAGAGAATGCAGGCGTCATACACATATTTCTTAAAGCTTTTAGTGAATTTAGATATACATCTGGAAAATTTGTGAAGTAGTAATAAAATTCTGTAATGTTTCGATCCTTTTAACAGCATCTTCAGCTGCTGTGTTGGGTGGTGGTTCCGTTCCACACTCCTCATCTTCCACTCCACTAACATCATCATTTTCTTTCAGTTCTACAATTATGTCCTCATCAGTGCTCCCACTGAACACTAATAAACCTTCATCCAAATTCAAATAGTCTTCTGGATTTATTGAAGAGTGAATATTCGTGGAAACTTTAAATGCATTCAAAGATTTACTTAGGCGCAGCACACAATTTTCTTCTTCAGAAAGATTTTGTTGAGAATTCTCATCGCTGTCAGACTGTTCTTCATCACTGCACGAGCTGAAATTAAAACCTGCCTTCTGCCAACAATTTCGTATGGTAGATGACTGCACAGAACTCCAACTGCCAGAGATCAGGTCACATGTTTGTTTAACATTTATGCCAAAGGGTTTGGTAATCTTTGCACATAGTCGGTGCATAGAACATTTTCCCCCTTTAGGATGAACTTCAGCCTTTGTGTGAAGTCTGCCATTGTAAAAGTCTTGGTCCAAAGTTCAAAAAGTCTTGGACACAACACAAAGAAAAAAGTTTGAAATGCTCAAAATTATCGTTATATACACGTTCACTCAAAAGCAAATTATTGTTATAGACAAGTTCGATATACACTAAAACTATAGGAAATCCGCCGAGACAGTGGAAAATATCGTTATAAACAGGTTTATCGTTATAGACAATATCGTTATAGACAGGTTTCACTATATATATATATATATATATATATATCTTAACATTTATGTTAACATCTGTTTCACATATAAGTGTTTGAAATGTAGTTTATTTCCAGTGTGATCAAATGACTAAATGATTTGTAAGTACTTGTAAGTACTTTACAATAAATGGACACTGTTATATTTTAGTTATCATTTAGATTTAGTGTGTTTCTGTGGCTATTGTGATTTTTAAGTGTTTTACCTGTTTTTAAAGTGTTCTTAGTTATTTTGGTGCTATTCAGAGACAATATTTTTGCCTTCAAGTATATTTCTGCAAAGATGAATGGGATATTAGTGATTAATGACGAATTCAACACCAGAAAGTAAAGGCGACCCCCCCCCCCCCCCGCCGCCGTAGAAAGTGAGACAATGATCTTTCTAGCAACGTTTAAGTAATACGATGTCATTATTTCTTAAGGTGGCAGACAGGAAATCCGTTACATAGCCGGAAAGAGCAAGCTTTAAAAAGTATGCAAAGGATTTACAAACGCAGTTTGTGCGATCTCAATTGAAATTTAGCGGTAAAGATGTCTTTGTGGACGTAGTGAATAATGATGTAGTATGGATGTGGGCAAGGCAGTTAGTGAATTTATGGAAGAACTCGAATTATTTCAAGAGAATGTGTTCAATAGACTGGATGCAGTTAAGACGCAGATAAAGAAAAGTGGGAAATAACAAGAAAGATCAATCATGCTTAAAGCATTGATTATGAAACACTTTCCAACTTCAATGCAATTTTATTTAAACATGTCTAAAATGCAATACATTACTCGGTAATATTTTAAAACTTATCACAATACTACATTAATTTATTATATTTGAAACCTTAAACCTTCATCGAAAAAAATTAACTTCATTCAAATGACGGCATTAAAATATAAATTGCCTGGTTTAAACATCTCTAAAATGCGATACATTCCTCGGTAATAATTTTAGAATTATCATAATACTACGATAATTTATTATATTTGAAAACTTTATCGAAAACAACTGAAATTCATTCAAATGACGTCATAAAAAAATAACACGCCTGGCTCTCTCTATAAAAGCAACATTTCATTCATAAATAATTCCCCCATTCATGTCATTCATCACAATACTATAATAATTTATATTATTTAAAAATTAAGACCATGGAGCTACAAGTAAGTAAAACTCTATGCGTAAAACTTCATTGAAAATTATCGTCTTTCTCTTTCTAAAATCAATGAATATTTCATTCATATAAGACCATGCAGACTCCATGGACTAAATGATTTTGTGTTAAAGAATTACAGCGATTCTAATACAACTCATTCTACATATTTTGCTGTTTACATTTTACATAGGTGAAAAATAGGCTTAATAGTAGAAATAATCAAATTTGTATGAGCATTTAAACTGAAATATATTGTCATTGCGTTGTTAAAGTATGTAGATGCACAGAATTTAGGCAAAAATAAAGTAGTTTTAGGATGCATACAACACTCAATATGAATTAAAAAGAACTTTAAAAATCACGATTTTGAGACAAGATGGATGCCATATATCATTTTGAAGTGGGTCATGTGATCGTTTCATATCATGGACACGTGATCGCTTCATATAAGAGGTGTTATTATTATTTTAATTTTTATTTAAAAAACTACTGAATATATTTCGCTGAATTTTTTTTTATATATTTTATGGAACAATTTGAATATTGCCTAAAATTTTCGAAGCAATTTGTGGATTTTAAATCCGCTTAAAAAATGCTTGAAAAATTAGGTCCCATAGGGCTCAATGTATTCCATTTTTTCAACCCGGGTTCAATCCAAAACTAATTGGGTGATATTATTCATTTATATTCCCATAGGTCCTATAGACCGTCTGAACAACATACTAAAATTTCATTTTGATTAAGTCATTTTTACGGCAGTTATCGTGCTAACGGACAGACAGACAGACAGACAGACAGACAGACAGACAGAATGAACAAAGTCATAAACACTTTTCAACTTTGTTGTAAAGTGTTAAAAATGTACAGCCGTCAAAAAGATAACGAACCACCAGACCGCACATGCACAATTTATATCGCAGAACAGAACGGAAAATGTCACTCAATAGGGATTAAGTATTCTACGAATGCACTAACTTTAAAATATTCAAGTCCAACCTCCCATTGATCATTATATATTCAGATTCTATAGAAAATTTCAAGCGGATTTTTTAAAAATTACCATTTTTAAAGGATTTTTGATCTATTTGCAAGTGTTTAAAATTTGCTGATCCAAACGTTAAATGGATTTTCTAGATTTTGGAATTCGCGATAAATCAATTTTCTAAAAAAAATTGTTTTGCATGCTTTTCTACTAAAATAACCGAACAATATTTATATGAATTTCAATATTCAAACATATTCGAAATATCTATTAATTATTAAATTAATATTCATGAAAGTTAAGAAAAAAACAGCTTTCAATTTTGACACCATTCGACACAGCTGCGTCTAAAACATCGGCATAAAAAATTTCAGTTATATCCGTGCAATATTGAGTGTGCTATAAAATTATTCAAAATTCGACGATTATTACGTTGATCCAAGACCATTCCCAAAATGTCGAAAGAAATTGCTCGTAAAAAAGAATAGATAAATTAAACTGAGTTATATATGAAGTTAGATGTTTTGTCAGTTTTTGCAAAGCTTTTTGTATTTTATATTGTGTGTGTTATGCAGAAAACATCGATATTTTAAAGGGCAGTCAAATTTCGATATCTAAGGTCATTTTTGCATATCTTGTGGTTAACTAGATGGGGGGGGGGGGGCTTCAGTTTAAAATTGATTCTGAACCACTACAGACACCAAGCCATGCAGGAGTCACCTCTCTCATGCGGCGATCAGACTCGACAGCCTCAGAACGGCCAGCTGGCGCCATCGAAACTTTTGTGATCTAAGAAACTTGGGTGTCCGATTATCTTTTTTTTTTTTTTTTTTTTTTTTTTTTTTTGCAATCAGTGACTGTCTCAGTCACCTACGTTTAGGGAGCTATATCCTCCTCCATTGAGGATAATCATGGTCGGAACTAGAGAGGGGAAACGTGCCCCAGGTACCAGTGACACGGAGCACCGATGCTATGGGAAAAGAAGCGTCAAAATCAGGATTTGCCTCGGGTGAAAAAAAATCCTACCTCCTCCGCTGGAATAAGAATAATTAAAATTTAATAATTTCTTGGAAATTTCACTGTATAAATATTGTATTGAAAAGCCGAAAATTGATATCACAAACGAAACATTAAAGATATATTTCCGTTTTTATAACACGCCTCATTTATAATTCATTGATTAACTAACACATGATCATTTTTTCTTAACAAAAAAGGCTCGCATGTCAACAAAGAACATCGTACTAAATAAAGCATACAATCAATAATAAAATATGAAATTCTGGACAAAATGTTTCACTTTTGCCAAAGGTTACTAAAAACTCTGACATTTTTTGAAAACCATCTATGATTTAAAACATCGAACACCGCACCTAACCATCGATGCTTCAAAAACAACGAACACTGGAACAAAACAAAACAACACTAAAACAAAAGTCATCCAAAACGTAGGTGAAAGCGACAGAACATTACATAATAAGCGGAACTTGACTATCAGATCGGAATTCGTCCTTTCTGCTGAAGAGTTCAATTTTTAAACGCCCCTAAAGGTTTTTAGGGATTTTAACAGCCAAGGACCTTTTTCATTATTTTTTTTAATCTGAATTAAAATTTTCGGTGAACGTAAATACGTAATGATCAATGGTGATTACCCTTGAAGATTTTGGAGTTTGTGCTAAATGAACTATGAAGTTGGTCCTTTATGCAAATATTAAATAGTGATATTTGTAGAAAATATTAATCCCTATCGAATGATATCTTTTGTGTTGTTTTACGATATAAATTATGCAATTGCGGTCGGGTTTTTTTTTTTACATCGATGATAATGCTTGGAATAGTGAAAGCCAAGTCCTGATTTCTGAATCAGGATTTCCCCAAATCTCTATTAGACAGCAATATGAATCTGCTGAAGCTCAAAATCCAATGCATTTCTCGTCTGTGGTGATGAGAAATATGAAAAATCATAATCAACCATCGCCGATTTATAAAAGGACATTAAAGGTTCTAGAATGCAAAATGTGAAATTTCGTCCGAGAAATACTAGTGATAATAATCGTCCATTGGTAAAAGCTATTTCAGGAAGAAGAGATTTGCCAAATATTAAAGTGGTTTATGACGATAGAGTTCAGCGGTTCTTAGTGAATAGCTTTCATGTGGAAACTACACTGGAAAATGTTTTAAATATTGTTGGAGATATTGGTTGTGAATATGAATGTGTTAAATTGTGCACAAGAAATTTTAAGTTTTATGCTTCGTTTGCGTTATTGATCGAATCCAAATAATTTTCTAATCTCTGTGATCAAACGATTTGACCAAGGAAAATCATATTTTAGGAATTTAAAAGTTTGAAAATCAGGATTCAATGTGAATAAAAGTATTTCAGGAGATTGACAACAGGTAAATCGCAAATTTGGCGCCAATTTAAGTGCATTTTATCGAAGTGTGAAAAGTCTTAAGACGATGTGGTATGCCTTTTTTCTCCTATCTTGGCGTCTTCTTACGACATTGTAGGGATTACAGAAACTTGGTTCATGAAAGAAATCTCTACTAATGAGTTTTTACCAAATGATTACAATGTCTTTAAAGACGATCATAATTGTCTACGAACTGGTCTGCCGCGTGGTGATGGTGTTATGAGTAGTATTAAACAGAAGTTCAAAGTTGTGGTGTTTCGGGTTTGAAATATAATATACGATAGTAATGGGGGGTGCACATGTGATATGGGTAAAAATTTAATCTCTCAATGTTGTTTATTTTAGACCCAATTCAGGCTATAAAATCTATAATGATTTCCTTAATTGAATTGACAATAATTTTAATATTTTGGTGTCCGATCTTTTAA
Source organism: Amaurobius ferox (assembly GCA_951213105.1). NCBI lineage: Eukaryota > Metazoa > Arthropoda > Arachnida > Araneae > Amaurobiidae > Amaurobius > Amaurobius ferox. Next base: position 61,795,777 of record OX578133.1, read on the forward strand.
TTATCGATGATTTCAATATTCCTTCTACTGACTGGCTTAATACAAAGAAAAGTGTTTTTACTAGCATAGAGATTTTAATGTTAAATTGTATTGCCATTTATAATTAAAACCAACATAATGATATTTTCAACATTTACGATAAATTTTCAGATTTGGTGTTGTCTAACATGGAGAAGTGTGAGATTCTGCTGAAAAACATATCCAGAAAAATAGAATGCCAATAACCCCACGGTTTCATGTGAAGTATGAATTGTTGGGAAAGGCCACACCGTGATTGGAAAGCTTTCTAGAAGCCGCATGGAGTTTACAGTAAATATGTCAACAAGTATGATTTCAAAGGGAAAAGAGGTCACACTGGACTATCAGAGTCTTCCAGAGTTTACGTGATGTTTATTAAATGTGTCAACACTAAAGCTCAGTGCCCAAATAATTGCTGCATCGATACTGAACGCATCAGCTTTGGGGTTTTGTGCCCGGTTAATGACTTTGAGAAGGACACGACTGTGAGAGTTGGCATCTCAAACGCAACACAGTGGATGGATCACTCTTCTCGAAGAAGCAAAGTGCAATGAAATTGGAGATAACATTTATACACTGAACTCGATTATTCAAGATTATTCTCTGAAGAATCACGGCTGTAAACGGTCGCTACTTTTTGAACGCTCCAGAGACTCCATCATGACTTTTTCCTGCAATACGGCTGGGCTAAAACCATATCGCTAAACATCCATGTCGGGGTGTTTCCTCATTTATTTTCTGAAACTATTTACGTTAATTGAAAATATTTCTTAAGTTTTTAATAAATTATGTGTTTTGTTAAACTTCGAAGATGTCTTCCATCGGTTGCAATTTGTTTGTTTTCTCTAATGCTCACGATTCTTACCTGCGTGTGAATCAGTTCGGGTTCCATCATATTTTATTTACATAACACTTTAATCACGCCTTGGTCACCTCATCTCTGATATTCGGGAGAGTGATCGACGGACAAATCCTGATAATGATGATGTAATTAGGGTTATCCACTCACTTGATCTATTGATTAAGGAAGATATGCACCATCCAACCTTAGCAGTTGTGATTTCCAATACCAAGCCAGATCATATTACCAAAGAAGACAATGTATTTGTATTTGATTTAAAAAAACTAATTGCGAGTATATGTTACTTGTTTGATAAGATTGACTGGAACATTTTGAACTTTTACTTTGATATTGAGGATGCTGTATCGTATTGTTATAAAATCATTTATGGGCTGTTTTCTAAATGTATTCCTATCAAACGTTTCAATTAGGGAAAGTAGCCTGCATGGTATACTCGTGAAACAATATCTGTAATACGTTTAAAGAAGAGTTACCTTCAGAAAGTTTGAATGTATAACAGAATAAGATCAGTTTAGAGCTTATAGACGGACTAGTAAGACTAAAATAAGAAATTATTACATGGCTTAGATTCGTTCAGTTGAAGAGGATTGTACTGCTGATCCTGAAAGGTTTTGGTCTTTTTAGAATAGAAACAAGAGAGGCGAGAGAATCTTAAGAGTGATTAGTACTGGCAGTACTATGTTGTGAAATAATAAAGAAAGTGCTGATGCCTGTGCTACGTAATTTAAATTTGTTTTCCACCCAGTTCTGATTGTTGATAATAATTTAAGATATTAAGTCTGATGATAATAATTTAAATTTTACTGTTGATAATATTAAGAGTATACTCGATCCAGTTTCAATGAATAATATTTCTTATGAAGATGTTCGCAGGGCTATTTTGAGGTATAAAAAGTGTCTAAATATTTGAGCAACAATTTGGTGCCTTCTTATATTATAAAGGGGTGTACTGAGAAAACTTTGTTTATCCAATATTGATTATTTTTTATACTTCTATTAAATCTAATACGTTTCTGAGATTTGAAAAAAATCTAAAATTATTCTTGTTCATAAAAATGATAAAAAATGAGATATTAAAAATTACAGGCTTATTACTATTTTGTCACCCTTCTCTAAAATTTTTAAAGTATCATGCATATCAAAATTTTTCAGCAAATCAAAAATTATTTATCATAACATAGTTTTATGCAATGACATAGTACTATCACAAATTTGTTATGTCTGTCAAAATATGTTTATTATCTCTCTATATTAAATAAAAAAAGTGGATGTCACCCCCCTTCGCTATTTGACAGATTTGGCGTTTCTCGAGTTTCTCTGCTTCGTACCGCAAAAACTATAACATACAAAAATATAAAATTTGGTACACTTGTAGAAAAAGGTTTGAGAAACACGCTGAAATAAACCATTTTTCGATATATATAGTTTAAAAAACATTTAATGTCAAAGTCAGAGACAAAAAATTTGAGTTGCGAGTTCGCGTTCTGGATAGACTAACAATACCATCATCACGAATTTTTGCAGGCAGTTACCTACACAGTTGAATTTTTGTAGGAAGGAGCCTTTATTTCTTATTTCGATGTAGTTTACGAGATATTTTACTTTTATGTACTTCTAAAGAGAAAAATGTTCTTTCTTATCGGCACGTCCATCGACTTTCTCTGTCTCGTACCGCAAGAACTATAGCACACAAAAATATGAAATTTGGTACATTTATAGAGATATAATAGGGTAATACAATTAAATAAACAGTTTACCGATTTAAACTTTAATTCGGCTTGAAGTAGCTCGCGAAGCGAACTCTGCGAGCTCAGAGATTAAGAGTTAAAGCCTTCCTACTCGCGAAAGCGAGTTACGGGGATGGAAGCGTAGCGAGCAGGGAGCAGGGGGGGCAGAGCCCCCAAGTGCTTTTAGTAAAAGTTCTGAACTTGATGTAGTTTATACTGATTTCTCTAAGGCTTTCGATAGCATTGATTTTGGCCTTTTATTGTATAAGCTTAATGATATTGGTTTCTCTTTGTACCTCATTGACTAAATTTTCAGCTATCGTAATGAGAGGCTGTTCTATATATATCTTATGGTGTTTCTCTATCCTACGCTTTAAGAAATACGTCCAGTATTCCACAGGAATCAATGTTGAGACCTTTGCTTTTAACTCTATTTGTCAATGATTTACCTATAATTTGAAAATTTTCAAAGTGTGTGTTGTTTGGGGATGATTTTGAACTGTACAGACAAATCAATTCTATTGATAATTGCCTGTGTTTACAGTATGATCTAAATAAGCTCTATGATTGGCCCCTTAAAAATCGTTTACACTTACATATTTCTAAACGTTGCTTAATTACCTTTACTCATCCCTACTAAAAAAAAGCAGCTGACTCCGCCTCTGTTTGACAAATTTCTCGTTCCTCGAGTTTTTCTTTATACCGCAAAAACTGTAGCATTCAAAACTATGAAATTCTGTACACACGTATCGAAAGGATAGGGGAATACGCTGAAATAAACAGTTTTCAATATATATTATAGTTTAAGAAATATTTAATGGCAAAGACAAAATACTTCAACTGCGAGTTTGCGTCCTGGATAGACTAGCAATAGCAAGAACACGAATTTTCGCGGACAGATACCTACATAGTTCCATTTTTACAGGAAGGAGCTCTTTATATCACTTTACAGCATAGTGGAAAAGTATTTAGGACTTTGTTCATTCTGTCTGTCTGTCTGTCTGTCCGTTCGCACGATAACTGCAGTAAAGATGACTTTATTAAAAATTAAATTTTAGTATATTGAGAAGGTCTATTGGACATATGGGAATGTAAATGAATAATATCCCCCAATTAGTTTTTGGATTGAACCCGGGTTGAAAAAATGATATACATTAAATCCTATGGAACCTAATTTTCCAAACATTTTTTAAGCAAAGTTAAAATTCACAAATTGCTTTAAAAATTTCAGGAAATATTCAAATTATCCCATAAAATATATATAAAAAAAATGAGCAAAATATGTTAGTAGTTTTTGAAATAAAAATTAAAATAATAATTACACCCATATTATATGGGAGCCAACGGCCCTACCGTGCAGAAAACAGCGGTTCTCGTTAGATCACCGAAGTCAAGCAGCATCGGGCGCGGTTAGTACTTGGGTGGGTGACCACCTGGGAACACCGCGTGCTGTTGGCACATTTCGGACGCGGAAGCCCGGTGATTTGCGCGCTGGATTTACACGCTGCCACAACTCCCGCCGTGTTTATGCGGAGTACGATCACGTTAAACATGTGGGTCCGTAAGTCATACCGAGAGGTTGGTGGTAAGGGAAGGAGGGTACGGTCCCTGTGGATGCCTCCCCCATTGGGTTCCGGTCTAAATTGGGTGGCACTTCCCGGCCGTCCAAACAGTTACCTTACACCTTTCTGGTAGGTCGGACGGTCTGGGTCTCAACAACAACAACCCATATTATATGAAGAGGTCACGTAACTCACTTCAAAATAAGTTATGGCATTCATTTTTTCCCAGTCTCAAAATCGTGATTTTTAAAGTTCTTTTAAATTTATATTTAGTGCAGCATCTGTCCTAAAATACTTTACTTTTGCGTATTTTCTGTGCATCTATATTCTGCACCAACACATTTACAATATTAAATTTAAAAGAACATCAAACTTTGATTATTTCTACAATGAAGCCTAATTTTAACGAATGCAGAATGTAAACAAATCAAGCTATAAGATGAGTTGTATACGAATTCCTGAATTTTTTTAACGCCAAATTATTTAGCTCTGGAGTCTGGAATGAATATAGGTGATAAGAATAAAATTTTCATTGATTTTACATAGATTAATAGACGCTTTTATAGCACTGCCTTTTCCGATGATGTTTTAAGCACAGTGTTAGAAGGTACTTTTACCTCCATGGTTTTAAGTTTTTAAGTAAAATAAAGTATTGTAGTTCTGTGATAAAGAAATATCACCGCTGAATGCATCGCATTTTATAGATATTTAAATAAAATTGCATTACAATTGGAAAGTGTTTCATAATCAATGCTTTATGCATGATTGATGTTTCTTGTTTTATTTCGATGTAGTTCGCCAAATATTTTACTTTTTTAATCACTTCTAAAGTGAAACATATTCTTGCATATCGGCACGTCAATCGATTTTCACTGTCTCGTAGCTCAAAAACTACGGCATTCCAAAATATGAAATTTGGTACATTTATAGAGAAATAATAGGGTAACATGATAAAATAAACCGTTTACTGGTATAAACTTCAGTTTGGCTTGAAATAGCTTGCGAAGCGAGCTATGCGAGAGCAGTGAGTTAAGGGGTTGGCGAAGCATAGCCAGCAGTGGCAGAGGTCTAGTACTCTCAATTATTGTATCAATAGGGATGTGGTTTTATGGGTTCATAAGGTCAAGGACTTAAGGTTATTTCGCTTCTAGTTTTAATTTTAAGGATCATATTTCTATTTCTATACTAAGAGAACCTATAAAAATCTTGCTATCATTTGTCGCAAAACCCTTTATTTTGCAGATATTAAATGTATTATTATGCTTTTCAATTCATTAGTTCCATCTAGGCTTGAGCATGGCTCAATTATTTGGTATTCTACCTATTATAATGCTAAATATGGGGTTGAAAAGAGTCAATACAGGTTTCTTCCTTACATCTACTATAAAAAATTTGGTTACTTCCCTCAGTATGTTTCTTATATTACTTTGAGAGAGTTGTTTAATATTTACTCTTTTGAAAATAGAAGTAAACAATTTTTTGTATGATTTTTTTATTTTAAACTTTTAATAATGGTGTGGATTTTAGTGGTCTGTTATCAGTTATGAATTTTAAAGTCAGAAATGTTCAACTGAGAGATAAAGATCTGTTTTATGCTCCTATAACTAGATATGTTTACTGTAACTCAAATTATATTGTTAAATTCTGTAAGCTTTTCAATGTGCATACCAGAAATCTGGATTTTTTAACATATCAATTTCTTAATTTAAAAATGTGTGTTTATTCAAAGTTAAATAATTTAGAACTTGTCACTGTTTGCTATTTCCGAAATTAATGTATTGTGTTTTTGCTCATAAAAGTCATCCATCTGGATTCTTAATCTGCTGTGCACTCTTATACGTAAATAAGTAAATAAATAACCTATGAACCGTTCTCGAGATATTAGAAAGTTAGCATTCCACCTTTCAAAATAATCAAGCGAACTACATAAAATTCTGTAAGCTTATTTTAATCGGTAACATTAAAAATATATATTCAGCGAGATCCATTTTCAAAAACGCCAGTTTCTATTATTGGTTTCCTACAGTATTTAAATCCATTAATTTGTAGAGAGTGCAGTAAGTTGGATATACAGTCGGTCCCACTTAATAGGGAAACGCATATTCGCATACCCTGCTTGTATGCCTAGAATATTTTGGAACAAAAACGAACTCCATAGGGTTAATGAGAAACATGCCCGTTTTATCTCATAGTAATTTCCGGTTAATTGCATAAAAGCTGAAACACCAATCTCGTTAATTTCAGTTTCAGTGTTAAAAGACTTGGAAAGAAAAGCGATAAATCGCCAAACTTGGCAATCTCCGATTTTTCCTTGTTTAGTTCAATAGTTATTTACATAATAAATCAAAAGAATTTATCATGTATATAATAATAGATTACTAACTATTTATTATGTAAATTGTTATAATTATTTTATATTATTCATTCAAGAGGGGTATTGTAATACAGTACACGAATATACCATTAAAATATAAGCTTTACGAACAGAAAACATAATTTTGTTTACAGATGCAAAAAGCAACAGGCAGGCACCAAGCCCCAGACACCAGTTTTATTACCAGTTTTGAGACGCCACTTTTTATGATGGAGCGGACAGCAATTTACTGCCCAAGCTATAAAATTATAACCTCGTAACACGTGCGCTTTAAGACGCAAACAAGACTCCAAGGCAAAAGGAGATGTCCAATGGAACTTAACATAAGTTCCACCCACAAAACTGGAACCAATGGCAGTGCAAATCGAATCGCAGAAGTCAATGAGCAAAAGGGAGAAAACACAGAGGACCTCATACGAGAGTTGGTGAAATGGGCAGAGATTTCTGATCTTACGGTTGATATGAAATGACGTACATAGATACCTGACTTACTGTGGACATGAAATGATTTTCTGAAGTCTAGAGATGACTTTCTTACAAATAATACAGCATTATACATTCTATCAAAGTGCATTACAATTATCTTGACTTTAATAAGTCGATGTGTGCTCCTAGCAAAAGTGTGTTGTTGTTGTTGTTGTTGAGACCCAGACCGTCCGACCTACCAGAAAGGTGTAAGGTAGCCGTTTGGACGGCCGGGAAGTGCCACCCAATTTAGACCGGAACTCAGTGGGGGAGGCATCCATAGGGGCCCTACCCTCCTTCCCCTACCACCAACCTCTCGGAAGGACTTACGGACCCACATGTTTAACGTGATCATACTCCGCATGAACACGGCGGCAGTTGTGGCAGCGTGCAAATCCAGAGCGCAAACCACCAGGCTACCGCGCCCGAAATGTGCCAACAGCACGCCGTGTTCCCAGATGGTCACCCACCCAAATACTAACCGCGCCCGATGCTGCTTTACTTCGGTGATCTAAAGAGAACCGGTGTTTTCAGCAGGGTAGAGTCGTTGGCCTTTAACAAAAGTGTGTGGAGAACGTCAATTGACTGGACAAAGAGTTCAGGCCCAACGAGAAGCATCAAAGATGAATTGGGTAACCATTTACATAAACATTTTGAGGAAAGATTTTAAATGTTCAATAGCCAGTGTACTAAATTAATAGTATTCGTACTGTATCACAACACGAAAGCAGCTCTAGCAACTATTGTGTTAATACTTGATAAATTTGGTAAATAAGATTTAATGATAAAATTAATAATGATTAATAAAGTTATGTTGAGCAATTCAATGCCTGTTTATTGGATAAGTGAAATTAATTTTATATTATTAATCAAATTACTTTTCAGAAGAAACATCGGGCAACATATCAAATTGATTATGGTGGATTATAACTTCAGCAAAGTACAGAACTTTACGATTAGCGGTCGCTTACTCAATAAGTATCAATGAATTAATTTAAGTAAATTGATATTTTATTTTAGTGCTCCACAGGTATTAATAATATTAATCTGTGTACCTGCTTAATCGCATACCCCGCTTAATCGCCTACAGTAGAGTAGAACCACGTGTATTCCGATAAACAAAGCAAATATTTTATAATGCAAAAATGAAGAAAAGAAATGGTAATGTGTTTTGCCTTTTTATTATCAGTGATGCTTTAATTCCAAGATTTTATCTATAAATATTTTTCGTGTTCTAGTATTTCAGAATTGTATTCCAAGCACTTAACCGTTTTCTTGCGTGATAAAAACGTAGTACATTAGCTTATGTTGGATTCTTGAGATAACTGATAAGTTCCAGTAGAAGTCTAAACGTTGGAATTTGGTATACTCGGCTATAAATTGAGCCCTTGAACACGAACAAAATTGAAAATGGTATTTTCTAATGTTATGAGAAACGTCTATAAATATTCTCAATATCATACACTCCTAAGAAAGCCCTTAAGCGCCCCAATAAATTTGTAAGGAAAGGGCTATAAAGTGTGCAGGTTAGGTCTATCTTTAGTAAATTGGCCATGCTCGATCGAAGAAAGGGAATTTCAGCCCCCCTTCCGCGAAGAATTCAAAAGTTAGGACAACGAACTCGTCAACAAAGAGAGATTTTCGAAAAATCCGATATCAGATTTGCAGAGCATTGTCTAGTGCAGTGTTTTTCAAAGTGTGTTCCGAGGAACACTAGAGTTCCGCGACAGTATTTCAGGAGTTCCGCAGCGTGATAGTTTTGTATAAACTTCCTAAAATTAAACAAAAAACACAAAAGGAGTAAAATATTTCATGCATAATTTTGATCACACTGGACATTTCTTCATTTTGGGATTCTGCTATTACATTGAATTTCAAAAGGTTTCCACAACAAAAACAGTTTAAACAAGAAAGATCAATCCTGCATAAAGCATTGATTATGAAACACTTTTCAACTGAAATGCAATTTTATTTAAACATCTAAAATACGATAATCCAGCTGTGATATTTTTTTAATTATCATAGGACTACAATAATTAATTTTACATGAAAACTTAAAACTTCGTCGAAAACAAAAATGAACTTTATTCAAATGGCGTCATTGAAATATAAAACGTCTGGCTCTCTGTGCAAAAGCAGTGAATATTTCATTCATACACTTTTATTCCAGACTCCATAGTTAAATAATTTCGCGGGGAAAAAATTCAGCAATTCTTATACAACTCATCTTACAATAGTTTGTTTACATTCTGCATTCATTAAAATTAGGCTTCGTTGAAAATATAATCAAAGTTTGATAACCATTTAAACTTTAAAATATTGTAATTACTTTGGCGCAGAATATAGATGCACAGAAAATATACAAAAATAAAGCAATTTTATGACGAGTGCAAAACTAAATATCAATTTAAAAGAACTTTAAAAATCACGATTTTGACTCTGGTAAAAAGATGGATGCCATATTTTATTTTGAAGAGGCCCACGTGATCCCTTCATATTATATAGGTGTAATTAAAAAAAATTTTATATATTTTACGGAATAATTTGAATATTTCCTAAAATTTTCGAAGCAATTTGTGAATTTTAACTTCGCTTAAAAAATGTTTGAAAAATTAGGTCCCATAGGGTTCACTGAATTTCATTTCTTAAACCCGGGTTCAATAAAAAACTAATTGGATGATATTATTTATTTATATTTCCATAGGTCCCACAGAACGTCTGAACAACATACTAAAATTTCATTTTGATAAAGTCATTTTTACGGCAGTTATCGTGCTAAAGGGACAGACAGACATAATGAACAAAGTCATAAACACTTTTCAACTATGTTGGAAAGTGTTAAAAACACTGGTCTAATGAGTAAAAATCGATAATAAAACTGTTACAGAAGGCTTTTCTTTGATATAATATGGATATTGGCTAATTACTGTCCTATTTAGGAATGCTAACATAAACAACATTGCATGCATAGGAAGCCTATTTAAAATGTTCTCTGTCAACAACAATTCACATTTGAATTCAAGGAACAATATTATCGTGCACTTTGAGAAGCATTGCAGATGTAACAGTCTCTGATTCAACATTTCAATAAGTATTCATTGCTTTTAATATGCACATTTTATGATTTCCTTGTATCGACCCCTACTATAATTAGACAGTGCTCTACAAATTCATAATTGGATTTTTTCGTCTATATCGTTTTGTTGCTAAGTTCGTGCCCTAAATTTTTAACTTCTCCGTTATAGGTGTTGCTATCATTTTACCACAGATAAACTTAACATGCACACTCGTCAACCTTTCCTTAAAAAGTTATTGGGATACTTGAGGACTTTCCTAGGAAACCTGTATAATACTATCAATAATACTTATACTATTATAATCACTTAAATATTTAACACTTTATATAATACTTAAAACTATTATAATCATTATATATATATATATACATATACAATAAACACAACTGCTCTACTTGTATGAAAATAACTTACAAAATTTCCTTTTAGAATCCTGTACAATGGTTTGACTATTTTCCCTCCTTCTAAACACTCATTATTTTTAACAATAATTTAACGGTTCGTATATTTCTCTCTGTTTGGTTTGAAATATCATATCAATGCTTACGATTTAATTTTCAGAACCAGTTTCCCTTGTCTACATGGGTGGGGAGAGAACCTTTATCGGCCCGTATTGATATATTTATGGTTTTTTGGTTCAATGGCTGATATCACTGGCTGATATCACTGGCTAGTGAAGTTTCACGTTGAATGTTTCAGTCTGCTTGTTCTTATGCGTTTAGGCCGCATACTGTTTTATGGGCTGAAGACAGAAGCAACGCCCTTGAAACAGTTTTAGTCACCCTACTGACATTGCAGAGTCTACTTCGACAATAAGAGTTTGCAATTTCGTCCCAGAAGTTCAGTGGTAGAGCGTCGTCTGGCCAGTTCAAAGATCCAGGGTTCAATTCCCGATTGGGGCAGCAAAGTTCTTTACAACATACGTCTGCTTTTTTCCCAGGAAGTTTTGTAAGTTATTACTTTTCTTATATACATAATGTATAAGGAAAGTATTGTGACGGGGTCGAAAATTCGAATTCGAGTTTTCGACGGGAGAGCACGTTCCAAGCATCCCTGATCACGAATCAAACATTTTTGAAGTGATGTCTGTGTGTGGGGGGTGTGAAAGTATGTGTGTGTGTGTGTGTGTGTGCGTGTGTGCGTCAGTGTGTCTGTGGAGACGATAACTGACGAACGAATGGACTGATTTGAACGAAATTTGGTACAAAAATCACAATCCGTAAACACTGAAAGCCTATTGTTTTATTTGCAATCGAATGTTCAGAACCCCCCTAAATTTTCGAGTGAAATTTTGAAAAAATCGTCAAAAAATCAAAACCGCTAATAAAGTTACGCAAATAGACATTTCTTATGTAATTTTTCATTAGAAAACGATTGACATAAATTTTAGAACGCTAACATGAACCATTCTTGAGATATTGCACATTTTTAAAAAAAATTACAAAAAGTCATATAAAATAAAAGAAATATTTCCTATTGAGAAACATGTTCACTTTTCATATGTAATACCAAGAGATAAATTTGGTGACATCATTCTCGTGAATCTAGCTCGTTCCATTCATGAGAAAAGATACTTTGAGTAATACTTTTGTATTTGAACGCCAATAGTCATTTCTTCTTCGTCCATAAAGCTTGGCGAGATTTCGGCGACGAATTTGGTGGAATGTCGCCAAGTTGGCGACTTTTTTAAATGTTGCTAAATTAACGAAAAACTCGCCAAATGGATAAAAATGACTCTAAATCAATGACGACTCATTGATGATGACGACATGGAAAATGACGACTCATTGACGAAAATTCAATATCTTGGAAAGGATATAAATAACTACGGTAAAAATAATCTATTTTTTTTACTGTAAAATTAGTAAATTCATTGCATTATATAAGGAAAGTCATATGCGGCCCACATCAGATTTTTTTTATTATGATCATGTTTTTGTGTGCAGATGTGTATCAGTTGTTGTTGATTGAAACCCAGACCGTCCGACCTACCAGAAAGGTGTAAGATGTGTATCAGTGTATAAGTCCAGGAATTTTAAATGTACTCTCCGTTGCCCGGATGAAATTATAATTTTTAACCGGAAATTTAAATATCTCAAGTGTGCAGCACATGAATTTTCCTACAAGCTAGAATTCCTGTTGTCTTCACTTCCTTCATAATCCATTGAATTGAGTTTATGACAAGTATATACTTATAAATTTTATTCAATTATATATACAGTTTTAAAACATTTTTTTTCATTTGGCGGCTTATAGCATTATGAAACGTCGCAAACTTGCAAAAATTACCAAAAATTTTTTATATTATCTCGAGAACTGTTGGTCATAGAGAAATGTGGTTAGTTTTATTATTCTTGTCGTCAAAAATTATGTACGAAACAGCCATTTTATTAATACAATTAAAAATAAAGTTTTGTATTACAAATTTTGACGATTTTTGAGGGCCATCGTAAAAACAGATTGTTTACTATTTTCCGAATCGTACCAAAATCTAATCAATACCAGGGTTTCACACAAATGACTTATCTAACAAATTTTGTGAAACTTCGTCGAATAGATTTTGTGCTGGAGTGGATACATACATTACACAGGCACGCAGACACACAAGTAGTGTATGACTCTGGGACAAAATGACTATGTCATTTTGCACCCAGAGTCATACCCATACACTACTCTTTCCTCCATATTTTTAAAAACCTGGACATCCTCTTAAGACTAAAAATGTATAAAATCATACAAAAATGTATAAAATCATACAAATATACGTATTTTTTAAAAAAATCAAAAATCAAGAGAGTTTTAAGACTCTAAAATTACATACATTTTAACTTTAAAAATGAGTTATATGAACATTATAGAGACCAAATCTATCAAAATTGACACTTTTCTCCATTTTTTTAAAACCTGGACAACCTCTTAAGACTAAAAATGCATAAAATCATACAAATATACGTATTTTTAAAAAAATCAAGAGAGTTTGAAGACTCTCATACATTTTAACTTAAAAAATGAGACATTATAGAGACCAAATCTATCAAAAATTGGATATTTTTATCAAAATACCCTGTTTTTAAAGGGTGGGGTTGAAACCCCCCCCCCCCATTTATTTAATAGAAAAACTCAAAATTTTTAACTAAATCTAAACATTTTTTATAAAATTAAAAAGAATTTTAAAAGTATGAGCCCTCTAATATATTAAAAAAATGAAATCATTATGAATTTACAAAACATATGTAAGAGATGATAATTTTATAGTGGGGGGTGACGCATCCCCACTGAATTATAGAGAAAAATGATTAAGCTTTCTCTACTTCATATTCGTATTTATCATCTATCATACCTGTATACTTAAATATATATCTTCCTTTATTGATTTTATTTATTGATTCATCAGAAAGTTTTCCATGTTTATTCGCAAGGTAATACTATTTTTCTTCAACTTCCAGATCTAACTTTACGATTACTGAATCTCCATATTTAGTATTAATTTTTCTCAATGATATCAGATCATATTTCTCAGGATTTAAATCATATAATTTAAACGTTTTAGGATAACCTCTAAGTCTATTAAACACTACAATTTATTAGTAAAAAATTTTTATAAATACATCAGAAATCTAATCATAATAGAATAAGTTCTTTGAAATAACATATAAAACTCCTAATCCATTCAATTTAATATCTTCATTTTCTTCCTTTTCAATTAATACAGTCATCCTTTGAAAACTTTCTGATAATAGTTTTTTAGTATGATCATATTTTATATACAAATCATACAATTCTTTACAAAGATAAGTCAAATAGTAAATTTCTTCAGAATTTGTAAAATTTAAAGCTCGAATATCACCTAAACACTCATCCATTTATTAGTAAACATTTTTTATAAATATAAATTCACCCATTCTTCATAATCTGTAAAACCTCTTTCTTTCATCTCTTTTATGAGTTTTTCTCTATATTCTTCATCAAACTTTGACTCTCTAAATATTTTTTCAGCTACAATATTTTTTTGCTCATTATCAGAAATAGTAATAGAAACATCAGGATCAAATCCATTTAGTACATTAATTATTCTAGTTACTTTCCCTACAAAACATTTATCATCACCCTCTTTTAGTTCATCTTTTAACACTTTCATTATTTCGTTTTTATTCTCATTTTTTAAAATTCTATTAAACACAACAACTAATATCTCTCTAAATTTAATATTATGGAATTCTTCCTCTAGTAAGTGTCCTTTAATTTTTATACCTAATTCTTTAATGCATTCATCTAAATCATATATAATATCTGTATTTAATAATTTTATGATAGTCTCTCTCAAAGATTTTTGAATATATGTATTATGTACATTTTGAGAGTCTTTATATACGCTATTATGACGTCTTCTTAAAATTGGGGGTAAATTTATTTTATCTTCATCATACCATACTTCATTTATTCTAGGTAAAAATATTAATTCATTTAAGGATGTAATATCATTTTCTCTACAATATAATACTTCTAAATTAGTTAAATTTACTATTCCTTCAAGTGACGTTAATTTATTAACTCCACAATATAATTTTTCTAAATTAGTTAAATTTTCTATTCCTTCAGGGGACGTTAATTTATTTACACCACAATATAATACTTCTATATTAGTTAAATTTTCTATACCTTCAAGTGACGTTAATTTATTTCCTCCGCAATTTAATTCTTTTAAATTAGTTAAATTTTCTATTCCTTCAAGTGACGTTAATTTATTACCTCCACAATATAATCCTTCTAAATTCGTTAAATTTTCTATTCCTTCAAGTGACGTTAATTTATTTTCCTCACAATATAATTTTTCTAAATTTTCTATTCCTTCAAGTGATGTTAATTTATTTCCTCCACAATATAATTCTTCTAAATTCGTTAAATTTTTCATTCCTTCAAGTAAAGTTAATTTATTTCCTCTACAATTAAATTTTTTTAAATTCGTTAAATTTTCTATTCCTTCAAGTGACGTTAATTTATTTCCTCCATAATTTAATTTTTTTAAATTTATTAAATTTTCTATTCCTTCAAGTGATGTTAATTTATTTTCTCCACAATATAATTCTTTTAAATTTATTAAATTTTCTATTCCTTCAAGTGATGTTAATTTATTTCCTCTACAATCTAATTTTTCTAAATTTATTAAATTTTCTATTCCTTCAAGAGAAGTTAATTTATTTTCTCCACAATATAATTCTTTTAAATTTATTAAATTTTCTATACCTTCAAGTGAAGTTAATCTATTCCATGCACAATCTAATTTTTTTAAATTTATTAATTTGTTCATTCCTTCAAGTGAAGTTAATCTATTATCTCTACAATATAATTCTTTTAAATTCGTTAAATTGTCTATACCTTCAAATGAAGCAAGATATAATACAGAAATAGATATCACTTCAGTAGTATTCTCTATATCTAAGAAAGATTCTTTTTTATACCATTAGCATAGATTTATATAAAAACATTTTTATAAAATATTTATGTTTCATCTCTTCTCAAAAGATAAACACATTCGTTCAAGATTTTTTTAACCTCACAAATCTCTTCAATAATTTTTTCTCTATAACATTCTTCTTCATAATGACCAAACTTTTTATTTAATTCACTCATCTGTATAGCTTGTATTTTTTTCCAATAAACATTAAAAAAGTGATCAGGTAATAGATCGAATTTGTATTTAATCAAATAACAAAAATCTAATTTATCCATAAATTCTTCTATAAAATTTTCACTAAATGTTTGATATCCAGCTATATACATCCAATTTAAATCATCTTTTAATTCTCTCATGGTATCTTCTGTAAGATTTTAAAACATTGATACTTTATATAAATCTAAATAATCAGAAATTTTTATGATAAATTCGTTACTTAAAGTTTGATATTGAGAAATGTTTACCCAATCTACTTTATCTTTACATTTTTCTATAAAATCTTCTGATAATTTTTTATATCTAGAAATTTTAGGCCAATCATCAGGTTGAGCAAATTCTTCAATAAAAGAATCAGACAGTGATGAATATTGAAAAATTAAATCCCAATTTACATGATCTTTAAGATTTCTAATTACATATTCAGATAAATTATTTCTGGAAAATGCATTCCAATCGATATTCATTTAATGGTGAACGTATTTTAGAAAGGGATTTTTTCAATATGCATATAAGGTTTTAAAGTGTTTGAATTACCCTCAGGTAATATCAATAATGTAATAATATCGTTGCGTTTTCCATAGGCAAAATAAGTTACTGAATCTTTATGGCTCATTCCTACTCTTAAAATTTCCTTACCATTGATTTCTAGTGATATCAGTGGATCTTGACTTTTAGAATATGTATATATACTACCTAGTGGATGATCTATATCCATATTTATTAAATATCTAGAAATTTTCATATGCATATCTGTAGTTAATCGCATCTCTTGATCCAGTAATTTAGAACTCATCATGTTGAAATTTACTTTTTTAAACCCCCCAGTTATAAAAGTATGAAAATCATCTTATATGGTAATCCAGATATCTCTATTGTCTAAACATATTTTATTGACAACATTATTATCATTTTCAGGTTCTGAAACATTCGTAATTATTTTATTTTTTGCATCAAATTTGTCATTCTGTAATATTAATGAATTTTTTTCAAAATATCTTTTATTCACAACATTTTTATCATCTTTAGAATCTGCTACATTACCTATTCTTTTTCCTTTTGCATCGTAAGGTTTTCCTTCTGAAGAATGTAAAGTTGTTTCATCTAATTCTTTTATTCTCTTACCTGATTCTTCAGTAAAGGATAAAAAATCCTTACCATATTTAGTTTCTATAAGATCTCTCAATTCAAAATGATTATTCTCTATTTTATTCAAAACGAAACTTTTAGTAGTTAAATCTAAATCATCTATAGGATTTTCACAATTTTTTAAAATTCTATTTTTCATATCATAATTTCCATCATCCATTAATTTAAAACCTATACCAGGAGGTCCAATAGGCCCTTCTTTCATTTGATCATCATAAGGTGGATAATAAGCACTCATTTATTATAGTATTAATTTCATGATTTTAAACTCTTAACCATTGTTATAGTTTTATTTTTCAAATTTATAGAACATCTCCTTCTTTCTTCAAAAATAAAATAAAACTTATATTTCTTTTGAGTATTCATTAATCTCTCCCAATTAAATTCAATATCTAAATTATTTAAATCGGTATAGTTTTCATGATTTGATAAGTCAAAATAAAAAATAGTATACAATTTTCCATAAATATTCTTATTTATCAAACATCCTGTTTCTGTATTAATATCATTTAATCCTGCATGTAAAAGAGCTTCATACACTCTATTATAATCTTTATTGGTAAAATTCGTTTTGTAACGCATAAGAGGAATTTGTTTATTATTAATCATCAACCAGCATTCAGTCATATCTATATTATCAAATATCATATTATTTTTTTCATAATTACCATCCCTTTCATCGTACTGAGGAATAACATAGACACCTAAAACTTCATCAGATTATGTTGCAGCTGTGACAGATCCACTATCACTTTTATAGGGACCTACCATCTTAAATCTATATCGACTCCAATTTACCTCTATATCTTTATCAGATAAAAATGATTCCATAAATACGCTTTCTGCAGAATTTTTAAATTCTATATAAGGTAAAAGCAAGGTTAAACCTTCAACTACTACCTTATAATTAACATTTTCGATATCAGTATATATCATATTTTTATTTTCATTTCTTTGAATTTCTATTTCCACTTCAAAACCAGAAATTACCTTTTCATATTCTCCAAAGAAATCGATTATATCTTTTAAAGGTGTCCATATTTTAATGACATTGCTATCTTTCGTTAGGACCCATCTCTTTGTGAATCCTTCGTTATAATCTTTATTCATTTTCAAATTATTAAAAAATTCAGTTATTTTAGTAGTATCTTCTAAAGTACCTTCATATTTTAACTCTTTTCGGTCAGTTGAATCAGCTGTATCTAGATAAAAATATTCATCTTGAGCTTGTGATGTTGTATAATCAGGAGTGTAATGAGTTAATCTTAAAGCATGATTCATGATTGCAAAATTTGACTGTGTATTTGATTCAATTTCGGTATCTCCTATATGTACTTTTAAAGTTTTGATAAAACCTCCGCCATTTACCAGACAAACATTTTCGTTTGCTATGGATGTTTTATCATTTTTTGTAATTTTTAATTTTTGTTCAAGATATCCTCTAGAATATAAAATTTTTGCTTTAGTATCATTAATATGAAAAACATAGGTGGCATTCTCATCTGAACTATGTTCTTTAGGGTATATTTCTCTTAATTCATAACTTTTAATTTGATCATTATAATAATAATGAGTATCACTCAAATCATAAATCTTTTGCATTTATTTAGGAAGAATTTTTAAACCGCCTCCTTTCTTTTTCATTGAAAATATTTCATTTAATTTATTCCGTGGTTTTTCTTCAGTTTTCAACAAAACCTTACCTTTTTCACTTTTTCTATATAATCTATGTTTATTCATTTATTTATGAAGAAAAACCTGGTATAACAATTGATATATTTTTTTAACGTAGTTATCCTCAAAAATAGGTAAAAAATTAAATTCCACAGCTCCTTTATTTAAATCTATTAATTCACCTTTTTGATTAGTAATCCTCATTTTTATTCTTTCAACAGGATCTACTTTAACAGGAAAATATATCCAATTATTAAATTCTTTTGAAATTATACTACCTGGAGGGTTTTTATTAGTGAAAGAATATATGACTTCTGAATTATATTGATTTATTAAAGTTCCTTTTACAACATCACAGTGAATATAAATATTATCATTTCCATTGGATATATCACAATATGTTCACCTTCAACCTCTGTTTCTTCATCATAACTTCCATATGTCGGTTTTAAAAAGCCTATAATTTTATGAAAGTTACTTTTTGTAAAATCAATTACCCAACCTTTTTTCAGTTTAATACCTATTCTTTGTCTTGCTTCAATAATACCAAATTTCACAGGTGGATCCTCACCAAATATTTTTATCATATACTCATTTAAACCTCTTATAACTACCATTTGAGATAACAATTGTTATATCTGTGTCTAATGTATACATTCTAAATATGTTATTTCCATAATTCTCACTTATATTAAACCATGAAACTTCCATAGAAAACGACTGTAAAGCTAATTTTTTTGATTTAAGAGGTGTAATAAAATTTACAGTAAATTCCTCTGATTTCTCATGACCTTCGGATTTTAATATTATCATTTATACAGAACAAAATTTTCATTAGAGTCACTGGGATTTTGTGTAGGAAATGATTTGAGAACATTTTTAGGTGATTTACCTTTATTCCTTTCTCTTATATATTTCATACAAAATAAACCACATTTTACAGATGTAAGTTTCTGTAAAAAACTATCATTATGACCTATTTTTGGTTTTTTATTAGATGTAACAAGAAATGATTTAATATTTTTAGGAATATAGTCCTTCTTCATATTGTCATATTCACCAAACGGACCAAAATATTCCACATATTTATATTTAGGATCATTATAATAACAAACCCAATGAGTTCCAGGACCTGTTGATACATCTAAATTAATGATTCCATTTTCAAATTTTCCTATTGTTTTAGGTAATAAATCAGAGGTAAATACACCTCTAAATCCTTTTTCATTTTTCTTCAATCATTTTGTTTCTAATTCTCAAGGTTGATATATCCCCTTTCCACATTTTTTTTTCCCAGATCCTTTCATCTTTTTTTGTACAGCTGAACTAGCTAATCCAGATAAAGCACCTGTTGCTAATGCAGGAACTGCAAATTTAGCAGCTGTTATTAAAGAGGGTATAAGTGCTGCTAGAAATGGTAAAAATCCTCCATTTTTATCTAATTGCGTTTTACTGATAGTAATTCTTTTTCCATCATTAATATGATTAATTTGAGTTTTAGTTAAATACATCTCATGATTAGGAGTTTTAGATTTATCTATATATAATGTTAGTTCTTCTTTATTTCTAAAAGCTGATTTAAGTTTATTTTTCTGACCTTCACTCAAATAAACTTTAATTTTTATCATTTATTAGCAGATAAATTGTTTATGATATCGTTGTACATCATTATAAGTCATTTCTCCATTTTTTAATAACATATCTAACAATAAAACTACTTGATTATACAATTTCTTTGATTTACTTCCATTACATATTTTTTCTGTTAAATTTGATAATATATCCTTTTTATCTATACCTTCACCTAAATAAGGATAACCCTCTTTCATAAGCCATAAGACGTGGATATATTTTTTCATCATTTCCATTTTATAATCTGATTCCTTAATTTTTTCTAGATCACTTTCAGCTTTAGAATAGTTATAATTTTTAGTATTAGTTCCTTTCATTCTTTTATGTGTATCTCGCTTTTCTTTAGCTATTGCTATTATTTCATCAAGATCTTTTTTAGATTTATTTATAAGATCAGAAGGTAATTCTAAATTTTCTTTTTTGATAAACGGTATATCCAAAAATTTATCACTGTAAAATGTAATTTTTCCTTCTGCTCTATCCATCAATTGTTTAACATCTGATGTGTAATCAAGAGGTGGAAATGAAATATTTTCTACAGCATTTTGAATACTTTTTACAACCTCTTTATTTGATTTTTCATATTTTTCAATTTCTTGAGTGACTGGTTTATGAAATTCCTCTAAGGTTTTTTGAATACCTAATTTTTCTCTTAGTTGATCTTCACTATTCTTTCTTATTCCTTTTTCTAATTTTACTAATTTAATTAAATCTTTTATTTGCTTTATAAACTTGTATTTTCTTTCTTTTTCTAATTCGTTCATTTATATAATATTAATTTTTTACTATTATTAATTTACTATTATTATTAATTTTAAATTATTTTTACAGCGAGTAAATTATTTTTTACAGCGAGTAAATTATTTTTTTACTGTTATATAAATGATAAAAATTAAAGATTACACGGAACCAGATGAGTTATCTGATCCCAATCAACATCCTTTGTTACCTAAACATCCATTTAGATTGCTTATAACAGGACCTTCAGGTTCAGGTAAAACAAATTTACTGTTAAATATGATTTATGATTTTTTAAAT
Source organism: Amaurobius ferox (assembly GCA_951213105.1). Classification (NCBI taxonomy): domain Eukaryota; kingdom Metazoa; phylum Arthropoda; class Arachnida; order Araneae; family Amaurobiidae; genus Amaurobius; species Amaurobius ferox. The sequence goes on from OX578133.1 coordinate 61,817,026, forward strand.
TTTGATGCATTATATATATGTGCAAAAGATTTATACGAACCTAAATATTCTACATTACAAGAAATATATACAATGTTTGAAGATATAGAAAGAGAAGATATTTTGAAATGTAAGATGAATAAGAAAACATTATTAGAATTATGTGATAAATACAAAAAAGAAGTATTCTTTTCTTCAGATGATTTTATTACAGTAGATGATTTAAATCCTACATTAAAGAATTTAGTTATTATCGATGATTGTGTGACTGAGAAAGATCAAAAAACCATTCAGGAATTATTTATCAGAGGTAGAAAGAAAAACGCATCCATAATATATTTATCGCAGTCTTATTATATAACACCTATCAATATAAGAAAGAACTGTAATTACTTTATATTTTTCAATCTACAACCAAAAGAAATGCAACAGATTATAAGAGAGATAGATGGTAAATTAAGTACTGAAGAATTCAAACAAATATATAATAAAAGTGTTCAAAAACAATACGATTTTTTAATGTTAGATTTAGTGGATCCAAAAATGAGATACAGAAAAAAATTTGATCCTACATAAATGAAATGGAAGAATATTTAGAAAAAAGATTGTATGTTTACAGAATGAGTAGAAATTTGTATCAAAGGATAAGTATTTCATTATCAGTAAGTAAGGTCATTCTAAGTGGAACGGGTTTATCAGCAATAGCCTTTCTTTCGCTTGCTTTTTTCAGTTTATCGGTTGGAATAGTAGAAGCTATTGATCTTGCATTAAAAATAGCAGAAAGGAAAGAACAATATAGACATTGTTATAATTTTTATAAAGAACTCATTAATTCGTTTAAAGCTAAGGATATGACAGAAGAAATTTATATGCGAGAAAAGGATTTCATAAAAAGTTTAAAATTTAATCCAGTTGAAAAATATGTAAAACAAATGCAATTGAATGGATATAAATTTATTCATCCTAAATAAATGGTTTGTAAAGGTGGTGATATTGTTGGATGGTTACAAGATAAAATAAATCCTTCAGAAATGCATTTACCAGGATATTAATATTGTGGTCCATTTACAAAATTGGAAAAAAGATTAAAAAGAGGTGATCCTGGAATAAATAAAGTTGATAAAGCATGTAAAAAACATGATATTTCTTATAGTAAAACAAAATATACAAAACAGAGACATGTTGCTGATCAAGAATTAATATATGATTTAAATGCTATACAAGATCCAACATTTCGAGAAAGATTAGATAGGTATTATTAAACCTATTATTAAGGCTAAAACAACTTTTGGGTTAGGTATTTCTCCTTCTATATATTGTATCAAGTGTAAAAAGAAAACCGAAACTAAAAATTATCATGAAACTACTTCTAAAAATAATAAACCAGTTGGTAAAGGTATTTGTACAATTTGTGGAAGTAAAAAAAATACTTTTTTAGGATTAAAGAGTTAAAAGAGACATACTATAATCAAGAAACAGGTTCTTGTGGTATTCAAGAATTGAAAAGAAAAACAGGATTACCTAATGTTGAAGAATTTTTACATGAACAAGATGTATATACTAGATATAAACCTGTCATTCGTAAATTTAAAAGATGGAGAGTTTATGTTCCAAACAGTAATAATCAATTTGACACTGATTTGTTATTTATAAAAAATTATAGCAAATATAGCGATGGAACTAATTATTTGTTAACGGTTATAGATGCTTTTAATAAATATGCTTGGGCTTTCCCTATAAAAAGAAAAACATCTGAAGAAGTAGTACAAGGTTTTAAACAAATTTTTAAAGAAAGAAAGCCAAAATTCATTTTGACAGATGAAGGTACTGAATTTACAGGAAAAGTTACACAAAAATTTTTCAAAGATAATAATATACATTGGTTTACGACTTATAATAAAGAAATAAAATCTGCAATAGCTGAGAGATTTAATAGAAGTATAAGAGAAAAAATTATAAAATATATGCATGCTAACAATACTAAAAGATATATTGATGTATTACCTATATTACTTAAAAATTATAACAATTCATATCATAGATCTATAAAAATGACACCCGTTGAGGCTAGTCGAGACGAAAATGAATCTCGAGTTTATAAAAATTTGTATACTAAAAAGATCATAAAAAAACCTAAATTTAAGATAGGGGATAGTTAGAATATCAACAATTAAAAAAACATTCAGGAAAGTAGATGATTCTACATTTACTGAAGAGATTTTTATAGTATCTGAAGTATTAAAAGCAGATCCAATTACTTATCGATTAAAAGATTTAAACAGTAAAGAAATTGAAGGAACTTTTTATGAAAATGAAATGGTAAAATATAATAAAAAAGATGATGTATATAAAATTTTTATCAATAAAATATGTTTCAAACAATTTTATAAACCTTATCATCCAAGAACATATATGAGGAATTAAATCATAATTTTTACAAGATAATGAACCTATTATTATATCAAAAGTGGTCCCCCCCAGATCTGGGGGTGACATATTTATCATCTTTGAAAAAATACGAATGTTTTATTAATGAATCAGGAATTTAAAAGATGTGATAGTTTAGAAAATAAAAGCTGTTATTGATAAGATTTCGTAGTAAATAAATGAATGTTAACTTCTTTGACGGTGTTGAAATGGTTGAAACAATTGATATTTCAGATAATGGAGTTTCAGATAATGAAGTTTTAGATAATGAAGTAGCATATAAGATGAAATTAATGTATTCAGATGATGAATATTTTTATATTATAGATTACGATAGTTTAAAACAAAGAAATAAAAGTAGAATTTGTTATTTTAATCGAATAAAAAGGAGGTATAATATTACTCAAGAAGTTGAGGAAATGTTTTTAAAATTTTTAGATTTTATGTATTATGAGAAATCAGTTAATTATTATTATTTTATGAAAAGGATTTGTGATTTTTTTAAAATTGAAAATAATATAAAGGTTCAAAGACTTTGTTAGAAAGTCAAAAAGAAATATGAAAAAATCTGGAATGATTTCAGTGAAATCCCTTTATAAAAATAAATCGTAATAAATGGATGTGACAAGAATATGCACACACTGTAAGATTATAAAACCAATAGATGATTTCTATAAACATCGTAATTATGATATATTTAATCGTGACAGTGTTTGTAAAATTTGTAAATCTATGATTTGTTATACGAAATATAATTGTGAATGTGGAAAACAGTATACATATCTTCATAAACAAAGACATTTGAGAAGTAATTATCATATCAAGCGAGTTGTGAAAAGTATTCAAAAAAATATTTCCTAATAAATGGATATGCAACTGAGAACAAAGACTAATGGTGAACTTAGAAAAGTAGTAAAACAATTGAATATTAAACAATCTAAAGGCTGTAAGAAGGATGATTTAATTAGATTATTAATTAAATATATCAGAAAAACAGGTGAATATAAACCTGTTTTAGTAGATTTATTAAATTTAGATATATCAAAATACTTGGAAAAAAAGAAGAAAATATTTATTGAAAAACCTGAAAAACGTAATAAAATTAAAAAGGTTTTTGATTCTTTTAATTTGAAATTTGATAATAAGGAATTTAAGCCAAAAGAAGAAAAAAGATTAAAATAGTAGTGAGTCTTAAAAAATTATTTACTCCTGATCTTACAGAACAATTGAAACAATTTATTAATGAACCTAAAAATAGGCGTAAACTTAAGAATATATTTGATTATTTTGATTTGAAATATAAAGATGGAGAATTGGTAAAAAAAGAAAGAAAAAGAAAAGTAGAAATAGATCTTGAAGATTTATTTAAACCTGATTATGAAATTGTTCAAATTAGTCAAAAATATATTAAAAAATATAACACATATAGGTATATTTATAAAATTGTAGAAATCAATGAACTTAGACCTGTACAATATCATAATATTTTAAAGGATTTATTTAGAAAAGCTATTGGAAAAGTAGAAGGAAAAGTAGATATTATAGTACACAATCCTGCATTAAGTCAACCTTTTCATCCTAAGATGATGTCAACTAGAGAGGCTTATAATACCTATTTAGATGTTTTAACACATAAAATTGAATGCAAAGAATTAGATATTAAAGAATGTACATTCGATTTTCATGTCATAGAATTACCACACGGAGGAAAACATCTAAAAATTCTCAAAGATGATGATATTGTAAACAAAAAGAGTATTTGTCAAATTAAAAATAACGATAATATATGTTTATCTAGATCTATTGTAGTTGCTCTATCTATTCAAAATCCTGAACTTTTATGTGAAAAATTAAACTATAAAAAACTAACTAAAAATGACATTCTATATATTAAAAAAGGAAGAATATTACAAAAAACGTTAGCTGAAAAATCACATGAAATGTGTGATATTCCTTTAGATATTTGTAATTTAGAACATGTTAAAACATTTGAAGAATTCTTAAATATTCAAATTACTATATTTTGTAGAGAAAATTTTAATGAAAGAATATTTTTTTGATGAAAGAAGACTACGGATGAAGTCAATTTAGCTATAGAAAAAGGATATAAAATTTTAAATATATATGAAGTTTGGCATTTTGAAAAGAAAACAGATAAACTATTCAAAGAGTATGTCAAAATGATTTTAAAAATTAAATTAGAAGCAGATGATAAATTAAAAAACCAAAAGATTTTTAAAATAAAAAAGATTATGAAACATACATCAATAATTTTAAAAAGATTGCCAAAGAAAAATTAGATATTGATTTAGTTGAAATAAAAGAAAATCCAGGAATGAGATTTATAGCCAAAATCTGTTTAAACTCTTTATGGGGTAAGTTTGGACAAAGAAAAAATATGAAACAAACTGAGCTGGTAATAGAGCTGGAAGATTTTTATAGTATTATATTGAATGATAAAATTAAAGATTTGAATATGATATTTTTAAATGTTGATTGTGTACAAATGGATTATAAGATGAAAAATGCCTATACCAAGAATAACTTTAATACGAATATTAATATAGCAGCTTTTACAACTAGTTCCGCTAGAATAAAATTATATAAAATGCTTGATAAACTGGGAGATAAAGTAATGTATTATGATACAGATAGTATTGTTTATATTGATAATATAAGGTACTAATAAAGTAATAAGGTACTGATAATATAAGGTACTATAAGGTACTAATAAAGTTAAAACAGGTTGTATGTTGGGAGAATGGACAAATGAATTAGGAGAAGATAAATATATGACATCCTGGTTATCTGGAGCCAGTAAAGATTATGGTTGTATTCTTAATGATGGATCTGTAAAAGGAAAAGTAAAAGGATTTAAGATGAGTTACAAGAGTGAAACTAAGCTCAGTTTCGATGAAAGAATGAAAACAATAACAGGTGAAGCTGAACATATAGATGTAGAAATAAATCAGTTTCAAATACAAAAAGATAGAAATATTAAAGTAAATAAAACGTATAAAAGATACATGTTTGGATATGATAAAAGAAGAATTTTAGATAATTTTGATACTGTACCATATGGTTATTAATATTTATCAGTCTATTTACTTAAAAAAATAACAAAATGGCCCACCTGGCCCAGGGGGGTGATCTGGAAGTCTGATTCCAACAGCTGTTTTAGAATTCTAGAATCAGAGTTCCAGATCACCCCCCTGGACCAGGCTCACAGGCCTAGGAAGAGAGAAGGACAATACAAACGTATAACATATAGGACATAGAATCCACAAGATTCAACCCACCACTTATTAAATCTCGATGAGTGCTTCTCTATTGGAACAACGACGAGAGCAGAACTGACATGTCATTTTTTGGCTCCGGCTATAGTTCAATAAACCATCAACCCGAATTGATTATCAACCTGGGAGAGGTCGGGATTTGAATCTGGGACCTTGATGTTTATAGCCCCGCGCGCTGGCCGTTATGCCATGGGTACACGACATATGAAGAACAATTCATTAATATAACCTTTACATTGAAAACTAAAAACAACTTTAAACGAGTTATTTTTCAAGCAGTATGCGAGAATGCTTTAAAAGATCAATAGTTTTAATATATCTGATCAAAAAATAGCGAAAATAATGTTTATGACATAAAAATATATACAATGTTAAATAGGGAGTCCGATTGATGGCGCCATCTTGCGTAACAAATCTCCGACAAACAAAATAAATATTTTTTTCTCCTTATCGTAACACTACGTAATGAAGGACGTGAGAGTTGACGTTATCAAGACTACTTCTACTCAAAGTAAAGGTTTTCTCTCCTTTCGACTCGCAGATATATATTTAAGTATACGGCAATGATAGATGATAAATACGAATATGAATTAGAGAAAGCTTAATCATTTTTCTCTATAATTCAGTGGGGGTGCGTCACCCCCCACTATAAAATTATCATCTCTTACATATGTTTTATAAATTCATAATGATTTCATTTTTTTAATATATTAGAGGGCTCATATTTTTAAAATTCTTTTTAATTTTATAAAAAATGTTTAAATTTAGTTAAAAATTTTGAGTTTTTCTATTAAATAAATGGGGGGGGTTTCAACCCCACCCTTTAAAAACAGGATAAAAATATCCAATTTTTGATAGATTTGGTCTCTATAATGTCTCATTTTTTAAGTTAAAATGTATGAGAGTCTTAAAACTCTCTTGATTTTTTTAAAAATACGTATATTTGTATGATTTTATGCATTTTTAGTCTTAAGAGGTTGTCCAGGTTTTAAAAAAATGGAGAAAAGTGTCAATTTTGGATAGATTTGGTCTCTATGATGTTCATATAACTCATTTTTAAAGTTAAAATGTATGTAACTTTAGAGTCTTAAAACTCTCTTGATTTTTGATTTTTTTTTAAAAATACGCATATTTGTATGATTTTATACATTTTTGTATGATTTTATACATTTTTAGTCTTAAGAGGTTGTCCAGGTTTTTAAAAATATGGAGGAAAGAGTAGTGTATGCGTATGACTCTGGGTGCAAAATGACATAGTCATTTTGCCCCAGAGTCATACCCATACACTACTCACACAAACAGACACACAAACAGGCGCACAAATAGACACACACACAGACTACACACTGAGAATGTTTGGTTTTTCGTGTTCTAGAGGTCTTGAACCGTGTTGATCTGTTAGAAGTCAAGTTTCGATTTTCAGCCCGATTCCAATACTAACCCTATACATTATCATGTAGTGTATGTCTGAGACTAGGGGGAATTTAGGCAGTGTTAATGTGGAAGATTTACGATATCTACCAAACCAGACAAAAGCACATACTCGTAGGCACCAGTTTACGACAGCCCTGGCCCGGAAGGTCATTAAAGCAAAAAGGAGCTTAAATTACATGTGTGGATGGGTCAGAAAATTTACTGGAAGCCAAAGCTGAAACCATGCAGGTAGGTTAAATAATTAACCAATGGGTAAGTGTTGCAGCATCGCCCTGAGGACAACCAATGAAATACGAAGGGCGCATTTGGACCTCAGGCGAAACGATGTGGCAACAAGCAGAGAAAATTCAAGAGATTTCAGTCAATTATTAAACAAGAGTCAGTATCGATATATTCAGACATGGTGCAGGAGCAAATATTAAGAGATTGAGTAATTACTGATTAATAGCCAGGTTGAATTCAGATGTTGAAAAATGAGCATTCGGAGTCTACCCTAAGAATTGAGAGACGATGTGGGCCAATAGTAGGATATGCAGTCAGTATATAGATAGAGGAATGGCTGGACGGTATTCAGTCATTATTCAGATATTGAGAAGTGGTGTGACAGTAACAATGAAGACCTTCAAAGAGACATTCGTGGATAAACTGAGTCCAGAACGTACATAATAGCGTTGAGTGTTTCAAGGTCCATGGCCAAAAGAGGTACGTACCTGTCGCAGTAAAATTGGATTTTATTGGACATATCGTGTGTTTTATTTTATGAATTTTACTATGTGGTAATTACAAACACTTTCTAAAAATGGTAGCCTGATCTGTTTGCCCATAGCAACACACTTTCACTTGCACTCAAAGTACACTTTCCTACGAGAAAGTTGTTCAAGGCAATTTCATGCAACTGTGGAATTCTACGAAATTCCTATAAAGGAAATGCAGATGTTTCCCATAGCTAAAAGAAGCAGTGCAAAATATTCGCACAAAAGATGTCGAATTTTACTTCCCTCAGCATAAAGGAAGATGCATACGAAACTGCAAAAAGTGCCAATTAAGCGCAGTTTCAACAGCCAAGCAGCAATATTTAGTGCCACTGGAAACGTCTTTATTCCTCTCTGATGTTGATCAAGGTCGAAGCAGAGCAAAAGACATTATGGCACGGTTGCACTTATTTTTATTTTCTTTTGCTCTAAGACCACACAGAATTCTAAGAGGAAGCAGTGACCACGTGATCGACGCAGATAGCCTAGTGTAGTTATATAGTGCAAAAAGTAAGGAACCTGTTTACGCCTGTATCATACGGTGATTCTAATATTAGCGCTTATGATCGAGTGACTCTAATGTGATTATCGACCATATCTGTAAGTGAATCTGCTAACCAAAAAGATGCCAATCGTTCGCAACTTTATTAAAAGGCAAGGCACGTAAGTTGAATTTTGAGTATATAATTGATGTAAAATTGAGAATTTGAACATAATTAAGATGGTCCACATCAATAAATAGGAAACTCTCAGATTGTATATATATATTTAAATATGATTAATATAAGTATAAAAACTATAATACTGAGATAACCATATAAATGAAATATTGATTTAAAAGTATTGGTACTTTTTTATATAAATATGATAGAAGAGTAATTAAGTGCATTTTATGATTGATGAATTTATTAAATATATTATGAGAAGGCAAGGCCTAATGTTACCATATAACTATAAATTGATAGTAAATTTATATAACCAAGAAATAATTACTAATATTAAAGTAAATGATTTTGTTAATTTAAATGTGGGATTTTATGTTTCACGGCAGGCCTTATTTAATATTAATTTCTTCGCACGATGAGCCAGCTAGCTGGTAATACACCTCTTGGTGATTAATAAAAATACGGTAAAGTAAATAAGGCGGTTTTAAATATTTATTCAAAAACCGAGATTCATTATGTAATTATAGTCTCTTTCCGAAGGGAATTATTTTGACAAATACATTTGCGATTACCTCACCCTGTTTGCTTTTCTAAAATATAGGGAATTCTATTTACCCACGAATTCCTCCCGACAGTACCAAACTGCTGTTAATAAAAGGTCGAATAGATAATTTTGGGAAAATACAGGGTGTTCCAAAAATGACTCACACATTTGAGAAATGCATTAAAAAAACAGAAGGCGATAGAAATGTAGCGTTTGCTGCATTGCATTGGGAAACCAGGGAATTTTATTCAACCAATTTTCAAAATTTGTTACAGAGATCACCAACAGGTGGTGCTGCGGTTATGTGAGAGCTGCAGGGAAACGCATACTGTCAGATAGCCATTCTGTACTTTGCTCAGCATTCTGCTAGCGTATGCTTTTCAAAGATTGGTTTATTCTTTGGAACAGCGGATATTTTTTATTTTGGAGTTTCACCGCCTGAACAAAAGTTTTGTTGAAACGAGGCTCAGTTTACAAAGAAAATTTACTGCCAAAAAAGGACCATCAATCAATGCAATAAAGGTTCTGTTCGAAAAATTTGAACGGACTGGGAATGTCAATGATGACCGTGCTGGAAATATCGCCTGGAAAGTTCGGCAATGATAGCGGCGAATGCTGAAGTCGTTCAGCGGCTGATCCAACAACGGCCCTGGGTTTCCGTTCGCCGTGTTGCATCTGAGGCTTGACTACGACAAACGTCTACGCACCGTATCCAGTGCCAGAGCCTTCACTTGCTCCCTTACAAGATCCAGACTCGCCAGCCCCTAGGTGCTGGTGCAATGAATGCACGTGAAACTTTCACGAACGCTATGCTGCAGCAGGTAGATTCCGGCGAAATAATTGTTGAAAACATTCGGTTCTCCGGCGAGGCATAATTTTTCCTTCGACGGCTTTCTCAACAAGCAGAACTGGCGCATATGGGGAACAGAAAATCCTCATGTTGCCGTACCTTCATCCCGCAAAAGTCATGATTTGGGCCTCCATTTCCTCCAACGGACTCATTGGGCCATTTTTCCATCACGAAAGGGTTACTGCAGTAAGGTATCTGGACATTCTGCATGAATTTGTGGTGATTCAAAATGCTTTGGAGGACGGTAGGAACACATCGTGTTTCATGCAAGACGGTGCCTGGCCACATCGAACGCCTGGAGTGTTCTATATCCTTAGCGAACATTTCGATGATCGTGTGATTGCCCTTGAATACGCCAGGCATACAGGACGTGGCAAGGATTGGCCTCCCTATTCACCAGATTTGACGCCATGTGACTTTTTTTTTGTGGTGGTACATGAAAGACCGGGTGTGTCGCCAAAATCCACAAGCAATTGCGGAAATGCAACAATACATCTCAGCTGCATGTGAGACCATTCCGGCTGAAATGTTTCCACAGGTGTCTGCGAATTTTGTTCTCAGACTGCACCATGTTATTGCTGCAAATGGTGGTTATTTTGAGAACATCGTTTTGTAGTTCTTACAACATGGTCATACCGTTTATTAGTTTTCCCATTCAGCAGCGCCATCTGTTGGTGACATTTGTAACAAATTTTGAAAATTGGTTGAATAAAATTCCCTGGTTTCCCAAGTACAATGCAGTAAACGCTACATTTCTATCGCCTTCTGTTTTTTAATGCATTTTTCTAATGTGTCAGTCATTTTTGGGACACCCTGTATAATAAGCTTAATCTCACACACCCAGTCTCCTCCTTAAGTATATATATATATATATATGTATATATATTTAAATTAATGTAAGTGAATCTTAATTGTATATGTATAATAAATATTTATTTTAAAGTTTGAAATGATGGAAGTTAATGGCGTAGTATATTAATACACTTATATTTTAGGAATACGCACAAATAATTTATGGTGGGTTATTAAGCGGCAACAAAGTAATGTACGGCTATACGATTTACGGGCAATTTAAGAATGATTATTTAAGTCAACCCAAAGATTTAATTATTAGGTATAAGGAGAAACTCCGATGTTCAATTTCTTTCACCACAGTAGGGAATGTAAAAATTCATAACAAAGCTGCCAAGTATGTCAAAACAAAATGATACATCTGACTATAAAATATGGAATACAAAATTTGAAACAAAAAACAAATTAAAATCCCTTGACATTAAATATACTAACAAAAGGCGTTTAAAATCATTCTATGTGGAACATTTTTTTTAAAAAAACTTTTATGTCTCGAGAATCTCATGAATACTGACACATCATCTTACCAAAATCAAATGATATTTCCATTCAATATAAATTCTAAGAGGTTTAAGGCTTACCTAGATTAAAATCCTTTTAGCTGTACTGCATGACCCTGATGGAAGTAAACCTCCATATAAAATCTAATAATGTAACTGTCATAATAAACATTCGAACTTTCCATCATTCATGCCATATCCGACAAGACGAACATCGTAATAATAGAATACTGAATAATAAAGTAATGTAAGTTCAAATGTTATTTTGAAAAGTTTGATCAGCTCCAAAATACCTTTAAAGCAACTTGGGGTATTCTTTTAATCTACATCAGCCAAGTTACAAAAATCTGATGTCAGCAGCATATGAGTTCCCCTGCAGACCCGTGTATTTATGCTCTTTATTTCTTTGATGAATTCATTAATTTGACTTTAATTACACAAAATAACAACCAAAATTATTTTAAATTGCACTGAATTTGCACTTTTAATTCAATTTTCATTTTCATTTTGTAGCTGGACTTATTTTCAAAGGTGGCGTAGCGAAAATTCGAAAAAACAAAAATATCTCGAGAACGGCTAATCTTCGAGTAATGGGGCTGGTCTTGGTCTTATTCTTTTCATAGTCAATAATTATGTATAAAACAAGCATTTAATTGATATATTTGAGCATACTTAGTCTTTTATTTCAAATTTTGACGGTTTATGAGGGCCATTTCGCAAAAACCGCAAGTTCTTTTTTTTTCGAATCGTACCAAAATCTAATCAGCACCAGGGTAACTCGCAAGTGATTTATCTACCAAATTTTGTGAAATTTGGTTTATTACTTTTCTAGCTAGAGTAGATATACAGGCAATTTTAACGAGCCATTTGGCAAAAAAAGGCAGGTTCTTTTATTCCAAATCATACCAAAATCTAATCAGCACCAGGATCACCCAAGCAGATTTACCTACCAAATTTCATGAAATTCGGTTACTTAGTTTTTCAGTTAGAGTGGATACATATATTGCACAAACAGACACCCAAGCAGACGAACACACACACAGAGACGTCACGCCAAAAACAGTTTTTTCATGTTCTAGATGTCCCAAAACGAGTATATCAGTCGAAAACTCGAGTTGCGATTTTCGGCATGATTCCGAAACTTTCCCTATTCGTTACGATATATTGTAGAGAAAGTAAGCATCTGTGGGCAGCACATAACTTTCCCAAAAGACTTAAATTTATTTTCTCTTTCTTTGATAAATTATTAAGTTTAATTTAATTGAACAAAGTGACACGGCTAATTATTTAAAATTACACTAAATTTCCGTTTTCATTTGGCGGCTGGGTGTATTTTCAAAAGCGGCGTTGCAAAAATGCTAAAAACTTAAATATCTCGAAAAAGGTGAACCCAAGATTAATGGTGTTGGTCTTATTCATCAAACATTGCGTATAAAACAAGCATTTAATTGATACATTTGAGTATGTTGTTGAGACCCAGACCATCCGACCTACGAGAAAGGTGTAAGGTAACTATTTGGACGGCCAGGAAGTGCCACCCAATTTAGACCGGAACCCAGTGGGGGAGGCATCCACAGGGATCGTACCCTCCTTCCCCTACCACCAACCTCTCGAAAGAACTTGCGGGCCCACATGTTTAATGTGATCGTACTCCGCGTGAACACGGCGGCAGTTTTGGCAGTGTCGGGAATCGAACCCGGGCCTACCGAGTGCAATTCCCGCGCGCTAAGCACTGGGCTACCGCGCCCACATTTGAGCATGCGTAGTCTTTCATTTCATATTTTGGCACTTTTTGAGGGTCATTTCGCAAAAGAAGCCAGATTCCATTTCTCCGTATCGTACCAAAATCTAATCAGCACCGGTGTAACCAACAAGAGACTTTCCTACGAAATTTTGTGAAATTTCGTAGAATAGTTTTTGAGTTAGATTATATAAATACATTGCACAGACACACACGCAATGACATGGATACATTTCTGATATCGTGTCCAATTTATATTGCTAATGCATTTTCGCTTGACTTTGCAACTTGATACACTTTAAAGTCTTTAGCTCATCAAAATTTCAAAAACTAAAATATCTTGAGAACGGGTCATACTAGAGTCATGATGTCAGTCTCTTTAGTTTTATTGTCAAAAAGTACATGAAGACAAATATTTAATTAATATTTTTAAGCAATTTAGTCATTTATTTTACATTTACACGATCTTTGCTGACCATTTCGCATAAAAGGGTCGGTTACATTTTTCCGAATCAAGAAATATTCTAATCAGTATCAGGATAACCCTCATGGAACGCAACTTCGACTTCAGAAATTTCATTAAATAAATTTTAACTACAATAAAAATTGTTTTCAGTTCCTAAAATAAAAAAATTAAATATCTCGAAAATGGTCCACCTTAGAGTAATTAGGTTGGTCTTATTCTTTATGCCATCAAAAATAATGTATAAAACAAGCATTTAATTGATACGTTTGTTGTATTTTATTTTAGATCATGGCGATTTTTGCAGGCCATTTCGGAAATAAAGGTAATTTTTTTTTTCGAATCGTACCAAACTCTAACTAGCACCACGATAACCCACAAATGACTTATCTACCAAATTTTGTGAAATTTGGCCAATTAGATTCTCAGCTAAAGTGGAGATATGCGATTTTTGAGGACTATTTCGCAAAAAAAGGCAGGTTATTTTATTTTTAAAGCCATACCAATATCTAACTAACACCAGGGCAATCTCACAAGTGACTTATCTACAAAATTTTGTGAAATTTGGTCAATTAGTTTTAGGTAGAGTGGACACATACAGTTTTTGCGGGCCATTTCGCACAAAAAAAGACAGGTTCTTTTATCCCGAATCATACCAGAATCTAATCAGCACCAGGGTAACCCGCAAATTACTTACCTATATTTATTTTTAATTTGGTCCATCAGTTTTTGAGTTAGAGTGTATACACACATTGCACAGACAGACAGGCAGACGCACACAGATACACACACAGACGTCACACTAAAAAGAGTTTTTCCTGTTCTAGAGGTCCCCAAACGTGCAGATCCATCGAAAACACGAGTTCCAATTTTCGACACGATTCCAATACTTTTCCTATACATTACCATGTATTATAGAGAAAGTTAAAATTGCAGACGACCCTGAATTTCTTCTCTGTACTCTCATCACGAAATATCTTCCCTTAACATTACCATATATTGCAGGGAAAGTTATATATCATATTACTTAGCAACGTAATTATATCCAATGTGTTTATGCGGCAGATGATTTTTCTTAAAAGAAATGTATATAAAACAAAATTTTATCGAAAATGCATTATTAGATCACGGGAATTATTGATATTCATATGCTTTAATTTGTCAAAGATTTTTCAAACTCATATATTATGTTTAGTTAATTAGCTCATATATTGTGTTTTAACAATTTTTGAAACAGGATATAAGTAAAACGGGTATCTTCTAATACCATTTTAGGGCTTTTATTTTGGCATATACTGATCTAATTTTATATATTTTGTAATTTTTTTTCAAACGGAACCAGGGAGTTTTTTCCTTCAGATTTGCCTGTGAAGATAATTTTGTATATCACTAACAGAAATTCTTATATTTCTCTTTCGGCAATTTAAATTAGATGTATTAATAGAATATTTTGAATAACAATTTCATTTAGAATAATACTACAGGAATCTGCCCATAATTGTGAATTTTAAACTTTTTTAATATTATATATTCCGTACGAAGAACGGGTATACTACTAGTACCAAATAAGTGACAGAAGGAAAAATAGAGCATTTATTTTTTTTAAATACAAAATTTAATTTCATTTTAACTCTTTTTTAACACTTTACAACAAAGTTGAAAAGTGTTTATGACTTTGTTCATTCTGTCTGTCTGTCTGTCTGTCTGTCTGTCTGTCTGTCTGTCTATCTGACTGTCAGTCTGTCTGTCTGTCTGTCTGTCTGTCCGTTAGCACGATAACTGCCGTAAAAATGACTTAATCAAAATGAAATTTTAGTATGTTGTTCAGACGGTCTGTAGGACCTATGGGAATATAAATGAATAATATCACACAATTAGTTTTGGATTGAACCCGGGTTGAAAAAATGAAATACATTGAGCCCTATGGGACCTAATTTTTCTAACATTTTTTAAGCGGATTTAAAATTCACAAATTGCTTCGAAAATTTTAGGTAATAGTCAAATTGTTCCATAAAATATATAAAAAAAAATTCAGCTAAATATATTCAGAATTTTTTTAAATAAAAATTAAAATAATAATTACACATCTTATATGAAACGATCACGTGACCATGATATGAAACGATCACATGACCCACTTCAAAATGAGATATGGCATCCATCTTGTTTCAAATTCGTGATTTTTTAAAGTTCTTTTTAATTCATATTGAGTGTTGTATCCATCCTAAAACTACTTTATTTCTGCTTAAATTCTGTGCATCTACATACTAAAACAACACAATGACAATATATTTGAGTTTAAATTCTCATTCAAATTTGATTATTTCTACAATTAAGCCTATTTTTCACCTATGTAAAATGTAAACAGCAAAATATGTAGAATGAGTTGTATTAGATTTACTGTATTTCTTTAACACAAAGTAATGCAGTCCATGGAGTCTGCATGGCTGATATGAATGAAATATTAATTGATTTTATAAACAGAAGGACGATATTTTTCGATGAAGTTTTAAGCATAAAGTTTATGAATTGTAGCTCCATGGTCTTAACTTTTAAATAAAATAAATGATTATAGTATTGTGATGAATGAAATGGAGAAAGTTATGAATGAAATCCTGCTTCTATAGAGAGATCCAGGCGTGTTATTTTTTCTATGATGTCATTTGAATTAATTTCAGTTGTTTTCGATGAAGTTTTCAAATATAATAAATTATCGTAGTATTATGATAGATTTAAAAATATTACCGTGGAATGTATTGCATTTTAGAGATATTTAAACCACGCAATTTATATTTCAATGCCGTCTTTTGAATGAAGTTCATTTTTTTCAATGAAGGTTTAAGTTTTCAAATATAATAAATCAATGTAGTATCGTGATAAGTTTTAAAATATTACCGAGGAATGTATTGCATTTTCGACTTTTTTAAATAAAATTGCATTGAAGTTGGAAAGTGTTTCATAATCAATGCTTTAAGCATGATTGATCTTTCTTGTTAAAATATTAAATGTGTTTCAAAGCGCAACTCCCCTCTCATATTTAGGTTTGAAGAGTTTGATTTTCTTTTTCAAATATTGATCAAATACATACTTATAAGAATGGATTTTTCTATCAATATAACACTTTTTGGAAAAGATAAAATAATGGAAAACTGTACAAAAACGTTAAAAATAACTAAACTTTTTGATTGACATTTTTCAAAATTTTGTTTTTATTCAAGTTAAAAATTCCTACTTACAATCATTATTTAATTTAATCGTCGAGAGACAACATGCCTTCAATCGAACACTGTCCAGGCTGACCGAGCTCGGCACCCATCCAGATGGCTCTGCCTATGTTCAGGGGCCTGTGACAGGCGCCTTAATGGACTCGACAGCAACCCCCCCCCCTTCTGGAAGTGTCTTCGAATAGTATCCCTTGATACAGGATGGAGTATGGCAAATGCCTTTTAATGGCTGATAGCAACACCAGTAGTGGAAACATGGTTCCTTTCCTGACTGCGCGATCGTCTCGGGCAGTTGTTTTTCTGGAGCGTCCTGAGCCTCTGTGACAGTTGCATGAACCTTCTCTGATCCCCAGTTGTCAACACCGAGCCACTACTATACCTCTCCGATCAAGATGGCGACTGATACGTCTGTTGGACCAACCAACTTCCCTTAGGCCTATGATACGACCCTCTCTCTAAATCCGATATTTGTTCGTAGCACCGCCGATTACATCTCAAAAGCATATTTGTACACAACTTGCAGTTTCAAGGCAGAAAATATAGCTCAAATTGGTCGTGAGTGAGAACACCGGTCATTTTTAAAAGCTGGCCGCTGCGTCGTTCTCATGAGCTTTGCATGTGACAGCTTGATCATTTGCATAACTCTTAAAACAACATTCACATGTCGAGTTTCGCGACTGTAGCTCAAATTTTTTATGGGTGCTTGTATATTTTTTTCTGGAACAGAGTGCATATTCAATACAGAATATTATTTGATGTGAAACTTCAGACATAAAAGCACATATAAAGTGGCACCATCTATTATAAAATTTAAATTCATACCATCTACTTTGAAATGAATATTCGCATTCAAAATCGTTGTCGTCAAAATGCCCCACTCAGACGCACATGTGTCTAGAATAAATGGTACCCGAAGAAAAAACATAACAAGAAAGATCAATCATGCATCGGCATTGATTATGAAACATTTTCCAACTGAAATGCAATTTCATTTAAAAATTTTTAAAATGTGATACATTCTGTGGTGATATCTTTTACATTATCACAGTGCTACAGTAATTTATTACACTTAAATATTCAAAACTGTATCGAAATATAAATCATCTGATTCTCTATGCAAAATCAATGAATATTTCATTCATATAACTTGTAATCCAGACTCCAGAGCTAAATAATATTGTGTGAAAAAAATTCAGCAATTCTTATGTAACTCACCTTACAATCGCTTCAGATATTTGCATTCTGCATAAGTTAAAATTAGGCTTCGTTGAAAAAATAGTAAAAGTTTAGGGATCATTTAAAATCACAACCATTGTAAATGCATAGGCACGGAATTTAGATACACAGATAATACACAGATACGCAGATAATATGTGTGTGTGTATGTGTGTGTGTGTATTCAAAGTATTGGAATCGTGCCGAAGATCGGAACTCGAATTTTCGAAAGATCTACACGTTTTGGGACTTCTAGAACACGAAAAAACTATTTTTAGGAAGACGTCTGTGTGTGTAAGGGTGTATCTGTGTATATTTCTGTGTGTCTGTGAGGATATTACATCCACTCTATTGAAGAACTAATAGACCGAATTTCATAAAATTTGGTAGGTATGTTTTTTGTGGGAAATCCTGATATTCAGTAGATTATAGTACGATTCGTAATAAAAGAATCTGCCTTCTTTGCGAAATGGCCGGCAGAAATTGCCTTTATCCAATCTAGCTAAAAACTAATGGAGCAAATTTAGCGAAATTTGGTGTATAATATTTCAATGACCTACAAGTGATTTATATACCAAATTTAACAAAATTTGGTACATAAATCATTTGTAGGTTATTCTAGTACGATTCAGGAAAAAGTAACGGGCTATTTTTGCAAACTGGCCCCCAAAAATCGTTAAATATAAAAATAAAGGATTACGTGTGCTCAATTATATCAATTAAATTCCTATTTTATACAATTTTTGACAACAAAAAGAATAAGACTAACCCCATTACTCTAAGACTAGCCGTTCTTGAGATATTCTAGTTTTTTCGCGTTTTCGCTACGCCACCTTTGACAATAAGTCCAGCTATGAAATGAGAACCAAATTTAAGTTTAACGTGCAAATTCAATGTCATTTAAAATACTTATGGCTGTTATTTTGTGCAGATAAACTCAAATTATTATTGAAGAAATAAAGAGAACGTGAATATGAGTCTACAGGGAAAGACAAGTGCTGCCCACATCAGAATTTTTAACAATATTACAACAATGATTTATAGAAGTGAACGGGGATTATTTGCAGGCCATTTCAAAAAAAATGTATGATCTATATTTAAAGATCCAACAAATTTTTGTAGAATAAAATGTTCAACAAATTTAAGCTGGTACCAAATTTTAACTCTCTAGGACATAGGAAAGTGCATTAAAAATGCCATCAAATAAGTATATCATGAAGAGTTATATAAAATTAAAAAAAATTTGAAAAAATGTTATCTACCAAATTTATTTTAAAATGTGAAGCCTCTCTCATATACAAAACGATTAAACTCTTGGAAAGATATTTATTATATAATATATCCCTTTAGGCACGGAAATATAATTTATTATATAATATGATATATTATATAATTTATTATATAATATATCACATTAGGCACTTTGTTGTAAAGTGTTAACACTTTACAACAAAGTTGAAAAGTGTTTATGACTCTGTTCATTCTGTCTGTCTGTCTGTCTGTCTGTCCGTTAGCACGATAACTGCCGTAAAAATGACTTTATCAAGAAATTTTAGTATGTTGTTCAGACGGTCTGTGGGACCTATGGGAATATAAATAAATAATATCACCCAATTAGTTTTTTATTGAACCCGGGTTGAAAAAATAAAATACATTGAACCCTATGGGACCTAATTTTTCAAACATTTTTTAAGCAAATTTAAAATTCACAATTTACTTCGAAATTTTTAGGAAATATTCACATTATCCCATAAAATATGTAAAAAAAATTTCGGTAAAATATATTAAGTAGTTTTTTAATTAAAAATTATTTAGTATAGGGAAAAAAACAAATTCAATTAAATTCTGACTTTTGGGATATCCTCCAGAAAGAAAAAAGAGATATATTATATAATAAATATCTTTCCAAGTGTTTAATCATTTTGTATATGAGAGAGGCTACACATTTTAAAATAAATTTGGTAGATAACAATTTTTCAAATTTTTTTTTTTATTTTATATAACTCTTCATGATATACTTATTTAATGGCATTTTTAATGCACTTTCCTACGTCCTAGAGAGTTAAAATTTGGTACACAGCTTAAATTTGTTGAACATCTTATTTTACAAAAATTTGGTGGATCTTTAAATATAGATCACACATTTTTTCGAAATGGCCTGCAAATAATCCCCGTTCACTTCTATAAATCATTGTTGTAATATTGTAAAAAATTCTGATGTGGGCAGCACATGTCTTTCCCTGCAGACTCATATTCACGTTCTCTTTATTTCTTCAATAATAATTTGAGTTTATCTGCACAAAATAACAGCCATAAGTATTTTAAATGACATCGAATTTACACGTTAAACTTGAATTTGGTTCTCATTTGAAAGCTGGACTTTTTGCCAAAGGTGGCGTAGCGAACACGCGAAACAACTAGAATATCTCAAGAACGGCTAGTCCTAAAGTAATGGGGTTCGTCTTATTCTTTTTGCTGTCAAAAATCACGTATAAAATAGGAATTTAATTGATATAATTGAGCACACATAGTCTTTTATTATTATATTTAACGATTTTTGCAGGCCAATTCGCAAAAATAGCCCGTTCCTTTTTCCCGAATCGTACTAGAATAACCTACAAATGATTTATATACCAAATTTTGATAAATTTGGTATATAAATCACTTGTAGGTTATTGAAATATTATACACCAAATTTTGTTAAATTTGCTCCATTAGTTTTTAACTAGAGGGGATAAAGGCAATTTCTGCCGGCCATTTCGCAAAGAAGGCCGATTCTTTTATTACGAATCGTACTATAATCTAATGAACATCAGGATTTCCCATAAAAAACATACCTATCAAATTTTATGAAATTCGGACTATTAGTTTTTCAATGGAGTGGATGTAATATCCTCACAGACACACAGAAACATACACAGTACACCGTTACACACACAGACGTCTTCCTAAAAATAGTTTTTTCGTGTTCTTGAAGTCCCAAAACGTGTAGATCCTTCGAAAATTCGAGTTCCGATCTTCGGCACGATTCCAATACTTTGAATACACACACACACACACATATATATTTTCTGTGTATCTGTGTATTATCTGTGTATCTAAATTCTTGCCTATGCAATTACAACAGTTGTGATTTTAAATGATCCCTAAACTTTTATTATTTCTTCAACGAAGCCTAATTTTAACTTATGCAGAATGCAAATATCTCAAGTGATTGTAAGGTGAATTACATAAGAATTGCTGAATTATTTTCACATCAAATTATTTAGCTCTGGAGTCTGAAATAAAAGTTATATGAATGAAATATTCATTGATTTGCATAGAGAATCAGATGATTTATATTTCGATACTTTTTTAAATATTTACGTATAATAAATTACTGTAGCACAGTGATAATGTATAAGATATCACCACTGAATATATCACATTTTAGAAATTTTTAAATGAAATTGCATTTCAGTTGGAAAGTGTTTCATAATCAATGCTTATGCATGATTGATCTTTCTTGTTCTTTCTGGAGGATATCCCAAAATTCAGAATTTAATTGAATTTGTTTTTTTCCCTATATTAAATAATTTTTAATTAAAAATCTACTTAACATATTTTACTGAAATTTTGTATATATATTTTATGTGATAATGTGAATATTTCCGAAAAATTTCGAAGTGATTTGTGAATTTTAACTTTGCTTAAAAAATGTTTGAAAAATTAGATCCCATATGGATCAATGTATTTCATTTCTTCAACCCGGATTCAATAAAAAGCTAATTGGGTGATATTATTTATTTTTGTTCCCATAGGTCCCACAGACCGTCTGAAAACATACTAAAATTTCATTTTGTAAAGTCATTTTTACGGCAGTTATCGTGCTAACGGACAGACAGACAGACAGACAGAATGAACAAAGTCATAAACACTTTTCAACTATGTTGTAAAGTGTTAAAAATGGCGCCCCCTATACAAAAGCATGTAGGGAATTTGAAATCTAGACAAAATTTTAATATAAAAGAATAAAGTGAAAAAAATTATAAAATATTTATTTAGATAATCAAAAAAATTTAATTATCAAAATTATATACACAAAATTCGAATTTTTATTTAATTAATTACCCTTTACATTAGTTCATTTCGCTAATTGGTCGAACTTTCCATACTCAAAATCATATGTCATCGACTCTACTAAATGGTAAGGAATGCTGAATTTTAAAAATATGCATGCATTTTTGGTTTAAAAAATTATTTTTTAGTCTATATATCCTCAGTAGCGTTTCAGCAACGTCCAGAAAAATATTTGGGTGGGTGGGACTAAATATTGTGTTCCCATTACCGCAAATATCATTTCTCCAAACTCTCTTTGGTTCAGATGGCTTCCTGGGGGAGGGGCAATACAAAACCCCTTTCGACACCACTGTATATTATATCCTATTCCAAAGTCCCCTTTAACAGGCACCTGGGACGGATGCCCCCATCTACTCTCCAGCTCCCTGTTACTACGCCTCTGCACTACTAGAATTAAAACTGGAAGAATATTTATTCTTTCCTTATAATAGCATAGTAATATATATATATATATATATGCATTTTTGGTTTAGAAACTTATTTTTAGTCTATATATCCTCAGTAGCGTTTCAGCAACGTCTAGAAAAATATTTGGGTGGGTGGGACAAAATATTGTGTTCCCATTACCGCAAATAGCATTTCTCCAAACTCTCTTGGGTTCAGATGGCTTCCTGGGGGAGGGGCAATACAAAACCCCTTTCGACACCACTGTATATTATATCCTATTCCAAAGTACCCTTTAACAGGCACCTGGGAGGGATGCCCCCATCTACTCTCCAGCTCCCTGTTACTACGCCTCTGCACTACTAGAATTAAAACTGGAAGAATATTTATTCTTTCCTTATAATAACATAGTAATATATATATATATATATATATATATATATATATATGCACTTTTGGTTTAGAAACTTATTTTTAGTCTATATCCTCAGTAGCGTTTCAGCAACGTCCAGAAAAATATTTGGGTGGGTGGGACTAAATATTGTGTTCCCATTACCGCAAATAGCATTTCTCCAAACTCTCTTGGGTTCAGATGGCTTCCTGGGGGAGGGGCAATACAAAACCCCTTTCGACACCACTGTATATCATGTCCTATTCCAAAGTCCCCTTTAACAGGCACCTGGGGCAGATGCCCCCATCTACTCTCCAGCTCCCTGTTACTACGCCTCTGCACTACTAGAATTAAAACTGGAAGAATATTTATTCTTTCCTTATAATAACATTGTAATATATATATATATATATATATATGCATTTTTGGTTTAGAAACTTATTTTTAGTCTATATATCCTCAGTAGCGTTTCAGCAACGTCCAGAAAAATATTTGGGTGGGTGGGACTAAATATTGTGTTCCCATTACCGCAAATAGCATTTCTCCAAACTCTATTGGGTTCCGATGGGTTCCTGGGGGAGGGCAATACAAAACCCCTTTCGACACCACTGTATATCATATCCTATTCCAAAGTCCCCTTTAACAGGCACCTGGGGCAGATGCCCCCATCTACTCTCCAGCTCCCTGTTACTACGCCTCTGCACTACTAGAATTAAAACTGGAAGAATATTTATTCTTTCCTTATAATAACATAGTAATATATATATATATATATATATATATATATGCACTTTTGGTTTAGAAACTTATTTTTCGTCTATATATCCTCAGTAGCGTTTCAGCAACGTCTAGAAAAATATTTGGGTGGGTGTGACTAAATATTGTGTTCCCATTACCGCAAATAGCATTTCTCCATACTCTATTGGGTTCCGATGGCTTCCTGGGGGAGGGGCAATACAAAACCTCTTTCGACACCACTGTATATCATATCTTATTCCAAAGTCCCTTTTAACAGGCACCTGGGGCAGATACCCCCATCTACTCTCCAGCTCCCTGTTACTACGCCTCTGCACTACTAGAATTAAATCTGGAAGAATATTTATTCTTTCCTTATAATAATAGTAATATATATATATATATATAAGCAACTATAGCAGTATTACTATTGCACTAGAAGGTATGCCCGTCATACGATGGAATTCGAAGTTTGCAAATCATTACCTCCCATTTGACGTCATTTTTAACACTTTCCAACAAAGTTGAAAAGTGTGTATGACTTTGTTCATTCTGTCTGTCTGTCTGTCTGTCCGTTCGCACGATAACTGCCGAAAAAATGACTTTATCAAACTGAAATTTTAGTATGTTGTTCAGACGGTTTGTGGTACATATGGAAATGTAAATAAATAACATCACCCAATTAGTTTTTAAACCGGGTTGAAAAAGCGAAATGCATTGAACCCTATGGGACCTAATTTTTCAAACATTTTTTAAGCAAAGTTAAAATTCACAAATTACTTTGAAAATTTAAGGAAATATTCAAATTGTTCCGTACAATATATAAAAAAAATTGAGCAAAATATGTTTGGAAATTTTTTAAACAAAATTAAAATAATAATTACACCCATATTATATGAAGATATCACGTGACTCACTTCAAAATAAAATATGGCATCCATCTTTTTTCTCAGTATCAAAATCGTGATTATTAAAGATCTTTTAAGTTTATTTTTAGTGTTGCATCTGTCCTTAAACCGCTTTATTTTTGCGTATTTCCTGTGCATCTATATTCTGAGCTAACACAATTACAATATTTTTGAGTTTAAATGATCATCAAACTTTAATTATATATACAACGAAGCGTAATTTTAACGTATGCAGAATATCAAACTGTAAGATGAGTTGTATAAGAATTGCTGAATTCTTTTAACACAAAAACCTCTGGAGACTGGAATATAGGTGATATGAATGAAATATTCATTGATTTTACATAGAGAAATAGACGATTTTACAGAATTGCCTTTTCAGATGAAGTTTTAAGCATGGAGTTAGAAAGTACTTTTACCTCCATGGTTTTATATTTTTAAGTAAAATAAATTATTATAGTACGGTGATAATTTAAAAATTATCGCCACTGAATGACGAGAGGATAAATGATCAAATTCCCACTTAATGCTGTAGCGTTATGAGTCTTGGAAAAAAATGTTCACAGCATCTGAAACTCGGCGGTCTGTTTAGAAGAGTATTGGAAGCATAAAAATTAAGTTAATTAAGGAATGTAGTTGAGGAAGAAATATTTGAAGAAGATAAATGAGTCTAATTCTGCTGCAATTGTTGAAACGCTAAAACATTTAAAATGTTTTTTAAATGTTTGCAAGCAGAATTTTTAAATAAATTAAAAAAATATTCTTATTTAGCAATGAAAACTATTTAAATAGAAACTTAAATAGAAAGTAAACTACTGTTAACAAAGATATTTAAAAATAAAATATATATTAAACTTAAATACATTTTAAATCCTCATAGTATGAGTTTACAATTACTTGTGCATTGTGCAAAAAAAGCTTACAGTTATGCTTATAAATGTTATGCATCTTGAAATATCATTTTAGAACTAATTTTACTCCTACACAACAAAATAGTATTAAATAAGATTAATTACGTAAATATAATTTTGGTAAAATCTAAACCCAGGCAGTCGACGTCATGTGCGAGGTTGGGTTTTATGAATAGAGAATTTTTATGCGTAATATTTACATTTGAGTTCTCTACAGAGAATAGAAAAAAATAATATCTTTACAAGAAAATTTCACATGCAGTAATGTTACGAACAGGAAACACTCCTTCAGTGAAAGCTCTTTTTAAAGCCATAAAGGAATAACACCGTACTGGGGATACCGTACTAAAGGAATAACACCGCAACCTTTCCTACAACGTGAATCTAGGGTTGCAATTTCCCGATTTTCAGTTCAGAGTTGCAGATGTAGCGCTTTATTGCCAATTTGGCGACTTTTGGCCTTATTTCAAATGTTTGAGAATCTTCTTGATATAACGAATATTCCAAGAGATACAAGCTCCGTCTGGTAGTTTCTACAGACAGTATATAAAAGGAGGCATCACTCAGTTAGAAGGCAATTGACGAGACACGAACTACATTAAATTGTGATATATATCTATGTTTTGAGAATAGTAGTGGCTGTTTTGGGAAATTAGCCGAGCATAATTGCCATTTTACTGTACCTAAATAAAGTTCATTTTTTTCGATGAAGTTGTAAGTTTTCAAATATAATAAATTATTTCAGTATTGTGATAATTTTAAAAATATTACCGCTGAATGTATCGCATTTTAGTGGTGTTTAAATAAAATTTCATTGCAGTTGGAAAATGTTTCATAATTAATGCTTTAAGCATGATTGATCTTTCTTGTTAAATCAATGAATTTTCTCTAAAATTTAAATATAAATAAATGTTCACATTATTATTTTTCTGTACAAACTTCTGACGTTTTTCTCATCTAATAATAGTTGATCATCCCCTCATCATTCACATAAGCAGTAGATTATTTTTTCTTAATTGTATCTCTTCTATAAAATTCAAAACCGGAATGTGGTCCCTTACCGAAGCCTCTCTCTCTCTCTCTCTCTCTCTCTCTCTCTCTCTCTTTAGCCCCACGACATCTTTAGTCGTAACCTCTAGCCTGGAAATATTTTGTAATGCGTAGCGACAAGGTTGTAATGAAGTTTTTGACAAAAAAATAACCTTAGTAAAAAATGTCAGGTGTTAAAATAAAAATGTATATGCAACTCTTGTAATTATTCAATTATTTTGTTGTAACATATAAACAGCTCTGTTTAAATCACTTATCGTTATCATTTAATTTTTCTGAACACCGTATTGCCACAATTTATTTGTATTATTAATTAACTATGGTTATTATCGTATATTTTAATTAAGTTAATTTTCTGTTTTTCGTTTCGAATATTATACTTCTAGCCGTTATTCGAAATTAAACCGAAGGCCTACATCCGGTATCAATTAGAACAATTTAGAATTTAGTTAAATGCGGAAACTAACCAATGCTTTTGATAGAAAATTAAAAATTAGTAAGTATTAATTATTATTAAAAACGAGAGTGTAAATAAGGTACAACCAAGAGGGAAAGAAGGCCCAAAGAAGCCCTAGATCTAAGGCCGGCGATCGCTTTTCATGGGCCTAGAGGCAAGAGCAAGTAAATAGAGAATGCGGTATCTCTGGAAGTTGAAAAATCCAACTTTTACCCGCGAGTGCGTACTCTCTTCATTTTGGCTAGTCGATCTTTCGCTCGTCGCCACAGCGTTAACACACGCCACCTTTGATGAAAACAAAACGTTAGGACTCGATATCACTAAAACTGAATGCCTACTCATTTTATTACAAATTGCATTTAATTTTCTGTGAAGGAAAGTATAAATTTTAATTCTTCAAAAAAAAAACTCGAACAGTAGCTTAAACAAGAAAGATAGATATTTTTTCTCATGTCAATTGTTTTATTTTTTCCATGTTATCGTGTGAAAAAGTTTTCAACTTCTAGCTGTTTCAGATTTTTCCAAAATGAGTTAATTTAACTTTTTATGATTCGGAAACAAGCAACTAGCTATCCTCATTCAACCTCAACATTTCTTAGTTATTTTATACTTAACGATAGCCGGTAATATCGGTAACAACACGTCTTTTGAGTGGGATCATTGACCAAAACGTGACAAAATATCACAAATGCAAAATTTAACATGTGACGGAATATCAAACGTGAGATGTATCATATTCATGGCTCGTGGAAAATCAAAACCTTTCGGTTTTCTGCCGAAATTTTGTATTTGTCAACTTTTAAAAACGTTCTACATCTTATAAGCGAATATTAATCTGTTAAGAAGTCAGGAGTCTTAAATGTGCCATAAATAGAGAAATGTCCATGCTTCATATTTTATGTTGTACCTTGTAACGTAGTATCGTTGAAGTGTCGAGGGGCACACAACAGCAGATAAAACAGCAGATAAAATTTTAAAATAAAACTTTAATGTATAAAAGAAATATTTACATTATTTACAAATATAAAGGTTTAATTGCATAAGTAGTAAGGAAACAGGCGTTCACTGACAAACGGAGGAGGCGGATCTGCGGATCCGGGCCTCCTCTGAGGAGGAGGTGAGATATGAGTTTTTGCGGAGCAACTCATTCTATGAGAAGGAAAAAATCCCCCAGATAGGAAGAGGTGTGAGTCATAAATGAGGGAGATGTTTTGTAGAGATAAGACACTTGGAACGGTGGAGAGGGTATATTGCCTCCTCAGAGATCGCTGACCAACTTTGCATTTGCTAGAAGAAGGGATCGGCAGAGGGAGTGACTCATAGCAGATGGGAGATGTTATGTTTTGGGGAGATAAGGTAATTTGGATGGTGGGGGGAATGAATCATCGAAGCGGAGGTGAGTGAAAAAGGTTTGCGTGAGGAGGGAAGGTACTTAGATAATTTTTCCGAGAAGAAAGGATATATTTTGGGCGAAAATATTTCTAGAAATGAAATTTTGACACTGGTGGTGCCCTCGGATAGTTACATAAGAAACTGTTACGTGATAAGATTTTTTTTACACATTAAATATTCTGACGATTAATTTGAGATATATATATATATATATATATATATATATATATATATTTTAAAATTCGAACGGGATTCGAACCAGTGACAAAATATATCCAATGGATGTACTGAATGATTGCTCTTGCCAATACACCCATAGGCTCTTACTACATTGAGGACTTGGTAATGTATTTAATTCTAACGAGGTGAAAGGACACCTTCAGTTACCACAAAGACTTTGTCGAGTGAACACCAGTGATGTTTATTATAATTAAACTGACGAATAATCGTGTATTGTGTTGTAATGAACGTGACGTATCAAGACCCAAATCATCCACTACGTTCCGGTGGTGTCCATGCCTTATATTATGCTGTTCAGGGCAAAGTGACCAAGAAGATACAGACCTGGCTTCAAGGTGTGAACGCCTACATATTGCACAAACCGATCCGCAGACGCTTATCGACGAATCGTGTCATCGTTCATTCGATCGATCAGCAATGGCAAGCTGATTTGGTGGACATGGGCTATCTACATCGGCACAATGGCGGCTTTCGCTATATTTTAACATGCATAGACATTTTATCCAAATATACGTGGGCGGTCTCCCCATGAAACAAAAGAGAGAAGTTGATATTATAAAGGCTTTTCAGAAAATATTTTCGGAACGCAAACCCAAATCTCTGCAAACAGATCAAGGTACCGAATTTAAAAATGTAAAGTTTCAAAATTTTCTAAAATCTCACTTTGGCACTTCCAAATATTTATTTTACAAGCGATAAGAACTGAAGTAGGGGAAGATATAAACTTGGGGAAGATATAAACATCTTATTTTATAGATTTAACATGCGAGAACATTCTCCTTGGACATATTTTACCTTTCCTATGCTTCATTTCCCAAGCGAAACTGTGGTCTTAAGAATAGGTCCTTATATTCTGAAAGATAATTTTAAATATATAAACAAATTGAACAAATTCTGAAATTTAAAATATCTGATGTGGGCAGTACATGACTTTTCCTACATAATGCAAGTACTTTACTACTTCTTCCAATGCGAAATAATGATGGACAAGATCCACGGTGTTTTTGAGTGTTTTGCGTTGAAAAGTATACTGATATTTGACGCTTTTCTGGATGACAACATGTAAAATTATTTTGAAGTATCAAATTAACTTATATTTCGCCCAAATAATATAACTTGGCAATTGGACATATTGCTAACATCTACTAAGCAATATACCCCATTGTATTAAAATATACCAATTATAATTTCATCAACTTGGCGTCATTTTCATAACACTGGCGTCATTTTTGCCATTCTGGCGACATTTCTGTTAATTTGCCCAAAATTAAAAAGTCGTCAATTTGGCAAAACTTAGTCAAATTAATCACCAATGCCACCAAATTTTTCGCCAAGTATTACATATTTGATGATACTTGCTACTGTTCATTTTTATGAATTTTTATTTTCCCTGCAATGCATGGTAATGTATATAGAAAGCATTGAAATCTTGCCGAAAATCGCAACTCGAGTTTTAACGGATCTACTAGTTTCGAGCTCTGTAATACACGAAAAGCAATTCTTAACGTGGCGTCTGTGTGTCTGCATGTCTGTATGTCTGTCTTGTGCTGATTAGATTTGGGTACGATTCGAAAAAAAAGAACCTGCCTTTTTAAAAAAAAAAATTGTCAAAATTTCCGACTTGTACCAAAGTCTAATCAACACCAAGATCAAGGTAAATGGAAGCAAGAGAGGTAGGCCATTCGCTTCTGAAAACCTACTTCTGTCCAGAGTTCTTACACTGGTTCCCTCCATCCAGCTGATAATTCTATGTTTAAAGAACTTTCCGAAGCGTGGAAAAAAGATAATTTTAAATATATTAACAAATTGGAGTACGGATATTAGTTTAACGGCATAGCTGTTTTAGATTTGGTAGTCTTCGTGATGGTTTATAGTGCTGTAGTTATTTGCAAAAACGGCAATTCAAGCAAAAATGTATCATTTCACAGATTTCCTCAAAATGCGGATCGTAAACTTCGACATGATAAAAGAGATGAGAAGAAGACAATGAATGATTTTCTAAATGTGTAAGATGACTTCAGATGTGTAAGATGACTTCAAATGTGTCAGCAGACTTCAAATATTTTTTAGAATATGACAGTGGTTGTTCAGTCAGATGATTTAAATGAAATAGAAAGGCAAAACTTATATTTTGAAAATCAGAAATTATTATTTGAAATAAATTCCTTAAAAAAAAGTATTCGATGCTGAAGAAGAGATCAAGTACCTAAATAAAAATTACAAAAACTGCGAGAAGTCAATGAGAGAATAAAAACAAAATTAAATGTTTTTTGAGCACAGAGTGCAATTTAAAGAAAAAAGATGATGAGAAGATTCAAAGTGAAATTGCAGAAGTCCATTAAAATATTTCACATCAGGTCAGATATTACGAATTTTGAACAATATAACACAGAGAGAAAATGCAAGCTATAACTAAAGCCTTAGTTCTTAGGAGCATTTCATCGAAAGCATACTGCCATCTTAGAGAACAAGTTAAAATTCCTTTGCTAAGCATTAGCATTTTAAAATTATGGACGAAAAATTTTAAACGTCCTACTGGAATTTTAACCCAAATAGTAAAAATGATGAAAGAATATGGCAAGACACTAACGGAAATGCAGAAATTTACGGGAAATATATTTTCCCAAATTAGAGGTCTTGGACGATTTTATAGCCATCCTCTTGCTACTGATTTCAAATCTCGACTTAAAACATTATTGCTTGGATCTAAGCTTCCAATTCCAATAAATACAAATGTGGAAAATAACCAAGGCCAAACACTAACTGCGACTTTATTTTTCAAATTAAAAGAAAGCGGACGATGAAGTCAGCAGCACTGCAGATAATGAACATAAACATGACATTCATTTCAGTCCTGATGTAAATGAAAAAGGAGCCGTGCAATTTTTTTAGGATATTTGGCATATCATCACAAGAAAGCACAGTTAAGAACTTATTCATATCTAGTGGAATCAACATCCGAAAAATGACAAGAAATGGATTGAATTTTTATCAAAAGGTGGTTTAATCGTTTCACATGATACCTGTGTAGAAACAGTCAGCAAATTAGAACACATTTTTTTAAGAAATATTATTTCTAATTCAAAAAATATCTTAGAGAACCTCCAACTTAAAATAAAAGAACAATTTCCTGAAATAGCTTCTGATGTTGTAAGAGCATATACCAGAACCAGAACCAGAACCAGAACCTTCTTTCGAACAATGCCCATAAATAAACAGATGGAAAGAAACGTCATGAAAAGAAAAACTGGAAGAATGTTTGGTCATTCACGTGAAGAAAAGAAAAATAAGTAATGGAGAGAGAGCTTTAAATTTTAAGGTTTATCCATGACCCAGTGTCAGTGCCTTGGTCGTGAGTTCAAGCCTCCGTACCAAAGGTATATTGACGAGCTACGTGTGTTAGGTTTTCATGGTTTTCCTAACCTGTAACATAAATGTGACGCAGCTTCCCTTAAAAAAGTCCTCCAAGAAGGCAATCCTCCTTTATAGAATGGTCTTTTTTTAAATTATTCTTCTCTCCCGAAGGGGAACATCCATAATCCAATTTGATTACTAACCTTCCTAACACCAGATTTAGCTGAAAGATCGTGATATCAAACCTAGTAAAGTCACTAAAGAGATGTTGGGAGATATACCCCTCCCCCCCAGGGACCTATCGAAACCTATTAAAATTAGAAGGAATGATATTTGGAGAAATGGGAAACAACTTATTTGGTAATCGCCCCCCTCCCCATTTTTTCTGTCGACGCAACTGATTGAAACCTACTGACTAGCAAAACATGTTAAGTTTTCATTGTTTTTCAAACATATAGCGTAAATAAGACCCAATTTCCGTAGATGTTCCGTTATGAGAGGCATTTTCAAAATCTAATCAGAACTGGACATATTGAACCTATTTCTCTTCCTATCTCTTTACCTTTTTAATTTTTAATTTTTTTGTTTTTCATCATGAAGTACCCATATTCAAAAATTGCCTATCGGTATATGAAATTCAATGCTCATTTATATTCTTAAATAATTCAATTTTTTGACTATAATAAAATAATAGAAATAATACGTATCTAAAGATAACCCATGCACTGCTCTTTTTTGTATCATAATATAATTTCTACATTTGTTCGAATTTGGAAGAGAAGTCTTTAAATAATTGGATTCCGTACACATATCAATTTCATTATGAAAAAAAAATTAATACAAATATTTTTCTGCCTGAAATCTTTAAGGACATCACATTTTTAACACTTTACAACAAAGTTGAAAAGTGCTTATGACTTTGTTCATTCTGTCTGTCTGTCTGTCTGTCTGTCCGTTAGCACGATAACTGCCGTAAAAATGACTTAATCAAAACTAAATTTTAGTATGTTGTTCAGACGGTCTGTAGGACCTATGGGAATATAAATGAATAATATCACCCAATTGGTTTTGGATTGAACCCGAGTTGAAAAAATTAAATACATTGAGACCTATGGGACCTAATTTTTCAAACATTTTTTTAAGCGGATTTATAATTCACAAATTGCTTCGAAAATTTTAGGTACTATTCAAATTGTTCCATAAAATATATAAAAAAATTCAGAGAAATATATTCAGTAGTTTTTTAAATAAAAATTAAAGTA
This sequence comes from Amaurobius ferox, assembly GCA_951213105.1. NCBI lineage: Eukaryota > Metazoa > Arthropoda > Arachnida > Araneae > Amaurobiidae > Amaurobius > Amaurobius ferox. The sequence goes on from OX578133.1 coordinate 61,850,171, forward strand.
ATAATTACACCTCTTATATGAAGCCATCACGTGACCATGATATGACAAGATGACATGGCCCACTTCAAAATGATATATGGCATCCATCTTGTCTTAAAATCGTGATTTTTTAAGTTCTTTTTCATTCATATTGAGTGTTGTATCCGTCCTAAAACCACTTTACTTTTTGCTTAAATTCTGTGCATCTACATACTGAAACAACGCAATTACAATATATTTGAGTTTAAAAGCTCATCCAAATTTGATTATTTCTGCAACGAAGCCTATTTTTCACTTATGTAAAATGTAAACAGCAAAATATGTAGAATGAGTTGTATTAGAATTGCTGTATTTCTTTAACGCAAAATTATTTAGCCCATGGAGTCTGCATAGCTGATATGAATGAAATAATATTCATTGATTTTACAAAGAGAAAGACGATTTTTTTCGATGAAGTTTTAAACATAGAGTTTAATTACTTGTAGCTCCATGGTCTTAATTTTTAAATAAAATAAATTATTATAGTATTGTGATGAATGAAATGAATGGGAAAATGTTATGAATGAAATGCTGTTTTTATAGAGAGATCCAGGCGTGTTATTTTTCTATGACGTCATTTGAATGAATTTCAGTTGTTTTCGATGAAGTTTTCAAATATAATAATTTATCGTAGTATTATGATAGTCTTTAAAATATTATCGAGGAATGTATCGCATTTTAGAGATGTTTAAACCAGGCAATTTATATTTCAATGCCGTCATTTGAATGAAGTTCATTTTTTTCGATGAAGGTTTAAGTTTTCAAATATAATAAATTAATGTAGTATTGTGATAAGTTTTAAAATATTACCGAGGAATGTATTGCATTTTAGACTTGTTTAAATAAAATTGCATTAAAGTTGGGAAGTGTTTCATAATCAATGCTTTAAGCATGATTAATCTTTCTTGTTATTTATTTCTATAATTCTGAAAACTATTTTTGAATTACATTCAGCAAGTTATTTACTGTCTTCTCATTTATTTTATCGTGTCGAAGTCTGCAAGTCTTATATTTTAAAGCAGTTCGATACAAATGGACAGGTTCCGTTGGCTTATTCTAGTCTCAGATATTGCTTGTATTTTAACTAAAGCCTTCGACATTTTACTGTGCACTTATTAAAGAAAAGCTAATAACAATTTTAAAATGCAGAAAATATTTTAATACAGTTTAAACAGCTCAAATGCTAATGTCATCGTCAACGATATAGTCCTAAATAAAATTTACCATAACCAGTTTTATTTAATACTAGCAGCATACCCGTTCTTCGTACGGAGTATATAATATAAATAAACTTAAAATTCAAAATCATGTGCAAATTCCTATAGTATACTTAATGGCATTTTTAATCAAAATATTCTGTTAAAATATTTAACATAATGCTCCTAAAAAGAAGTTAAGGAATGGCTGTTCTCGTTATTCAAAATTATCTTCACGGGTAGATCTGAAGAATAAAATATCCTCGCCTTTTTTGTAAGCAAATTTATAAAAAGTATGGAATTGAATCAATATATGCAAAATAATAGCGTATTGTATGGGACCCGTACCACTTATATACGCGAATATTAGAAGATATAACCTGTATTAGTAGATTACATATATAAATTGAAAATATCAATAAATCCGTAATCTTTAAACCAGTAGGCAGTAATTAATTCCAATATGTGCCCAAATGAAAGTGCTAAAATTATATGGGAAGATAAACCCGTACTACTTATAATGTCATAGATTAGAAAATATGTCTTAGTGTTAGTAAAAGATTACCCGTATTATATTTAGTTTGAAAAATTTTTGCCAATATATAACAGATTACTCCATAAATTCAAAATATCAATAATCCCCATGATCTTCATACCGGAAGGCTTGATTCCAATATATGGCAATATACATGTACTACTTATATTCTCTTACATTAGAAGATATACCCGTGCATTTGTAGAAGATTTCTCGTACAACGTACAATATATGAGTTTCAACAATTTTTGCCGCAATAAAACAATGCCATAAGAAATTGAAAATATCAATAATCTCTGAATCAATAATCCCTGAAAACATCAATAATAATAATGTTTAAACATGAAGATCGTAATTGATATTATCCAGTCAAAAATACGATGGCAATGAAATTTATTTTATATATATATATCTTCATCATTAAAATCGGAAAAGATTTAATAAAAATCTTCTTCCTCATAAACACATTAAATTTAAATCCGTTGTTAAGCGACATGTTATGATTTGCTTCAAATAAATTGGTAGTCAAAATATCGTCTGAATATCTCTAATGAAGGTTTGACGACATTTTAAAAAATCGCCAAATTTATCGCCAAGTGGGACTGTAGAACTGACAGTCCCACTTGGCGATAAATTGACGAACCATCATCAAAATATTATCCCCTAAAAAAACACAATTTCGTTTATTTAGGGCAATTTATCAATTTCAAAATATTTTTATGGATTTATAAATATTTTTATCAATTTGGTGACATTTTAAGAATTCGCTAAATGGGTTACTAAGTAGGGCGGTTGGACTGACAGACAAATGCTAACGAAACACCATTTCAGTACTTTCTTTTAACAAAACAAAATAAAATTCATTGATTTACGTCATTTTTATCAATTTGGGGACATTTCAATCAATTTGGCAACTTTTAAGAAATTTGCCAAGTTAGCGATATTTAGCCAAATTTGTAGCTCTAAATTCGCAGATCTGAATAAAATATCGCGATCCAGTTTGTATATACTAAATGAAAACACTAAAATATTATTAGAAGATATACCCATTCTACTATTTTTCTGTTTAAACAATTGGATAAATGAATTTATTGGGTAAACAGAATATGAGTTTATTAGCTAAACACAATATATAAGCTTAAAACCTCTTTGCTAAAATACATGAGTGATGTATGCAGTTCGCAATTAATATAATTAAAAAAATCAAACCGTTCATTTATAAGATATATTTTAATATCCCTTTATTTATTATTCAAATCGAAATAATAATAATAATCATTAACAAACTCATTTAATTCCATTCCTTTGCCGAGCAACATGATATAAGATAGAATCTTCCTCATAAAATGCGAAATTAAATAATCATTTTAATTTCTTTATACTTCTATAATCGTTGAGTAAAAGCTTGTGAAATATAAAACATGGAGGTAGATTTTTCCATTTAAATTCATGTTTCAAACAATTCATGCTTTCAGATAGTGACTATGTAATGCAAAAATCCTGCATCAAACTCAAAAATAAAGTTTTAATTCCCTTTGACGCTTTAAACAAACGATTTTTATCCTTTCCGTTTGGATAAACTACGGAGTTGGAGAGTAGAACTCCTATAAAAAAAGTTCCGTTTTTCATTAATATCTCGACAACCCCTGGTCTTAGAAACTCGAAACTTGAGCAAAATTTATGGGGGCAATTTCAAGGCCACCCACAAAATTTGATTAAATTTGGTTCAGCCGTTCTCTCGTGATGATGAGACAAACGAAAGTTTCGTTTTTTACTAATATCTCGAGAACCACTGGTCGTAGAAATTCCAACCATAGACTAAATTTTAAGTGGAGCTATTTCTAGGCTACCCACAAAATTTCATCAAATTCGGTTCAGCCGTTCTGGCGTGATGATGGGACAAACAGACAGACAGACAGACAGACAGACAGACAGGCAGATTTTCAATTTTATTTATATAGACTAGCAGCATACCCGTTCTTCGTACGGAGTATATAATATAAAGAAACTTGAAATTCATAATCATGCCCAAATTCTTATAGTATACTAAATGACATGTTTAATCAAAATATTCTGTTAAAATATTTAATATAATGCTCCTAAAAAGAAGTTTAAGAATCTCTGTTCTCGCTATATAAAATTATCTTCATTGACATATCTGAAGAATGAAACATCTTGGAGCCCTTATGTAAGCAAATATAAAAAAAAAATATGGAATTGAATCAATATATGCAAAATAAAAGCGTTAAAATTGTATGGGACCCGTACTAATTATATACGCGAATATTAGAAAATATAACCTGTATTAGTAGATTACATGTATAAATTGAAAATACCAATAAACCCGTCATCTTTAAATCTGAAGACAGTCATTTATTCCAATATATGTCAAAATTAAAGTGCTAAAATTATATACACGTACTACTTATAATGTCCGATTATTAGTAGAAGATTACCCGTTTTGCAATATGAGTCACAAATGTTTTTTGGTAAAATACAACAGACGACGTAATAAATTGAATATATAATTAATCCCCGTAATCTTCATACCAGAAGACTGTACTTGATTCCAATATATATGCCAATATATGTCAAAATATATGCCAATATACCTGTACTACTTATATTCTCGTAGGTTAGAAGATATACCCGTGCATTCCTAGAAGATTACTCGTACAACGTACAATATGCGTGTGTCAGCAATTTTTGCCGCAATAAAACAATGGCGTAATAACTTAAAAATATCGATAATCCCTGGATCAATAATTGCGGAAAATATCAATAATAATAATGTTTAAACCTGAAGAGTATAATTGATATTATCCAGTCCAAAATGAAATGGCAATGAAATTTATTTTATATACATATCTTCATTACTCAAATCGGCAAGGATTTAATAAAAATCGTCTGCCGCATAAACACATTGGATTTAAATCCGTTGCTAAGTGACATGATATCATTTGCTTCAAATAAATTGGTAGAAAAAATATCGTCTAAATAGTTATATTTCTATGGAACATTTGGCGACAGTTTCGTCAAATTAGCGACATTTTAAAAAATCGCCAAATTTATCGCCAAGTGGGACTGTAGAACTGACAGTTCCACTTTGCGACAAATTGACGAAATATCATCACAATACTATCCCCTAACAAAAAATAATTAATATCATTTATGTAGCGCAATTTTATCAATTTCAAGATATTTTTATAGATTTGAAAACATTTTTATCAATTTGGTGACATTTTAAAAATTCGCTAAATGTATTACTAAGTAGGATGATTGGTCTGACAGATAAATGCTAACCAAACATCATTTCAGTACTCTCTTCTAAAAAACAAAAAAAAATTTCATTGATATGTAGAAGACCCAAGCCACACGACCAACCCGAAGGTTTATGGCAGCTGTTTGTGTGTCGTTTATATCAATTTGGCGACATTTCCGTCAATTTGGCAAAGTTTAAGAAAAGTTGTCAAATTAGCGATATCCCTCCAAATTCGTAGCTTTGAGTTTGCAGATCTGAATGAAACATTCTTATCCCGTTTCAATATATTAAATGAAAACACTACAATTGTATTAGAAGATATACCCGCTCTACTCTTTTTCTGTTTCAACAATCGGCTATATGAATTTATTGGCTAAACACAATATGTGAGTTTAGTAGCTAAATACGATATAAGCTTGAAAACTCTTTGCCAAAATAAATGAAATTGATGTACGCAGTCAGCAATTAATATAATTAAAAGAAAAATCAAACCGTCCATTCATAAGATATACTTTTATATCCATTTATCCATTTATTTATTATTTAAATCGAAAAAAAAATAATAAAAACATTAACAAACACATTTAATTTAATTGCGATGCCGAGCACCATGATATATCCTCCTAAAATGCTAAAATTTATTAACCACTAACAGCACACCCGTTATTCGTACGGAGTGTATAATTTAAAGAAACTTATAATTCGCAATCATGTGCAAATTCTGTTAAAATATTAAATTTATTGCTCCTAAAGAGAAGTTTAAGAATATATGTTCTCACTATGCAAAATTATCTTCACGATCAGATCTGAAGAATAAAACATCCTGCCCCCTTTTGTAAGCAAATTTACAGAAGAAAAAATAGGAATTGAATGAATATATGCAACCCCGTGCTAATTATATTGTCGCAGATCAGAAAATATGCCAATGTGTTAGTAGAAGATTACCCGTATTACAATATGCGTCTCAAAAATATTTGCCAAAATAAAAGAGATGACGTAATAAATTGAAAACATCAATAATATCCGTACTCTTTACACCAGAAGGTCGTAATTGATTCCAATATATGCCAATATATATCAAAACATATGTCAATATACCTGTACTACTTATATTCTCGTAGATTAAAAGATATACACGTGTATTTGTAGAAGATTCGTACAACATACAATATATGAGTTTAAACAATTTTTGTCATAATAAAATAATTGCATAATAACTTGAAAATATCAATAATCCTTGAATCAATAATCCCCGAAAATATAAATAATAATAATTTTTAAACCTGAAGACCGTAATTGATATTATCCAGTCAAAAATGCTATAAGAAAAATCAAATCGTTCTTTTCTAAAATATATTTTTATATCCATTTATTTATTATTCAAATCGAAAAAATAATTATTAAAATTAACAGACAGATTTAATTTAATTGCGTTTCTGAGTAGCATGATATAAGATAGAATCTTATAACATGTTAAATATGTCATGTCTTATAACATAAACTGCGAAATTAAATAACGATTTTGATTTCTCTATACTTCTCATTGTTCCGTAAAAGCTTGTTTTAAATAAACCATGAACCATGGAGTTAGATTTCCCCTTTAAATCATGTTTCAAACAATTCATTTTTTCAGAAAGTGACTAATTAACGCAAAAAATCTCCCATCAAACTCAGAGATTAAATTTTAATTCACTTTCAAACGATTTTCAAGCTTTTCGTTTGGATAAACCACGGAGTTAGGGAGTAGAACTCCTAGGAAAAAGTCCCGTTTTTCATTAATATCTCGACAACCCCAGGTCTTAGAAACTCGAAACTTGGACAAAATTTATGGGGGGATATTTCAAGGCTATTCCCCAAATTTCATTAAATTCGGTTCAGCCGTTTTTCCGTGATGATGAGACAAACGAAAATTTGGTTTTTTACTGATATCTCGAGAACCACTGGTTGTAGAAACTCGAGACACGGATATAATTTTAAGTGGGGCTATTTCTGGGCTACCCACAAAATTTCATCAAATTCGGTTCAGCCGTTCTCCCTTGATGGTGTGACAAACAGACAGACAGACAGACAGACAGACAGATTTTCATTTTTATTTATATAGATTATATTCTTATATAGGGATAATGAAATCTAATCTATCATTTACTCGGTATAAATTTCAATATACTGTATGATGTACCTTTAAATTAAGATAATTTCTGAGGAATTCAATGCATTTCTAAAGACATCTACGGACTACAGACCTATCTTTGGAACCAAAGACGTCAATCGCGAATGGGGGAGAGACCTTCCGCTGTTCGCGTACAATCTCTGGCTAACCTTTCGTTTTTGTAGACCTTGCACCAAGGTAACCCACGAATAACTTATCTAATAAATTTTGTGAAGTTTAGTCAATTAGTTTTTGAGCTAGAGTGGATACATACATTGCACAGACAGACACACAGACAGATAGACACACACACAAACACATAGACACGCACAGAGACAGACACACACATAGACAAACAGACACACAAGCAGACAAACAGACACACACACAGACAAACAAACACACACACAGAGACAAACAAACACACACACAGACAAACAAACACACACACAGAGAGACAAACAAACACACACACACAGACAAACAAACACACACACACATACACAGACAAACAGACATACACACAGACAAACACTACACAGAGAGAGACAAACCGATACACACACAGACAAACAGACACGCACGCAGACAAACAGACACACATGCAGACAAACAGACACACATGCAGACAAACAGACAGACACGCACAGACAAACAAACTCACACACACAGACAAACAGACACACACACAGGCAAACAGACACACACGCAGATAAACAGATACACATGCAGACGTCACACTTTCTGGTAGGTCGGACGGTCTGGGTCTCAACAACAACATGCAGACGTCACGCTAAAAAATATTTTTCGAGTTCTAGCGCTCTCAAAATGTGCCGATCCGTCGAAAACTCAAGTTCCAATTTTCGACATGATTCCAATACCTTCCCCATACATTACCATGTGTTATAAAGAAAGTAAAAATTGGCAGACGACCCTGAATTTCTTCTCTGTATTCTAATATAAAGTAGCATCACAAAATACATGCTCTGAACTCGTCATAAATATAGCTATATATTAATTGGTCCTATTTTAACTTGTTTTAATTACTGCAGAATACGAGAAATGTTTGATTAAAAATAACATATTTTTCTGAAATTCCAGACGAACTCATGCTATCTTGTATCGCCGTTCAACTTTTAATTAACTACCGCTCTTAAAAATACATATTTCCTTTCACAACATCCTGAATTGCATGTTTCTAATAGAAATATGATAAATTTTCATCTCTCGAGTTTTTTTTTTTCTCCTTTAAGTTTAATTTATCATTCTTGCGACGAACATCTGGTAGTGACAAACGAATCATACGATCTTTTAATCAGTATTTTTAATTATTCTACGTTCAAAGAGCATGACCAAACCTACTTGCACATAGTTTTTTTAACGGAGAGTCGCGCCTTTGTTCTTATCACTTCGGAAAAATATTACAGTACGTTTTTATTGTTTTGTTTAGAATTCTCGATAACTATTTTATTATTTTTTAACTACATAAAGGATTTATGTGCTTTTTGTACAGAAGCTAAGCCCACCAAGGCATCTTAAATATTTTATTGTGATTTCGAATTCACATTCACTGTCAGATACAGTGGTTTCTTTCCATTTCTTATTTATCTTCCTATGTAAGTATATTATATTATTTCTCTTTGTTGGATATTTTTAGAAAAAGTTTTTAAAATAGCTTATGAAAGCATTCTTAATTTTTAGCAAATCACCCATGCACGTCTTACATTGTTTGTACCATAAAATCATTCGAAGTCCAATTACAGAGAGCTTTCAGTTATAAGAACTATTTACTGTGAAACAATAAACTGTAAGTGAAACCACAAAATTATCCTTAAATATATATATATATATATACACACACTTCCAAAAGTTAAGCACGCAATGAAAATTTTCATTTTTTGAAAGCGTATTTAAATTTGAGTGGATGAAAATCGCTGCGGATGTAGATGGCAGTATGCAAATATCGTATGTTACAGCCAATCACGATTGACTGTCCGGATATATGTTAATTAGGCAGCCATTGAAGACGCCAACATTCTGAATGGTTTGAGGAGGTGCATTTAAATGCTTATACGAAGTGTTTATAACTTTTGTAGGATTATTTTTGGTGATATTCGCTTTTCTATGGCTGAACGAAGACGAATGACAGATAGTGAGTGCTACCGTGCTGTCGGATGCTTTGAAGCAGGACAGTCAATCAAAGATATCGCTATTTTCTTTGGCGTTGATCATTTGGTTATTTCTCGATGATGGAAACAATTCCAAACAAGTCAAGTTACCAAGCCCCCTGATGATCGGTATATTGCTATAGTAGCCAAGCTGAATCGATGAGGGATCTCCACAACTGTTACATCCATGGTGGCAGCGGCACTTGGTAAGACAATATCTGCCAGTACAGTGCGAAGGCTCCACGTGAAAGGACTGTACGCCCAAGTACCACGTTTCTGTGTTCCACTAACAGTCCAAACCAAAGGGGCAAGATTAAAGTGATGTCATCAACATGTCAATTGGACTGTCTCACATTGGTGCAACGTCCTGTCCACGGACGAGTCCAGATTTACCCTGGAATCAGATGATAAGCGTGTAAGGGTCTAGAGAGAACGAAGCACACGCAATCAGGCGAAGAACATCATCGAACATCACGCATTCAAAAGTGGTAGCGTCATGGTTGGGCTGGAATTACAATGGGATATCGTACAGAGCTGCACATCTTTAAAGGCGGTTCTGTAAAGGCTGCAGACGACGTGCTAAACCCCATTGCGAGACTCTACGCTGCAACAGTGGGTCCTGATTTCCTCCTTATGGACGATAATGCCCGTCCCCATCGAGCTAACATCGTTGACGAATACCTGGAAAGTCGAAAACCCAGACCGTCCGGCTCATCCATGGACATAGAGCAGCAATTTGGGCAGCCAGGAATACCTGGAAAGTGAAGGAATTTCTCGTATGGAGTGACCGGCGTATTCCCCCCAACCTTAATCCCATTGAAAACCATTGGGATGCCATCGGGCGTGCTGTCTTTGCACGTTTACCTCCTCCAGTCAGTCTCAAAGAGTTGGAAACTGCCCTATTAGAGGAATGGCCACTGCTCGCATCTGCGATGGCTGATCACCTCATTGAAAGCATGGAAAATCGTTGTAAAGTTTGTGTGAAGGTCCGAAGTAGTCACATACCATATTAATGTAAGTTTTGTTTGATTTGTTTTCCTTTAAACATCATTTTGTGAATGACCCAAATGTGACGTCATCATATAACTTACGAAAAGTAAATAGTTTTTTCATCTTTGTACATAATTCTTGTTTTCTTTAATGTATAAACACATTTTCTGCCTTCATGTACAATTTTGAGTTAAACAATAATTTATTTTTCCATTTTTTTTATATTTTGTTGATTTTTATTGATTATATATATATATATATATATATATATATATATATATAAATAGGTGATAAAGATGAATTAAAATAGAATTATTGAAGAGAAATAGTAAAGCATCCATGACAAACAATAGTATTTAAATACCAACAAGAAAAAAATCAAGAGAATGTCAGAAATCCCCCATTATATGTATTAAAAACAAAAATATTAAAGAAAAATAAAATATCAATTAATAGAATGAAGGTGATGTAATAATAAAATCTTCAGGGGGCGACTACTATACATCAGCTTAAATTGGCACATTTCATTTATTGACCTGTTACTGGGAACAACAGGTCAATAGTATGTGCTAAAAATGGAAAATGATTAAAAAATTTGAAAAACTAAAAAGAATAAAATTGAATAAATTGATAAAATAGAATTGATTTACACATATGTAGAAAACTTTTGTTTTGGATGCTTTACTATTTATCTTCAATAATTCTATTTTAATTCATCTTTATTGCTTATAAATTTCATCTTATTTATATGCTGCACTAGTGCAGTAAGTAGATGCAATTTTAATTGTACCGTTTTTTAATACATTTATGTTGTTATACTTACTAGTTTCATATGCTTAGTACTTTATATTTAAACTCTTTTTTTATTTATATATATGTGTGTGTGCATGATTACTTATATTTTATTATTGAGTACATTATTGAGTGTATTATATGATTACTTATAATATTTTATTATATATTTAATTATCTATTTATTATACCTAATTATTTATTTAAAAGTGCAGAATGAAAAAATTAGTTATTTATTACTATTATTGCTTTCTTAATTAATTCATTAAATGTGAATAAATAAATCAGAGAATATGTGTAACACTGTATAATATTTTAAATATAATGCACTGAAGAGAGCAGTGAATAAGTTTAGCGCCATCAATACACAACTACCTTTGAGACCTTGAATGTAGCGTAAAGAGAATCAAGAGAGGGTATTTGTTGAAATATATTTGCAATGTCTTCAAAGAAATCACTTTTAGTAGGCAGTAGCAAAAGAGAATGAATCTGATATAAGGCAAAGTTTGTTCCTGTGGGGCTCACCCACTCAAATAAATGATTCGAAATCAAACTGCCTGAGGATTCGGGAAACTATGATGAATAAAATGAGATCGGCTTCTAAATATATCTTTGAAATACTATTTTTCACTTGAGATCAATGCTTAAGATAGGTTAAAATAAGATACGAAACGATTTATTTTCCTTATCTTCTTTTAGAATCTATGTGAAATGGAGGAATTTACTTACTTATAGGAAGATAACCAACCCTCACAAAGAATTTATTAATCACGGATGTTGTAGGAAAACTTTCTAATGTCGAGACGCTGTAAAAGAATAAGACCTGCATTATAACGCCAAAAAATGGGATTGGTAAATTTGGGAGTTTTTAATGTAATTGTAGTATTATTGGTGGCAAATATATTACTGTACAATTGTTTCTGCTGAAAATGTTCATTAGAACATCTATTTCTCAGAATCTGATATAAATATAGTTCAGATGGCGGCTAATATAAATTCAACATCAAATTTCGAGGGTAAATGAGGTCATTCAATAAGAAATTCCATTTTCGGTTACAAATTTTCCTTTTATCTGAAACATCTAGTTTCAATATTGGCTATAAATAGAGCTTAGATGATCACTGATTTGAATTAAACATCTAATTCTGGACGAGGTAGAGTAGTTCACTAAAAATTTTAATATCCGGTTTCTTTTCCATTTCCGACTGAAAAAAATTTCCCTGAAATATATATTTCTCAGGACTGTATATAAATAGAACTTAGTGACTGATGTTGATTCAGCATCAAATTCTGGGAGAGGTTGAAGAGATCACTCTGGATTTCCACATTTTTTTCCCCGTTTGCGCGCACGCCCGCAAGTGCTTTTTCCTTTCCAGATTAAAATATTTCATTTTATCAGAAACATATACTTCTTAAGCTTGGCTATAGATAAACTTTAAATTATAATTGAGGATATGGGTTTAACATCAAATTCCGAATGCGGTTATAGGGTTCACTAAGGATTTTCACACGCCGATTTTTCACTTCGGTCACGAATCTTTGACTTGAAATATCTATTTCTCAGGATTGTCTATAGATAAAGCTTAGATGACAGCCGATATCAATTTAGCATCAAAATATAGTGAGTGTAGGGGAGGTAACTCATTAAAGATTTCTACTTCCGGTTCCAAAGATTTCCTTTTATAAAGAACATTGCTACCCAACCGGGAATCGAACCACGGATCTTCGCACTGGTCAGCCGACGTTCTACCATTGAATTACTGGGAAAGAATTGCAAGCTCTTAATATAAATATGGACTCTGCACACGTTGGGAAAACTTGAAGTCCCTGAACAATTAAAAGTGCTCTTGTATGTCCACTAACAAGCTTTGATATGGCTATATATATATATATATAGGTATACATATATATATATGTATATAAATATATGTATATATATATATATATATATATATATATATATATATATATATATATATATATACATATATATATATATATATATATACATATATATATATATATATATATATATATATATATATATATATATATATATATATATATATATATATATATATATATATATATATATATAATAGTTTGAAAATCCAATGATATAATAGAGAGAAGTTACAACTCAAAAAACCTTAACTTTAAAATATGCCTACATAATAAAAAGAAGTATTAAATAGAGAATCATCAATCAAATGGAAAATAAAATGCAAATAATTTCTGGCCATCAAGCCGAACATAATCAACAAATATCAATGGAATGAAATCGATAATTGGAAATCAAATAAAATCCAAGCATTAAAGCTATATACGTGGATAAGCACTAGGCCTAAATATATGAATTGTTCATTTTAATAAACGCTTCTTCAAGTTCAAGTATGTAATCAAAATGAACAAAAAATGTATGTTTCTGATATTAGAAATATCTTAAATCTATAAACCTAAAAATTTGGGCTACATACATAAAGATGGAAAAATTATAAAGGAAACAAGAATACCTGAAAAAAACTCTGCAAATGTCCTAACCATTGGTGCCCCAAATGAAGAGACGAGTGTTGCCAATCGCAAAGGATAAAAGTAGCGAACTACTGTTGCCAATTGTGAGAAATAGATAACAGTATTGCGAAAAGGCAATAAAAGGTAATATTCTACAGTAAGAGCTACAAAATAATCGGGTGTATAATATAACGAAAACAGTGAGGCTAATGTATAAGGGGATGTAAATATAATGTAATGTTTATTCAAGAGAATGTTGATGTCTGACTAATATAAGATACTAAGAACAGAATTCAAGAAAATTCAGCTAATCCAAACTTTTTAACTATATCATTTACTAAATATGCTGGATATGTATATAATTAGCTGGTAATTTTTAACACTTTACAACAAAGTTGAAAAGTGTTTATGACTTTGTCCATTCTGTCTGTCTGTCTGTCTGTCTCTCTATCCGTTTGCACGATAACTGCCGTAAAAATGACTCAATCAAAATGAAATGTTAGTATGTTGTTCAGACGGTCTGCAACGGTCTGCAAGACGGTTCCCATAGGTCCTATGGGAATATAAATGAATAATATCACCCAATTAGTTTTGGATTGAACCCGGATTGAAAAAATGAAATACATTGAGCACTATGGGACCTAATTTTTCAAACATTTTTTAAGCGGATTTAAAATTCACAAATTGCTACGAAAATTTTAGGTAATATTCAAATTGTTCCATAAAATATATAAAAAAAAATTCAGCGAAATATATTCAGTAGTTTTAAAAATAAAAATTAAAATAATAATAACACCTCGTATATGAAGCGATCACGTGACCATGATATGCAAAGATCACGTAACCCACGTCAAAATGATATATGGAATCCATCTTGTCTCAATATCGTGATATTTAAAGTTCTTTTTAATTCATATTGAGTGTTGTATCCGTTCTAAAACCACTTTATTTTTGTATAAATTCTGTGCATCTACATACTGAAACAACGCAATTACATTATATTTGAGTTTAAATGCTCATCTAAATTTGATTATTTCTACAACGAAGCCTATTTTTCACCTATGTAAAATGTAAACAGCAAAATATGTAGAATGAGTTGTATTAGAATTGCTGTATTTCTTTAACACAGAATCATTTAGTTCATGGAGTCTGCATAGCTGATATGAATGAAATATTCATTGATTTTACAAAGGACGATGATTTTAAAAAGGACGATTTTTTACGATGAAGTTTTACGCATAGAGTTTAATTACTTGCAGCTCCATGGTCTTAAATTTTAAATAAAATAAATTATTATAGTATTGTGATGAATGACATGAATGGGAAATTATTTATGAATGAAATGCTGCTTTTATAGAGAGAGCCAGGCGTGTTATTTTTTCTGTAACGTCATTTGAATGAATTTCAGTTGTTTTTGAAGAAGTTTTTAAATATATTAAATTATCGTAGTATTATGATAGTTCTAAAATTATTACCGAAGAATGTATAACATTTTAGAGATGTTTAAACCAGGCAATTTATATTCCAATGCCGTCATTTGAATGAAGTTCATTATTTTCGATGAAGGTTTAGTTTAAGTTTTCAAATATAATAAATTAATGTAGTATTGTGAAAAGTTTTAAAATATTACCGAGGAATGTATTGCATTTTAGACTTGTTTAAATAAAATTGCAGTAAAATTAAAAAGTGTTTCATAATCAATGCTTTAAGCATGATTGATCTTTCTTGTTAGATTATTAATATGCATAGCATGAAATAAATTTTTTATCTGATAATATATAAATTCTAAAAAATTTATTAAGTATAATATTTCTAAACAATTGAATCGAGTTGCGGGAATTAAATGGTAATATTTTATTAATGCTAAAATTAAAATAGTCTTTTTTAGCACTTACAACAAAGTTGAAAAGTGTTTATGACTTTGTTCATTCATTCTGTCTGTCTGTCTGTCTGTCCGTTAACACGATAACTGCCGTAAAAATGACTTAATCAAAATGAAATTTTAGTATGTTGTTCAGACGGTCTGCAGGAATATAAATGATGATGGGAATATAAATGAATAATATCATCCAATGAGTTTTGGATTGAACCCGGGTTGGCATCCATCTTGTCTCAAAATCGTGATTTTTAAATTTCTTTTTAATTCATATTGAGTGTTGTATCCGTCTTAAAACCGCTTTATTTTTACTTAAATTCTGTGCATCTACATACTGAAACAAGGCAATTACAATATATTTGATTTTAAATGATCATCCAAATTTGATTATTTCTACAACGAAGCCTATTTTTCACTTATGTAAAATGTAAACACCAAAATATGTAGAATGAGTTGTACAAGAATTGCTGCATTTCTTTAACTCAAAATTATTTCGCTCATGGAGTCTGCATAGCTGAGATGAATGAAATATTCATTGATTTTACAGAGAGAAGGACGATTTTTTTCGATGAAGTTTTAAGCATAGAGTTTAATTACTTGTAGCTCCATGGTCTTAAGTTTTTAAATAAAATGAATTATTATAGTATTGTGATGAATGAAATGAATGGGAAATTGTTTATGAATGAAATGCTGCTTTTATAGAGAGAGCCAGGCGTGTTATTTTTCTATGAAGTCATTTGAATGAATTTTATTTGTTTTCGATGAAGTTTTCAAATATAATAAATTATTGTAGTATTATGATAATTTTAAAAATATTACCGAGGAATGTATTGCATTTTAGAGATGTTTAAACCAGGCAATTTATAATTCAATGCCGTCATTTGAATGAAGTCCATTTTTTTCGATGAAGGTTTATGTTTTCAAATATAACAAATTAATGTAGTATTATGATAAGTTTCAAAATATTACCGAGGAATGTATTGCATTTTAGAGATGTTTAAATAAAATTGCATTGAAGTTGGAAAGTGTTTCATAATCAATGCTTTAAGCATGATTGATCTTTCTTGTTATCATATAAATTAGTTACTATACCATTAGTAGTTTCAATAATTAGATTTAAATCCCAAAAATTAATATTATTATTAATAGTGGCTTCATTAGGATTTAATTCCAAATTGTCTGGATAAAAATCTATATCTATGACATAGTTTTCATTAAATACTAAAGAAATGAGATCATCTCTCTCTCTCTCTCAACATATCTGTAAATTTTATAATCTATTGAAGTAAAAGACAGTTCATAATGATAAAGGTATAAATTAGCTAACATACTGCTACTGCAGCCACTTTGTGGAACACCTGAGACTTGTAAGTATAATTTATTACCTTGAAATATATAATCATTGAAAAGAATAAAGTGAAGTAGTTTTGGAAAATTGATTGTATGAGTAGATTGATTAGTAATATAAGCATTATATAGAGCTAAAATTACAACATATAGATCAGAGATCTTAATATTATTAAAAAGATCTTTAAAATCAAAAGTTTGAAATCCTAGTAGTTTACCTAGTAAAAATAAATTAAAAATAGTTTACCTTTAAATAGTTTACCTAGTGATGTTAATTTATTCTTTAATTCTTTACTATTATTTAGAATAAGGTAATTATTGTTGGAATAGTAGTAGAGTA
Organism: Amaurobius ferox; assembly: GCA_951213105.1. Taxonomy (NCBI): domain Eukaryota; kingdom Metazoa; phylum Arthropoda; class Arachnida; order Araneae; family Amaurobiidae; genus Amaurobius; species Amaurobius ferox. The sequence goes on from OX578133.1 coordinate 61,867,355, forward strand.
AGTATTATGACCACTAGATTCTGTTATAAATTTAATAAGATTTTTATGAAATTTAGGAATAAGCACTATATATGGAAATTTATGAAATTTACAATTAATATTTAAATCACTATACATATTGATAATTTTCAGTTTGATACTATTAATGGAATGGAAATCTATTTTAAATAGACTATTATTCTTTAAATATATATACCAGAGTCCACTGAATCCGTGCTAGTCGTACTAAGGTCACTTTCAGACCTCTGGTATATTTGCACTAACCTACAGGATTGATTAATTTTGACACCATTTTAAAGAGCCGTGCTGGCCCAACCAGGAATAGAACCACGACAGGTACTGGCCAGCCGATGATCTACCGTTGATGTACTGGAACAGAATTGCAAGCGCTTATCGAATTAATAAATTTACATTTACCTTGCAATATCTATTTCTCGGGATTGGCTATATATAAAACCTATATAATGATTGATATCGATTCAGCATCGAATTTCAGAGGGGGTTGGAATGTTTACTAAGGATTTGCACTCCCGGTTCTAGAGATGTCACTTTCGGTTAGTTTCTCCTAAAATTTATATGACTATACTATATAAATGTACAAAAGAATATAAAAATTGTACATAGTTCCGTAAAAATTAAAGTGTATAAACCACTTGACATCAAATATGAAGGTTCCTTTATATATATATATATAGATTTCTTGTTTTAATATAATTATACTAAATACTATACTTGAATTGCGCACTAACAATAAATAAAGGAAACAAAGTAAATTGGATGACACTTTCTATACTTTCTTAAAGAAAGCAGACATATGCAAATTATGTGACAACTGTTTTGAGGGAGTTTTGATCACTCCTTATCAGATCAAATCACTGTCTTTACATAATAAACGCTAAGCAAGAACTATAGTTCTTGCTTAGTGTTTGTTAAGTAAAGAAGCTGTAGAAGCCAGTTATTGCTGAAGACAGTTATTGCTGTTTTGACCTATTGAAGAGTATTTCCAAAAGACACTGTTTTGACCTGATTCAAGTATTTCCAAAACGATCATTTGCTTTTAATTTTTTTACGCAGCAATTTACGTTGTGTTCTTATATCAATAGTTATCTTATTTCATCATAATTATTGTATAATTTTTATTTAAATAGGGTTTTCAATGGATATTTATTTTCATATCACAGTTAACATTGTTAGTATAATTTTAACGTTAAAAAGTATCAACGTCATTTTTAACCCCTACAGCTCAAATTGCGGCAAAAGTAATAATTCTAAAATAACTTCGTTAAAAACAACATACAACACAAAAATACCAATATTGACCGGTTTCGAAGGCAAGAAACAGCCTTCTTTGTCAGAACACACAAGAAGCGTATGTTTAACTAGTAAGAACAAGATCGACAACTGATATAAGAACAGCTAACGTTGTTGTTGAGACCCAGACCGTCCGACCTACCAAAAAGGTGTAAGGTAACTGTTTCGACGGTCGGGAAGTGCCACCCAATTTAGACCGGAATCCAGTGGGGGAGGCATCCACAGGGACCGTACCTTCCTTCCCTTACCACCAACCTCTCGGAAGGACTTACGGACCCACATGTTTAACGTGATCGTACTCCGCATGAACACGGCGGCAGTTGTGGCAGCGTGCAAATCCAGCGCGCAAACCACCGGGCTACCGCGTCCAAAATGTGCCACAGCACGCGGTGTTCCCAGGTGGTCACCCACCCGAGTACTAACCACGCCCGATGCTGCTTGACTTCGGTGATCTAACGAAAACCGGTATTATCAGCACGGTAGGGCCGTTGGCTAAGAAGAGCTAACGTGACAAAACTAGGAAATATAAGTTGCAGTCGTCCAACAAGCGTTTGTTGGACGTTCACTTTCTTCCTTAGTATTTTACTATTAATTCATTGTGTCCTATCTCTTGCTCTTTCCTCCTTTCTTTCGACCCAGGTCGTCCGACCTAACCAAAAGTGTAAAGTATATATTTAGACGGCCTGGGCAATACCACCCAATTTAGACCAGAACCCAGTGGGGTCGACATCCACAGGAATCGTACCCTCCTTCTCCTACCACCAACCTCTCAGAAGGACTTTAGGACCCATAGATTTAACGTTCCCGTACTCTGCGTAAACACGGGGATAGTTTGAGCAGAGCCGGGAATCGAACTCGAGTCCTTCGAGTGCAATTCTTGTGCTCTAACCATCTAGCAATTCCGCCCTGGTTCCTTCCTTCTGACTTGTTTTTTACCTCCTTTGCCTTCCCTCATCCTTAGCAACGCCCTTTAACTGCTTCAGTGTGCTTTGCTGTTTTTGCATCAGTCGTCGATCTTGCTCTCACGAGTGAAAGTCATGCTTCTTGTCTGTCCTTACGTAGAAGCTGCCTTCTGCCTTCGAAACCAGTCGATATTATTATTAATTTCCTTATACACATAGTGTGGTGCACAAAACAGAAAAGAATGCAAAGCATACTTTTTAAATTAAATTCTCTTAACATGGCCGAATTATCGTAAATCGTAAAACATTAAAACACATTGCGTTGTGTGCCGCTTAAACCCACCTTATTTATCTTCAGTGCGAGTTCCTGGAATAGAATACATTAACATACTACCACAATTAATTGCACCAATTTAACTTTAAAATCATTTATTAAAACCATTTGATTAATTATTAAATTCATTACAACAGTTATCATATTACTATTTGAGGAGGGGATTGCAAGTATTAGACCAGGTAAATTAAAATGCCTAAACTGAATTTATGACCTTCTGTATTACTTGACTCGCACATACCTGCTAGTTGTCTTATATCTGGTCGCACAGCCCTGCGGTCGACCAATAGGAGCCGAATAGGCCTGTCAGATCTCAGGCAAAAGAGGCGGCAACCGGAGGTTCTAGAGATGATATACACGACTTCTACACGAGATTAGAGAGCGATTTCATACAGATAATTCCAAAGAAATGTCCTGATATAGAGTTGTTCCAAAAGTATTCCCAAGAAATGTACGGTGGTACTATATGATCGCTGAGTACGAGTGAGAGTACTACACCGCGAGTTAGTTCCAGTACAATATGATCCACTTAAGTATGTGTTGTGTGACAAAGTCTAAAGACAATCTAAAGTCTAAAGACAGGTATGTGCGAGTCAAGTATTATAGAAGGTCATAAATGCAATTTAAGAATTTTTAATTTACCTGGTCCCACACTTGCAATCTCCTCCGCAAATAGTAATATGATAATTGTAGTAAATTTTAAAATTACTCAAATGTTCTTAACAAATAGTTTTATTTTAAAATTAAATTGGTGTAATTAATTGTGGTAGTATGTTAATGTAGTCTATTCCAGGAGCTCGCACTGAAGATAAATAAGGTGGGTTTAAGCGGCACACAACGCAATGTGTTTCATGGGTTTCACGATTTACGATATTACGGCCATGATTAAAAGTTTAAATGAATTATATGCCTGCATATAAGTTTTGTGCACCACACATAGTATAATGTATAAGGAAAGTATTGTGACGGGGTGGAAAACTCGAAATCTAGTTTTTGACGGGAGAGCACGTTTCAAGCATCCCTGAACACGAATCAAACGTTTTGAGGCGATATGTGTGTGTGTGTTTGTGTGTGTCAGTGACTCTGGGGAGACGATATCTTACGAACGGATGGAGCAATTCGAACGAAATTTAGTACAAAAATTTAACTGATTTTAAACGAAGTGTTCTGAAGACTCTCAGAATTTTAAATAAAATTTTGAAAAAATCATCAAAAAATCAGAATCTTTAATGCTATTTAAATATTCATTTCTTGGGTAATTTTTTATTGGAAATCGATTGACACACATTTTTGAATGATAGCATAAAATATGTCCACTTTTCATTTGTAATATTATGCGAATTTGTTAACATCATTTTCGTGGATCTGGTTCGATCCATTCACGAGAGAAAATGCGTCATGTAATAGTTTTGTAATTTGACGTCTAACAATTCGCCAACTGTCATTTATATATAAAGAATTCACTTTCCGCCATTTGTCTGTAACGTTTGGCGATAAATTTGGCGAGCGAAATTAGATTGACAAAAATATCGTTAAAATTACAAAAATGATACTAAATTAATAAAAATAACGCCGAATTGATGAATTACGTATGAAAATAATTTAATATATCGACTATATTGTTTATTGCGGATGCTATCAGTATTATATTTTCCTTTTGATCCAGACCGTCCGATCTACTCGAAGGTGTAAGGTTTGGATCGCCCGGACTGTGCCACCTAATTGAGACCGAAGCATACTGGGGCGATATACACAGATACCGTAACCTCCTTCCCCTACCACCAACATCTCGTAAAGACCTCCAGAAGCACATATTTAATGTGCCCGTACTCTGCGTAAATACGAATACAGTTTGGGCAGAGCCGGGAACCGAACTCGGGTCCTCCGAGTGCAATCCTCGTGCTCTAACCACTGGACTGTCCTCCTGGATGCTATCAATATTGATAATTGTCAATTTAGAGTTGCTCGAAATATAAGTTAATTGGGTACTTTGAATTAGTTTTACATATTGTCCTCTGAAAAAGCGCCAAATGTACTATTGACGCGGAACTTCTACATTTTTTATTGTGTTTGCATGTTCTCTTTTTTGTGTTTTAATATTATTTGTAATATATTTTCCCCTTCTTTATAATTGGGCTTGTACCTGTTGAGAAGGTTATTCTAAATAATTAAATAAATAAATAACTAAGTAATAAATTCGTCAAAAAAGCAGCATACAACGTAAAAATAATCTGATGTGGGCAGCACATGACTTTCCTTATATAATGCAAAGTATTTACTTCTTTCACAGTGAAAAAATAATGAAGAGATCCACGGTACACTGATTATGACAAATTGTACATTTGGTGCCGTATGATAATATGTAAAGTTATTTCGTACCCAATTAACTTATATTTCAAGCAACTCCAAATTAACAATTATCAATATTAATAGCAATCTCAATAAGCAATATAATCCATATATTAAAATATTTTAATAATAAATTCATCAATTATGCGTCATTTTTAATAACTTTGGTCATTTTTAAAAATTTGACGATATTTTCGTCAATCCGGGGCAAAATATCACCAAGTTGGCTATATTTCGCCAGATTATTCGTCAGATTTGCCATATGTATCATTAAGTGTTGCAAACATACAGAGAGAAGCTCATTTCTTATACACTAGACGGTATGCCAGTTATATGACGGAATTTCAAATTTGCAAAGCATTGCCTCCTACTTAGCGTAATTTTTTTCATTTTGGTGACATTTTTTCAATTTGGCAACATTTTGGGCAATCTGGCATTATTTAAAAAAGCCCTCAAATTTTTCGCAAAGCATTACGGACAGACGGAGAAATGGGTTATTCTTATTATGTTCTTTCCAAGATATTGAATTTTCATCAATTAGTCGTAATTTACATTGGTTTATCGCATTTTTATCAATTTTGCGAAATTTAAAAACTCCCCAAGTTGACGACATGATGCCTTATGCTTCACCAAAAGTTTGATAAGCTTTACAGACGGAGAAATAGGTTATTCTAATGGTAGATTCTTATAGCATTTCCAAGATATTGAATTTTCATCAATTTGTCGCAATTTTGATTGATTTAGCGTCATTTTTATTAATTTGGAGACACTTTTTTCAATTTGGCTTTTTTCATTTTCGTCAATTTAGCAACATTTAAAAACTCCAACCAAAATTTTGGCAAGCGTTATGGACGGAGAAATAAGTTATTTTTATTGTAGATAAACTACTATTGGCGTTCAAATACAAAACTATTACCCAAAGTGTCTTCTCTCGTAAATGGAACGAACTAAATACACGAGACTGACGATAAAAAATTTATCACATAATAGTACATATGACAAGTGAACATATTTCACAACAGTTAATACTTTTTTTTAATTTTATGTGATGTTTTGATAAATTTATTTGAAAAATGGGCAATATCTCGCGAACAGTTTATGCTAGCGTTCTAAGGTTTGTGTCAATCGTTTTCTAATGAAAAGTTACATTGGAAATGATTATTTGTGTAAGATTATTAAAGGATTTGAGTTTTTGATGACTTTTTCAAAATTTCATTTGAAAATTTAAGTGGGCTCTAAACATTCGATTGCGTGTGAAAACAGTAGGCTTCCAGTATTCACGGATTGTAATTTTTGTACTAAATTTCGTTCAAATCGCTCCATTCGTTCGTCAGTTATCGCCTCCACAGACTCATTGACACACACACATACATTTTCAAAATTTCATTTCAAAATTTGTGGGGTTCTGCACATTTGATTGCGTTTAAAACAATAGGCTGCCCGTATTCACTGATTGTAATTTTTTATCAAATTTCGTTCGAATCGTTTCTTTCGCTCGTGAGATATCGTCTTCACACACATACACACACAGACATTATCTCACAAACTTTTGATACGTGTTCAACGATGCTTGAAACGTGCTCTCCCGTCGAAAACTTGGATTCGAATTTTCGATCCCGTTATAATACTTTCCTTATACATTATAATATATATAAAATCTGATGTGGCCAACACATGACTTTCCGCATATAATGCAATGGATTTACTCCTTTTGCAGTCAAAAAATAATGTATAAAATCCATGGTACTGTGTTTCTACCGTTGAATTGTACATTTGGCGATTCTCCGGATGACAACATGTAATACTATTTCAAAGTACCTAATTTACATATCTTCGTCATTTTACGCAACTTTAAATTAACAATTATCAATATTGATAACATCCTCAATAAGCGATATATTCCTTATATTAAATTATTTTAATAATTAATTCATCAATTAGGCGTCATTTTCATTAACTTTGACGATATTTTCGTCAATTTGGGGTAAAACGGCTATATCTCGCTAGATTATTCGCCAAGTTCGCCAAATGTATCGCCAAGTGTTACAGATAAACGAAGAGAAGAGCATTTCTTATATACTAGAACGTACGCTCGTCATATGACGAAAATCAGAATTTGAGAAACATTACTTCTCATTTGTCTTCATTTTTATCAATTTACCGACATTTTTATCAAGTTGGCAATATTGAAAAAAGTCGCTAAGTTGGCGACGTCCGGATAAATTTCTCGCCAAGCGTTACGGACGGATGGAGAAAAGGGTTATTCTTATAGCCTATTCCTATGATCTTTCCAAGATATTGAACTTTCATCAATTAGTCGTCATTTCATTGATTCAACACTAGTTTCATGAATTTGGCGAATTTTTATAAATTGGGTGACAGTTTCGTCAATTTGGCAGCATTTAAAAAGTCACCAAGTTAGAGATATTCCGAAAAATTCGTCATCAAAATTTTATCCTATCGTTATGGACGGAAAAATAAGTTATTGTTATAGTACTCGTAGATTATTATATTCTTTCCAAGACATTGAAGTTTCGTCAATTATTCGTCATTTTCATTGATTTAGCGTCATTTATATCAATTTATCGACATTTTCGTTAATTTGGCAATATTGAATAAAGTCGCCAAGTTGGCGATGTTCCGCCAATTTCGTCGCCAAAATCTCGCCAAGCGTTATGGACGGAGAAATAAGTCATTCTTATAGCAGATAAATGACTATTGGCGTCCAACTACAAAAGTAGTAACCAAAGTATCTTTTCTCATGAATGGAACGAGCTAGATCCACAAGAATGATGTCACCAAATTTATTGCATGATATTACATATGAAAAGTGAACATATTTTACAATAGTTAATATTTTATCTTTATTTTATGTGATTTTTTGATAAATGTATTTGAAAAATGTGCAATATCTCGAGAACGGTTCATGATGGCGTTCTAAAGTTTATGTCAATCGTTTTCTAATGAAAAATTACATACAAAATGACTATTTGTGTAACTTTATTAAAAGTTTTGAATTTTTGATGATTTTTTCAAAATTTCACTCAAAAATTTAGTGGAATTTTGAACATTCGATTGTTTTTAAAAATAGTAGGCTTCCAGTATTCACGGACAGTAATTTTTGTACCAAATTTCGTTCGATACGATCCAGTCGTTTGTGAGATACCATCTCCACGCAAGCACAGGCACGCACACGCGCACGCACACACACACACGCACGCACGCATATCTGGCGAAATGTTGATTCCATCCCACTTGTAGAATCCGCAAACTGTCTGAGGAGCTCCGTCAAACCGGACCACTAATAGACTGTTCGTCAACAGCAAAATAATAATATACTGCAAATTAGTGAAATGATAACTAACAGGTTATCAAGACCTCAGAAACTTACAGAGTATTTTTAAAATATTTGGTAGACCATAAAATATATCAAAAGTTAAAGGTAATCTGTTAAGCGTCCTGACAAACTGCGCTATAGGTTGATTTATTTAAACATTTTCACAGGGAATAATTTCGATGAGTACAAGCTTATTTCTAGTATTGTAAGAAAGTATACAGATATTAATTTCTCTTAGTAAGCTGGGACAGTCTATGTTATTATGTAGTAAATTATAAAACAATATGAAAAATAAAATCGTCTACATTCCAAAGAAGTAATACTATATTTTGTCCTCGTCAAAGAACAAGATAGAAAATTGTAACAAAAACCATTAAATTTATAAACAAGAAAGATCAATCATGCATAAGCATTGATTATGAAACACTTTCCAACTGAAATGCAATTTCATTTAAAAATTTCTAAAATGTGATATATTCAGTGGTGATATCTTTTACATTATCACAGTGCTACAGTTTTATTATACGTAAATATTTAAAACTGTATCGAAATATAATCATCTGATTCTCTATGCAAAATCAATGAATATTTCATTCATAGAACTTGTATTCCAGACTCCAGAGCTAAATAATTTTGTGTGAAAAGAATTCAGCAATTCTTATGTAACTCACCTTACAATCGCTTGAGATATTTGCATTCTGCATAAGTTAAAATTATGCTTCGTTGAAGAAATAATAAAATTTAGGGATCATTTAAAATCACAACTATTGTAATTGCATAGGCAGGGAATTTAGATACACAGATAATACACAGATACACAGAAAATATATGTGTGTGTGTGTATGTATTCAAAGCTTTGGAATCGTGCCGAAGATCGGAACTCGAATTTTCGAAGGATCTACACGTTTTGGGACTTCTAGAACACGAAAAAACTATTTTTGGGATGACGTCTGTGTGTGTACGAGTGTATCTGTGTATGTTTCTGTGTGGATATTACATCCACTCTATTGAAAAACTAATAGACCGAATTTCATAAAATTTGGTAGGTATGTTTTTTGTGGGAAATCCTGATGTTCATTAGATTATAGTACGATTCGTAATAAAAGAATCGGCCTTCTTTACGAAATGGTCGGCAGAAATTGCCTTTATAAACTCTATCTAAAAATTAATGGAACAAATTTAACAAAATTTGGTGTATAATATTTCAATAACCTACAAGTGATTTATATACCAAATTTAACAAAATTTGGTATATAAATCATTTGTAGGTTATTCTAGTACGACTCGGGAAAAAGGAACGGTCTATTTTTGCGAAATGGCCCGCAAAAATTGTTAAATATAAAAGTAAAAGACTACGTCTCTCAATTATATCAATTAAATTCCCATTTTATACCTGATTTTTGACAACAAAAAGAATAAGACTAACCCCATTACTCTAGGAGTAGCCGTTCTTGAGATATTCTAGTTTTTTCGCGTTTTCGCTACGCCACCTTTGGCAATAAGTCCAGCTATCAAATGAGAACCAAATTTAAGTTTAACGTGCAAATTCAATGTCATTCAAAATACTTATGGCTGTTATTTTGTGCAGATAAACTCAAATTATTATTGAAGAAATAAAGAGAACGTGAATATGAGTCTGCAGGGAAAGACATGGGCTGCCCACATCAGAATTTTTAACAGTATTACAACAATGATTTATAGGAGTGAACGGGGATTATTTGCAGGCCATTTCGAAAAAAATGTATGATCTATATTTAAAGATCCACCAAATTTTTGTAAAATAAAATGTTCAACAAATTTAAACTGTGTACCAAATTTTAACTCTCTATGACGTAGGAAAGTGCATTAAAATTGCCATCAAATAAGTATATCATGAAGAGTTATATAAAATTTTTAAAAAATTGAAAAATTGTTATCTACCAAATTTATTTTAAAATGTGTAGCCTCTCTCATATACAAAATGATTAAACTCTTGGAAAGATATTTATTATATAATATACCTCTTTTTTCTTTGTGGAGGATATCCCAAAAGTCAGAATTTAATTGAATTTGTTTTTTTCCCTATATTAAATAATTTTTAATTAAAAAACTACTCAATATATTTTACTGAAATTTTTTTATATATTTTATGGGATAATGTGAATATTTTCTAAAAATTTCGAAGCAATTTGTGAATTTTAAATTTGCTTAAAAAATGTTTGAAAAATTGGGTCCCATAGGGTTCAATGTATTTCACTTTTTCAACCCGGGTTCAATAAAAAACTAATTGGGTGATATTATTTATTTATATTCCCATAGGTCCTACAGACCGTCTGAACAACATACTAAAATTTCATTTTGATAGAGTCATTTTTACGGCAATTATCGTGCTAACGGACAGACAGACAGACAGACAGAATGAACAAAGTCATAAACACTTTTCAACATTGCTGTAAAATGTTAAAAATCCGTCTTAAAAATTTATTTTAACTTTTTCAATATTACTATTAGAATATTTATAATACCGGGTGGTCAGAATTAAAACATCCCTACTCTGAGCTCTCTATACAACGAACTACTCAGTGTAAAGGCTCCAAAATTGTTGAACCTACTATTCAAGACATGGGGAAAGGGATTACGCGAAAAAAAAATTAGTTCCAGAAACACCGATAGGTGGCGCTGTACAGCAGAAAATATGCTGAAAAGACACAAAATAATCACAAAAAAAAAAAAAAAAATATGCGATATAGAATTTTTCCTTTTTAACACTTTACAACAAAGTTGAAAAGTGTTTATGACTTTGTTCATTCTGTCTGTCTGTCTGTCTGTCTGTCTGTCTGTCTGTCTGTCCGTTAGCACGATAACTGCCGTAAAAATGAGTTTATCAAAATGAAATTTTAGTATGTTGTTCAGACGGTCTGTAGGACCTATGGGAATATAAATAAATAATATCACCCAATTAGTTTTTTATTGAACCCGGGTTGAAAAAATGAAATACATTGAACCCTATGGGACCTAATTTTTCAAACATTTTTTAAGTAAATTTAAAATTCACGAATTGCTTCGAAATTTTTAGGAAATATTCACATTATCCCATAGAATATATAAAAAAAAATTCAGTAAAATATGTTAAGTAGTTTTTTAATTAAAAAAATAATTTAATATAGGCAAAAAAACAAATTCAATTAAATTCTGACTTTGGGATATCTTCCAGAAAGAAAAGAGAGAGATATTATATAATAAATATCTCTCCATTTGTTTAAACGTTTTGCATATGGGAGTGGCTTCATATTTTAAAATAAATTTGGTAGATAACAATTTTTCATTTTTTTTAAATTTTATATAACTCTTCATGATAAATTTAATTGATGGCATTTTAAATGCACTTTACTACGTCCTAGAGAGTTAAAATTTGGTACACAGCTTAAATTTGTTGAACATTTTATTCGACAAAAATTTGATGGATCTTTAAATATAGATCATACATTTTTTTCGAAATGGCCTGAAAATAATCCCCGTTCACTTCTATAAATCATTGGCGTAATATTGTTAAAAATTCTGATGTGGACAGCACATGTCTTTCTCTGCAGACTCATATTCGTTCTCTTTATTTATTCAATGATAATTTGAGTTTATCTGCACAACATAAGTATTTTAAATGACATTGAATTTACACGTTAAACTTAAATTTGGTTCTCATTTGATAGCTGGACTTATTGTCAAATGTGGCGTAGCGAAAACGCGAAAAAACTAGAATATCTCAAGAACGGCTAGTCCTAGAGTAATGGGGTTAGTCTTATTCTTTTTGTTGTCAAAAATCACATATAAAATAGGAATTTAATTGATATAATTGAGCACACGTAGTCTTTTATTTTTATATATAACGATTTTTGCTGGCCATTTCGCAAAAATAGCCCGTTCCTTTTTCCCGAATCGTAGTAGAATAACCTACAAATGATTTATATACAAAATTTTATTAAATTTGGTATATAAATCACTTGTAGGTTATTGAAATATTATACTCCAAATTTTGTTAAATTTGGTTCATTAGTTTTTAGCTAGAGTGGATAAAGGCAATTTCTGCGGCCATTTCGCAAAGAAGGCAGATTCTTTTATTACGAATCGTACTATAATCTAATGAACATCAGGATTTCCCACAAAAAACATACCTACCAAATTGTATGAAATTCGGTCCATTAGTTTTTCAATTAGAGTGGATGTAATATCCACACAGACACACAGAAACATACACAGATACACCCTTACACACACAGACGTCTTCCTAAAAGTAGTTTTTTCGTGTTCTAGAAGTCCCAAAACGTGTAGATCCCTTGAAAATTCGAGTTCCGATCTTCGGCACGATTCCAATACTTTGAGTACATACACATATATATTATCTGTGTATTATCTGTGTATCTAAATTCCGTGCCTATGCAATTACAATAGTTGTGATTTTAAATGATCCCTAAACTTTTATTATTTCTTCAAGGAAGCCTAATTTTAACATATACAGAATGCAAATATCTCAAGCGATTGTAAGATGAATTACATAAGAATTGCTGAATTTTTTTCACACAAAATTATTTAGCTCTGGAGTCTGGAATACAAGTTATATGAATGAAATATTCATTGATTTTGCATAAAGAATCAGATGATTTATATTTCGATACAGTTTTAAATATTTAAGTATAATAAATTACTGTAGTACTGTGATAATGTAAAAGATATTACCACTGAATGAATCACATTTTAGAAATTTTTAAATGAAATTACATTTCAGTTGGAAAGTGTTTCATAATCAATGCTTATGCATGATTGATCTTTCTTGTTTATTTCTTTTGCTGATATGAGAAAACAAGCATTTAATTGATACATTTGAACATACGTAGTCTTTTTTAACACTTTACAACAAAGTTGAAAAGTGTTTATGACTTTGTTCATTCTGTCTGTCTGTCTGTCTGTCCGTTAGCACGATAACTGCCGTAAAAATGACTTAATCGAAATGAAATTTTAGTATGTTGTTCAGACGGCCTGTAGGACCTATTTGAATATAAATGAATAATATCACCCAATTAGTTTTGATTGAACCCGGGTTGAAAAAATGAAATACATTGAGCCCTATGGGACCTAATTTTTCAAACATCTTTTAAGCAAATTTAAAATTCACAAATTTCTTCGAAAATTTTAGGTAATATTTAAATTGTTCCATAAAATATATAAAAAAATTCAGCGAAATATATTCAGTAGTTCTTTATATAAAAATTAAAACAAGAAAGATCAATAATGCTTAAAGCATTGATTATGAAACACTTTCCAACTTCAATGCAATTTTATTTAAAAAAGTCGAAAATGCAATACATTCCTCGGTAATATTTTAAAACTTATCACAATACTACATTGATTTATTATATTTGAAAACTTAAGCCTTCAATATAAATTGCCTGGTTTAAATATCTCTAAAATGCAATACACTCCACGGTAATATTTTCAAAACTATCATAATACTACAATAATTTATTATATTTGAAAACTTCATCGAAAACAACTGAATTACATTCAAATGACGTCATAGAAAAAATAACACGCCTGGATAACACGCCTATAAAAGCAGGATTTCATTTATTTCATTCATCACAATACTATAATAATTTATTTTATTTAAAAATTAAGACCATGGAGCCACAACTCTATGCTTAAAACTTCATCGAAAAAAATCGTCCTTCTGTTTATAAAATCAATTAATATTTCATTCATATCAGCCATGCAGACTCCATGGACTGAATTATTTTGTGTTAAAGAAATACAGTAATTCTAATACAACTCATTCTACATATTTTACTGTTTACATTTTACATAGGTGAAAAATAGGCTTAGTTGTAGAAATAATCAAATTTGAATGAGAATTTAAACTCAAATATATTGTCATTGTGTTATTTTAGTATGTAGATGCACAGAATTTAAGCAAAAATAAAGTAGTTTTAGGACAGATACAACACTCAATATGAATTAAAAAGAACTTTAAAAAATCACGATTTTGAAACAAGATGGAAGACATATATCATTTTGAAGTGGGTCATGTGATCATTTCATATCATGGTCACGTGATCGTTTCATATAAGATGTGTAATTATTATTTTAATTTTCATTTAAAAAACTACTGAATATATTTCGCTGAATTTTTTTTTATATATTTTATGGAACAATTTGACTATTATCTAAAATTTTCGAAACAATTTGTGAATTTTAAATCCGCTTAAAAAATGTTTGAAAAATTAGGTCCCATAGGGCTCAATGTATTTCATTTTTTCAACCCGGGTTCAATCCAAAACTAATTGGGTGATATTATTCATTTATATTCCCATAGGTCCTACAGACCGTCTGAACAACATACTAAAATTTCATTTTGATTAAGTCATTTTTACGGCAGTTATCGTGCTAACGGACAGACAGACAGAATGAACAAAGTCATAAACAGTTTTCAACTTTGTTGTAAAGTTTGGGACACGGAAAACCCTCGTACCTTCTAAGAGGTTCCACTTCACTCGCCGAAAGTTACAGTCTGGTGTGGATTCACAGGCACATTCATTCTTGGACCTTTCTTTTTCGAAGAGGCTACTTCCAATGGCCCTGTGACATGCACCGTGACGGCCAGGAGGTACAAAAACATGCTCGAAAATTCTGTTGTACCCCAACTGAAACAGCACCAATGTCTTGATTCAATTACCTTTATGTGCAAGATGGAGAGCCTCCACACATTGGACTCTCCTTTCTGGTAGGTCGGACGGTCTGGGTCTCAACAACAACAACAACAACAACAACACATTGGACTCTGTGTACAGCAGTTTCTTCGGCAACATTTTACTAATGGTAGAGTAATTAGTCGTGCGTTTCCGACAACCTGGCCATATCGTTCTCCAGATCTTAATCCCTGTGATTTTTGGCTGTGAGGATACTTAAAAAGTCTTGTTTATCGAGGACGTCTGGTAACTTTGGCAGATTTGAAAGACAGCATCACTCTGCATGTGAAAAGCATCTCAATCGACAATTACGATCCGCAGTTTAACAAGCAGTCCACAGACTGCAGATTTTACATCTTGAAGAAGGGAACCATATTGAGCAGCATTCCCTGCATCGATAAGGTCCTTGTGATATAAATGTTTGGTGCGTTCGAATAAAATGTGCTACAAATATGTATTTTGTGTCTTTTCAGCATATTTTCTGTTGTACAGCGCCACCTATCGGTGTTTCCGGAATTAATTTTTTTTCGCGTAATCCCTTTCCCCATGTTTTGAATAGTAGGTTCAACAATTTTGGAGCCTTTACACTGAGTAGTTCGATGTATAGAGAGGCCAGAGTAGGGGTGTCTTAATTCTGACAACCCGGTATGAACCCCAGACCACACATCCATACTCCAAAAAAGACAATGATCACAGTAGTATCTTTAAAGTCCCTGCACATTCTCAAGAATCCAAGTTCCTTACAAGCCTTTTTAATAATTCCCTGTATATGTATATTAAAAGTATATTTAGAAACATGCATAATTTCAGGATCGGAATTATTGGCTTTTCTATTGAGTAATTCTCCATTAATTCTATAATCACACACAATAGGTTTGGATCTTCTTACAAAAATTACGATAAAACACTTATCAGTATTTAAGAACAATCTGTATTTTGCACACCAGTTGTATAATTTAAAAAGTTCTGATATGTTTAGATACAGTTATAAATTTTAATCCACACAAACACACACACATACATATTTTATTAAGTAAATATTTTATTTTATTGATTTTACTAGTTTTTCTTACATTTTCTGTTGGAAACCATCAGCGATACATGCCAGGGAAACAAACCACCTTAAAACCTGACACACGCTGGACTAGGGTTATCTATGATAGGTGACGAATAATTAAGCTTCCAGTTCTTCGATTCTGCCCAAACTATCCCCGTTTTCCCGCGGAGTATGAGCACGCTAAATATATGGGTCCGTAAGTCCTTCCGAGAGATATATATAAGAAGAAGGAAGGTACAGTCCCTGTGGATGTCAACCCCACTGGGTTCCGGTCTAAATTGGGTGGCACCTCCTGGCCATACAAACAGATACCTTAAACCTACGGGTAGGTCAGACGGTCTGGGTCGGAGAAGGAGCTTCCAGTTCGTGTTATTTCTTCTTACGCTCTTGTCCTGCAATTAAAACATATGTCTTCCCCTTTTTTGCCCGTTCTGCTTACACTTAAAAGAGACATAAAACCATACATGCACATATTACGTTACACCAAAGTACCAAACACGTTACAACATCAAAACACCAAAAACTTACACCATGACTCTCCACCCAGCTCACCTCCGTATATTAGCCCCTTCTAAGAAGTAGGCCAGAGTTTCATCCTCTGTTGGTAGCTAACCATAATCCGTTTTCCTTTTAGGTTTATTCACCCCTATACGCTTAATTTGCAAGTCTCATCTGCGTTACTATGCTCTTCATTAAATTTAATATTACACTTTGCGTTATTCTCTTTACAGTTTATACAACTTTTAATATTACTCTCAGTCTTTAGCTATATGAGTAGTGTCTATACACACGTATGAGCGCACATATATTTTTAACACTAAAAACATGATTTTATAGCTTATTTTATCTTTTTTTTATTAAAAAAAAAAGATCTCGATCCATTTTAATATTAAAAACATGATTTTATAGCTAAAAAAGGTGTATATATACCTTATTTACATTTAGACCAAATTTTAACAGTGAATTACTGAACTTTTTTAGTTAAAAAGCTAGACTTACTAAAAGTATGATTTCACAGTGAATTATTTAAAATATATGCGTGAAAAAAGAGGACCTCCAAATGAATGGAAGTCCTCTAATATATTAAAAATGTGTATATATACCTTTTAACAGTGAATTACTGAATTTTTTAGTTAAAAAGCTAGAATTATACATATTAAAAGTATGATTTCACAGTGAATTATATAAAATAAATGCGTGAAAAAAGAGGACCTCCAAATGAATGGAAGCCCTCTGTTTTTAAAGGGTGGGGTTGAGACCCCCCCTTTTTATAAAATTAAAAAGAATTATAAAAATATGTCAAAATTAAAAAAGAGGCAAGTTTAGATAACACGATCCCAAAATAGGATCGTCTCAGAAAATGATAAATATAAAGAAGAATATAATATTATAAATTATATAATAATATACTATAATATACTCTATATATAATAATAAATTTTCAGGTGGGGAAACATTACCTCCACCTAAGATCTTTAAAAATGATTAAGCTTTCTCTAATTCATATTCGTATTTATCATCAATCATACCCAAATACTTAAATATATATCTTCCTTTATTGATTTTATATATTGATTCATCAGAAAGTTTTCCATGTTTTGTCACTAGGTAATACTCTTTTTCTTCAGCTTCCACATCTAACTTTACGATGAATGAATCTCCATATTTAGTAATAATTTTACTCAATGATATCAGATCATATTTCCCTGGATTTAAATCTTTTAATTTAAACGTTTTGGGATAACCTCTAAGTCTATTGAACTCTTCCATTTATATAGAATTATTTTTAGAAACAATTTTATAATGTCCTAAAGCTCTAGTATTCATACCATCTTCTAATATAAATCTTTTATCATCTTTTGCTGATAAAGCTATCTTGTTCACTTGAATTGAATACAATTCATGTTTCTTACTTCGAATTAAATTCTGTGTTCTATATTGATCTTTTTTATTCAATAAACAATCTTTATAATCTTCAAATGATATTCTGTTTTTAACGGTACTAATCTTAGTTCCTTTAGACTTCTTAGTTTCAAATTTTTTATGGTTTTCTTTATCTTCTACATTATTATTGTATTCTTCAACACTCTGTTTTTCTAATCTTATTGAATACATTTTACTTCTTAAACCTACAAATTCTTCCATAATCACACCGCTATTTTCATCTTTCATTTTACCTAATACTTTTTTATTACATCAAGGTATATTATATGGATTATTTACTTGATAATCAGATGTATCGAAATAATCAATCATTGACTTCATATCTACATAAAAGTCATCTGTTTTAATATCATATACAAAACTATCTGTATCCCTATATAACTTAATATTATCCTTATATCTCGGTTTCATAACATTATAATGAAAATCATGCATTAAATGTTTAGATAAATATAATATACTCATTCCAACATAAATCGGTTTATTAAAATATAGTTTTTTTTTTCATGTGAACAGCTACCAAATTTCCATCAAAAATAGTTCTACATTTGAAATTAGGTTTAGCAATTAATTTTTTAACTTGATCATAATTACAACATAATCTTACATCGATTCGTTTTCTTATATTTTCCATAGTTTTTCCAAATACTGAATTATTCATCAATTTATAAAAATCTTTCTCAAAATCATTAGCAGCTTTTTTTCTCATTTCAGTGTTTAAATCTATATATTTTTTCAACCAATTCGATTGTTTAAATTGTAATACTCTATGCACTCTTACAGCCTTTAAACCCATTTTCAAATATTGTTTTAAACTTCTATAATGAACTACATATTTCTCTTTATCGTATAAAGATTTTAACAACTTACCTTGTTTCGAATTTTCAGGAATTCCATTTTCAGGACATAATAGTAAATCTGAATGATAATCATGTAACACTTTTGGATATCTTAAACTAATTTCAAATATATATCCATTCTCTGAATCATCTTTTATTTTATGGTTATATACTTCACGTTTAACATAATTTATTTCATCACCATTACACCATTTAAATTCTCCATATGGTAAATATTGACTCATAGCCCATCCATATAAATTATTAGCATCTAAATACATTAAATAATTGGATTCTTTACTATTATCATAATTTTTCATATATTTATTATTTGCTTTTCCATATCTATTACAACATTGAGAAACACCTTCTCTTAAACCCTTTTCTATCATAAGAATCATATCATAATTATTCAATAAATCTAATTTAACATTTGTTATTTTTTACATTGCATCCCAAGATAAACCAGGAGCAGTCAAATACCAATCTGGATCTAATTTATAAGTTTTTAAACAAAGATCTCTAAAATTTTCAAATACATCTGTTAAAATTAATACATCTGTTTTGACATATAAATCTGTATATTCACCTAAATTTTTTATATTAAATTCTTTCCAAACACGTTGAGCATGTTTATATTCTTCATCAGTTATATTACATTCATTCAATTTATTATAAAATTCATCTTTTGAAGGTAATTCTGTTTCTTTGTATTTATCTCTAGAATCCATATAATCATAGGGATATACACCTTTTCTTGTAATGAGATCTAATTTATCATCAGGAAAATGTAATGATGTCTCTCTAAATTTTGATTTTAAGTAGTTAATATAATTCATTTTCCGTATTTTTGGAGGACATCTATTAATTTCATTCTCTGGTCTCAAGTTTTTTGATAAATTATCTAAACTGCAAGTCATAAATTTAAATGAATCAATAAATCTCAATTTCATACCTCCTATTTTTTTGCTGAAAGATATATATTTTTCTTCAGTATTAGGTATAGCGTCTATTTTTGATTTATCAAATCCAAGTTCTTTTATAAACAAATGAGAATCATAACCTGTTAAATTATGGATTTTTACTGGAATAAATTTTGGAATTTGATAATTTGAATTACAAACATTATGAGCAGGACCCCTATATTTTCCAGTTATATGACAATGATCAATTACTTTTTAATCCTTTAAGATTTGTTTTTCACATATATGACATATATTAGTTCTTTTATAATGATTTTCATCGAACTCTATCATTGATTTGATACTTTCATTCTTTTTAGTTTTTTCTTCTATAAATTTTTCAATTTTAAGAGTATCCTCTTTTAACATAGATACAAACTTTTTGATTGTATCAGGTCCTCTATAAACAACAGGAGGTTTAAAGTATTCATTTTCATATTTGATATAATAACAAAATGCATCTGCTACATGTTTTTGATATTTCACAGTATATGATTTAGTTCGATCTTGCTCACATGTATCAATTTTAGGTAAGATAGATTCAAAATCAGCATATATAGTATATGGTACTCTCATTTTTCTTTCATGATTTTTAAATTGAATAACTTCATCTTTTTTAGGCATATTAATTGTGACAGCTTCTTTCTCTTTACAGTATTCCACATGTATCTTTAATCTTTCCTCAGAATAAAAATGATTTAAACATCTATCACATAAAAATATGATTATTAGTAATGATTATTAGTAATAAACAGGAAAATCAATACCTTTAAAATTTAATTCATCTTTAAATTGTTCATATTTTGAAACTCTTTGAGGATCTTTTTTTACAGGATAAATTGCTGATAATATAGGCCACATAAAACATTTATTATCTGTATTTTTTACATTTATTATAGCTTGTTTAGATATAATGTTTTCATGTAAATCAATATAACTTGATCCTCTCAAGGGTTGATACTTATTTATTCTCAATTCCAAAAATTTAATTTCTTCAAGACTCCAACCAGGTCCTTTTGATATAAACTCATCAGATTCATTTATTAATTTGTCAATAACATAATCATAAAAAGTATGTAAATCATTAGATTTTAATATAATTTGATTCTCAGTTTTGAATGTAAATTCTTGAATTTCTTCATTCAATTTATACAAACAAAACAATTTAAAATTTACCTTTATTCCATTAAATTCTTTCATAATTTGCTTTATTTTTTCTATTACAACCTTTCTTTTCTCTTCTAAAAATTCTAGAGGGATTTTAATATTATTACAATTATTAATTCTATATGGTCTTAATCTAGATTTATAAGCAGTTTCATATTCCTTAATTTCTACATTACCTTCATCATTTAATAATGTTTTTCTATGTTTTCGACTTGATATGTGATTTTCTAAATGTTTATAATATATACCGCAAATAATACATTTTCTCTTTTGTTTTGATCTTTTAATCATTAAGTCTTTCTTTATATGTTTTTCTTTATCTTCAGTTTTGTAATATTTACCGCTTATACGACATTTTCGATCTTCTGTAAATAACTTTTCAAGATTTTCTTCTAGTGTCTTTTCTTCAGGAAAGAAAATTACAGATTTAAAATCATTTTTATCAAATCTTAAACTAAAAGAATCAAAAATTTTCTTAATTTTATTACGTTTTTCAGGTTTTTCAATAAATATTTTCTTCTTTTTTTCCAAGTATTTTGATATATCTAAATTTAATATATCTACTAAAACAGGTTTATATTCACCTGTTTTTCTGATATATTTAATTAATAATCTAATTAAATCATCCTTCTTACAACCTTTAGGTTGTTTAATATTCAATTGCTTTACTACATTTCTAAGTTTATTAATAGTCTTTGCTCTCAGTAACATGTCCATTTATTAGGAAACATTTTTTTAAATGCTTTCACAACTCGCTTGAAATGATAATTACTTCTCAAATGTCTCTGTTTATGAAGATATGTATACTGTTTTCCACATTCAAAATTATATTTCGTATAACTAATCATAGATTTACAAATTTTACAAACACTGTCACGATTAAATTTACCATAATTACGATGTTTATAGAAATCATCTATTGGTTTTATAATCTTACAGTGTGTGCATATTCTTGTCACATCCATTTATTAGGAAACGTTTTTTTAAAGGCATTCCATATTTTTTCATATTTCTTTTTGACTTTATAACAAAGTCTTTGAACCTTTATATTATTTTCAATTTTAAAAAAATCACAAATCTTTTTCATAAAATAATAATAGTTAACTGATTTCTCATAATACATAAAATCTAAAAATTTTAAAAACATATCCTCAACTTCTTGAGTAATATTATACCTCCTTTTTATTCGATTAAAATAACGAATTCTACTTTTATATCTTTGTTTTAAACTCTCATAGTCTATAACATAAAAATATTCTTCTTCTGAAGAAGAATCATAGATTAATTTCATATTTAAATTATGCGCTACTTTATTATGTGAAACTTCATTATCTGAAATATCAATCGATTCAACCATTTCAACACCGTCAAAAAAGTTAACATTCATTTATTTACTACGTATTAATAACAGTTTTATTCATATTTATCAGGGGGTGATAGATCCCACCCCGTTAAATCATCATATTAATGATTCCCAAGGATCACCTTTATTATACCATCTACCTTTAAACATTGTATAAATCAGATGTCCAACTATTAAATTCATCTGGATATCCTAACCATTTTACAAAATATTTATTACCTTTCTTTTTTATGATTTTTTCAATTTTATACACATCATCTTTTTTATTATATTTTACCATTTCATTTTCATAAAAAAGTTCCTTCAATTTCTTTACTGTTTAAATCTTTTAATCGATAGTAATTGGATCTGTTTTTAATACTTCAGAAACTATAAAAATCTCTTCAGTAAATGTAGAATCGTCTACTTTCCTGAATGTTTTTTTAATTGTTGATATTCTTACACTATCCCCTATTAGGTTTTTTTATGATCTTTTTCGTATATAAATTTATATAAACTTGAGATTCATTATCGTCTCGACTAGCCTCAACGGGTGTTATTTTTATTGATCTATGATATAAATTGTCATAATTTTTAAGTAATTTGGGTAATACATCAATATATCTTTTAGTATTGTTAGCATGCATATATTTTATAATTTTTTCTCTTATACTTCTATTAAATCTCTCAGCTATTGCAGACTTTATTTCTTTATTATAAGTCGTAAACCAATGTATATTATTATCTTTGAATAATTTTTGGGTCTGTTTTCCTGTAAATTCAGTACTTTCATCTGTCAAAATGTATTTTGGCTTTCTTTCTTTAAATATGATTTTAAAAGCTTGTACGACTTCTTCAGATGTTTTTCTCTTTATAGGGAAAGCCCAAGCATATTTATTAAAAGCATCTATAACTGTTAACAAATAAATAGTTCCATCGTTATATTTGCTATAATTTTTAATAAATAGCAAATCGGCGTCAAATTGATTATTACCGTTTGGAACATAAACTCTCCTTCTTTTGAATTTACGAATTACAGGTTTATATCTAGTATATACATCTTGTTCATGTAAAAATTCTTCAACATTAGGTAATCCTGTTTTTCTTTTCAATTCTTGAATACCACAATAACCTGTTTCTGGATTATAATATGTCTCTTTTAAATTCCTAAAAAAGTATTCTTTTTACTTCCACAAATTGAACAAATACCTTTACCAACAGGTTTATTATTTTTAGAAGTAGTTTCATGATAATTTTTAATCATCTGAATCATCATTTTAAATCATCTGAAGAAAAGAATACTTCTTTTTTGTATTTGTCATATAATTCTAATAATGTTTTCTTATTCTTCTTACATTTCAAAATATCTTCTCTTTCTATATCTTCAAACATTGTATATATTTCTTGTAATTTAGAATATTTAGGTTCGTATAAATCTTTTGCGCATATATATAGTGCATCAAAATTTAAAAAATCATAAATCATATTTAACAGTAAATTTGTTTTACCTGAACCTGAAGGCCCTGTTATAAGCAATCTAAATGGATGTTTAGGTAACAAAGGATGTTGATTAGGATCAGGTAACTCATCTGGTTCCGTGTAATCTTTAATTTTTATCACACTTATATAACAGTAAAAAGTAATTTACTCGCTGTAAAAAATAATTTACTCGCAGTAAATTATTGAATTAAATTATTGATGAATTAAATTTTAAAGGTATTGATTTTCCTGTTTCATTAGACAATATTAAGAAATTTGAAAAACTAAATTATATATCTGTAAATGTCTGTAGTTATGATGGTTCAATTTATCCACTTAGAATAACTAACAAAAAATTAGAAAAACATGTAAACTTGCTTTATATGAAAGATGAAAAAAATGTTAATTATTGTTGGATTAAAAATATGAATAGTTTGATCAGATCACAAATTACTAATAATCATATATTTTTATGTGATAGATGTTTAAATCATTTTTATTCTGAGGAAAGATTAAAGATACATGTGGAATACTGTAAAGAGAAAGAAGCTGTCACAATTAATATGCCTAAAAAAGATGAAGTTATTCAATTTAAAAATCATGAAAGAAAAATGAGAGTTCCATATACTATATATGCTGATTTTGAATCTCTCTTACCTAAAATTGATACATGTGAGCAAGATCAAACTAAATCATATACTGTGAAATATCAAAAACATGTAGCAGATGCATTTTGTAATTATATCAAATATGAAAATGAATACTTTAAACCTCCTGTTGTTTATAGAGGACCTGATGCAATCAAAAAGTTTGTATCTATGTTAAAAGAGGATACTCTTAAAATTGAAAAATTTATAGAAGAAAAAACTAAAAAGTATGAAAGTATCAAATCAATGATAGAGTTCGATGAAAATCATTATAAAAGAACTAATATATGTCATATATGTGAAAAACAAATCTTAAAGGATTAAAAAGTAATTGATCATTGTCATATAACTGGAAAATATAGGGGTCCTGCTCATAATGTTTGTAATTTAAATTATCAAATTCCAAAATTTATTCCAGTAAAAATCCATAATTTAACAGGTTATGATTCTCATTTGTTTATAAAAGAACTTGGATTTGATAAATCAAAAATAGACGCTATACCTAATACTGAAGAAAAATATATATCTTTCAGCAAAAAAATAGGAGGTATGAAATTAAGATTTATTGATTCATTTAAATTTATGACTTGCAGTTTAGATAATTTATCAAAAAACTTGAGACCAGAGAATGAAATAAATAGATGTCCTCCAAAAATACGGAAAATGAATTATATTAACTACTTAAAATCAAAATTTAGAGAGACATCATTACATTTTCCTGATGATAAATTAGATCTCATTACAAGAAAAGGTGTATATCCCTATGATTATATGGATTCTAGAGATAAATACAAAGAAACAGAATTACCTTCAAAAGATGAATTTTATAATAAATTGAATGAATGTAATATAACTGATGAAGAATATAAACATGCTCAACGTGTTTGGAAAGAATTTAATATAAAAAATTTAGGTGAATATACAGATTTATATGTCAAAACAGATGTATTAATTTTAACAGATGTATTTGAAAATTTTAGAGATGTTTGTTTAAAAACTTATAAATTAGATCCAGATTGGTATTTTACTGCTCCTGGTTTATCTTGGGATGCAATGTTAAAAATAACAAATGTTAAATTAGATTTATTAAATAATTATGATATGATTCTCATGATAGAAAAGGGTTTAAGAGGAGGTGCTTCACAATGTTGTAATAGATATGGAAAAGCAAATAATAAATATATGAAAAATTATGATAATAGTAAAGAATCCAATTATTTAATGCATTTAGATGCTAATAATTTATATGGATGGGCTATGAGTCAATATTTACCATATGGAGAATTTAAATGGTGTATTGGTGATGAAATAAATTATGTTAAACGTGAAGTATATAACCATAAAATAAAAGATGATTCAGAGAATGGATATATATTTGAAATTAGTTTAAGATATCCAAAAGAGTTACATGATTATCATTCAGATTTACTATTATGTCCTGAAAATAGAATTCCTGAAAATTCGAAACAAGGTAAGTCATTAAAAACTTTATACGATAAAGAGAAATATGTAGTTCATTATAGAAGTTTAAAACAATATTTGAAAATGGGTTTAAAGGCTGTAAGAGTACATAGAGTATTACAATTTAAACAATCGAATTGGTTGAAAAAATATATAGATTTAAACACTGAAATGAGAAAAAAAAACTGCTAATGATTTTGAGAAAGATTTTTATAAACTGATGAATAATTCAGTATTTGGAAAAACTATGGAAAATATAAGAAAACGAATCGATGTAAGATATGTTGTAATTATGATCAAGTTAAAAAATTAATTGCTAAACCTAATTTCAAATGTAGAACTATTTTTGATGAAAATTTGGTAGCTGTTCACATGAAAAAAAACAAAACTATATTTTAATAAACCGATTTATGTTGGAATGAGTATATTAGATTTATCTAAACATTTAATGTATGATTTTCATTATAATGTTATGATACCGAGATATAAGGATAATATTAAGTTATTATATATGGATACAGATAGTTTTATATATGATATTAAAACAGATGACTTTTATGTAGATATGAAGTCAATGATTGATTATTTCGATACATCTGATTATCAAGTAAATAATCCATATAATATACCTAGATGTAATAAAAAAGTATTAGGTAAAATGAAAGATGGAAATAGCGGTGTGATTATGGAAGAATTTGTAGGTTTAAGAAGTGAAATGTATTCAATATGATTAGAAAAACAGAGTGTTGAAGAATACAATAATAATGTAGAAGATAAAGAAAACCATAAAAAATTTGAAACTAAGAAGTCTAAAGGAACTAAGACTAGTACCGTTAAAAACAGAATATCATTTGAAGATTATAAAGACTGTTTATTGAGTAAAAAAGATCAATATAGAACACAGAATTTAATTCGAAGTAAGAAACATGAATTGTATTCAATTCAAGTGAACAAGATAGCTTTATCAGCAAAAGATGATAAAAGATTTATATTAGAAGATGGTATGAATACTAGAGCTTTAGGACATTATAAAATTGTTTCTAAAAATAATTCTATATAAATGGAAGAGTTCAATAGACTTAGAGGTTATCCTAAAACGTTTAAATTAAAAGATTTAAATCCTGGGAAATATGATCTGATATCATTGAATAAAATTATTACTAAATATGGAGATTCATTCATCGTAAAGTTAGATGTGGAAGCTGAAGAAAAAGAGTATTACCTAGCGAAAAAACATGGAAAACTTTCTGATGAATCAATATATAAAATCAATAAAGGAAGATATATATTTAAGTATTTGGGTATGATTGATGATAAATACGAATATGAATTAGAGAAAGTTTAATCATTTTTAAAGATCTTAGGTGGAGGTAATGTTTCCCCACCTGAAAATTTATTATTATATATATAGTATATTATAGTATATTATTATATAATTTATAATATTATATTCTTCTTTATATTTATCATTTTCTGAGACGATCCTATTTTGGGATCGTGTTATTTAAACTTGCCCCTTTTTTAATTTTGACATATTTTTATAATTCTTTTTAATTTTATAAAAAAGGGGGTCTCAACCCCACCCTTTAAAAACAGAGGGCTTCCATTCATTTGGAGGTCCTCTTTTTTCACGCATTTATTTTATATAATTCACTGTGAAATCATACTTTTAATATGTATAATTCTAGCTTTTTAACTAAAAAAGTTCAGTAATTCACTGTTAAAAGGTATACACATTTTTAATATATTAGAGGACTTCCATTCATTTGGAGGTCCTCTTTTTTCACGCATTTATTTTAAATAATTCACTGTGAAATCATACTTTTAATAAGTCTAGCTTTTTAACTAGAAAAGTTCAGTAATTCACTGTTAAAATTTGGTCTAAATGTAAAAAAGGTATATATACATCTTTTTTAGCTATAAAATCATGTTTTTAATATTAAAATGTATCGAGATCTTTTTTTTCATAAAAAAAAGATAAAATAAGCTATAAAATCATGTTTTTAGTGTTAAAAATATATGTGCGCTCATACGTGTGTATAGACTATAGACACTACTTATATGACCTTTTTTACCGCATCTACGACAACTATCTATTTTATTCTTACAATTCAACTTTGAATGCCCAAATCTTAAGCATCTAAAGAATTTTCTTGGTTCGAGAAATTTTGAGATATTATAATTTTTCAATAAGATAATGAATTTTTTTCAGTTTTATGATCCTATCGAAACTCTTTGGGGGTAAATCTACTGTCCAATGATCCGTGTTTCCATTTACATTTATGGGTAAGCTTAGTTTGATATCATCCTTATTTATCCGTTTTGATTTATTAAACACTTGTTTACATTCCAACTCATTTTTTTTCACATTATAGATTATTAGTCTGCACTACCTCATATTTCTCTTAAATTTTTCATTAATTTTCAATCTTTTTCCAAGGTTTATTTTAATTATTTCATCATTTACTTCAATAAAGAAGCCACCACTACCCACTTTTCTTATTTGTTTGATCCATACTTGCATTTTTCTACATTTTTACTACCATAAACATCTATTTCAGTTTCATTTGAATTTGCCGTTTATGTTTTATCCTTAGAAAATATTACTACAGTATGCATTTCACTTTTTGGAAGTTTAGGTTGAATTTTGAATTTTTCTGCATAGGTTTTGGTTTACTTCGCTATCTTTTCATTTTCATTCTTTTTTTCACAAGTTTATCTAGTTTTTCATCGTTTTCTCTACTCTCAGTTTCTCATCGTCATCACTACTCTCTCTTTCTCATCGTTTTCTCTACTCTCTGTTTCTCATCGTTTTCTCTACTCTCTGTTTCTCATTGTTTTCTCTACTCTCTGTTTCTCATCGTTTTCTCTACTCTCTGTTTCTCTACTCTCGAACTATCCAAGGTTTAATCAAATTTTTCATTATGCCGTTAACACACTCTTTAAGAAGGTTTACGGTTTTCTGTTTTTCATCTAGCCTAGTCTCTAACGCTTTTTCCAATCCATTTCATTAATAGCACTGTCGGTTTTCTGTTCAGCTAAACTGTGAATAATTACAGATAATTCGTGAAGATCCTTTAATTTTCTCAAATCAGCATAAAGACCATTAATAGTATCAACAAATACTTTCCAATTATATAATTAACTTGACCTTTTTCTATGGGCCATTCTTTAGATTTCAGAACGGAACAGAACTTTTGCAACTTCATATTCACCATTTTCTTGGATTTTGAAGCCAATGCAGAGGAGCCGGCCAGTTTGGTATGCTCAGAATTTGTTGTCATAACATAGCCTAAAGCGCTGCTGCCATTTGTTACTCGAATTTTGAGCACCCAGGGGGATCACAGAGAAGTGGTAGTCAGCCTCTTAAGAGCACTTACAAAGAAAACACAAAAATTGAAATACAAAGTTATGAATTTCACCAAAACAAAAACTCCGTTCTAGGTCGGGATACGTTCTAGGTCGTTGTCCCGAGATGGTCGTTGTCCCGAGATGGTCGTTGTCCCGAGATAGTCGTTGTCCCGAGACAATCAAAAATCGCCTAAAGAACAGGAGGGTTTGTTGTCTTTCCCCTTCCTCCGGGTTATGCACACATCTCGATAGATTATGCACACAAAATGTGAAAAGTACATGATAATTACGCCCGATAGTTATTCACTATGAAGAAAAACTAGAATACCAATCAAGAAATATAATTTATTATACGATAAAATGGTGGAAATGTTATGCAATAAATGTAACTGAGTACATGAAAAATATCCAAAACATAAAAACAAAGGAAAATATAGTTTCAAAATATAATTTTTTAAAACTATTTTCGCAATCACGAGTAGTAAAATATTTAAAAATCTTGATGACAAGGAAATTCACTTACAATAAAATTACACTAACATAAATATTTTAATGAAACTTAATAACTTAATGCACATATAAAATATGGAACTTCAAAGTTTTAGAAATCAGCAGTCGTAATTACACGCAAAATCTATTAAACTAGTTTTCCTTCACTTAAACAAGACATGCAAAATGATATTAAAGCACAATTACATAACATCGCTTTTCGCAATTTTAAGCATGCCATCAGCACAAATTTTAAATAAGTTCTAGACTCATATTCTGCTTCTCAAATTCTTTCTCTTATTCCTTTCCTCAAGCAATTATCCCTACCTTCCCACACCCCTTAATGAACACTTATACTTTAAGCACGGAGATATTTGGTCTGAATCCACACGAACTTTCTACTCTTCTTGATCAATAAATCCATTTACACTTTATTTAATGAGATACAGTACGCGAAACAAAATTATAAGGATTATATGTGCAACCTTCGAGAATAATGTATTTAGTATTTGATACGTTTAACGACAGATATTACAAATATTCTTATACGAGAACTTATAAATGTTAAATTATTACGGAACAGAGTGCTTGTTGTTTCAAATAATTATTCGGTTGTCTCAGAACATTATGGAGCGTCGCATTGCAAATGCAAGATAGAAGAAAAATGTATATTAACAAAATTGTAGTGCATAAGTAGAATAGATATAAATTCAAAAATGCATTTGTTTGGCACAGTAGGCGAATTGCTATCATATTCATACATGATACAATGAACAAACTTATATGCACAGAAACCTAGTGTAAAGCATGTTCAAAATCCCCTCCGCCAGCGACAATGCCCAATTTATGTCGAGAAAGATTATAACCGCGTACTTAAGCAAGCATTGCAGGCGTTACCATGTTGGTGAAGTAACCGACGAAGTATAACAAATTTTTTGCCTTTTCCGTATTAACATATTTTGTACGTTTCTAATATTGTTTCCTATTAATTAGACAATGATTTACAACTTTGTAATTGACATCTACTTCGTCGTCAAGTTTATGTTCATAACTTCTTCAATTCTCCATTAAGAGCGTTAATATCACTTTACTATAGATAGACCTAACGTATACCCACAGGGATCTTGCATTCAGAAGTTGTTAGGGTGCTTAAAGGCTTTCTCATATATTATACTTAACAGTTACCAATCTATATATATAATAATTCTTAGTTACATTTAAAATTAAATATGAAGTTGTTTCCACTTTCGTATTTCCACTTATTCATTCTCTAGTAAGCATGAGTGAGATTCCACAATCTGGACAAGAGCGAGTTGAAAGCAAGGTTAATAGAATTAACAGGTTGTCTCGTTCGCTATTCCCCCCATGGTACCATTTCTGGGCGAGCTGTGACGTCACTGCTAGACCTTCCGTTCTGTTGACAAGCGGCGCTTCGTTGAAAAACGTTGGAAAACAGCACGGTTTTGTTTAAAAATGCCTTGTTTTAAACATCAACGAGATACATGAAATGTTTACTAAAATAATGTGCTAATACTGAAATATGACAAATGAACTCAAATTTGAATTCAAAACGAACTAAATTGCTGTAATTAACGGATGAATAAGTCAAGAACAGCCGTTTGACAAATTATATATTAAGACAAGGATATGATTTTCCGGGTAAATAAAAGGGGGGGGGGGGGGGGTTAGGGAGTATCATCCAGAATTTTATGCTAAAAGAAACAAAGGCTATTTTTATCATTTTATTCGACGACGAATTTTTTTTCTCCGAAATTTGTCCAATATTTATGGGGAAGGAGCTTCAAACTAAAAAGATTCCATTCACCGTTTGCTTTAAAATAAATAGGGGTAAATGTATCCTTTTAATGCGACTATAAATTTATTTTGTTTTTACAAAATTATCCATAAAATTACACTTGTTTCTTTTAACTTATGAATATTCCTTTTTTGAACAAAAACCATTTTTATTGAATCGAAACTACTCCGTCTTACTCATGATGAAGTCCTTCAATTTGACGAATCAAGATATAAATGCCTTAGCAAAAACTTTATTAACAAATTTACTAACAAAAAAAAATCTTAACAAACTACATTTGACGTGACTAATAATTATTATTGCAATGATTTGATAAAATATGTGTTTTCAAATTTAAATCAATTACTGTTTTTTCTTCAGATGATTTTGAAAGTTTCCTGACCTTCTCTCAAATCCAGACGATATATTTTTTCTAAAACATGTAAAATTTTTGAACTAGACAAAAGCTATGCATTCATTGCCTGGAAATAATATTTATTCTAATTTATACTGCTTTATTCATGCCTGTAAACTTCGGAATACAGTCAATATTTAAATGATGACTGATTTGCCACATTTAGATTAGAAATATATATTTATATCCTTCTCAAACCGATTCACATAACACACCTAACACCCATTGGCACTTCTCTGATCATTCACTATTTTTTTATACATAACTTTTGCTCATTCAATTATCTTTCAACATAGCATTCAGTAATCTTTGTATAAACTTCACTTATGTTAAAATTTTAATAGCTTCCATTCTCATAAAAAAATTGCTATTTCTTTTCATATGTACGGAATTTATTTTCATAAACTTCACATTACTATGCATGTACTGTTTTATTTTATTCTATATTGCTTGCACACCGTTACTATTAGATAAATATTTAAATAGTTTCCGATCAACGTTTCTCAATAGTTCTTCTCGCCTCTGTCAGAGAATGGGTCTAGCAGTGACGTCACTCGTCCTTCCTTCCCGGGACAACTTTTTCCCCGAACGAGACAGCCTTATATATAAGATATTCTACGGACCTTGAGTTGAAAGGTCGCATTTAAAATAGATATATTTTTATTAAGATTGAAAATTTCCTTTTTTTGTAGGGGCTTTTTTTATCTATTCATTTATTTATTTATTATTTTATTTATTTCCATCGATTATTTCCATCAACTACTAATATTTGTTTCCAACGATACATTTTTACTAACATTTTTTCATTAGTCAGCTTTTGCGTAGTCCATTCGATCCTTAATTGGTAAACTGGGAATTTATCGTCTGCAATAGCTCGACAGCCAACTATGTGCCTTAGCCTTCCTCAGAGGATTGTCATCAAGCTGTCTCCTTGAAGCAATGCTTCTCCAATTTTTAATCCTTAACAACTCAAAGCCCTTGTCCACACAATCGATTCATCTCAACTCCGGTCGTCCGCTAGGTCTTTTCCCAATCGGTGTGGACATAAAAAAAATTTGTGAGTCTGCTGTTATCCATTCTTAGCACATTTCTTGTCCATTGCATTTTGTTAATTTTAATGTATTTGATTGTGTCTGATTCTTTATATATTTTGTATAGTTTGAAATTGTATCTTCTTCCTAATATAATTTTCCTGTATTCCACCAAAATTACTGTTCAACATTTTTTTGTTCAAAATTGCAAACAGCTTCTTCATCATATCCTGTGCTAGAAACAGTACAATGGGATGGATGACCCTTATTCTAAATTATTACAATTTTATTACATCATAATCTCGCCTGGTTGACTGGTTACTTGGCGATTGGTTAACTGCACATTCAGTGGACCGTATTTTAAATTATTATAATTAAGTTAGGGTTTACCATGCAGCTAACTACATATTTGTGGAAAATAGCTAATTCTGTATTATATCTGTTCACAAAAAATAGTTCGAATTCTAAAAAAGTTATAGATTCATTAAAGGTCCTATTAATCATTTTCAACACATCAATTTGGCCATTAGAGATTCCAAAGGAGAAAGTAATGAGTTTAGCTCAGAAAAATTTACCATCATTTATAAAGATTATGTAATCTTCTGAAGTCACCAAAAATAGGTAAATTCTTACAATATTACTCCAAATATTCTATGTAATGTATTTTCCACTAGATCTTGAAAAACTTCAAAACTAAAAGTAATTGTTCTTGTCTTGTCTTTAACTTCCTGCTGATATTTTACGGGTTTTTTTATTTTTATTAAAATCCAAAGTCCGCATGCGGATATATAAATAAAATATGTCTTAATGCATATAGTAGTCTCGTTGGAAGGAAAGGAGAAAGAGTGATTGGGCAAAAGAAAGATAAATCCCTACTGCAAAGGAAGGAGGCCTTTCAAGGAGGACTTTCTAAAGGGAAAATTCATATTTACGTTGCATGCTAATAAAAGGTATGAAAACCTAGCACTCGCTGCCTATGGATACAAGTTCAGGTTGAGGATAAAACCTACTTTCCGCGTCTTGACTCAGCAAAATTATAGCAGCTATATAAGCAGGCTGGTGCAATAGTCTTGTTATTTCATTGGCAAGTATATGATGTGTGGTAATTGTTATAATTTGTGGTAATTGTAATAATTTGTGGTAATTACAGTTAATTGGTAGTTAAAATTACATTATAATGGTTGAATCAAATGTTCGCATTGTGTTGAAGTCCGCAATAACCTCGTTGCTCTTGCCGCTTTTATTAGAATTTGCTAAAAGGCAAACATTAATTTTTGGAATCTAAATAATAAAAAACACGAATAACATTTAAAAATTATTTATTTTAAAACTATCTAAAACATTAAATTTATTAAAACAAATTGAGCTTATATTCATGATATCAAAATTTATATCAAAAATAATTTCTACACTATATCAAAAATACATCTTATAATTGTTAACACTTTAATTAAATTTCGAGAGAGGTGTGGGAATATAATGATGTCCACTAAAAAGACATCAATCTGAGAAATGCAAATCCTCTATAAAATTCTCTGTTTTAAAGATTTCCTCTACGGAATTATTAAAATTTCCAAAATACTTTGACTAGGAGTCAAGACCGGATTATGATTTTGTAGGCCCTTGGGCTACAGGTACTGTGAAGTCTCCAGTAACGTTTTCAAAAGGACAAAAAGATAAAGAAAAATTAAGCTGCCTTCTCTGGATAGCTTATCCCTTGTTAAATACTGAACCCTTGTTAAATAGATAATTTGAAGTACTTTTACTTTGATTCACCATTCACAAATGAAATAGTTACTTTTCGATTAATCTCAGGGCTTTTGGGCTGTAACCCCTAAAATCCATGCCATAATACGTCCTTACTAGGAGTGGAAATCTGTGTCATAGCTTGCACTTTGTTTGGCATGTCTTAAAAAAACACTTTTTATCGAAAGACAACATCATTTTCACTCAAAATAACTGACAGTGTCTGAAATAATCATTTTATGAAACATTTTAAAGGCATATCTAGAGACTCCTCTTTACTGTCATTATTAACAGCAGCATCTTGTGCTTAACTATCCGCCGGAGCTGTCACAGAATTTGTCGAAAATCAGAATTGTGAGCGTTTGAGTAAAAAATTCTCCTGGCATCTTGCAGGCTCCGTCCCTCTCTCTCCCCAAGATAAACTCGACAACTTACTACTTCCACTGCCCAATTGGTTCAGATAGACCTGTGCCGATCTGACAAAATTTCTGTCATTGGATTTCTTCTTGTATCACGACCCCACAGGTGATCCGCTTCTGCACTTTTGCAGACTAGGAGGCACAGTTTTTATTGCACTTTCGGTCAAATATAACTGTTTAAGTCACAAAGTCTAGGTAATTGTTCAGAGAATTTAAAATTTATTGCCTCGAACTAACTTGCAACACTTTTGCAGCATTTTGCGTGGCCGTTACGTTTCTTACACCTGTTTCCCGTATACCTAAACGTTCACAAAATAATTAAATATCGATTAATTTTAATTTGCTTTTTTCGTCATTGCATTTTTCACGGTTTATATTTGTTAAAAAACGTGTGTATATTTGTTAAAAATAAAGTGTGTACTTGCTCAACAATAAATTACTCTAATAGTTTGCGAGAAAAGTCTTTGTTTGTATTTACTCAAAACACAGTGAGAAGAAAAGTTTGACTAGAGAGAGAGAGAGAGCCCGATTAGTGTCTAGAAGTGTACGCAACAATTACGGCGAGTGTACCCAACAATTACGGCGAGTGTACCCAACCATGACGGCTGTTGTACCAGCCTGTATATATATATAGGAGCTTTACTCAAAACTAAAGCTCAGTCTTGCAATCACCACACTGTAAAAAAATCTGGTGTGAGCTGCACAAGGCTCCACCTTACATCGTTATGATTTCTTTTGATATACTCGTATTTAGAAAATATATTTTTTCATTCTCCCTTATGCCCACTATAAAGGACTTGTACCACAAAATTAAAGTTTACACCTTTGTTAGCTAAATAAAACTTATTTATACCACGAGGTAAATTCAAATCAGAATAACATTAGTATTTTCATTAATATTAAGTGAAATAGGTAAAATTTTGCGAATTAATTGACGTTTAAACACAAAACTGCCTGAGTGGGCTTTGCTAAATCTACGAAAATAATGTGAATGCAATTGTCGCATAATATTTCGTATGGAACGTTTTATAATGCTTGCAAATGATGCGACATTATAATAGGAAAATAAAGTGTGGCCCAATGAGAAAATGTGCAGTAAACTCTTAAAGCTGATATAACTATATGGGCTGTAAAAAAAATCTTATTTTATAACATTGCAAAATCCACTTCACACACATATATATATTGGGTTGGAGGGAAAGTTATGTCGTATTTTAAATAGGCAGGTGATTTTTCTTGTAAATAAAAAGAACATCTGTAACAAGTCGAGAAATTGCAGAAGAGTTTGGCATTCATCATACAACTGTTGGAGATCACATTAAATCTCTTGGGTTTGTGTTAAAGCAAAGTTTTTGGGTTCCACATGAATTAACGGAAAAGAATTTGTCTGATTGTGTAAGAATGTGTTCATCACATCTGATTAGACACAATGTGGAGCCGTTTTTGGACAGACTGGTTACTGGAGATGAAAAGTGGATTCTTTACGAGAATATTAAGAGAAAAAAATCTTACTGCAAACCAGGAACATCATCAGCAACAGTTCCAAAACCAAGTATCCATCAACGAAAAGTACTGCTTTGTTTGTGGTGGGACAGGAAAGATCCAGTGTACTACGAGTTGCTGAAACAGGGGAAAACCATCAACGCGGATCTGTACTGCAATCAGCTGGATAAATTGAATGCAGCTATCAAAGAAAAAAGGCCAGCATTAGCGTCCAGAAAAGCGTCCAGATAATGCTCGCCCGCATACTGCAATGGTGACACAACAAAAACTGAATGCGTTAGGATGGGAAGTCCTTAGTTACCCACCGTATTCACCTGACATTGCACCATCTGATTATTACCTGTTCAGATCTCTGCAAAATTATCTAACGGGAAAAAAATTCACGTCTTTTGAAAGTGTTTCTAAGGCAGTTGCTGACTATTTTAACTCCAAGGATGAGAAC
This sequence comes from Amaurobius ferox, assembly GCA_951213105.1. NCBI lineage: Eukaryota > Metazoa > Arthropoda > Arachnida > Araneae > Amaurobiidae > Amaurobius > Amaurobius ferox. The sequence continues at coordinate 61,904,393 of OX578133.1, forward strand.
TTCTACAAAACAGGAATTCACAGGTTACCTGAAATATGGCAACAGGTTGTAACAAATAACGGAGCATATATAATTGATTAATATTAAACACATATTTTTATAAATGAATTCAAATATTTTCTTTAAAATACGACAGAACTTTCCCTCCAACCCAATATATATACGTTTAAAAACAAAGAAAGATCATACGTCAAAAATTAATAAAACCGCTGGAAACTCAAGCGTGTTTTCACAGCTGAACAATAACTTTAACATTTTCTTATTAACATGAAGAAGCACTTATTTGGATTAACACAGCATGATTGTCTATTTGGCATATCAATTAACGTAGCGAAACAAATGAAAGAACTATTTTAACATGGATTCAAAAATAGCTGATGAAGGAGGATTGTGGAGAATTTTTTATCACTGCCGAATTTCTGCGACGACATCCATAGTAATGAGGATGAATCACCACTCATCCACGAACTCCCCCCCCCCCCTCCCGAAATGACTTAGATTAAAAATTGTATATTTTATTTTTATTTTCATTTTTTCTTTAATATTTTCCAATTCATTTTCTCAATCGTTTTGCAGTTCTGTCCCGAGCAGAAAGTACCAAAAACAATTTAAGTATAAAAGTTATGTTAATATAAAATATTTTATACAATTAAAATCAATATCGTTCTTCAAAATATCACTTCTTATATATACCATACCAGATGTTTCACGAAAAATGTCCAAAATCAATATGAAACGAACCGTTGGTTGCAGAAGTAGAAATATGAAAAATAATTTAGCTACGATAGTTACAGCCCCGGAACTGTTAATTTCATTAAAAAAAGAAAATTTAATTTTTTATACCGCCCCCAATAAAAGAAATTCAATTAGAAAAAATTAAATATTCGCGAAGTTACATATTGGCTTAATCAGGGCTGAAAAAATTAACCTTTCGAAGAAAAATTCACTGAGATATCGATAATTGAAATTCTGGACTTGTTCCATTTTACCTGAACTGCAAGTTCGAATATTTAACTTCCTCTGAAAATAAATATAGCGGAACTTTGCAGAGTCCACTTCGATAATAAGAGCTTGCAATTTCGTCCCTGTAGCTCAACGGTAGAGCGTCGGATGGCCAGTTCGAAGATCCAGGGTTCGATTCCTGGTTGAAACAGCAAGGTTCTTTACAATGGCGCCCGAACAAATCAACCTTGTGTAGGATATTGCAAAAATGTCGGATGTCGGAAAGTGACCCTGGTACGGATTCAGTGGAGTCTTGAAGATTGAGCGCCAATTTCAAATTGAGAGGCTAACGACCACACAGGATACTAACCTAGGTAAAAATAGTAGTAGCAGGAGGCTAACCTGAGATAAAATTGCAGGAGGTGGTCAGTCAGATTGCAATTGCCCGTCAATCTGGCATTAGAGGATGGAGAATGCAAAGAATACTTCGATAATAAAAGCTTGCAATTTTGTCCCAGTAGCTCAACGGTAGAGCGTCGGCTGGCCAGTTCGAAGATCCAGGGTTCGATTCCTGGTTGGAACAGCAAGGTTCTAATCAACCTTGTGTAGGATAGCGCAAAAATGTCGGATGTCGGAAAGTGATCCTGGTACGGATTCAGTGGAGTCTTGAAGATTAAGCGCCAATTTCAAATTGAGAGGCTAACGACCACACAGGATACTAACCTAGGTAAATATAATAGTAGCAGGAGGCTAACCTGAGATAAAATTGCAGGAGGTGGTCAGTCAGATTGCAATTGCCCGTCAATCTAATATTAGAGAATGGAGAATGCAAAGAATGCTTCGATAAATAAAAGCTTGCAATTTTGTCCCAGTAGCTCAACGGTAGAGCGTCGGCTGGCCAGTTCGAAGATCCAGGGTTCAATTCCTGGTTGGAACAGCAAGGTTCTTTACAATGTCGCCCGAACAAATCAACCTTGTGTAGGATAGTGCAAAAATGTCGGATGTCGGAAAGTGACCCTGGTACGGATTCAGTGGAGTCTTGAAGATTGAGCGCCAATTTCAAATTGAGAGGCTAACGACCACACAGGATACTAACCTAGGTAAATATAATAGTAGCAGGAGGCTAACCTGAGATAAAATTGCAGGAGGTGGTCAGTCAGATTGCAATTGCCCGTCAATCTAATATTAGAGAATGGAGAATGCAAAGAATGCTTCGATAATAAAAGCTTGCAATTTTGTCCCAGTAGCTCAACGGTAGAGCGTCGGCTGGCCAGTTCGAAGATCCAGGGTTCAATTCCTGGTTGGAACAGCAAGGTTCTTTACAATGTCGCCCGAACAAATCAACCTTGTGTAGGATAGTGCAAAAATGTCGGATGTCGGAAAGTGACCCTGGTACGGATTCAGTGGAGTCTTGAAGATTGAGCGCCAATTTCAAATTGAGAGGCTAACGGCCACACAGGATACTAACCTAGGTAAAAATAATAGTAGCAGGAGGCTAACCTGAGATAAAATTGCAGGAGGTGGTCAGTCAGATTGCAATTGCCAGTCAATGTAACATTAGAGGATGGAGAATGCAAAGAATGCTTCGATAATAAAAGCTTGCAAATTTGTCCCAGTAGCTCAACGGTAGAGCGTCGGCTGGCCAGTTTGAAGATCCCGGGTTCGATTCCTGGTTGGAACAGCAAGGTTCTTTACAATGGCGCCCGAACAAATCAACCTTGTGTAGGATAGTGCAAAAATGTCGGATGTCGGAAAGTGACCCTGGTACGGATTCAGTGGAGTCTTGAAGATTGAGCGCCAATTTCAAATTGAGAGACTAACGACCACACAGGATACAAACCTAGGTAAAAATAGTAGTAGCCGGAGGCTAACCTGAGGTAAAATTGCAGGAGGTGGTCAGTCAGATTGCAATTGCCCGTCAATCTGACATTAGAGGGTGGAGAATGCAAAGAATGCTTCGATAATAAAATCTTGCAATTTCGTCCCAGTAGCTCAACGCCAGAGCGTCGGCTGTCCAGTTCAGAAATCCAGGGTTCGATTCCCGGTTGGGGCAGCAGGGCTCTTTATAACTTTTTGCAAATCTATTTGAAAAAGGAAAACCGCCAATTTAAATGTGCAACCATATAATTTTGAACAATTTAGTTATCGCTGATCCCTTTCAATAGAACAAAAAGTACCTAATAACAATATATCAGGGAATTTTTCAACCAAAGGTAAAAGGTAAATTTCGTTCTCCCGAATTAAACACGGCGCAAATTTTACTAATTCACATTTTTGATTGGAGGGTGTATATTTTTAAATTTCACATTTTTGTGAAATTTGCATTTCCAAGGGTACAAATATTATAGACAAATTCTCCTCTGTTTGCTTATTATTTTTTAGTTTCACTTTACTTCTACAGTCAAATGTTGAATTTTTATTCCTTCCTAACGCTCTTTGTGACACACTATATATTCTATAGTCATTGTTCCCGGAATTGTCATTATTTTTTATAATACAATGAAAAATTTGAATAATAAGATGAAAATGTTAAAATTTAAATAATTCGAGCCCTTATTATGAGAATTACTAAAAAGTATTTCCAGTTTTAGTTTTTAACATAATACCTATAGCGCAGCTTGTCAGGACGCTTAATAATAGTTTACCTTTAACTTTTGATATTTTATATGATTCACGAATGGTTTTAAAATTTTTAGGATATAAGTTTTATGATTTCGGAAATGCTGATGATTACATTATAATGTGAAATACGTTTTTAACACTTTACAACAAAGTTGAAAAGTGTTTATGACTTTGTTCATTCTGTCTGTCTGTCTGTATGTATGTATGTCTGTCTGTCTGTCTGTCTGTCTGTCCGTTAGCACGATATCTGCCGTAGAAATGACTTAATCAAAATCAAATTTTAGTATGTTGTTCAGACGGTCTGTAGGACCTATGGGAATATAAATGAATAATACCACCCAATTAGTTTTGGATTGAACCCGGGTTAAAAAAATGAAATACATTGAGCCCTATGGGACCTAATTTTTCAAACATTTTTTAAGCGGATTTAAAATTCACAAATTGCTTCGAAAATTTTAGGTAATATTCAAATTGTTCCATAAAATATATAAAAAAAATTCAGCGAAATATATTCCGTAGTTTTTTAAATAAAAATTAAAATAATAATTACACCTCTTATATGAAACGATCACGCGACCATGATATGAAACGATCACATGACCCACTTTAAAATGATATATGGCATCCATCTTGTTTCAAAATCGTGATTTTTTTAAGTTCTTTTTAATTCATATTGAGTGTTGTATCCGTCCTAAAACTACTTTATTTTTGCTTAATTTCTGTGCATCTACACACTGAAACAACGCAATGACAATATATGTCAGTTTAAATGCTCATCTAAATTTGATTATTTCTACAACTAAGCCTATTTTTCACCTATGTAAAATGTAAACAGCAAAATATGTAGAATGAGTTGTATTAGAATTCCTGTATTTTTTAACACAAAATAATTTAGTCCATGGAGTCTGCATGGCTGATATGAATGAAATATTAATTGATTTTATAAAGAGAAGGACGATTTTTTTCTATGAAATTTTAAGCATAGAGTTTAATTATTTGTAGCTCCATGGTCTTAAATAAAATGTTTAAATAAAATAAATTTTTATAGTATTGTGATGAATGAAATGAATGGGAGAAGGTTATGAATGAAATCCTGTTTTTATAGAGAGATCCAGGCGTGTTATTTTTTCTATGACGTCATTTGAATTAATTTCAGTTGTTTTCGATGAAGTTTTCAAATATAATGAATTATCGTAGTATTATGATAATTCTAAAACTATTACCGAGGAATGTATAACATTTTAGAGATGTTTAAACCAGGCAATTTATATTTCAATGCCGTCATTTGAATGAAGTTCATTTTATTCGATGAAGGTTTAAGTTTTCAAATATAATAAATTAATGCAGTATTGTGATAAGTTTCAAAATATTACCGAGGAATGTATTGCATTTTAGACTTGTTTAAATAAAATTGCATTGAAGTTGGAAAGTGTTTCATAATCAATGCTTTAAGCATGATTGATCTTTCTTGCTGAATTATTAATTTTAATTTTCAGGTTTTAGGTACTCATTTTACTGTGTTTATATATTCTCTTGTGTGTGTTTTTATATTATCTGTAACTTGTTTTTCTCTTTTATATCACAGGGCTTGTGCCTATTGAGACGTGTATTCCAAATAAATAAATAAATAAATACAAAATGTATATGCTCCAAATATGATATCGGTAGGTTTTTTCATTTTCGTGTCATAGTGTAATATAATGGCCACACACACATAGAGAAACGGATCACGTAGAGAAACAGATCACACATAGAAAAACGGATTTCTAACACTTATGTTGTTGTTGAGACTCAGACCGTCCGACCTACCAGAAAGGTGTAAGGTAACTGTATGGACGGCCGGGAAGTGCCACCCAATTTAGACCGGAACCCAGTGGGGGAGGCATCCACAGGGACCGTACCTTCCTTCCCCTACCACCAACCTCTCGGAAGGACTTACGGACCCACATGTTTAACGTGATCGTACTCCGCATGAACACGGCGGCATTTGTGGTAGCGTGCAAATCTAGCGCGCAAACCACGGGGACACCGCACCCGAGATGGCCAACAGCACGCGGTGTTCCGAGGTGGTCACCCACCAAGTACTAACCGCGCCCGATGCTGCTTGACTTCGGTGATCTAACGTAACACTTATGTCCGTCAATGTCGAACGGAAATCGACATTGACGGACATAAGTGTTCGAAATCGGTTCAGAAAGCCTTAGAAAGTGCTTATCCGTCAAAATATCGAATTGGGAAATGTTCGGGGAAAAAATATTTTTTCTATGCAATATAGTATCAAAGAATACAAATTTAAATATATTAATATTTAAATATTTAAATCTTGCACTGGCTTTGTTCACAACGTGTGAAGAATTTCATTCCATCTCCTTACGTGGTCTCAGCATGCAATCGCAGTCGAATTTTCTAACATTTAAGTATTCTGGGGCTCCCCGTGAATCGAAAGAAATGGAAAGTTTGGGATCTTATCCCGCATCGGTCTAAAACCGTTCGCCAAGCTGTCAGATGCCCTTCGCCGTATTTCGCAGATCTACTCATGGCTTACCACCAATGCCAGTGCTTAAGGAACAGACCAAAGATGACAGGATTGGATTGAGAGACTCCTCACTCTTCTTGGCAAGATGATACTCAGTAGGCGCCAATCGAAGTCAATATGGCGGTATCCATTTTGTTTCAGCCTTTAAAATTTTCTTGCAAAATTATTCGGAAGTGTAAACATTCGTATTTCAAAATACTTTATTTCACCCTTGACACCCTTCAAGGGAGACCACTGAGTTTTTCATTTTCTTTTATTTTTATTATATTGCACATTTTTATTTCAACTTAAGGACAAGAAATTATAATGAATTTTTTTTTATTAAAATATGAGCTCAAAATGGATAAATTTTAAAATTGATATAACTTACCATTTTATAGTATTAAACACTTATTCAATATCTTACTTTAAAGCTAATTAATCTCCTAAAAACGATTTAATTCAAAATCAAACTTTTTTTTATTTTTAACACTTTACAACAAAGTTGAAAAGTGTTTATGACTTTGTTCATTCATTCTGTCTGTCTGTCTGTCTGTCTGTCTGTCTGTCTGTCTGTCTGTCTGTCTGTCTGTCCGTTAGCACGATAACAGCCGTAAAAATGACTTAATCAAAATGAAATTTTAGTATGTTGTTCAGACGGTCTGTAGGACCTATGGGAATATAAATAAATAATATCACACAATTATTTTTGGATTGAACCCGGTTTGAAAAAATGAAATACATTGAGCCCTATGGGGCCTAATTTTTCAAATATTTTTTAAACGGATTTAAAATTCACAAATTGCTTCGAAAATTTTAGATAATAGTCAAATTGTTCCATAAAATATATAAAAAAAAATTCAGCGAAATATATTCAGTAGTTTTTTAAATAAAAATTAAAATAATAATTACACATCTTATATGAAACGATCACGTGACCATGATATGAAACGATCACATGACCCACTTCAAAATGATATATGGCATCCATCTTGTTTCAAAATCGTGATTTTTTAAAGTTCTTTTTAATTCATATTAAGTGTTGTATCCGTCCTAAAACTACTTTATTTTTGCTTAAATTCTGTGCATCTACATACTAAAAAAACACAATGACAATATATTTGAGTTTAAATTCTCATTCAAATTTGATTATTTCTACAACTAATCCTATTTTTCACCTATGTAAAATGTAAACAGCAAAATATGTAGAATGAGTTGTATTAGAATTACTGTATTTCTTTAACACAAAATAATTCAGTCCATGGAGTCTGCATGGCTGATATGAATGAAATATTAATTGATTTTATAAACAGAAGGACGATATTTTTCGATGAAGTTTTAAGCATAGAGTTCATGAATTGTAGCTCCATGGTCTTAATTTTTAAATAAAATAAATTATTATAGTATTGTGATGAATGAAATGGAGAAAGTTATGAATGAAATCCTGCTTTTATAGAGAGATCCAGGCGTGTTATTTTTTCTATGACGTCATTTGAATTAATTTCAGTTGTTTTCGATGAAGTTTTCAAATATAATAAATTATCGTAGTATTATGATAGATTTAAAAATATTACCGTGGAATGTATTGCATTTTAGAGATATTTAAACCACGCAATTTATATTTCAATGCCGTCTTTTGAATGAAGTTCATTTTTTTCAATGAAGGTTTAAGTTTTCAAATATAATAAATCAATGTAGTATCGTGATATGTTTTAAAATATTACCGAGGAATGCATTGCATTTTCGACTTTTTTAATTAAAATTGCATTGAAGTTGGAAAGTGTTTCATAATCAATGCTTTAAGCATGATTGATCTTTCTTGTTTATTTATTAGTAGCGCTTCCTTTGCATGTTTTATTTCATATTTAAATATTTCAATATTTTGTAAAACACGTTTTAATAATTAATAGAGAAATCCAAAATAACATTTTTAATATGTAATACAAAATCAAAAAATTTTAAAGCATTTCATCAATTATCGTTTGAGCTATAAGAATTTGAATTTTTTATATCTATAACAAATGCAAAACTGAGAAGTTGCATTTAAACTTTTCGATTTCATTCCTTTGAATTCAGATAGACACTCACAAAAACATTTCTAACATGTGTTCTAATTATGATAACGATATGAATTTTACAGGACAGATAATATATAAAAAAAAATATTGGCCTAAAATTTGGAAAATCGATTTTTTTTCTTTTAAGAATTTTATCAAAACTTATTGTTCTGCTTCCTAATGTTCCAAATTATTAGTTTCTTTAAAATCCTCAATAGTATTTTTATTATTGTTTATTGAGACCTCGCTGAATAATAAATACAGTGAAATTTACATAACTCAAATCTCCTAGGTATGGGGTTAGCAACTGGAGACCCGGCGGGTCACAACCAGTCCTCACCAGAGTTTTATGTGCCCCGTGATACATAAGAAATTATTTTCAATTTGAAAGAATCCACAGAATCAAATAAAATTAAAATTTTAGTTATTCGATAAAAATTAGAGTCTTTAATACGTATAAATCCCAATCTATTGGGTCCTTACATATGACATTATGATGTTTTTATTACATTCAGAATGTTAAATACTAAAATATTATAGAAAGCAGTGTTGGAAAAATAGTCAGAAATTGCTCCAGAATTCACTGCTGAAATCTGGAATAATTTTTGCCTATATTATAACTTAATGACAATGATAAAATTAACATGTTCATAATTTTAAATCATAAAACTGTTGATTATTAAATCATTTAGACACAAATACGTACTTAAAATAACAGACTTTAGAAAATGGTTTTCCATTAATCGCTTTGATCAAACTTTAATTCATTAATTACTTTATTACATGTTTACAGATCATAGGCTATCAAATTCCAGATCTAGTATTTACTCCTGCTTTTTTCCTACATTTTTAACACTTTACAATATAATTGAAAGGTGTTTATGACTTTGTTCATTCTGTCTGTCTGTCTGACTGTTCGAGCGATAACTGCCGTAACCATGACTTAATCAAAATGATATTTTAGTATGTTGTTCCGACGGTCGGGGGGACCTATGGGAATATAAATGAATGATATCGCCCAATTAGTTTTGGATTGAACCCGGTTTGAAAAAATGAAATACACTGAATCCTATGGGACCTAATTTTTCAATTATTTTTTAAGCGAATTTAAAATTCGCAAATTACTTCGAAAGCTTTAGGAAATATACAAATTATCTCATAAAACTATGAAAAAATGTTCAGCAAAATATATTCGGTAGTTTTTTAAATAAAAATTGAAATAATAATTATACCTATATTATATGAAGAGATCCCGTGACCCACTTCAAAATAAAATACGGCATCCATCTTGTGTCAAAATCGTGACTTTTAAAGTTCTTTTCAATTTATATTTAGTATTGTATCCGTCCAAAAGCCGCTTTATTTTTATTAACACTTTACAAAAAAGTTGAAAAGTGTTTATGACTTTGTTCATTCTGTCTGTCTGTCTGTCTGTCCGTTAGCACGATAACTGCCGTAAAAATGACTTAATCAAAATGAAATTTTAGTATGTTGTTCAGACGGTCTGTAGGACCTATGGGAATATAAATGAATAATATCACCCAATTAGTTTTGGATTGAACCCGGGTTGAAAAAATGAAATACATTGAATCTTTTGGGACTTAATTTTTCGAACATTTTTAAGCGGATTTAAAATTCACAAATTGCTTCGAAAATTTCAGGTAATATTCAAATTATTCCATAAAATATATAAAAAAAATTTCAGCAAAATATATTCAGTAGTTTTTTAAATAAAAATTAAAAAAATAATTACACCTCTTATATGAAGTGATCACGTGACCATTATATGAAGAGACCACGTGACCCACTTCAAAATGAAATATGGCATCCATCTTGTCTCAAAATCGTGATTTTTAAAGTTTTTTTTAATTCATCTTGAGTGTTGTATTCGTCCTAAAACCGCTTTATTTTTGCTTAAATTCTGTGGATCTACATACGGAAACAACGCAATGACAATATATTTTAGTTTAAATGATCATCCAAATTTGATTATTTCAACAACGAAGCCTATTTTTCACTTATGTAAAATGTAAACAGCAAAATATGTAGGATGAGTTGCATAAGAATTGCTGTATTTTTTTAACGCAAAAGTATTTAGCTCATGGAGTCTGCATAGCTGATATGAATGAAATATTCATTGATTTTACAGAGAGAAGGACGATTTTTTTCGATGAAGTTTTAAGCATAGAGTTTAATTACTTGTAGCTCCGTGGTCTTAAGTTTTTAAATAAAATAAATTATTTTAGTACTGTGATGAATGAAATGAATGGGAAAATGTTATGAATGAAATACTGCCTTTATAGAGAGAGCCAGGCGTGTTATTTTTTCTATGACGTCATTTGAATGAATTTCAGTTGTTTCGATGAAGTTTTCAAATATAATAAATTATTGTAGTATTATGATGATTTTAAAAATATTACCGAGGAATGTATCGCATTTTAGAGATGTTTAAACCAGGCAATTTATATTTCAATGCCGTCATTTGAATGAAGTTCATTTTTTTCGATGAAGGTTTAAGTTTTCAAATATAATAAATTAATGTAGTATTGTGATAAGTTTTAAAATATTACTTAGGAATGTATTGCATTTTAGAGATGTTTAAATAAAATTGCATTGAAGTTGGAAAGTGTTTCATAATCAATGCTTTAAGCATGATTTATCTTTCTTGTTATGTTTTGACTTCAGGTACATTTATTCTAGATACATATGCCCCTGTGTGGCATTTTGACGACAACGATTTTGAATGCGAATATAATTTCTGTGCATCTATATTCTGAAATAACGCAATTATAATATATTTGTGTTTAAATGATCATCAAACCTTGATTATTTCTACAACGAAGCCTAATTTTCACTTATAGAGAATGTAAACACATCAAGCTGTAAGATGAGTTGTAAAGAATTGCTGAATTTCTTTAACACAAAATTATTTAGCTCTGGAGTCTGCAATATAGCTGATATGAATGAAACATTCATTAATTTTACAAAGAGAAGCAGACGATTTTATAGCAGACTTTTTGGATAAAGTTTTAAGAATAGAGGTTAATTACTTTTACCTCCATGGTTTTAAGTTTTTAAGTAAAATAAATTATTGTAGTACTGTGATAAAAGAAATAAAAATGTATGAATGAAATATTTACTGCTTTTACATAGAGAGCCACGTGATTTATATTTCAATGACGTCATTTGAATAAAGTTCATTTTTTTCGATGAAGTTGTAAGTTTTCAAATATAATAAATTATTTCAGTATTGTGATAATTTTAAAAATATTACCGCTGAATGCATCGCATTTTAGTGGTGTTTAAATAAAATTTCATTGCAGTTGGAAAATGTTTCATAATTAATGCTTTGAGCATGATTGATCTTTCTTGTTAAATCAATGAATTTTCTCTAAAATTTAAATATAAATAAATGTTCACATTATTATTTTTCTGTACAAACTTCTGACGTTTTTCTCGTCTCTCTCTCTCTCGCTCGCTATCTCTTCTCTCTCTCTTCTCATTCCCTCTTCTCTCTCTCTCTCTTCTCTCTCTCGTCTCTCTCTCTTCTCTCTCTTCTCTTCTCTTCTCTCTCTTCTCTCTCTTCTCTCTCTCTTCTCTCTGTCTCTCTTTCTCCTCTCTCTCTCCTCTCTCTCTCCTCTCTCTCTCTCTCTTTCTCTTCTGAAATGAAACTTAGTACAACTTACAACTTATTTAAAATAGAAGTTTAATGTGAAGAAACTATGTTCCGAGTTTCAGGTTTCTACGTGTTGTGAGAACCAAAAACAAGCCACTAAAAGATGACGTACGTAAATGAAGTAACGACGTAACGTATAAGGGATATATCAGGCAGAAGATTTTCAGAACATTACAAATTCTAGCATAAGTTAAAAAAATTTATTTATTACATCACGCCTTAATAAATCAAATGTACCATAACATCGAATACGTGCATCAAGAATCGTGCAGAACAACATCAAATGACTCACTAAGTGCTGCTCGCGTAAAGTTATTAAGATAAAATGAATATGAAAGAACCGGAGCTCTAAAGTATTTGATAAATTCTTCTAAGTATTTTATCATATTAGCCGTTGAGCATGTGAAACAAGCACGTAAACGTATATACTTCGTTAAGTTATCTATGATGACAAAAACTTCCGACTTTCTGCAAAACTATCTGTAAGGGATCCAAGAAAACCAATATAGATAATTTCAAACGGTCGTCTTCCAGGGGTTATTGGCTTTAATTTCTCTTGAATTTTTCCCAGCAGGGACTTTATTAAAAGATGCTGCATTATGTAATTCGTCATATTTGGAAACCAAACTTTTTCTTGAATTAGCTGTCTAATTTTATCGACTCCAAAGTGTGCAACAAAATCGGGGTAGTGAACAACTAAATACACTGCTCACAACTGAAATCGCAACACCATAACGAAATTGGTGTATCCTTATGAAATTAACAGAATATAATTGTAACATGGAGATGTGCAAATGATCAAAAAATCATACTTGGAAAATGGAAGCATGGAACTTAAATGGCATTAGATCAATATGGAATAGGCCCACCGCGAGCGACTATGCAGGATTGAATACGACGAGGAAGCTTGTCAATGAGATGGTCAATGGTGTGCTGAAGGATGTCATTGCACACAGCACGCAATTGGGCTTGTAACTGAACATCATTTGCTTGAATTGGGAGTTCTCTTAATCGACTACCCATGATGTCCCAGATAAGCTCAATTGGCGACAAATCCGGAGAATATGCAGGCCAAGGCAGGATATCAAAACCTTGTAAACTATTCATAGTTATCCGTGCAGTATATGGCCTGACATTATCCTGCTTGACAGATATGGCTGTACCACAAATCTCACAATGTCAGAGGCGTATCACTGTGCTGTTATACTGCCAGAAACGTGGACCAAAGCTGTACGTCCACCAAATGTTATACCACCCCAAACCATGGTACCCCTTAGGGGGCTTTGTGGCGACAGATAGAAAGAGCTTCTTGGTGATGTTGTTGACAGCTCCGCCATACGCGAGTACGGCCATCTGACATGCCAAAACAGAATCGTGATTCATCCGTAAACAGAATGTTTCGCCTTTCTGTCGACCAATTGCGCCTCATTTGGCACCACTGGAGGCGACGTAACCGGTGAAGACGTTGAAACGGTAGATGTCGAAAGCCCAGAACGACCGACTCATCCGAGGACATGAGCAGCAAGATGGTCGTCCGGGAAACGGTAGATGTGGAAAAGGTCGTCTATCTCGGCGTTTTTTCATACAAAAGGTTTCGAATTGTTTGGGTCGAAACCACGTTACCTGTAGTGTGGGATAAATGTCGTTGTAACACGGTTGCTGTGGTAAACGGCTCCCGCGCAACGCTTCTCAGAAGAATACGATCCTCACGTGGTGTGGTACACCTGAAAGCTTCACTACCTGATCTTTGTCATTTCGTTGTCTCTCACGAAACTTAACACACACCGTTGAACTGTGCTCACATCAGGACTCAATAGTTCAGCGATCCTTCAAAGGCTCATTCCACCCTCACGTAAAACAATGATTTGTTGCAATTCTGTTGACTACAACTGAACGTATGCGGTACATTGACGTACTCTTGGCATACTGTGAAGATTTTTATAACCTGAAACTAATAACGCTACAATTTAGCTGTGATATTGCTCCTCTTTGAACTGTCGCTTTTATGCTGCTCGGTAAGGTGTTAAGTCACTATGCGTAACGAAACTGTGACCATTTGTATATCTCGCCTTGCTATTTTTATTGCCTGATTTACGTAAAGCTACACCTACAACTTTATGGTATTGCGATTTCAGTTACGAGCAGTGTATTTCCGCATGGTTCGAGGAATAACAAACTGTTTCTTGGTAACATCACTATCTGTTATCACTCTATAAAGAATTCCGTTTCCTAGACTATACTGATAGGTAAGTTGACGTTCTGCTGAGTTTCGGTAAATTTAGAGTTTGGTTATTGCTTGCAAAATATTTTGTACTTCCTTCTCTTGAGATTGGAATAAGGCTACCTAATAGTTTTGAGTAACAATATACAATTCTGTATGTGAATCTATTAGTTCAATAGGACTTGTTAGATCGAATTCATCAGTTAGTGTAAAATCTCGTTCTTCTACTAGTGTTCTATCAAAGGCATCAACATGGCACCTTTTATCCACTGCGCGATACTGTACTTCATAGTCGAACTCGCTCAAGAGTTCTGCCCACCAGGTTATCTGAGGCTTGAGTTATTCTAATAGTTTGAGCGTCACTCCTGCTTCACGAAGTTTCGTCAGAACTTTGCGTGACCGAGTCATCAAATCTTTGAATGTTTAACGCCAATGAGCATACCATCGACAAAGCAGGTTACGATATTCCACAAAAGATCTCCCAGCGCCATTGTCATGGGAAAATAGCAGGTCCATTTCTCAATCCAAAAAGTAACCTTGTTGGCTCATAATGACCATCAGGTGAAACAAATGCTGATCTGTGTTTTGACTCTAGATGTAGAGGAATCTGATTGAAACCCTGTGCAGCATCAAGAATACCGAAACTATTATATACAGTTAACCTATCAAGTAAATCCTCAATGTGAGGCATAGAAAAGTTATCCTTTAACGTTTCTGCGTTAAAACCAGATAATCTATAACCATTCTATTAATCTCATGTTTTCCTCTGTACTAATAATACAGGACTACTATAATCAGAAGTACTGTCTTGAATCATACCTTGTTCCTTCTGTTCGGAAATAATTTTTCATAAAATTTGATATGGAACATACGAAATCGGATTACTTCCAGGAACTTCCGTTATTTTCGTAGTTGTGGTTGTGGCTGTTTTGGATACATCCCAATTCGTTGGTTTTCACCAATCCATTGGTTTTCACCAATCCCAATTCGTTGGTTAGTCTCTGAATTCGTTTAAAAGATCACACACCATTTGTGCTTCTGATTCCAAGAGCTGAGATCCGACTTTAATTTGACTTAACATTAACGGTTCACAAAATGATGGATCCTGATCTTCTAGATAAATATGCAAACTTTCACTAAATTTAAAAAAAAACATCAAAGGTTTCATTTTCATTACAATTAACACTTGTAGATTTTACATAATTTTCATCAACATTTTCTTTCACACTCATGTTTATGAAAGCTGCAACATCACGATGGAATGGTCAGATTAGAATGACATTTATACCACATATTACTAATGGTGATGAAAATAAAGCATCATACGTTTCAGACCAATACAACTACATTGCTGGCACAAAATCTATAGTTTGTGAAGCCGCCCCTAGCGTTAATAAAAGCTTCCAAACATCGCGGCATTGAATCAAAGAGAGTTTGGATGTGTTCATGCCTGCCAGGCTTCTTCGATCCGGGTCCACAGTTCAGTGGTGGTGACTGCTGGAAAACAGTAATTACGCCGAGTGACCATATCCCATACATGTTCAATCGGTGACATGTCTGGCGAACAGGAAGGGTAGGGAAGACGCAGTATCTTCTGCGTAGTGAAGAAGTCTTGGACATTCTGGGCGACATGCGGTCGGGCGTTGTCTTGTTGGAATATAACGCCAGGAGTGTGCTGAAGGAAGAGTACAACGTCAGCCTCTAAACCTCTCTGATGTAGTGGTTGCTGTTGAGCGTACCCACAATGCGTAGCAGCCAGGATCGCCTATGATAGCCAATGGTACCCCACACCATCACACTTAACGTGTGTGCAGTATGACGCTCTTAAACACATGCAGGAAGATGACGCTCACCACAATACTGTCTAACGCATATGCGGCCATCATTGTAGTCTAGGTTGAAGTAGGACTTGTCCGAAAACACGATCTGGTGACAATCCGCACACCATGGTCTGTACTCCTCGCCCATTGTAAACTGAAACATCGATGGTTCAGGATCAATGGTATCCTCCGTAAAGGCATGCTTGCAAGCATTCTTCTGTGCAGCAGACGCCTTTGAACCATAAGAGCAGATAATGCCACGTCTGTAGTAGTGCTCCAGTGCTGCGCATATACTCGAGAACAAACTACTCGGTTCGTCACCGCCTTGCGGATCAGATGGCTATCATTCTGTGTTGACGTCCATTGCGTGGTCCACTGCCGGATTTTCGACTCGTCCGGTTTTCTTTGGTCTACTACTTCCACACCCGCATTTCGCGGTCTTTTCTAAACCTCCAGTTATGCTTTCAACTAACCGCATCCAAAATCTCTCATCACCTGATCAGGCTGCTTGCTCCAAAGAGGTCATTGAAAAAGCTACTTGCTCTAAAGAAGACAATGAAAAATCCCAAAAAATCTTCAAAGAGGATGACGACACGTCTGTTACTACTGTTGACTTGATCGAAGACACCACGGACCACAACAACTGTTTCTTGCTAAAAGTGCGTCTCTTCTCCAACCAGATCTGCAACTATATTAACAGATATATTAAACCAACACCCTGTCAACGAAAATACCTGGACGAAAAAATCCTGAGGGAAGCATGCACAGTCTTCGAAAGCCAGACACAGACGTCATCCCCTGTCTTCGGACCCAACCCGGCTGAAACCATCCAAGATCTGAAAAGTTCCATGAACGAGGAATTGAAAAATTTAAAAGCCTCTATAACTGTTAAACTGGAGAACTTTACGAAAAGACTGTCAGACAACTTCCCATCTGTAATCAACAACTCAGTGAAAGAAAACCTCACCGAAATAGTGTCAACCATAAATAACTCTTCATCTCAACCTTCTACCTCAACTCGGTCCTCTTTTGCTTCCCGTCCACCTCCTCCGACATATTCCAGCATACTCTTACAAGGCAAAGATAGATCCAAAAACAATTCACAACTAAAATCTGACCTTCTCTCTCTCCGATGCCCTTCGGACGTCAGAATCAAAAACGTTTCAGCCCTGAGTAATGGAACTTTAAAAATAACCTGTTGCAATTGAGACGTAGACGCTCTTCTCCCTAAATTTGCTAATTCTACCATTGGAGAAAAATTCAAGATCTCCAAACCACCTACTCGAAAACAGAACCTCATTATCTTCAACATCCCAATCAACTTCCGAGAGGAGGATGTCAAACTATTGATCACCAAAAACCTCCCTCCTGGCCTGCTCAAGGAAATTAGAATCAAAAGAAACTTTAAGAACCGAAATGGATCCGTGAACTGGGTGTTCCTTTTGGACGATGCATCTGCCAAACATCTAATAGAAGTCAGAAAGATTGTCCATCACTTTCACTACTTCATGGTAAAAAAATACATTGGTTTCCAACTCTGCTTTAAGTGTCAAGGTTTCAGACATACCGCTAACTACTGTTCCTGGACAACGGGAAACTGTAGCAACTGTACCTTGAGCGACCATAACTATAAAAACTGCCGAGCCACGGTTCCAGTTTGTATTAACTGTTCCACGACTAATAAAGACACCCCACTCTTAAGTGGAAAACTACTCACAACTCTCGTGACAAAAACTCTTGCAGTGCCTGGATGCATGAACTGAACAGGATCCGGGATCTCCAGCGTTCCCTGTGATTTGTTTCTCCTTTTTTCCTGTGTTTTTGCGTAATTTTAATTTTTCTCATGTTTTTGTTGTATTTGCTTGTCATGTTTGTGTACCTTTTCCCCCCCTCGGTGTCATGGCATTTGGTACTTGGCATGGTTATTAATATCCTACAAATTAATGCAAACCATTCACTGGCAGCCCACAATAATTTATTACAATTTGGTATTGAAAATTCATATGATCTAATCTGTGTTCAGGAACTTTTATGTTTCTGGAGATAAAATTCTTCCCCCCTTTTGGCATTAAACAATATTGTTCCACTTCCAATAAATCTGCTATTCTAATTATTAACTCTGACCTTTATTCTTCCCTTAAATTTCAATCCGATGCTTTTGTCGTTGTCGAAATTCTTCTCCCCTCTCTTGCTCCCCTTAACGTTGCTTCTCTTTTTTTCCTCCCCATGATCCGCTCCCCCCCCCCTTATTAACTGAACTTTCCACCCTTGATTCTCTTCGTTCTGACGTACTTGTCCTTGGTGACTTTAATGCCAGGGCACTGATGTGGGGATATGATTTCATCGATCACCGGGGGTATGAGACCATCGACTTTTGTTTAGAAAATAACCTGATCGTACTCAATGATCCCGCTTGTGGTCCAACATTCAGTTCTCACTCCGGTAAAGGACTCCCCGATTTATCTCTTGTCTCTTTTGGTTTTTATGATAATATTCAAAATTGGGAAATTCTCCCATGTGATTCATTCAGCGACCACCGATACATTAAAATCTCACTTAATCTAGATCCCCTTTAGATAACTCATTTTATTTCAAAACTAAATATGGCCTCGGTAAATTCATCTTTAATTTCAAACCTTTTATTAAAACCCTCTCTCTTCAATTAGACCAAATCGAAAACCCTTCTATGTTAAATAACTTTATAAAAAATTTAATCAATACAACCCAAACTTGTGTATTCTCTCACATTAAAAAGAAAAAATCTTCTTCCCGCCCCAGATTCAACTGGTGGAACAAAAACTTTGCCACCTTTAGAAATTTTGTCACCGGCCTTTACAAGCGTATTAAATCACTTGAGAGAAATTCCGCTCCCTCGGAAATTATACCTGAGGCAAAAATTAAATACAAACTGAACCGTGCCAAATACAAAAAATTAATCAATAAAGCTAAACTGGAATCCTGGAAAAAATTTTGTACAAACTGCTCTTCCAAATTCGGCACTCAGTTTAAATTCGCGTTCCAGAAGCACAATAAATTTAATAACATATCGTTACAATTTTCTGGTGAAATTAATCTTGACCTTGATACCAAATTAAAACGTCTTTTGGACCACTACTTTAAAAATGATTCTACTTTTAACGACTTTCCCTGGTCCCCCGTCCCACCTTTGGGACTTGGTTTGATTTCAGATGAAGAGCTCTCCCTGGTTTTTAACAACCTCCCCTCTGGCAAGGCACCCGGCCTCGACAATCTTGACTTCATGATATGGAAATCTCTTTTCTCTTCCTTTCCCTTTCATTTTTCTAAAACCTTTAATCTCTGCTTTAAATACTGTTACTTTCCCGATTGCTTAAAAAACGCTAAAGTCCTTTTCCTAAACAAACCTGGCAAAGATCCTGCCCTGATCTCATCCTACCGCCCCATCTGTCTTCTCCCCACCTTTGGCAAAATCTTAGAAAAATTATTCTCTAATAAATTAAATTACAGGCTTTCCTCCTCGGAGGCTCTTCATCCACTACAATTTGGATTCCGAGAACTGGTAAGTTGTGAGGTGGCTACCCACAGACTCATCTCTACTATCGAGAGACTCAGACCAGGACACTATGTATCCCTCGCCACCGTGGACATCTGCGGAGCTTTCGACAATCTAAATTGGAATTTACTACCAGAAACCTTAGAAAGTATTAACATGCCTTATGAATTCAGAAACTTCATATACTCCTATCTCAACGCACGAACAATAAACTTTACTGAAGGCAACTCATCCATCAAGAAAGCCCTTACTATCGGCGCTCCACAGGGTTCGGTTTTATCCCCAATCCTGTGGAGCATTTATTTCAACAAAATCCTACAACTTAACAGTACAAACCTTTATATTCAAGCCTTCGCAGATGATCTTGCGGTAGTGACTTCAGAAAACACTCTTATTCAGCTCACCCGCTCCACTACATCCAATCTTGCCACCTTATCCGCTTCCCTCTCCTCCCTTTCACTTTCGGTATCCCCTGAAAAATCTAAATGTATAATTTTTAATAAAACCCGATCCAAACGCAAATATACTCCACCCATCAAACTTCTCAATAAAACCCTTAAAATCACTCGACACCTTAACTATTTGAGTCTTGTCATTGATGACAACCTTACTTGGAGCCCCCATGTGTTATACTTAAAAGAGAAATGCTTTAAGCTCTCTTCTACATTCAGGAAAATCTCGGGTAATAATTGGGGTGTTAATAAATCCTTTTTGAAACTATGGTATCTAACTGTAATTGAAAAAATCATAACTTTTGGGTCTGGTATCTGGGGAAAACGTTTAACTGGGGATCAAATATCAAAGCTTACTTCTCTGCAACGGATCTTCCTATTGAAAATTTCAACCGGCTTTAGAACAACTTCGAGCATTTCTCTCTATTCAATCACGGGTATCCCCCCTGTCCACCTTGTTATTCATAACTTATATAAAAAATTTAACTTTTGGCATCTTAAAAATAACCTATTTTCTAATACTTCTCTCCGCTCCTCCTCCTTTTTTGATTTCCACTGCCCCTTTTCCAGTCTTCCCCCTTCTCAACGCATTGTTTCCCTCCCAGTTGTTGATCCCTCCACTTTTTCTGACATCTGCATTTTCACCGACGGTTCCAAATTAGATAATCACACTGGTTTCTCCGTATACATCTTCCGTTTGGGTGTCCTATCTGCGACTTTCACTTTCAAACTCTGTGACGAGAATACAGTTTTTCAAGCTGAATTGGCAGCTATAAAATTTGCTATACAATGGGCCTTAGATAACTCTGTAAAGGTAAATATTTTCTCTGATAGTTTATCCTCAATTTTGGCTTTCAAATCAACTAAAAATAAATCTCACTTTCTTCAAGAAGTGAAACTTCTGGCACATTTGGCAAAAAATTTAAATCTTATTAATCTTCATTGGATTAAAGCCCACTCCGGCAACCTCGGTAACGAAACCGCTGATATACTCGCTAAAGATGCCACCCTCTCCGGCTCCCCACTCTCGATCCCTCTCCCTTATTCCTTCTTGTCCTCCTTCTGTAAATCAGAACTTCTAAATTCCTGGCAACTTCATCTAGATAGCTACATATCTCCTCGAACCCTTGACCCCTTACGTATCTCTTGGAGTACGTATCTCTTTCTCCCTGTCGTCGATCCCTCCTTTAAAATTTTTAATAAATTCCTTGTTTACTTTGTTACTGGCCATGGCCCCTTTTTAGACTACTTAAAATTCTTTAAATTCAAAACTTCTTCCAACTGCCCCTGTAATTCCTTCGGTGACGTAGATCACTTTGTTTACTCCTGCCCTTTTACTAAAGACTTTCATCTTGTAAAACCTGCTCCCTCTTCTCGTGCCGCTTGGTTTGCTGGGGTTTGTCGTTCACCTGCTTTGACTAATAAACTCAAGAACTGTATTCTCCTTGCTAGAGACATTTCTAACAGGGTTAGATAAGATGATGTCTGTGTGTGCCCTTTCCCTCTTCCCCCTGGTGATCCCCTTTTGCTGTTCCTGGGTTCCCCTTTTTGTGGTGGTTGCTCATTTTGTTTGTTCCGCTGTTCTTTGTTGCTTTGTTGTATTTTTTGTTTTGCTTGTCCCTGTTTGTATTCACCGGAAAAATTTTTGTTTTATATTTAACAGAAGCTAACACTCTTCTGTAAACGGAAGAAAGAAATAATTATATATGGTTACTCATCTGCCTGTAAATTATCTTTATGCCAGATATAGTTTTTCCTAGATATGTTATACAAAACTAAAAGATTTTTATGATCATTTAAAACATATATATGTAATTATGCTTATTCATTATATTATCGTCATAATCACCATATCCATTGTATTATAGTCGTTCTCCATCATAATCACTTTAAATTTTTGTAAATCTTCAAATATAACCTTATATGCATACTTACAAGTTCACAAAATAATGTAAATACGTAAAACTGCTATGAGCAAAATACCTATCAATTCAGCCAATTTTAATGCATACAATATCCAGCTCTTTTGTAACCTGCTGGCCATCTGTTATCGTCCATGTATCTCTGTAATATTTTGATTTTGTAAATAATAAACAACTGGTATACTCCCTCAGCTCGGCGTGACTGTGGGGGACGGACTCCGCTTCCAAATTTTTCTCCCGGACGTCCATTAAGCTGCTCTAGTCTTCGGACGAGTCGGTCGTTCTGGGCTTTCGACACCCGCATTGCTGCTGTGGCATTATGCCCCATACGGCAGCAATATCCCGGTACGAAAATCCTACTTCCCGCAAGCCGTTTATGAGTCTCCGAACTATGTAGCTTGCTTATAAGGCGCCCTCTGACGTTGACGAGGCATAGTGACTCCAATAGAATAGTTTTCAACTCTTCGACACCGATACCATACTTGTCTGGCTCTTCCATAACCCTCTATTTATACTCCGTGTACGACCGTTAAGAGGATATTATGGAGTCCAGGTATGCGCATTCATTCTACATTTCTAATTAATTGCATATCCTACTCTTCTTTGCATGTCCCGTACGTTTCCTTCTAATCTGACAATTCTTTCATTTTGTTGCAAATTTCATAAACATGAGTGTACGCTGTTCTCTACTGAAATCACAATCCCTCTAAAGACGACTTGATTTTCTTTTACGCAAATTTCACTATTGGTAAAGTTTATGACTGGAATACATGATAAACCATTTTGAATATATATTTCATTACCTTGAGAGTTCTGTTCTTCAGTAATAAAGGAATTTAAATGTATATCATCATTCATAGAGTTAACTAACTGTACAGTATGAGGTTCCACGATCACAGCTTTTTCACTTTCAAGTATTGTTTTGTAATTCGAATCATTTTCAAGATTAAAATTTTCTAATAAATCGAAATTATTTTCATTTATTAACATAGAATTTCCTTGTTTTCGTACTAATGCTACATTTGGAAGATCAGTAATATTTGTCCTTATAAGTTCACCAGGTCCTCTAAAACTATCAGCTGGAACAACAAGAAAGCAAATCGATTTTAACTCTATGTCATCAATAACAGTATTGCAATAAACTACACTATAATGTGTTTCATTACCCTTCAAGTTTTCTGGTGCTTCATTCTCAATAGTTTTAATTAAGAGCTGATACTAATTTAAGTATCATTAAACTTACATTCGAACCTGTAATGATACTAATAAATGAAATTGAACTTAACCCAGGGCATATGAAGCATGCCAACTGTGGAAGATTTCAAATTAAAACTTAATTTGGCAAATAATTATGAAATTAGAGGTATAAAAAATTAATTTCACTATTTAAGAATCCCAATACAAAAGAGAATATACGTTTTAAGAATTTGAATATTAAATTAAACAAATTAAAATATAAAATTAAAATACAAATATAAAATTCAGTCGACACACACCAAAATAAAGAAGGCATACCATTATGATCCTGTTTCGGCAATCTGGTAAACACAAAAGAAAATATATGAATTTGAAAAATCTATGCCAAAATAAAACAGATAACTGAAGACATTGAAAATATCATTAATTCTCATAATCTTATATCCCAACACAGTAATTGGTATAACCCAATGAAATTATAATACGCATCGTTCATATATAAAATGTATTTTTATATCATTTTCTTCATTATTTAAATCGTATAAATCGAATGAAAATCGTCTGCCGTACAAACACACTTGATTTAATTTGGTTGCCAAGCCATATGATATAATTTTTATCCAAATATTTTTTTGAAAAAAATCGTCAGCATAATGCTATTTCTATGTTAAAGTTTAATTTTCGCATTTTCGTTTAATTTCTAGTTTAATTTTCGCATTTTCGTTTTGTATTAATATTTCGACAACCCGTCATCCTAGAAACTTAAAACACAAACAGGGTTACACGCAGTGAAGTATAGAATCACCATACCAAAGTTTAAAAAAAATCATTCAAAAGTTATAAATTTGTATACTGAACAGACAAACAAAAAAACAGACTTTAAATCTATATATAGGTAAAAGTCAATTTGTTTATTAGTGTGTTTGTCTGTGTGTATTTTTGTTTGTCTGTTTCGTATACAAATATATCGTTTTTGACGGGTTTTTTTTTAATTTGGTATGGTTATTCTCTACATAACAGCGAGTAGCCCCGTACCCCGAGTTTCTATAACCAAAGATTGTCGAAAGTGAGATATTAATTAAAACACACACACACACACACACAAAATAAAAACTTCCATAAAAATATCCAATAGCATTTTTCAAAATGCATTTGAAGGAAATTGTACCATATTGTTCAGCAACGGAATTTAATCAAATATATATATGTTTACGGCAGACGATGATTATTGTTCAATTTATATGATTTAAATAATAAATAAATTGATATAAAAATAAATTGTATAAAAGAACTGTATTATATTTTTCATTGGGCTTTTTTACGGCCTTGTGATATAATATTACGAGTATTACTGGTAATTTCATTTTCAAGTCATCTGTTTTACTTTTGCGAAGATTTTACAAACTCGGCAAGGTAAAACAAATGAATTAAAATAGATTTAGAATTAGAAAGATAATTTAGAAACCAAGAATAAAATGGCGTCTGCTATACAAGTTTGGAATCTCAACGGATACTATACGAAATATCTTCTCGTCGAGAAAAGAGGGGAGTCTCTCAATCTGATCCTGTCATCCAGGGTCGCTTCCCTAAGAACTATCATTGGCGGTAAGCTAGAAGTTGATCTGAGAAATATGATGCAAAAGCATTTGACAGCTTAGTTGACGTCTTCAGACCATGCACGATAAGATCTCAAACTTTCCGTTTCTTCCGATCCATGAAGAGGTCCAGAATACCAAAACGCCAGAGAAATCTCCGGCGATAACATACTAAGACTATGTTAGGATGAGAATAAAATTCTTCTCACGTTGTGCATGAATTGAAAAGCAAGAATTTTAGATATGTAAATATATATATATATATATATATATATATATGTGTGTGTGTGTGTGTATAATTAGCAGATGTATCCAGCGTTGCTCGTGATTTAAAGTATGTGAAAGTTTCAGTAGTATTCTAAATTATAGTATTCTTCAAAATATTATTTTAAAAAATTTATTTTAAATGCTCCAAAATAGAATATAAAAAATTTTCTCGCTGTACAAAATTATCTGCACAGGCAGATCAAAGAATAAAACATCCTTGTCCTGTTTGTGAACAAACTAAAAAATATATGAAGTTTGGTCTATATACAAATCTGGTATAAAGATTTGTACCACTTTTATCCTGTCTCACCAATCGGCTAAACACAATAGAAAATAGTATATACATACATTCAATTGTTTGGAAATATAATAATTAATCAGTTATTTAGAATTTGTAGAATATCGAATAAAAAATATCATAATTTCATACAACCTTAAAAATACCAGTAAATTATATTATTACCTAGAACATTTAGTCAATAGTATTATAGAAAAGTTTAAATTAACTAAACATTTATAAATACATTATATATCAGCATTTATTTATATCAGCATCATCCTCTTCTAAAAATATTTTATCACTGTAGTTTCTACATCACGACTTTTCGTACATATTTCTATTTTATTTAATTTCAGCTAAGTATATTAGCTATTTTTTACATGCAAAATCTCACTGTGCTTTCTGCTAGGAAGCATTGCATTGTATATGAAATTTTACAATGTGTATTAAAATTAGTTCTTAAAAATTTATTTGTTTATATTTATATCTAATAATTCTAATAATGATGTATTTCTTATTCTTATTTACAAATTTTACAGATTTTCTCCACCTATTTGCATCTTTATTATTGGTGTCACTGGTTATTTTTTTTCTGTGTGGCAAAACTGAATTGCATCTCTGTGATTGGTAACCGTTGAAGTTATAACTTGCCGTACATAGTGATTCTAAGTCTTACTTCATTCTTCCATTTTTTGATAATTATCTCTTTCATTCTTTTTCATGCTCCCGGTAATGTTTTTTTTTCCTTTTGGAGTACAAAATAGTCATTATGTTCAATGTAATAAGATTATTTAATGAAAAAAAAATAAGTTTTGGGGGGAAAATTTGGAGGGAAAATTTAAATTGCATGCACCCCCTGATGATTTTACAATTTCTTTGCCTTTTATCTATTGCTATCCATTCCAATCTATTCCATTGTTCTCTTAATTAATTTTATTTCCCATATTTTATGGTCTATTTATTTCCCCATCATTTTACTCCTATCTGTCGTACATTCCAATATTTTCATAATGTTCTAATGATTTTATATTGTCTTATGTGCATTTCAGTATCTCTTCAAGTTCAACTGCTTTTCCATTACTTTAACTATATATATATATATATATATATATATATATATATATATATATATATATATATATATAGCGACCAAATTATGAACCATTTTGTCGTTACATGGGGCTGGTCTCTTTAATATAGTTAGGCCTAACGTGTTCACTCATAAACCTTTCCTTCTAAAGTTACTGGGGTGTTTAAAGACTTTCCTAGGAATCCTGCATTAAAGCTTGAGCCTAAATTTTATATGTTCGCCCTGTCCAGCCCGACGTTATTAAACCCGGCCAGAGCTAAAAGACATTTACAAATGTAAAACACGAGCCCAGCCTGGTCCAGTCCGATGACCATTGACTCTCAGCCTGTTTCGGCCCGAATTGGTTTGTGTTCAAATGTATTAAAATCATAACTATTTTAAATTTTTGTGCAAAAAATAAAAATAAAAGTTGATTTTTTGAAAATATTTATCTTTACATGACTAAAATCAACACAATAATTTCATTTAAAAAAAATTTCAAAATTAAATATGTTCATTCCTGCCGACTTTTTAATAACTAAGCCAGAGCCCAGTCCGTCCCGAAAGAGTGTTTCAAAACTCAAACCCGTCCCGTCCGGTCAGGACAGGTCATGCCAAATCCCATGTGCCAAACTAGATCCTGTGCAAACCTCTACCTTGTAAACGTCGTAGGAAAAGTGAAAATAGAAAAAAATGGCGGCCATCACATTGGTTTGGAATCCCAGCAGGGCCTACGGAATATTATCTCATTCTGACAAGTGAGGAATCTCTCGATCTGATTCTGTCGTACTTGGTCGGTTCCATAAGCACTGGTATTCGCTGCTTAATAAGATGATGGAGCATCTAACAGCTCAGTTGCCGTATATTTAGGGATGTCTATATGATTCTAAACCTGACATTTCTTCTGACAACTGAACTTATTTCAAAGCTAAAGTACTTATACTGGAGATTAAAAAAGTTTCTATATACCAGGTACTTTTCCTACTTTCCAACCCCAAGACGAAGCCTAGAATACTGAGAATTCGATTTCGATCTTATATTAAGACTGATTAAGGAGACGACTTAAAATTTTAAAAAGGGGAAAAATCCAATATATTTAACACTTTACATAAAATATACAATATAAAAAGCACACTTTTTCTTTCTGAAGATGAATATATATTTCGTTTCAATGTCCATATTTTAAGAACCATATTATAAAGAAATATTTATATATGTATATATAGTTTTAAGCTATGAACCATTCATTGAACAAAACATTAGTATGATAGCTTGTACGCTTACTCGAAAAATTTTGCATTCAAAACAAACATTTTTGTATCTAATTATACTTAAAGAATAATTATTTATTTTAAACCTATATAACTTTATATTTAAACAATATTTCTATTTAATACAATGATTGCACATAGCTTTGACAAGTTTTCGAAAGACCAGCATAACCACATAAAACTTTTCTGCAACAGGGAAACATAAATATGTTTAAGGTTACTTTATAGAGACTAACATACATTATATATTCTGAAAATTTCATGAAAAAATACTGAGAAGTTTAAGAAATATTTCATGAGCGATATCAAAATATGCTATTCTGAGTAAACTAAAGTATACTAGTATCTTAATTATATGGTAATACACCAAGTAATTTCAAATTTTATAATCTATTGTACTTTCTAGACATCAGCAGCTTATGCACTAGTATAAAAAGGGACAATAGTATATCTTGAAGTACGACTTATTATTTTTATATAAATTTTTAAAAAAACAAATTTCATAAATTTTAATTTTTATATTATTTCACAATAATTACATATCTTAGCAGCATTATGCGCAAGATGGAATAGGTGGTCTTAAATTTATCTTCTACGCTTGGATATACACTGTGTTGCAAAAAAATATATGCACTCATAAGAAATTGAGCTACAGACTCGAAACTCAGCATATATATATATATATATAGTTAAAGGAGATTTGTAAATGATTAGAATTTTGGAGCAAAAAAAAACGATTTGTTAAGAAATGGTGGCAACAAGAAGATGGCATTTTAGTAAGTGGTAAATCCTCCGCTGGCAGCTAATCAAGCCAGTATTTGGTGCGGCATCGAATCAATTAAGTTGCATATGTCCATCTGCAGAAGATTCTGTCACAAATGTTGCAACTGGTCAGCTAATTCAGTGTTGACACAGAATAGTCTCAACATGTCCCAGACTTGTTCAATTGGTGATGGATCTGGGAACCAGATGGCCATGGAAAGGCACTAAATCCTCGAAAACATTGTGGACACCTAGGCCTTGGCGTAGGCATTGTGCTTGTTTGCTGCGTAGTGATCACCCATCTACCATCCAGCTGGAGCTCCCGCCTTAGATTTATGCTCGGCGGATCAGACTGCATTCATTTACGTCTATTCTATTTGGGAAAACAATGCTATTAATATTAATTTCCTTTTTTCTCTTTTTAACAAACTTGCTGCTTGCATCTTCTTGGATGTTGTTCGTCTAGCAATGTTTTGACCTTCCGACACACGCAGGCGTCTGGTCAAACCTGTGCTCTATTGGGCCTTCCATGTTTGTGAGCCCTATGAACCTTAATTGTTAAACGGTACTGTGTTTGTTACTTGGTGTGCATTGTCTTCCAGGTACCTTATTGCCTTACATATTTTCTTCTGAGACGTTGGATTTTTTAAGACCCTCTTTGTCCAGACTGCTTTGTTTGCTGTTTCTGGTGCTCTAACATGGAAGCTTGCAGTTAGTGGGCACTGCGTTGCGTAGTGCAATGGATCGCCGACATCCCCACAGACAAAAGAAAATCATGGAGTATTTGATGGAGCGTTACCTTGTTGGTAAATAGAACCTAGGTGACTTGACAGCGTAGGCAGAACAATCGGCTGCAGATTATCGGTGACGTACAAGCGATCCGTTAGAGTGGCTTGCAACACAGCTAGAGGAAATCGACTGTCCAACAAGATAGCTCCTCTGACTGTCACACCACGTGTAATAAACGTGAGAGCGAGATAATAACCCTTTTTCTTAGAATTAATATACACAAAAATCATATCAAAAATTTAAAAAAAAAATGTTTTTAATCTTTTACAATTGAAAATATTTTTGAAGACGCACATTTTGCCACTCATGGCTTTGGAAATATTGTGATTTGGATATAATTCCCAACAAACAAGATAGATTATATTGTGCATCCAAATTTATCTGAAAACATATTTCCATATCAGATTAAAAAATTTCTAACACGATATATACAGGGTGTTCTAAAACGATTGAAACGCGCTTTAATTCTTTATCTGTTGGAGATAAGTTGGCAATATAAATTGCAAAAATGTGGAAAATAAGATAGGATATAAGACTACGCTAATGAAATAGTCCTCCCATTCATTTTCAAAAAGTTACACTTTTTAAATTTTTATACGACCCCCTTAGACAAATTTGGTGAACCAGTATTTCTTTATTTTCAATGCAACAGGATCATTAAAACAAACCGCATATCTGTATCTTTAAAATCGACTGAATTATGATAAAGGAAAAAATCTGATGTAGGCAGCACATGACTTTCCCTGCAGACTTATATTCACATTCTCTTTATTTTAATTAATTTTATTCACTTTTAATTCAATCATTTTTAAAGGTGGCGTTGAGAAAATACGAAAAAACTGAAATATCTCGAGAACGGCTAGTCCTAGTGTATCTCCTAGTGTATCCTAGTCATAGTGTTGGTCTTATTCTTTTTTTTTTTCGTTAAAAATTACGTATTAAACAAGCATTTAATGAATATATTTGAGCATATAGTTTTTTATTTTAGATTTTGGCTGTTTTTGCGAGCCGTTTTGCAAAAAAATGCAGGTTATTTTTTTCCGAATCATACCAAAATCTAATCAGCACCTGAGTGACCCACAAATGACTCATCTACCGAATTTTGTGAAATTCGGTCCATTAGTTTTTCAGCTACAGTGGATACAAGCTTTTGCGGGCCATTTCACAAAAAAGGCGGGTTCTTTTATTCCGAATGGTACCCAAAACTAATCAGCACCAGCCCCGGCCGCAAGTGACTTACCTTCAAAATTTTGTGAAATTCGGTCCATTAGTTTTTAGTTAGAGTGGATACAAAATCTGCACAGACAGACACACAGACAGACACACAGACGCACAGACAGACAGATAGACAGACACACAGACGTCACGCTAAAAATGGTTTTTTCGTATTCTAGAGGTCTCGAAACGTGTAGATCCGTCGAAAACTCGAGTTGCGATTTTCGGCATGATTCCAATACTTTCCCTATACATTACCATGTATTGCAGGGAAAGTAAAAATCTGGCTTATGCCACTTTTCCGAACCATGTGAAGGGCTGTTTCATCAGTGAAAATAGGGATCTTAAACAAATTGACGATGGAAATTGTTTAGATAAAAAAAGTACTTAAAAGTACTAAATTATTGAAAAAGTACTTAGTTATTCAAATGTACTTAAGAATCCGTGATTGCACCGTGAGCCTACGCAGAATTCGAAAAAATGCCTCCTATGTATTATCATTCAGTTTTATCCTTTTTTTTATATGTCACAAATTTACATTTCTAATTTGATATACGGTCTCCATTCACGATGTTCAATTTTCAATTAAATTCAACTCGCTCAATTTTAAAGATACAGATATGCGAGTTTTTTTAATGATCTTGTTGCATCAAAAATAAAAATTTTCTGATTGACCAAATTTGTCTAAGGGGGTCGTATAAAACTTTAAAAAGTGTAACTTTTTGAAAATGAATGGGAGGACTATTTCATTAACGTAGTCTTATTTCTTACCTTACTTTCAATATTTTTGCAATTTACATTGCACATTTATCTCCAACGGGTAAAGAATTAAAGCCCGTTTCAATCTTTTTGGGACACCCTGTGTATATATATATATATATATATATATATATATATATATATATACTTATCTGTAATTTATCATTGGAATTTCATATAACATTTTTATTATATATATACTTGAGGGGTCGCACCGCTCGCGCAGCCCCCTGCGAGAGGCCTGGCCTCCAACTCGCTGCGCTCGCTTCATATCTATCCTAAAAATTCTACTTTCAAAAATCTATTTTCTATCCCTACCCATTTTCCACAGGAGGGAAAATCGGGAATTTCTCTTAGCCCAGAGAATCCAAAAAATGGATTCCTTGATCATGAGCTTGCTTCGCGATCTATTTCATGCTAAACTAAGGTTTGAATCCATAAACAGTTTATTTCATCGTGTTACCCTATTATTTCTCTATAAATGTACCAAATTTCATATTTTTGTATATTATAGTTTTTACGGCTCGAGACAGAGGAATCGCTAGACGTGCCGATACGAAAAAAAAAGTTCTCTTCAAAAGGGCATAAAAAGTAAAATATCTCAAAAATTACATCGAAATTAAACAAGATATATCAATCATGTATAAAGCATTGATTGTGAAACACTTTCCAACTTCAATGCAATTTTATTTAAACATCTCTAAAATGTGACACATTCCTCGGTAATAATTTAAAAATTATCACAGTACTACATTAATTTATTTTATTTAAAAACTTAAAACTTCATCGAAAAAAATGAACTTCATTCATATGACGGCATTAAAATATAATTTGCCTGGTTTAAACATCTCTAAAATGCGATACATTCCTCGGTAATATTTTTAAAATTATCGTAATACTACAAAAATTTATTATATTTGAAAACGTCATCGAAAGCAACTGAAATTCATGCAAATGACGTCATCGAAATGTAACACGCCTGGCTCTCCCTATAAAAGCAGCATTTCATTCATAAACATTTTTCCATTCATTTCATTCATCGCAATACTATAATAATTTATTTTATTTAAAAACTTAAGGCCACGGAGATACAAGTAATTAAACTCTATGCTTAAAACTTCATCGAAAAAATCGTCCTTCTCTCTGTAAAATCAATGAATATTTCATTCATATCAGCTATATTACAGACTCCATGAGCTAAATAATTTTGCGTTAAAGAAATGCAGCAATTCTTATACAACTCATTCTACATATTTTGCTGTTTACATTTTCCATAAGTGAAAAGTAGGCTTCATTGTAGAAATAATCAAATTTGGATGATCATTTAAACTCAAATATATTGTAATTGCGTTGTTTCAGTATGTAGATGCACAGAATTTAAGCAAAAATAAAGCGGTTTTAGGACAGATACAACACTCAATATGAATTAAAAAGAACTTTAAAAATCACGATTTTGATACAAGATGGATACCATATTTTATTTTGAAGGGGATCACGTGATCTCTTCATATAATGGTCACGTGATCGCTTCATATAAAAGGTGAAATTATTATTTTTATTTTATTTTAAAAAACTACTGAATGTATTTTGCTGAAATATTTTTTATATATTTTATGGGATAATTTGAATATTTCCTAAAACTTTCGAAGCAATTTGTGAATTTTAAATGTTTGGAAAATTAGATCCCATAGGGTTCAGTGTATTTCATTTTTTCTACCCGGGTTCAAACCAAAACTAATTAGGTGATATTATTCATTTATATTCCCATAGGTCCCACAGACCGTCTGAACAACATACTAAAATTTCATTTTGATAAAGTCATTTTTACGGCAGTTATCGTGCTAACGGACAGACAGACAGACAGACAGAATGAACAAAGTCATAAACACTTTTCGACTTTGTTGTTAAGTGTTAAAAAGGGGGCTCCGTCTTACAATAATTCACCCATGTAACCTGCCTGCAAAAATTCGTAGTCTTGCTATTGTTAGTCTATCCAGGACGTGAACTCGCAACTCAAATATTTTGCCTTTGATTTTGACATTAAATATTTCTTAAACTACAATATATATCAGAAAACGGTTTATTTTAGCTTCGTCCCCATAGCTTCTTTTATAAGTATACCAAATTTCATATTTTTATATGCCATAATTTTCGCGGTACGAAGCAATGAATTTCGAGAAACGAGAGATTTGTCAAACAGCGGCGGAGACGTCAGCTACGTTTTTTAACATTTTACAACAAAGCTGAAAAGTTTGTATGACTTTGTTCATTCTATCTATCTGTCTGTCCTTTAGCACGATAACTGCCGTAAAAATGACTTAATCAAAATGAAATTTTAGTATGCTGTTCAGACGGTCTGTAGGACCTATGGGAATATAAATGAATAATATCACCCAACTAGTTTTGGATTGAACCCGGGTTGAAAAAATGAAATACATTGAACCCTATGGGACCTAATTTCTCAAACATTTCTTAACAGGATTTAAAATTCACAAATTGCTTCGAAAATTTTACGTAATATTCAAATTATCGCATAAAATATATAAAAAAATTTTCAGCAAAATATATTCAGTAGTTTTTTAAATAAAAATTAAAAAAATAATTACACCTCTTATATGAAGTGATCACGTGACCATTATATGAAGAGATCACGTGACCCACTTCAAAATTTAATGTGGCATCCATCTTGTCTCAAAATCGTGATTTTTAAAGTTAATTTTAATTCATATTGAGTGTTGGATTCATCCAAAAACCGCTTTATTTTTGCTTAAATTCCGTGCATCTACATACTGAAACAACACAATTACAATGAATTTGAATTTAAATGATCATCCAAATTTGATTGTTTCTACAAGGAAGCCTATGTTTCACTTATGTAAAACATAAACCGCAAAATATGTAGAATGAGTTGTATAAGAATTGCCGTATTTCTTTAACGCAAAATTATTTAGCTTATGGAGTCTGCATAGTTGATATGAATGAAATATTCATTGATTTTACAGAGAGAAGGATGATTTTTTTATGAAGTTTTAAGCATAGACTTTAATTACTTCTACCTCCATGGTCTTTAGTTTTTAAAAAAATAAATTATTATAGTATTGTGATGAATGATATGAATGGGAAAATGTTATGAATGAAATGCTGCTTTTATAGAGAGATCCAGGCGTGTTAAATTTCGATGGCATCATTTGAATAAATTCTAGTTGCTTTTGATGAAGTTTTCAAATATAATAAATTATTGTAGTATTATGATAATGGTAGAAACATTACCGAAGAGCTAGGCGATTTATATTTAATTGACGTCATTTGAATGAAGTTCATTTTTTCGATGAAAGTTTAAGTTTTCAAATATAATAAATTAATGTAGAATTGTGATAGTTTTTAAAATATTACCGAGGAATGTATCGCATTTTAGAGACGTTTAAATGAAATTGCATTGAAGTTGGAAAGTGTTTCATAATCAATGCTTCATGCATGATTGATCTTTCTTGTTTAATATATATATATATATATATATAAAGCGACCATGCCGATCGAATAAAATAGATTGCAGCATCGCTAGCGGGGAATTTATAAGTTAGGAAAATTAACTCGCCAACAAAAACAGAATGACTAAAAAATAAATTACAAAGCTACAGAGCATTATCTAATGCGTATGAATTGACACTAAAACAGTTGCAGAAGACATATATTTAACCCAATATCGTTATTGTCAAGTTGTTATATTCAGGAATGCCAAAATAAGCAACACTCACATGCACAGGAATCTAATGTACAACGTGTACAAAGTTGTCTCCGTCAGCAACAATGCAAGGTTTGAATTCGAGAAAGACTACCAGCGCATATTTTGACAAGCAATGCAAATCTCACCTTGTCATATACCCTAGCAATCGATGAAGCATAACAGGTAATTTTTGCCATCCATTTACGCGCTTCGTTCCTGGTGTCGATTCCTACCCATTAGACAAATGTTCTACAATTTTGTAATTGGCTTTTACGTCTATCTCGCTTTGCTGCCTATTCCGTTATTCTAACTTTTCAAATTCGCACTGCCATTATTTTTGTTTGATCGAGCATAGTCACTATAAATAGACTTAACGACTACACTCATGGGCGCTTTCTTACAAAATTATTGAGTTACTTAAGAACTTTCCTAGAAACTCCTTAAACCTTATATATAAACAGAAAGTATTGTGGAAGGGTCAAAAATCCGACTCTCATATTTTAATGTATCTACACGTTTTGAGTATCGTTGAATACAAATCAATGCTTTTTTTCAATGATGTCTGTTGTTGTTGAGCAGACCGCCCAACCTATCAGAAAGGTGTAAGGTAACCGTTTGGACGACCGGGTAGTGCCACCCAATTTAGACCGGAACCCAGTGGGGGAGGCATCCACAGGGACCGTACCCTCCTTCCCCTTCCACCAACCTCTCGGAAGGGCTTACGGACCCACATGTTTAACGTGATCGTACTCCGCATGAACACGGCGGCAGTTGTGGCAGCGTGCAAATCCAGCACGCAAACCACCGGGCTACCGCGCCCGAAATGTGCCAACAGCACGCGGTGTTTCCAGGGGTCACCCACCCAAGTACTAACCTCGCCCGATGCTGCTTGACTTCGATGATCTAACGAGAACCTGTGTTTTCAGCACGGTAGGACCATTGGCATTCAATGACGTCTGTGTATATGTTTTTCTACCAGTTTATGGACACAATACGTCGAATGGCATTTGGTACAATTTCTCGAATAAATTGATTTTCAGAAAGTCAAATGAACTGCAGAATGTCGCTGGAGGGAGCTTTTCTGTTTATTTTAATATCTTTCAAAACTAAAATTCTATGCAAATTCAGATATATTGTAAGATATTAATAAGGATTCAATTAATTGTATACGAAAAAATTGCCTAATCAAAATGTTTCCCCTTTTGGTTATTTAAACTATTGATGTAACCAGTATACTATTTAAAAAAATCTGATATGGGCAACACATGACTTTCCTTATATAATGCACTCATATGCACTCATAATGCACACATATTCATTAGTAAAATAACTGTAAAAGAAACATTTTCTTTTTAAAATAAATCCAACAGAATGTGCAAATCATATGTATAAGACAAGCTTGTGAGTGACATTTTACTGAATGACACTTCATTTTTGTGGCATCAGAATTTAAGTTTCGGGATATTCGAAAGTCTGCATTATAAATACAGACTTTCGACTACATATATACAAAAGAAGAGGG
This sequence comes from Amaurobius ferox, assembly GCA_951213105.1. NCBI lineage: Eukaryota > Metazoa > Arthropoda > Arachnida > Araneae > Amaurobiidae > Amaurobius > Amaurobius ferox. Next base: position 61,940,602 of record OX578133.1, read on the forward strand.
AAAATATTAAAAGAAAAGTTTTAAAAAATCTCCAAAATAAAAATATATCACTATAAAACGCAATTATTCCCATTTGTGTAAATCATCCGTATATGTACTATATGCAAAGTTCTCCATCCGTACCTGAGTTTCAAGCACGAATCTGAAAGACAGAGTGATTTCGCTTCGACAGAAACTTCTTTTTCAATAGAAAAATCTTAAAGACATGCTTTACAGTGTAGTTCATAAATCAGTTTTGTATACTTAAAGGAATGAGAATTATTAAATAATTTCTGAAATGTTTGTCACTGTAATATGCTACAGAGTAATGGAAAAGTTGTGTACATCAAATATTAAATTCACGTATTTTTATTTCAATTTATTTTTTAGAGTTAGGTGGCACTAATTTACCCACAAAAATGCACTACGTCAAAGTGAAAATGAGACACCAAGAAAGAGTGGGCTGAAACTGATGAAAATCGGCAAACAGAGAGAGACAGAAATGAACAATAAGTGACGTTCATTGCAACATGATACACCTATACACTGAGCGATAACACCGTCTGATCAGTAGGTTGTAGGACCACTGCGGGTGGCTATACAGGCAGCAACACGTGTAGGTACAGAGTCAATGAGCATGCAGATAGTGTCCTACGGAATGGCTGCCCATTCCCTGTCAACCATTCGCCAGAGTTCGTCTTCTAAACGCGGCGGTGGCAGCGCACGCAAGCGACGTCCAATCGTGTTGACGTACAATCACGTCCCAGACGTGTTCGATTGGTGAGAGGTCAGGGGAGACTGGTGACCAGGGAAGCACCTGGGTACCTTGCACGGCATATTGACTGATGCGTGCCGTGTGTGGTCGGGCGTTATCCTGCTGGTAAATGACATTGGACACCCCCTGAAGGAAGAGTAGTGTCGCCGGCTGCAGAACGTCATCCACGTATCGTTGGGCCGTCATAGTGCCCTCAATACGGACCAGAGGTGACCTACTATCATAGGCGATGACTCTCCAAACCATGATACCGCGTTGTCGCGCGGTGTGGCGTTCCACAGATGCGGCCGGATTGGACCTGTCACCACTTCGGCGCCAGACTCGTACACGGCAACTGTCATTGCTAAAACAGAAGCTTGACTCGTCTGAGAACACGACCCTGTGTCCACGTGGCTCCATCCCGACATCATTGCAAACTGAGGAGTCTGTGCTGTTGGGTCGATGGCAGTCTTCTTAACGGGCGCCATGAGTGCAGGTCGCCGGCGACCAATCGGTGGATAATGGTCCTGGTCGATATGGGAGCATCAAGGGTGTCCTACACATGCTGCAAAAGGGCGACGGAAGTGGCCTGTGGGGCCGCCAACGCCTGCCGGCGGATGCGTCGGTCCACGTGTGCTGACGTCGCTCTGGCCGTACCGGTACCACTCAAACGTTCCACATTCCCTTGTTCCAACCATCTTCGTTCCAACCACAGCTGGTGCACCGTGGACGCGTGTAGGTGGCTGTCCGCTGAGATTTGATGCATGGACCAACCTGCTCTTCTGAGTCCGATCACCATACCCTTCGTGAAATCGCTGACTGCTAGAACTGCCTCTGTTGGCGGCGGCCTGGCATTCTCTGCTACCACACGTTTCCTCTGAGACAAAAAAATTGCAAAAGGATTTCCCTGGCAGACAGAGCGGCGCGACTATTGCCAATTCTGTAGGTTCCTTTCCTTATATCTCACTCAAAGTTAGCGGGACAGCTGCGCATTTCGCATCATTTACATAAGTCGTGAGCTACGTCTACCCTGCAATTTGCATGTTTTTCTGGCCACTCCTTCTTGGTGTCTCAGCTTCACTGTCACGTAGTGTATATCAGAAATATCGTCTGCTGCTTTTACAGACCTCTTTTCTATCAATTGAAAAACATGGCATTTCCTCAGACTGAAAAAATTTTTATTTTGTAGCAATTTTTCTATAGCCAATCTTATTTATGAGAATGTTTTTGAAAAGTTTCTGAAGAAATGCCCATGCTGTAAAACCTTTTACAATTCAACAATTAGAAGGTTAGTAGAACGTTACCAAGAAACTGGATCTGTTGCAGACAAAGCGGCAACAGGCACAGATGTATTTTAACTCAGGATTTTAATGATTTGAATCATTTTAACAGTCTAAAATAGAGATGGCTTTGCTAAAACTCTTCTCGATGAACTAACTGTTCTGAAACTCCATAAAGACTCTTATAAACCTGACGAGAGAAATAATCCTCTAAAATAAAAATTCTTAAAACGCAATGTTCTTCAAACTATAAGAAGAGAGATCTGCAATTATCGTCTGATGAATTAAAAACAGCGGACGATATTTTATATATATATATATTGTTTTAGCGTATATTAGTGTCAACTGTAAAATATTCTACTAATTCGATTTCTCCTTACATTATATAATTCTCTGCGACATTACGTTACCCCTATACTTTATTTGAATACTTTAATAGAATATTTTACTGATGAAAACGTATTTCTCAACTGTATACTAAAGAAAAGATAAGTTCAGAAAAATATCGAGCAATTTTCTTAGAATAAATATAATATTGATTATCCTTTTAAAAACTAATCAAATTCAATACCGCATTCAACTTCATGCTTGACTCGTGTGAACAAAAAGCATTCCAAACTCTGCATTAATCAAGTTTTTGATATAATTTATGTTAGTAAATTACTTTTGTTATGGTTCCGGAACGAAAATTTCTTTTGCGAAAAGAAAATTGCGTTCCATAAACTCAATTTTATTGAAATTGTTTTATGCCGCTAAGTGTTGAGACAACGAGTTCTATTTGGAGAAATTTATTATCCTTCCACAGCAATGTTTTCACTTCAGTTCGTTTATGGAAGCAAATTTACTATTTTTTTTCAGGCGTTGAGGAGAAGCAACTTATTAGAATTATTTTCAAGCTAAATTTTCACCTATTATGAGCGGCAGTTACGAATCCCAAAAGAAAATAAAAGAATATTTTATGGTTAGAAAGGAGATTGCCTCTTCTATTATGTGGAATTGCTTTTATATTAATTTTTTCGGAGAGTGACTTGTTTTTTCTAAATTTTTCTCTCAGGGTGTGTAGTTGTAAGGGTAATAAGGTTTCAACTCTTGTAAGTTTCGATGTTTTCACCGTCAAATTTCTTGATTTTTGACGTAGTGTCAGATTTCGATTGAAGAGAAGTGTAAATTCCATGAAGATCGCTCATGTAAATATTTTTTGGTACAAAAAGAGGCGTAAATCAGTTCTCAAATTCTTTGTACTTCCTTGATAGAAGCAGACATGTAAAATTTAAGTGACTACAGTTGTTTCCAGGGCGTTGACAGACATATTCATCAGCCCTAGTAGCATTTAATATTGGTCTTATATTGGGCCAATATTGTATGTCTTCGCATTACATTGGAAATATTTGTAATCATAACATTGGGTAAATATCGGGGTTACATTGCTCTACAATATTGGTTAAATATTTTCATTAGAATATTATGCCAATATTGGTGTTACATTAGAAATATTTCCAATGAAACGCTAATATTGACGTAATATTGCCCCAATATTTTAAGCCAATATTGGGCCAATTCCGTCAAAATATCCACTTTTTAATATTGATCCAATATTTCCAATATTGAATACCAAAATTGGGCTAATATTGGTTTTCTACTAGAGTGTTCAGAAACAGTATATACTGATCGAAAGCTCAAATACAACTGCGAGGGAACAGGCAAGAAAAACACAAACAGAGAGGAAACGTCCGAAGAGAAAATTTGGTACGAGGTGATATTAGCCAGGACTATAAATATTTCTCCTCAGGCCGATAAAACGGCTTAGCCCGACCCGAGGCCACAGACCAGGCCAGACGACGAAAATATAAAACTGAACTGATAAGATATCTATATAAATAAAATTGAAAATCTGTCTGTCTGTCTGTCTGTCTGTCTGTCTGTCTGTCTGTCTGTCTGTCTGTCTGTCTGTCTGTCTGTCTGTCTGTCTGTTTGTCCCCTCATCACGGGAGAACGGCTGAACCGAATTTGATGAAATTTTGTGGGTAGCCTAGAAATAGCCCCACTTAAAATTTAGTCTATGGTTGGAATTTCTACGACCAGTGGTTCTCGAGATATTAGTAAAAAACGAAACTTTCGTTTGTCTCATCATCACGAGAGAACGGCTGAACCGAATTTAATGAAATTTTGTGGGTTGCCTTGAAATAGCCCCCCATAAATTTTGCCCAAATTTCAAGTTTCTAAGACCAGGGGTTGTCGAGATATTAATGAAAAACGGAACTTTTTTTATAGGAGTTCTACTCTCCGACTCCGTGGTTTATCCAAACGGAAAGGATAAAAATCGTTTGTTTAAAGCGTCAAAGGGAATTAAAACTTTATTTTTGAGTTTGATGCAGGATTTTTGCATTAAATAGTCACTATCTGAAAGCATGAATTGTTTGAAACATGAATTTAAATGGAAAAATCTACCTCCATGTATTTCACAAACTTTTACTCAACGATTAGAAGTATAAGGATATTAAAATGGTTATTTAATTTCGCATTTTATGAGGAAGATTCTATCTTATATCATGTTGCACGGCAAAGGAATGGAATTAAATGTGTTTGTTAATGATTATTATTATTTTTTCTATTTGTATAATAAATAAATGGATGTAAAAATATATTTTATAAATGAACGGTTTGATTGTTCTTTTAATTATATATATTGCGGACAGCGGACATTACTTTTATTTATTTTAGCAAAGAGGTTTCAAGCTCATATATTGTGTTTAGCTAATAAACTCATAATAAATGAACGGTTTGATTGTTCTTTTAATAATATATATTGTGAACTGCGTACATCACACTTTTATTTATTTTAGCAAAGAGGTTTCAAAGCTCATATATTGTGGTTAGCTAATAAACTCATATATTGTGTTTACCCAATAAATTCATTTAGCCGATTGTTGAAGCAGAAAAAGAGTAGAACGGATGTATGTATCTTCTAATACAATTTTAGTGTTTTCATTTAGTATATATACAGACGGGATATGGATATTTTATTCTTCAGATCTGTAAATTTAGAGCTACGAATTTAGCGGAATATCTCTAAATAACTTGGTAACTTTTCTTAAACTTTACCAAATTAGAGGAAATATCTCCAAACTGATAAAAATGACCCAAATCAATGAAATTAAATTTGTTTTTTTAGAATAGAGTACTGAAATGATGTTTCTGTAGCATTTGTCGGTCAGTCCATCCATCCTACTTAGTAACGCATTTAACTAATTTTTTTAATATCACTAAATTGATAAAAATATTTGTAAATCCATAAAAATATCATGGAGACGAAAATGTCGCCAAACTTTCCATGAAGATCACATTATTCAGACGACATGATTTCCATCAATTTATTTGAAGCAGATGATATCATGTCTCTTAGCAACGGATCCAATGTGTTATGTGTCATACGATTTTTATTAAATCTAATAAAAATGTGTATATAAAATAAATTTCATTGACATTGCATTTTTGACTGGATAATATCAATTACGGTCTTCAGGTTTAAACATCATTATTATTGATATTTCGGGGACAGTTGATTCAGGAATTATTGATATTTTCAAATTATTATGCCATTGTTTCATTATGACGAAAATTGTTGAAACTCATATATAGTACGTTGTACAAGTAATCTTCTACAAATGCACAGGTATATCTTCTAATCTACGAGAATATAAGTAGTACAGGTATATTGGCAAAATTTTTATATATGTTGGTATATATTGGAATCAATTACGACCTTCTGGTATTAAGATTACGGGGATTTTTGATACTTTCAATTTATTACGTCATCTTTTTTATTTTGGTAAATATTTTTAAGACTCATATTACAATATGTTTAAGCTTCTACTAACACACTGGCATATTTTCTAATTTGCGGCAATATAAGTAGTACGTGGTTGCATATATTGATTCAATTCTTTTTTTGTGTGTGAATTTGTTCACAAAAGGGGCCCGGATATTTCATTTTTCAGATTTGCCCGTGAAGATAATTTTGCATAGTGAGAACAGATATTCTTAAACTTCTCTTTATGAGCAATAAATTTAATATTTTATCAGAATTTGCACATGATTGCGAATTATAAGTTTTTTTATATTATATACTCCGTACGAAGGACGGGTATGCTGCTAGTTTGAAATAAAACTGAAAAAACGAATTCAAAAGTATTAGAAAATTGTTAAATTACAGACAAAATAAGAAAATGATAAGAAATTAAATGAAGAAAGAAATAAGCAAATCCTTCTAATAAGAGAAAAATAGCAAAATAGGGAAAATAGAAACTAAATAGGAGTAAAATAGGATAAAAATACTAAATAGGAGTAAAATAGGATAAAAAAATAGGATAATAAGATAAGATAATAAAATAGGATAATAAGATAACCATATATAAAAGTAACTACAGTAATATAATGGAAGGGAAATGTGTTTTGGGAACAAAATGAGCTAACCATAAAAAAATTCGGTTTTGATGTAGTTATATCTATTTCTTCCTACATCTAATTTCGCATCATTTTGTTTACTATTTTTTCTTTTTAACGAGCGAGTTAAAATAAAAATAAAGAAAAACAAAATACATTTCTTTATTTTGTTTAAGTTTTCCAAGTCTAGTCGATTAAAATTTCTTAGGCTTTTTAATTCAGTGTGTTATATTCAAATTCTTATTCAGCTTATATACACTGACAGGACAGGTCAAATTATTATGACCGCCTGGTAAGTACCTGGACCGCCTGATTTACAATGCGACCTTTTCCCTCAACATTGCCTGAATTCATTTTAGAGTGGAATCTACTAAATATCGGTATATTTTACACAAATGTCAGTACTCTTGTCGGTATAGATTTGCACTCTCGGTCTTCTAAAGTTTAGTTGGTAGCGGATCCAGCAGTCTGTTTTGTAACACAAATACATAATTGGATTGATATCGGAGGGTTGAGGAGGCCAATATAGCAGAAAAAGTATCCGTCATACTCCTCAAACCATACAATGTTAGTCTTATGTTATGGATCATTGCCTTGCTGGTAATATCAATCTCTACTGTGATAAACTCTCAACATAACTAGGTAAACTTGATCACCAACGATATGTAAACAAACATGGACAGTCAAATATTGTTCTGCACAAATCAAATATCTCAGATATTCCAATGAAAATATGCCCCGGATCATAATGCTGACTCAGCCTGCTTAAGGGGACCGGCACACCCAAACAAAAATAAATTATTAAAAAATAAAAATAATTTTGATATTATTGTGTAAATGTTTAACACATATAATTAAATAGAAAAAAAAATTGTTAATTAAATTATTGTTTCAAAAAAATGCAAAAATGCTAAAATTTAACTACTAATTTTGAAATGCTTCTATTTTATTTTTGAAAATGTTCACCTTATTTATATGTTATCAATTGTAATATTTTCTATAGATTTAAGGATAGGAATCTTTTTATAGCATTAGTTCTTGAATTTAAAAAAACTTAAAACCACATGCATGTGTAAAAAAGTAGAAAAAACACTAATTTTCTTATATTTCATTAAGAAAAGTACAAAATGTTACAAATTCGGTCCTTAAATATCTTAGGTATGATCTAATATATAATTCAAAAAGTTTCAAGCTAATTTAGAACCATCTCATAAAGCCTTAGTAACTTGAAGGCAATAGAAATCGAAAAAAACACACGAACCAAGACAAATTAGTTTAAAGATTTTATTTGTTTACTAACAGTATACCCGTTCTTCGTACTCAATATGCAGTACAATGAAACTTAAAATTCACAATCATTTGCAAATTCCTATAGTATTCTAAATGACATTATTATTCAAAACATTCTATTAAAATATTTAAATTATGCTCCTAAAAAGAAGTTTAAGAATCACTATTCTCGCTATACAAAATTATCTTTACAAGCTGATCTGAAGAATAAAACATCATGATCCCGTTTCTAAACAAATTTACGGAAAATATGAAATTGAATCAATATATGCTAAAATAAAAGGGCTAAACTTGTATTAGAAGATATACCTGTACTACTTATATTCTCGTGGATTAGATGATATACCCGTACTACTTATATTTTCGTAGATTATAGAAGATTATACCCGTGTATTAGAAGATATACCCGTACTACACTATAGGGATTTTAAAAATATTTCACCAAAATAAAATAGATGACGTAAGAATTTGGAAATATCAATAATCTCCGTAATCGTAATCTTTAAGTTCGTAATGGATATAATCCAATCGAAAACGCAATTCCGATAAAATTTATTTATATACATTTCTCTATTATTTAAATCAAAAAATATTTACTGCTGCATTAACTCATTGGGTTTAATTCCGTTGCCTAGCAACATGATGTATTTTTTCAAATATAAATTCATTGGGTTTAATTCCGTAGCTTAGCAACATGATATCATTTTTTTTTTTTTTTTGAACAACTGCGGAACAAATATCGTTTGCATAATGCTATCTCAATGGAAGGTTTAACAGTGTATTTTTTTATTAATATCTCGGTAATCCCTGGTCCTCGAAACTCGAAATACGGAGTAAATTTTAAGTTGGACTATTCCAAGTCTACCCCGAAAATTTCATCAAATTCTGTACAGCCGCATTAACCCGTGATGATGAGATAAAAACGCAGACAAATAACAGATTTCCAATGTTATTTATATAGATAACAATTTTATTTATATAGATAAGTTATTTATATAGATAAAATAGTATCAATTCTAGCTCTAAAACTAATTGAGCAGTTCACAAAATTTAGTAGAAAAGTCACATGTAGGTAGGTTACCCTGGTGTTGATTAAATTTTGGAACATACCTTTTTCTGCGAAATGGCCCGCAAAATTCGTCAAAATCTAAAATAAAAGCCAACATATGTTCAAACGTATTAATTAAATGCTTGTTTTATACGTAATTTTTGAAGATAAAATGAATAAGACCAACCTCAAAACTCTAGCAGTAGCAAAGCGTTAGAGGAGCAAGGAAGACAGCGTCTATCCAAATAACTTGAGATCAAGTAACTTTTGTTTTAATTATATATTATCCGGAATAAATGGTTAAAATATTTTCTGTGTAAATAAACAAAATATTTTTGCTCCCTCTTGCGCAGAGCTTAATCGAGGTTATCGTGCTTTTCTCTTCTTCCTTGGGCCTGGCCCTAAATGAGGGGTGTCCACCGTGACGTCATGCTAGGCGCTGAGATTTTGAATTCTCCACGCTCGAGTTTGTTCTTTGTGTGGGTGTTTATGAAGTGTGGTGTTGCTTATATTTTGTAATGCGCGGAATGATTACAAAGTTTTATATCGCTAGTTGCCATTTTATAAATCAAATTTCTTTTTAAGTTTAAAATATAATAATGTGGTTTTAAAATGTTTATGAAAGTCAACGTACTACATGGATACACAAAAAACTGAATGCTTTAGAGGGGTAAGATAATATCTGTTAGCTTTATATTTTTGCTGAAAACATTACAATTGCGGGCACAAATTGCAATACATTTCATTTTTTCTTAACAGTAAATTATACAACAGTTGCTTCTATTAAACTTTTTCTAATGGTTAATGCAGGGAATTTTATTGATAGAATTTCTAATTATTAGTAAAATATTAAAACAAATTACGTAAGTGTTAATTTACACCTCAGCATGTTTTCGTTAAGATTTAAATTAATTGGAGTGTAACTCAACTCTACATTCTCATACCATTTTTTTTTCTTTTTAATGAAAAATCTGTGCCGTTGATCCAAATGATCAATCACAATTACAGCATGTTACCCATCATTTAAAAGGACTTGAAAAAAATGGCCTCTTTTATGCATAATTATGTCAAATTATTTCCTATTAAATAAAATATATATTTCGAATAAATTTCGAAGTTTTCACTCGAGTAATCAAATAATTCTAAATGGTTCTAGATTTTTCGTTAACAGAGTCGGAAGTTACGTGGAAATCCATTAATAATCACTCTAAAAATAGTTCAAACGTGTTGAGTAGGTCCTAAAACATATATTGGCATCAAATTCTCGAAATCAAAATTTTCGTGAAAACAATATTTTCCCTATACTGTATTCTATAACATGAGAAAGTAAATATAAGATTTTCTTTATGTTTCAAACATTTTATAAATACCATAATTTATACCAAGTATATATGCTGTATACTAGATGGATTTTTCCTTATTTTATACTCATACAAAATGGAATCTAACTTTATTTTTATTGAGTTGACAACTTAATATAACAAAACGGGTATACTATCTAAGTAGGCAATGAGCTATATTTAATTTTTGTATGTAAAAATTTAATAATGTAAACGAAGTTCTGTAATTTTATGTAATTAACAACTATTTAAATTAAGGACAGTTTCTTTATTGTAGTTTTTTATATTAATAAGTATTAGACTGAACTGATGTATTACTAGTACATTATGCAGCTTTATAAAAATAAAATTATACTTAAAACGATAACTAAAATTATAAACTATTCTTATGATGATGATATATGCTATTCCACATTAATTTTTACATTTATATTGAGATTGTCAATTAAATATTGCAACATTTACCGCAGATTTAATAATTGTGTAAATTCATGTACATAAATGCTTATTCTTAAATAAAAAAACGAAGGAGTCAGATATATACTTACATTAAATTAGTTTCTTGATACCGATATAAACGAAGAGCATTATCTACTTATCGTTCATAGTTCTAATATAAATTACCCTTATTTGAGGGCAACAAAACTATTAAAGGATCGTATATTTATAAGTTTATTTATTTATTGTTTTATGAAACTTTACTTTGTTTCATTTTTTTCTTGTTGAGTTAAAGCTTGAAAATTTATAAAATCTCCGGCTAGTTGCTCCTGAAATTGTTCCATTTATTGAAAGTGTGATTTATTTTCAAAGCATAGAAAAGCAAATATAGAGTATTGGCATGTATTGGTAGTTAATGTTTATAATACTTGCCTCCAACTCAAGACAACTGTAGTCAATAAAATTTTCACACAAAATTTTCAAGTCTACTATTTTTCTAAATTTTAATAATGTACAAGAGTATATTTTGCAAATTGACCAATTTAAGAAATTCCTTTTTTAGTAATATTATTATCTGATATTACAAATTTGATAATAAACTGAAGCTTGCAACATACTTTAAAATAACTGCCCAAGCTATAGAAAAATGATACCAAATATTATAATTTTTATATGTTTGTTAATTTTTAGGTACAATTTTCCTTGCGATATACTTTAATTTATAATAATTAATTTGCGACATTTTTAAATACCAATACTTTTCTACTTTCGATATTAAAAATTCATTCGTTTTACTAAAATATTGGAAAATTATACCGTACGATCTCTAAAAGTATTCACATCTTTCAAACCTAAATAAAAAATTACTTTTTTTCTTAGCTTGTTATTTTTGTCTAATAATTTATAAAATTTTTGTCTAATTTTGTGAAAACAAAAATTACATTAATTAGAACTGCATTTTCATGCAAAGTCTAAAGGAGATTGAATTGCAATTCATTTGCCAGAATTTTTCTCTAAACCCAATATTGCCTTTCAATTTTACTTTATAGTCACTTTTTGTTTTATTAATTTCTCTCTGCCAGTAATTATTCTATACATAAGTCAATTTTTAACAAAATATGTGTATATTCTATTCATGCGCCATACAACTTTTCTATGGCTATACTGTGTTTTCTTATATGATAATTAGTGCTTAAAACAGGGTTCTTAAAACTATTATTTACTAGCAGTATACCCGTTCTTCGTACGGAATATATAATATAAAAAAACTTAAAATTCACAATCATGTACAAATTCCTATAATATTCTAAATGTCATTGTTATTCAAATCATTCTATTTAAATATTTAAATTAATGCTCCTAAAAAGAAATTTAAGAATGTCTGTTTTTGCTATGCTATACAAAATTATCTTCACAGGCAGATCTGAAGAATAAAATACTCTTTTCCCGCTTGTAAACCAATTTACAAAAAATATGAAATTAAATCAATATATGCCAAAATGAAAGCGCTAAAATTAAATACTCCTACTACTTATATTCTTGAATATTAGGAGATATACCCGTGTAATAGTAGAAGATTACTCGTTTACAATATATGAGTTTCAAAAATATTTTCCAAAATAAAACTGATAACGTATAAACTGAAAATATCAATATTCCTCGTAATCTTTAAACCCGAAGGCCGTAACTGATGTCAATATATGCCAAAATGAAAGTGCTAAAATTGTATGGCTACTTACATTGTCGTAGATTAAAAAATATAAAAATATATATAAAATTCACAATCATGTGCAAATTTCTATACTATTCTAAGGGACATTGTTATTCAAAACATTCAATTAAAATATTTAAATTAATGCTCCTAAAAAGAAGTTTAAGAATCTCTGTTCTCGCTATACAAAAATTATCTTTGAAAGCAGATCTGAAGAATAAAACAGCCTGGTCCCGTTTGTAAATAAATTTACAAAAAGTATGAAATTGAATCAATATATGCCAAAATAAAAGCGCTAAAATTGTATGGGAAGATATACCCGTACTACTTATATTCCTGAAATTTAGAAGATATACCCGAGTATTAGTAGAAAATTACCAGTACTACAATATATGAATTTCAAAAAAGTTTTCCAAAATAAAACAGATGACGTAATAAAGTGAAAATATCAATTATACCCGCAATCTTTAAACTTGAGGGTCATAATTGATTTCAACATATGCCAATATATGCCAAAATTCGATAAAATTTATTTTATATAAATGTCTTAAGGGATATAAAATATAAGGATTATAAATGTCTAAAAAGATATAAAATTTATTTTATATAAATGTCTTTATTATTTAAATCGGAATAAAAATCGTCTGCCGCATAAACATATTGAATTTAAATCCGTTGCTAAACGACATGATATCATTTTCTTCAAATAAATTTACGGAAAAAAATATCGTCTGCATAATGCTATGTCTGTGGAAGGTTTAACTGTGAATAAATTAAAACTCCAGGAATTAAAGAAATTAATAAAGAAATAATTAAATTATTATTGCAAAATAATATGTATCTAAAACTTATAACAATAATTAAACAAAAACTGCAAGAATATTTATAAAAATATATGAATGTAAAAAGTCTATTTGCACAAAAGGTTATTACAGAAATTATATAATGAATTAAAATTCCTGAAGTTATGATTAACAAATTTATAGAATGAATTCAAAATTTCTATAGAGATAATTAACAAATTTATCTGGATATGATTCAGCCATACAGTATTGTAATAAATCGGCTAGATTGCTACCAAAGTGTGAATTTTCACATAACCTAAAAATCCTATGAAATTGATTAATTAAAATGTTTTTTATACCTGTTTACTCATACAGGAGTTAAAATTTATAATGTTGTGAATTTTAAATGGAAAACTTTTCCTTTTGTCAAAATTATTTGTCAAAAAGGAAAATTCATTATCAAGAGAGTGAGTTAAATCCAAAACGTTAACACTAGAGGAGATTTGCATTCATTTGGAATAAGAGATAAATTTGAGGGGGAAAAAATCGAAATCTATAGCAGTTGTTGAGAGAGCTGTTTTTATAAGGACGACATCATCAATATAACAGTAAATAGTATATTCAGAGTTTATAAAATTTGACTCGTAGAAGTAAAGATATAGATTTGCTAAAGAAGAGCTAGCAGAACCACACTGGGAAATACCGTTAATTTGCATATATGTTTTATTGCCTTGCATCAAGTAGTTATTAAAAAAAATGCACTTGAGTAGGTGGTGCACGTAAGACTGATCAAAATGCAAATGTTGTCTATTATAGAAAGATTTAATTAAATCCCAAATTACTTTAAATAGACCTTTTATATCAATGTTATTAAAAAGGTCCTTAAAATCATAAGTTTGAAATCCCAATATATTATTAGAGTCTAACTTTTGAATAAAATGATAACTGCTATTAATAATATGAGAAGATGAATTATCAATAATATTAGAAGTAATTTTATTAATAATGGCCAAAAGATATTTACTAACAACTGTTATATATACAGGGTGTCCCAGAAACATTGACCTCGGCTTTTATTCTTTAAACATTGATCTTAGACATATATAATAAATTACAAAGTTGCGTAAAAAACGGCACAGAATTTTGTGAATACAAAATTTTCAGAGGATTAAATTTGAAGAAATACAAAATTTAAATTTTTATACGGCTTCCGTACAAAAACATTTCCAATGAGTAAAATGTGCCCCATACACTAATAAGGTAATGTACAAAATTTCAGCATTGTATCGTAAAAAGTCCCAGAGATATGTTTAAACAAAGTTGGTGAGGGATTCATCTCAAATTAAAATGTAAATGACAGCAAGAGTGCAAATGACGCAACGCAGGAATGCATCATAGGCAAATAATATCTGTCTCGTATCTTTAATGGAACTTTGGCATGGATGGAAAACATTTTGAACAAGCTTTGTAATATTTGTGTAAAGTTATTATTTCTACACAGTGTAGATACTTTTGTACCAGTAAATAACAAAATTATTATTTATTTATGTAATCATTATTTTCTTTCTTAATTTGTGTATGACCCCTGAAACGCGATCTGCCGACATGATTTTTCCCCTCTGAGAACCCATGTCGATATATCGAAAAGTAGTTTAAGTCAGCATTTTTGTCTTTTCATACCTCTGGGACTTTTTATGATAAAATGCTGAAATTTTGTACTTCATCTTATTAGTGTATGGGGCACATTTTACTCATTGGAAATGTTTTTGTACGGGGGCCGTATAAAAATTTAAATTATGTATTTCTTAAAATTAATTTCCTTGAAAATTTTAATCGATTTCATAAAACTCTGTACCTTTTTTTACACAACTTTGTAATTTATTATATATGTCTAAAATCAATATTTAAGAAATAAAAGCCGAGGTCAATGTTTTTGGGACACCCTGTATATCTTCTTTTAAACTGTACTTTTCAGTACAATCATTTTATTTTATTATTACATATTTGGAATGGATATTAAGTGAATCCAATTTTTACACTATATGTATTATTTAGTACTTAGTGTTTTATTTAATCAAGTTCAGAATTGATAGTAACCATAACGTTAAATATTTTCTTTTTATTTTGTAATATCCTCCTTATTAACATTAGGATTAGGTTTTACATGGACTTGGTTGTTTATACTTATTTATCTATAAGCAATTATTTTACTTCTTTTATATTATGTTCTCTATGTTATATCGTCACACTAATAATTATTCTTATACTATTGTGAATTACACAACCACAACTTATCCGATTTAGTGACTGGAAATTTGATAGATATTGCCCGGTTTTTTCAATTCATGTTGGGAATTCTCTAGACCGATATCAATTTACCAACATTGTGCCATGGATAGTTTTGAATATAATAATTACCCTGCTAAAAATTATAATTTCAATAAATGTAAGAATAAAAATTGCAAAACTTGCCCTTCTGCTTCTAATACTTAAATCACGAATCAAAATAGTCATTTGCCTTTCTGCAAAATTTTTAATTGCATTTATCGACTATCGTGTAATATTTGCAATTTATCTTATATAGGACAAATTAGTAATCCCATTCATTTACGAATGAATGTTCACAAAGATCATGTCAAAAAATATATCCTCAATAATAATTTTCTTCCAACATCTAATAAAATAGAATATAAACATTTTGCGAAACATGGTTTTTAAAATATGTATTACTATACATATTTTGGATTTAAAAACTAATACAGCTGATAGAATTTTTTAAAACTTCTACATTAAATCAAATCAAATTGTACTCTTTTTTCCATATGGATTAAATCAATTATATCTAAATGGTAATATTGTAAAAAATAACTTTGTAGATAATCAATATTTTGTTTTTAATCACATTTTTTTTAAACCCCATTTAAATAATAGAAACTCAGATAATCTCAAAAGATTTAAATGAGGCAAGGGAAGCTCCATACTTCATGATTATAAAGCTGAGATTAAATGTTTACATCATCAATTTAGCAGCACTTATCAATGGACATTAATAAAATCTTGGGTATTTGCGGTTAAGAAAAAACATTTAAATAATTTTTATGCCATTTTCTTGAAATTAAATCTATCTAATGAACATTTTAATTTTATTTTATATGATTTGCTCATAACTAGATCAAAGAATTTAAAAATAAAACTTTAAAATTTAAAAAATCAATTTCATAATAGTAATACGTTTATTAATTTTTATTGTGCGATATCTTTTGAACATCCAATTTATAATTCTATAAATTTTGGGTCTATATTTAACAAATTCAAACACTTATTGCCTATTGAGGATTTGAATGTTACTAAGACTTTTAAATACAACAAGCCGATTGGTATATCTATTTTTAATTACAATGAAATTTCACAATCTCTCTCTATAGATAAATATTCTATGTCAAATGTAGATAATGATTGTATTTGCAAGGAAGACGAATATGCTGAATATAAAAATCCACACTTGAGCCATATCGTTACAGGAGACTTAGTAATAGTTAAGGACGAAAAGTTAAGAACCATTATGTCATTTGGTACAAAATTTAGGCTACCATCTTGTAATAACTCTTTTAAAGTTTTAAAGTGCCGACGCGGTGGCCGAACGGTCAAGGCAAGCGTTTCCTAGATATCGTTCGGCCGCCGGGTTGTGGGTTCGAGTCCCACCTTCAGGCATGGATGTTGTATCGTTGGGCGCGATGTGTTCCTACCCCCATTGGTGCGCTGGGCAACGTCATATAACGGCTAAAAGGTTCACGGTTCTAGCCGGTGTATGGGCGAATGATGAAAGATTCAATTGCCTGGCCATTGGGGGGAAAAAGTTTAAAGTTTATAAATCTTGACCTTGATAAATATATGCTCTGCCTTTAGAGGCATTTAATATGTGGACATTTGCTTCATTAAAATTTATTAAAAATACTATTTGTAGTATTAAATTGTCTAGATCTATATATAATATTGATCGTTTAAAACATTACATTAATGATTTACAAAGATCTTTTGTTATTACTTATGTTGATAAAGCCTCTAATAATTATGCTATTATCTGTAAAAAAATTATATATACAATTTCTGTTAGATTATTTAAAGAACAATAGTCTATATAAACTTGATTCACACTCCATTAATAATATAAAACTGAAAATTATCAATATGTATAGTGATTTAAATATTAATTATAAATTTCTTAAATTTCCCTATATAGTACTTATTCCCAAATTTCATAAAGATCCTATTAAATTTAGAACAGTAACTAGTGGTCATAATACTTACTCTACTACTGCGAGTAAATTACTACTAAATTATTTAAATGTAATAAATGATAGTTTACGTATCTCTAGCAACAACTACCTTATTCTAAATAATAGTAAAGAATTAAAGAATAAATTAACATCACTAGGTAAACTAATTGGATTTCAATCTTTTGATTTTAAAGATCTTTTTAATAAAATTAAGATCTGTGATCTTTATGTAGTAATTTTAGCTCTATATAATGCTTATATTACTAATCATTCTACTCATACTATATTTACCTATTTTCCTAAACTTCTTCACTTTGTTCTTTTCAATAATTATATATTTCAAGGTAATAAATTATACTTACAAATCTCAGGGGTTCTACAAGGCGGCTGTAATAGCAGTATATTAGCTAATTTATACCTTTATCATTATGAAAAATCTTTTACTTCAACAGATTATAAAATTTACAGATATGTTGAGATGATCTGATATGTTAGGTCTTTACAGACAACTGTATCATAGATATAGATTTCTATCCGGATAATTTGGAACTAATTCCTAATGAAGCCACTATTAGTAATAACATTAATTTTTTGGATTTAAATCTTATTAATGAACCTACTAATAGGATAGTTACTATTTATATGATAAAAAAGACTATTTTAGCTTTAACATTAATAAAATATTACCATTTAATTCCTGTAACTCGATTCAATTGTTTAGAAATATTATTCTTAATCAACTTTTTAGAATTTATAGATTATCAGATAAAAAATTTCATGTTATGGATATTAATAAGCTAAAAATTACCAGCAAATTATATAAATATCCAGTATATTTAGTAAATGGTATAGTTAAAAAGTTTGTAATGGTTGAATATACTTAAATTCTCTCCTTAATATCTTATATTAGCCAGACATCCACTTTCTCTTGAATAAGCATTACCATGTATTTACATCCCCTTATAATTTAGCTTCTATGTATTCTATTATCATCTGCCCCATTATTTTGTAGTTCTTACTGTTGAATATCACCTTTTCGCATTACTGTTATTTATTTCTCACGATTGGCAACAGCAGTTTTCAACTTTTTATTTTTTGCGATTGGCAACATTGGTCTATTTATTCAAGACTCCAATGGATCAGACATATGCAGTGTTTTTTCAGGTACTCTTGTTTCCTATTATTTTTCAATCTTTATGCATGTAATCCAAGTTAACAGTGCTTATAGATATAATCTATCACTGATATCAGAAACAAGTATTTTGTGTTCATTTTGATAAAATACTTGGACTTGACGAAGAGTTTTATCGAAATAAACAATTCATTTGTTTAGGCCTAGGGCTTGTCCACGTGTAAAGCTTTAATGCTTGGATTTTATTTGATTTTCTATTCTCAATTCCTTTCCATTGATGTTTGTTGTTTGTCTTCAGTTTGATGACAAGACGTTTGCATTTTATTTTCCACTTGATTGATGATTCTCTGTTTGATACTCTTTTATTTGATAGGCATTTTTTAATGTTGAGGTTTTTTGAGTTTCAACTTTTCTCTATTCTGTCATTGGATTTTCAAACTATTATTATTATTATTATTATTATTATTATTATTATTATTATTATTATTATTATTATTATTATTATATATATCACAATTTCAAAACTACTTATAATTGGGAAAATATCAAATCATTTGCATTTGTTGTTAAAAAAAGAATAATTAATCATCTTTATGCAGCCTTCTTAAAAATAAACATATCCAATCAACAATTTAAACATCTTTTTTATAATCTGATTATCCCTCGTGCTAAATACTTAAATATACACCTCGACAAATCTTTTAATAATAATCTCTCCACAAATTCGTATTGTGTTATTTCATTTAAACATACAATTTATAATTCCATTAATTTTAATGAATCATTTGATACACATCACCATTTACTACCAATCAATGATTTAAAAGTTGTAAAAACATTCAAATATGACAAACCATTAGGTTGTTTCATATTTAATTATAATGGAGTTTCACAAGCACTATTATTTGATAGTGAAACAGATAATATTATAAATGATTGTGTGGGGGGGGGACGTTAAATTTGAAAATTATATTAACCCAACGATAGGACATATAGTTAGTGGAGATTTAAATATAGTACAAGATCAATCCTTAAAAGTAGCTATGACATACGGTAAAAAATTCAGGCTACCCGTTTGTAGTAATCCCTCGTATATCTTAAAATCTATTAACTTGGACCTAGATAAATATATGTATAAAATAGCTTGTAAATATTCACTAGCACTGTAAGATTTTAACATGTGGAAATACCATGTCTTAAAATTCATAAAAAATAATATTAATAGCATAAAAATTTCCGAAACTTTATATAATTTAGGTAAATTAAAAACCTTTATTAAAAATTTACAAGAATCTTTTGTATCACTTATGTAGATAAAGACTCTAACAATTATGTAATTATTTGTAAACAATTTTATATATTTAATTTTTAATCGACTATTTAAAGAATAACGGAATTTTCAAAATTGACTGACATTCACTTAATAATATCAAAATAAAAGTTATTAATATTTATGGTGATTTACAATTACATTCCAAATTTTACAAATTTCCGTGTATAGTATTAATACCTAAATTTCATAAAAATTCCATAAAATGTAGAACTGTCAGAAGTGGGCATATATTTATTCTACTTCAGCTAGTAAAGTATTACTCAATTGTTTGAAAGAACTGAATGACAGCCTTCGATATTCTCAATCTAATTCTATTATTCTAGATAATAGTCAAGAATCAATTGATAAATTGCATTTAATTGACAGAATCGTTGGCTTCCAAACCTTTGATTTTAAAGATCTCTTTAATAATATTAATATTCAAGATCTTTGTAATATCATTTTATCTCTATAATGCATATGTTGCCAAACATGTCGACCATATTAAAATCAAAAACTTCCCTATACCTCTTCACTTTGTATTATTTAATAATTATATTTTTCAAGGAAATCAATTATATTTACAAATCTCAGGTGCCCCCAAAGGTAGTTGTAGTAGTAGTATTTTAGCGAATTTATATCTTTATCAATATGAATGTACATTTACATCAACTGGTATACAAATATATCGTTACGTAGTCGATCTGATCTGTATAGTTACAACGGACCTAAATATCAATATTAATTTCTATCCGGATAATCTGGAACTGTTAAATAATGAACCTTCTATTAGTGCTAAGGTTAACTGCCTGGATTTAAATCTATGCATTGAATTTTCTAATAGAATTATTTATAATTTATATGATAAAAAAAAGCAGTTTTAATTTTAATATCAATAAACTATTACCTACTACCTCTTGTAATTCGGTTTAAATTTTTTGTAACATTATTAAAAATCAATTGTATCGAATTTATAGATTATCCAATAAAAAGTTTCATCAATTACATATAAAAAATCTTATTCAAACTAGTAACTCTTACTTTTATCCATTTTATTTGGTTAATAGTATAGTTAGTAAGTTTAGGGTAACTCTATGATGTTAAAGCATTTTATTAAGGCTAATTCACTACATAATTATAATCACTCCCCCATTTAATATTTCTCCTTTCTTATTACGAGTATTAATGTACTGCTACTTATGGTTATAGATTATATTATTGCGCATTTCGATACACTTGCATCATCTAACAAGGCATTTTGCCAGGAGATAGATGCAAAGAGTTTGTGGTATGGCTGAACTAATTTCTATAATCAAATAATACATTTGATTGTCGTTACGATTAATTACTTATTACTAACTCTTTAAATTATTTCATAGTATAAATAATGATTATCAGTTATATTTGCAATATTGCGTACTGGCTTTATTTTGAATGCAGTTTATTTGGTAGTTTCCCCTTCATTCTTCAATATGTAATTACTTTTTACAATTTTTGAGAATGGCAACATAGACTTTACACTCGTGGACTGGTAACACCTTCTTTACAACAACATATTTGCTTCACGTGTAGTGCGGGCTTAGGTCATCAACTTCTATACGTGTAAGTCAATTATCTTTCTTTTTTTTTTAGTCTTTCAATTTTCTCAATCTGTTTCAAATGTGGCACATAGGGGTATCTTATAGTCTGTTGTTCACAGTAACAGGACATTACATGAAATGTGCTACTATGAGGCTGGTGTAGGGTAGATTCCCCCTGAAGATTTTACTATTACATCAGCTTCATTCCACTGTTTAACATACCAGTTTTTCTTTTGATTGATATTTTATATTATTTGTGGTTTCCTGATTTTTCTTGTATATAACTAACATTCTCTTGAGTTACTTCTGGTTAGTGATATAATTCTACTGTTTGTTATGGATGCATCACTATTTCTCTTCAAATTCTAATTTAATTCATCTTTATTATATATATATATATATATATTGCTGGCCATTAAAATTGCTACACCATGCTACACCATGCTACACCAACAAACGTCAAATTTGCATGAAAAGTACTACATGCTTGCCAGGATATGCAAATGATTAGCATTGCAGCGCATACGCACAAAGCAAGTATGAGTAACGCCATCTACATTCTGTATAAAAGGGAAGATTGCACAGCGGATTTCTTATTCGGAAATCGCATTTGCACGTTGGTTGTTTGTTGAAGACCCAGACCATCCGACTCATCCTAAGACTTGAGCAACCATTTAGACGGCCGGGAAAGGTTGGTTGTTTGAATGAAGGTCGTGTTATGCCTCGTATAAGAAGGAGAACCTCCTACCAACACATATGGAAATTCGACCGCGGCAGGATCGTGGCCTATCGGGACTGGCGTTTATCGTTCCACGACATTGCATCTCCCGTTGGCCGGGATCCCATGACTGTCAGGCGATTATGGAATCGATGGGTCCAGGAGTGCCATACTGAACGCCATGCAGGATCTCAGCGGCCCCGGGCCTCTAACACAGGAGAGGACAGACATGTTGTCCTCTCGGCCTTGCGGGATCGTACAGGCACGTCACGTACCCTGAGTCAGGGACTTGCCTCGTTAGCGGGACAAGTGTCGGCACGGACAGTGCGGCGACATCTGCAACACCACGGATTGTCAGCACGGCGACCATTGTTGCGGCTTCCCTTGACGCTGCGGCAAAGACAGGCGCGCCTACAGTGGTGCGACGAACGACGACACTGGACACAGGAGTGGCACCACGTAGTCTTTTCAGGCGAATCCCGGTTCTGCGTACAGCATCATGATGGACGTATCCGTGTGTGGAGGCACCGAGGAGAAAGAACGTTGCCAGCTTGCATTCGTCATCGTCATACGGGCCCAACACCTGGTGTGATGGTATGGAGTGCCATTGGGTCCACATCCCGGTCACCTCTTGTTCGCATAGCCGGTACTGCGGACAGCCGCTTACATTCCTGACGTGTTAAGGGCCCATGACTGTGCCCTATCTTCGAGGCCTGCGTGACGCCATCTTTCAACAAGATAATGCACAACCGCATGTTGTCCGTGCTTATCCTGACCTTCCTCAGAGGGTGTTCGACTGTTGCCCTGGCCAGCACGTTCTCCGGCTTTGTTACCCATTGAGAACATCTGGTCATAGGTTGCCGAGAGACTGGCACTCCACGACTCGCCAGACACTACGATTGATGAACTGTGGCATAGAGTTGAAACCGCATGGAATGACGTCCCCGTATCTGTCATCCAAGCTCAATTCAATTCTATGCTCAGGCGGATTACAGCCGTTGTTGCTGCCAGAGCTGGCAGCTCTGTGTACTGAATTCTGCATGCTGTGTACCCCAAACCACCTGCAAATTTAATCATGTCTTCCTCCTATTATACTATATATGTACAATAAATAAGGTTCTGCTACTTGATTTCCTTCCTGGTGTAGCAATTGTAATGGCCAGCAGTATATATATATATATACACCTGTCCCCCGATTTACACGGAAGATAGGTTCTGCAAAACCGTGTAAATTGAAATCTTGGATTTTGCTAAGTAAAATCGTGTAAAACGAAAATAACCCCAAAATGTGCATGATTCAGTCATTTATTTAAGTAAAACAAAAGTAAGACATCTTAGAAAACTTAAAATTATACTTAGTTTATAAAACAACAAACATATGAATGTAGTAATATACCATATTTAATTTATTTTACATTAGGAACAAAGAACAAAAAAACAAAAAGACCCATAAAAATTAATTATAAGTTTGATCACTGTCATCACTTTCATGTACTATCAGTCTTTTCTTTCTGATAGGTATGATGTCACTTTCATCACTTGAGCTTTCTTGATGCAATTCTGGCTCAATGGTTGACGAATTAGGCAAGATCTCGGAATGACAAGACTTAGTCATGAAATCGGTAATTAACAATTGCGTAGGTTTTTTTGCTAAATCTTTATAGACCCCTTCATATTGATTTAAGCATTTACGAAGGTCTCGCTGGTATCGGAGAGCTCTATCAACATTTGTGTCATATTGTAAGAAATGGTTGCCCAATTTCTTCCCAAATCAAGTCCTACACTTATGATTCTTGCTGTGAACGCAACTGGTTCAGATTGCTCTTCATCAGAATCATTGTCTTAATCCTGTTTGTTTGGTTCACGAATCATGTTAATTAAATCATCTTCATTCAATTCTTCATCAGCCATTATTTCTTCAATATCTGCCTGAACTAAATCTTCAAAACCTTCTCCTCCTATAGTATGGGCCAACTCAGTGATCTGAGAATATTCATGCTCTATTGGTGATTTATCATTTCCACTTTCGACAACATCCGGCCATATTGCTTTCCAGCAGGCGTTGATCGTTCATTGTTTGATCTGAGTGTATGACAGTCCAACATGCTTAACACAATCTAAAATTGTAAATTTCTTCCAAGCATCCATCAGAGTAAGAGATTCATCATTCTCCATTTGTTCTAAGATATACCTGAAAGTTTGCTTGATGTACAGTGCTTTAAAAGTCGAAATTATCCCTTGATCTAACGCCTGTAATAAAGAAGTTGTATTCTTTGGTAAAAAAACAACTTTTACATTTTCGTGTTGTAAATCTGGAGGATGACCTGGTGCATTATCAATTAATAGGAGAGCCTTAAAAGGCAATCCCTTTTTAATTAAATAATTTTTTTAATCTGGAACAAAGAAGTTATAGAACCATTCATTGAAAGCTATGGCAGTGACCCATTCTTTTCTATTAGCCATCCAATAGACGGGAAGGTTTTTGATATTTATTCCTTTGAATGATCGTGGTGATTTTGATTTGTTAATCACCAATGGTTTCATCATATAATCGCCAGAAGCATTGCAACAGAAAAGAACTGTTATACGACTTTTCGCTACGTTATGACCACTAGCTGATTTGTGAGCTTTGGCTATAAAGGTTCTTTCCGGCATTTTTTTCCAGAATAATCCGGACTCGTCAGCATTGAAAACCTGATCAGAAGTGTAGGAGTTAGCGGCAATGATTTCAGCAAGTTTTGCCGGATATTGTTGTGCCGCATCCGAATCAGCAGATGCACTTCCACCTTTCATTCTCAGATTATGTAAAGAATGTCTTTGTTTGAATCTCTCGAACCACCCATGGCTTGCGGAAAAAGATACCTTCTTTTCATCGGACGAAGTCGACAGCGACTGATTCTTAAGTGATTGATAAATCTTCAAAGCTTTATTTGTAACAGCATTGGTATCGATCGGGATTCGCTTGTGAGTTTGGTCTTCTATCTATATCACTAAGGCTTTTTCCATATTTTCCATTGTAACATCTCTAACATATGAAGTCGTACTCATACTGCTGCAGGTTCCAGCTGCTACACTTTTTCTAATGGAGTCTTCATTTTTTCTTATTGTCCTTATTGTAGCTTCATTCATGGAGTAAAATTTAGCAACATCCGTTACTCTTTCTCTATTACGTAAACGGTCTAATATTTGAATTTTAGTTTCTAAAGAAATAACTTTTCTTTTCATTTGATTTTTCTTCAAATCCTTTGACGTTATAGAACCTTAACAAATATACGCAAACTATAAAGATGCAAGAAAAACTATAAATGTTGAAAACTTACCAGTTCAAAAGATAAACGCACAATAATAAGCTTTGCTGCTAAAATGTTTCTGCACTATGTACTTGCATGAACCAGATAGCTTTACTGTTGTAAAATACATACGGGGATTTCCCTATTACGGGGATTTCCTTATACGGGGATACCCCATTACGGGGATTCCCCTAAATGTATATATTTTACAACACCAGGAATCCCCTGTTGTTTTCATCAGTGTTACCAAAGGAATAAAATTTAAAAATGCCATCAAATCTTTGTATAGGCGTATATGGAGCGAAATATACATTTTTATCAATTTTTTGAAATCTGTTAATTTATAAACCGTGTAAAAGCGAAATCGTGTAAAACAATGACGTGTAAATCGGGGGATAAGTGTATATACATATATATATATATATATATATATATATATATATATACATATTTATATATATATATATATATATACATATTTATATATATATATATACATATTTATATATATATATATATATATATATATATATATATATATATATATATATATATATATATATATATATATATATATATATATATATATAATACATTTTTGAACGTCGCTTTTAAAAATATGTCTAGTTTCCAAATGAATACGAAAATTGAATGAAAACTACAAATTCAGTGTAATTTCAAATAATTATCCATGTTATTTTGTGTAATTATACTCAATATAATGAGTATTTTTAGGAATTATGAAAGAAATAAAAAATCTGTAGCAAAAGTCGTATGCTGCCCACATCAGATATTTTTCTTTCCCTACAATACATGATCATGTAGAAAGAAAGTACTGAAATCATATCGAATACCGGAACTCGAGTTATAGACGGATTTACACGCTTCGGTACTTTAACCCGAATCTGCTATTTTTAGCATGGCGTCAGTGTGTGCGTTTACCTGTGTGCCTGTGTGTCTGTCTGTCTGTGCAATGTATGTGTCCCCTCTAGCTCAAAAACTATTCGACGAAATTTCACAAAATTTGGTAGGTGCGTCATTGGTGGGATATCATTGCGCTGATTAAATTTTGGTACGATTATTGAAATGCATTCATTAAATGCTTGGTTTATACGTAATTTTTAACAGCAAAACGAATAAGACCAGCCTCAATACTCTATTGTGGACCGTTCTCGAGATAAAGGTTTTTGAAATTTTGAGGAGAGGATGATGTTTTTCTTTGTAGTTAAAATATTATTCTGCGAAATTTCTTAAAATTTGATAGGAAAGTTACTTGTGGATTACCCTTGTGCTGATTAGATTGTAGGACGATTATAGGAAATAGAACTAGCCTTTTTTTTTCTAAATGTCCCGCAAAACCGTCAAAATCTTATATAAAAGACTAACTATGCTTATCAGTATGCTTTCTTTATGCGTAATGTTTAATAAAGAAACGAATAAGATCATCTGTATTACTCTGGGATGAACCGTTTTCGTAATATTTAAGTTTTTTGGAATTTTGAGAAGATGCCACATTTTAAAATGCCTGATGAAACAGTTGCCTGATGAAACAGTTGTATTAAAACTGCAAACTGGATATAATATCATGTAAGTATCCGTATCAATTTGATCAATTAAATTAAATTTAATGGATCATGAATTTGAGTCTGTA
Source organism: Amaurobius ferox (assembly GCA_951213105.1). NCBI lineage: Eukaryota > Metazoa > Arthropoda > Arachnida > Araneae > Amaurobiidae > Amaurobius > Amaurobius ferox. The sequence continues at coordinate 61,967,630 of OX578133.1, forward strand.
GGAAAAGTCGTGCTGCCCACATCAGATTTTTGTCAACATGTCCCTTCTTATTACAGCTTTTTTTATTGGAGCTTCTTATCACAGCTTTTTTTTTTATTATTTTTTATTTCTCATGTGCTTATACGTGTTTGCTTGCGCTTATGTGTTTGTTTCCTCAAAGTCGGAAACTATTTTTTCTCATTTGTAGCATTTTCGCCAATACTATATACGTGATAAAAGGTAAAACGGGGGGTAGGGGTAATTTATGTTAACGCGAAATTTTAAATTCTTCAAAATATTCTTAGCGCATAACCCACCTTTTATACAGTCCAGCATCCACCTGGAAAACTAGAATCCTGAAAATAAAGCATTAACCACTGGCGAAAACAGAGCGCTATTCTTTTAAACTTATAATTATTAAAATAATCGTATTTCCAATTTAAATTTGGTTGCATAAGCTACATAGCAAAATCAACAGGTCGTAACCTTAATTCTCGCGGATTCAACTATTTTAAACGACTTTATTTAGTTACTTTCATAAGTTGCTCTTGTGATAAAAATTTGGTCATACCTGTCATATATTTGTAGAGATGGTTCTTTGGGAATCGAATAGTCTGGACTCTTTGAGTATCCATTCGTTGCGATCACCAACATATTTTATCCGCATTCTTGGCCAGACGCCCAGCTTGTAAAAGTTAAAGCTCACTCAGCCATACTTCTCTCTGTGGAGTCTGCTGATTCTCATTTTTGATGTGAATAGCATCTATACTTGAGGTTTCTGTGGCGCAAAAACGGAGCATTATGAAAAATTTAAACAAAATTTAAGCAGTTTTATAGAAGTTTAATCGTCTAAGATTATACTTCTAAACCTAATAGATAACAAGAAAGATCAATCATGCTTAAAGCATTGATTATGAAACACTTTCCAACTTCAATGCAATTTTATTTAAAAAAGTCTAAAATGCAATACATTCCTCGGTAATATTTTAAAACTTATCACAATACTACATTAATTTATTATATTTGAAAACTTAAACCATCATTGAAAAAAATGAACTTCATTCAAATTACGACATTGAAATATAAATTGCCTGGTTTAAATATCTCTAAAATGCGATACATTCCACGGTAATGTTTTTAAAACTATCATAATACTACGATAACTTATTATATTTGAAAACTGCATCGAAAACAGAAATTAATTCAAATGACGTCATAGAAAAAATAACACTCCTGGATCTCTCTATAAAAACAGCATTTCATTCATAACTTTCCCACATTCGTTTCATTCCTCACAATGCTATAATAATTTATTTTATTTAAAAATTAAGACCATGGAGCTACAAGTAATTAAACTCTATGCTTAAAACTCCAGCGAAAAAAATCGTCCTTCTCTTTATAAAATCAATTAATATTTCATTCATATCAGCCATGCAGACTCCATGGGCTAAATTATTTTGTGTTGAAGAAATATAGCAATTCTAATACAACTCATTCTATATATTTTGCTGTTTACATTTTACATAAGTGAAAAATAGGCTTCATTGCAGAAATAATCAAATTTGGATAATCATTTAAACTCACATATATTGTATTCGCGTTGTTTCCGTATGTAGATGCACAGAATTTAAGCAAAAATAGAGTAGTTTTAGGACGGATACAACACTCAATATGAATTAAAAAGAACTTAAAAAATCACGATTTTGAAACAAGATGGATGCCATATAGCATTTTGAAATGGGTCATGTGATCTTTTCATATCACAGTCACGTGATCGTTTCATATAAGAGGTGTAATTATTATTTTAATTTTTATTTAAAATACTACTGAATATTTTTTTTATATATTTTATGGAACAATTTGAATATTACCTAAAATTTTCGAAGCAATTTGTGAATTTTAAATCCGCTTAAAAAATGTTTGAAAAATTAGGTCCCATAGGGCTCAATGTATTTCATTTTTTTCAACCCGGGTTCAATCCAAAACTAATTGGGTGATATTATTCATTTATATTCCCATAGGTCCCACATACCGTCTGAACAACATACTAAAATTTCATTTTGATTAAGTCATTTTTACGGCAGTTATCGTGCTAACGGACAGACAGACAGAGAGGCAGACAGACAGAATGAACAAAGTCATAAACACTTTTCAACTTTGTTGTAAAGTTTTAAAAATGTAAATAGGATATAAATGTAGGATATATCAAAATGGTTTTAATATTTTAAACATTTTTTTTTAACTTAAAAAGTATCTATCTGTCCAAGCGAGTGTTTTTAACACTTTACAACAAAGTTGAAAAGTGTTTATGACTTTGTTCATTCTGTCTGTCTGTCTGTCTGTCCGTTAGCAGGATAACTGCCGTAAAAATGACTTAATCAAATGAAATTTTGGTATGTTGTTCAGACGGTCTGTAGGATCTATGGGAATATAAATGAATAATATCACCCAATTAGTTTTGGATTGAACCCGGGTTGAAAAAATGAAATACATTAAGCCCTATGGGACCTAATTTTTCAAACATTTTTTAAGTGGATTTAAAATTCACAAATTGCTTCGAAACTTTTAGGTAATATTCAAGTTGTTCCATAAAATATACAAAAAAAAATTCAGCGAAATATATTTAGTAGTTTTTTAAATAAAAATTAAAATAATAATAACGCCTCTTATATAAAGCGATCACGTGACCATGATATGAAACGATCACGTGACTCACTTCAAAATGATATATGGCATCCATCTTGTCTCAAAATCGTGATTTTTAAAGTTCTTTTTAATTCATATTGAATGTTGTATCCGTCCTAAAGCCACTTTTTTTTAGTTAAATTCTGTGCATCTACATACTGAAACAACGCAATTACAATATATTTGAGTTTAAATGCTCATCCAAATTTGATTATTTCTACAACGAAGCCTATTTCTCACCTATGTAAAATGTAAACAGCAAAATATGTAGAAAGAGTTGCATTCGAATTGCTGTATTTCTTTAACACAAAATCATTTAGTTCATGGAGTCTGCATAGCTGATATGTATGAAATATTCACTGATTTTACAAAGAGAAGGACGATTTTTTTCGATGAAGTTTTACGCATAGAGTTTAATTACTTGTAGCTCCATGGTCTTAATTTTTAAATAAAATAAATTATTATAGTATTGTGATGAATGACATGAATGGGAAATTATTTATGACTGAAATGTTGCTTTTATAGAGAGAGCCAGGCGTGTTATTTTTTCTATTACGTCATTTGAAAGAATTTTAGTTGTTTTCGATGAAATTTTCAAACATAATAAATTATCGTAGTATTATGATAAGTCTAAAATTATTACCGAGGAATGCATCACATTTTAGAGATATTTAAACCAGGCAATTTATATTTCAATGCCGTCATTTGAATGAAGTTCATCTTTTTCGATGAAGGTTTAAGTTTTCAAATATAATAAATTAATGTAGTATTGTGATAAGTTTTAAAATATTACCGAGGAATGTATTGGATTTTAGACATGTTTAAATAAAATTGCATTGAAGTTGGAAAGTGTTTCATAATCAATGCTTTAAGCATGATTGATCTTTCTTGTTTCATTTTTCTTTCTGTCACTCGAAATATCTTCGAAACTATAAAAGATAGATATAAATAAGTAAACTACAAATAAATAAGAATATACACTACCAAATTTAGTATCAAAATCTATACTCATTTTTTAATAAAGTACTTATAGTTTTCGAGTAATCGTCTTGTCAAGTTGAAGACGATTGAAAATTTTCCGCTTTTTAAGATTGTAATGCCTATACCCCCAAAATTTAAAATGCTATCTATGAACAATAAACAAGAATTTGTAGCTTTTTGAAACCCCTACAAGTGTATATAATTGAATTTTGGAATGAGCTCTTAGTTTTCGAAGTATAGCGGTTATAATTTCGGTATTTTAGTAGTTTAACCTGAGTTTACCAATGGCTCGAATATTTCAAATGTAACGAGTGTTACAGCTGAATTTGTTCACTCCACGGTTGCTGGTGGAAAGACCAATTCAGCATGTTCTATTTTATAAGTAGGTTTTGTTAATATTTTTGAGAGTAACAAACTACGATGCAAGCAGAGGAAATATATGTAAGGATCTAATTATCAAGTACAAGCTTAAAATCACTTTTATCAGCTATAAAAAACACATGAAATCATGAATGAACAATAAATCCAAACTAAATATCGATTTTTAAAAACGCCATTTATTTAATATGCGTCATAGTTCGGTAGTTTTACTGAATTTGAATAAGATTATTTTGAGGTAAACGTAATTTCATATTGAAATACATTTATATTACGATCGCATATTGGGATATAAGTTTCAATTTGTATTTAAGCGTTTCACGTTTATAAACAAACTAGCACTCATTTTTTCTACGGAAATTTTGACAAAATTTATTGATTTAAACAAAATTTTGACCATTTGCAATAAAATAAGATTAAGAGTCCTGGTAATAGTTCGCATCTATCTAAACACTTGTACAATGGAATGTTCGAATATGCAGAACATTAATTATCGGGAATTGCGTTTCTACATACATAATGAGTTATATACGTAGATGTAGGCACAATTTACATGATCCAAGAATATCAACAAACCTATTATTCTGGCCATCTGAATATTAAGGCGTTAAAGACGTTTGCAGTTTCAATTATATCGGTAATTTGATTAAATGCTATTGTATCAGACATCTGATATTAAAAGATAAATAATCTATATGAAAGATCATTTTAAATTTATACGCATCTAACAAAGCCAGTAGTTACGTGATAGAACACCCATTTTGAGATCAGAAGAGCAGGAATCTAAAGGGGATACTGTATTATAAAATACGTCACATTTATTTGATGTGATATTGCAATTCACTAATCAAAATAAAGATTTTTCTGAATAGTCCGGGTGCATGTTTTATCCCATGGGCTTTTTGATGATACAAATGTGACAGATATCTCAATATATTCCTTTTATTGTAAAAAATAAGAATATCAATGGTGTTAAGCTCAAAATTTGTGTGGCGACCTAAAAACAATATGGATACCAAAATGGTTGTAAAACATAACGAACATTTTATACTTGGTGTGTATGAAAGAAATTAGAGTCCAATAATATATTTTAAGGCGAAGGATTGAATAACACTTAAATAATGTTTTCACTTTACTTGGTATTACTTCTGTCATATCAACTGGTAGGGAATCTTAAAAAAACCAGCGCTTATGTTTCATTATTGTGTTTCTCAGAATATTAGCAGCTTAAAACAGAATAGAAAACTTTGGCCATTTCTTCAGCGTCACTTTCAGCATTTCCTACTTGTACATCTTTTTGGAATTTCATTTAAAGCCTCTCCGGTGCATTTGTTCTTTTCGGATGGGAAAACTCAATACCTTCTTCTGACAATTCTACTTCAATTAGCTTCTTAAATTTTTTCGATTCATCATTACATCTTCGCTGACACCATTGCTAGAGGAAGCATATTTGTATTTTTTCTTTATACAGTATTCATACAAAATACACTTTCGTCTCGTAGAGTTTCTGATAATGCACTAATGAATTCTATATATTAGAAGCAATATGGCCAGTTCAGGTGCCTATTTTAGCATTATCATCTAATATTTTATGTTTCCTCCATATATTGGTAACATGTATGACTGAAAATTTACAGTGGTGACGTCAAATGAATAAGTGTCTAATGGATTAGAAGCTGCAGAAAGTCTGACACGAAATGTTTCATTTTCACTCAACAGCATAGCATTACTTAAATTTATTCCAGTGTTGTCAGTTGCTACTTTTCTAAGTTTTTCTTTGCATATACAGGGTGGCCATAAAATAACGTGAGGTGTTCAGAGCCCTCTAGCGAGTAATGTATTGTACGAGACGTAACAAAATTCGGTGGGCGCACAAAGTGGAACATGCGGTTTTGATTTCTAAAGAAAAAATTAGTTCCAAAAGGGAAATTTTAGCGCTGCAAAAGTGTAGTAATGTGAATAATGAATGAGTAAATTCCAAATGAGACAGTACACATCAATTTTGTTAACAATGCATGGCAACTTTTACTGTTAATTACAAATGAGGTTCAACATGACCACCATTCTGAAGTTCCAAGAACTAACTGCATGCGCTGCACGACATTTGCCACCGGTAGTTTCAAATCGTTGAATCATGTTTCTTAAGTTTGTTAAGGTCATCGGTCCTCGTCGTAACTTCTTCAGTCGCCGAAATTCACGAAGAGCAACATTGGCATTCTCATTCCGCTGATAATACAACTTGACTAACAAAGCGCGGTGATATAAGGCAAGAGCCATCGAAAGGTACTAGGCCTCCGAATGATGAAAATTCTCCTAGCCTTTCCTTTTACACAGATGATCGCTACACGGAACGCGATTATGCAAATTAGTGCATTTTACTCGGTAAACAGCGCCAAAGTTTTCCGACTTTTGGAACTAACAGCATGTTCCACTGTGTAAGCCTACCGAATTTTGTTACGGTTCGTCCAATACATTACTGGTTAGAGGGAGGTCTCTGAACACCTCATGTTATTTTATGGCCACCCTGTATATATCGCAGAAAAAATATTTGTTTTTATCGTAAACTGGTACCTAGGCAAGTGTAATTGAAGTTCTTCGTTGTGAAGGGCCTTCTTCATTGTGATCTACTTCATTCTGTTTTCTCTGTAAAGACAGTACTTCTTTTATAGTGATTCGCAAACTTGCTTCTGGATAATTAATTTATAACAACGCGTACGCCACCTTAACCTTACATTCCTATTCTTTAAATTGTCAATAGAGAATTCATGATCACCAAAAGAATGTTGTATTTAAATAAGCTTGTCATCACCCTAAAGAGAACGATTAACTACACATTTCACAAGTTTATCATAGCTACTGTTTGTTGAGCAAACTCATCACAGACCCACTGTCACAAAGAAGACACAATACCTCATTTAAAATCTTTCTTTTTTTTTACTTGAACTGAGCATTTTGTAATATGTCTGTGTATCTTCCTCCAGTAAATACATATACGGTGCTTGGAAACAATCTATAGAATTTCGAAGAACCAAATTTTCTAAAACTAAGAAACTGGACCGCAAAACACCTCCCATGAGGATTTACGATACTCAGACCAAGCGATCACTTACGTCTTCAAGACAGTAAATCTATTGCTTCGAAAGCTTTCAAAATAAATCCGGGGATACAAATTTTATGAACCGGCCAGAAATCTCACATGTGGAATTATAATAGGTGGACTAAGCAGTCGCTTAGAGCCTCGAAGACATAGCACACCCAACGACTCGACTCGATGAGCTATACTACCTGGATGAGCACACCTGATGCAACGAAACAGTTTAACAGAAGTACTGCAGACCCGAATTTTTTTAAACTAAGTACAGATCCGGACCTGCACCTCACGTGATTATTTACGATATGTGGACTAAGCGGTCACTTAGGGCCCCCAAAACAGCAAATCTGATGCTGTGAAACTATAAGAAATCTGGTCATAGTAACAGGCATTATCCTTTACTTGGTGTCATAAAGAGTCAGTCTCACTATTGATTGAGCGATGCGTGAGTTTTATTTTTAAACGAATTCTGTTTCCCTCCTTATATAAATGTCTTGTGAACTGTGAATACAGCTGAGACGATGTAGTTTTTCAGTGTTTCCTGGTGTAATTTTTTATTTACTTTCAATATTTAATATTTGAGAAACCTTTGTTTACAACCACTAATTTGAATTTATTAAATTCTATCACTTCAATGTCAAAATGTTTGAAAAAGCATTAATTTAGAACAGCCTATAGGATTTTGATAGAATTTGATTTCCAATCAGTGGTCAATGTGTAGGTGAACTTTTTCCAAAATCGTATATGTAAAGCTATTACACACTGCATTTTAAGTTTATTTGGTTAACGTTCCTTATCAATTATATTCTATGACTTTACGTAAGAAAGCAAAACTATATATTTTCACTTGTATTCACAGTTCACAAGACATTTATTTATAAGGGAAAGGAGACAGAATCCCTTTAAGCAATTATCTTGATAAAAAATAACTGCTTTAAATTCATTTATCTCGATATAAGAACTATGTATTAAACTGATGTTATTGAGACTTAGTGGGTACATTACCACCTCCAAAAATTGACCCGCAAACTATGTTGAAAATGCAGACCACTCAGCTGGCCGTAGGGTTTACAGCAGCAGAGTGAGTATCTTCTGTTATGAATTTTGATTTAATCTGATGTAGCTTTAGTGAATAAAAATTGTTTACCATTTTGCTTTTCATATATGCTGTCAGTCAAATAACTTCGAATCTTAACATTATTAGCATTCAAAGTTACATTTCATATATCTTAAGACGTTAGTTAATAGTTTTTTGAGCCAAAGAATATCTCAGTTGAAGTTCCAAATGATTACTAAGCATCTACTTGGTAATCATTTGAAACTGCAACATATCCCCCTTCGACCATCGGGAATTTTTCTTTTCTGAATTTTCAGTCATTTTATCAACAGATTTCCTGTAAAGTTCCTTCCTTCATATCAATGCAAGATCTTTCATATCGTCTCTCGTGACATTTTACCACGCGTTGTCATTTTACGTAATTACAGACCATTCCTGATAACAAACGAAAATATCAGAAGTAAGCAGCACATGACTTCCCTTATACAATGCAATGAATTTACTTCTTTAACGGTTAAAAAATGATGAAAAGATCCACGGCACAGTGTTTGTAACGTTAAATTGTACATTTGGCGATTTTCCGGATGACAACATGTGAAACTTTGAAGTACCCAATTAACTTATATTTTACGCAACTCTAAATTAACAATTATCAATATTGATAGCGCCCTCAATAAGCAATATAGTCCATATATTTAAATATTTTAATCATAAATTAATCAATTAGGCGTCAGTTTTGCAACTTTGATGGTATTTCGTCAATATGGGACTAAATATCGCCAAATTGTCGATATTTAGAAAGATATTTCTTATGTAATAAAAGGTATGCCCATCATATGACGGAATTAAAAATTTGCAAAACATTGCATCCTATTTGGCGTCATTTTTATCAATTTGAAGACATTTTTATCAATTTCATGACACTTTTATCAATTTGGCAACATTTAAAAAAGTCGCCAAGTTGGCGATATGCCATCGAAATTCGTCGCCAGAATTTCGCCAAGCGTTACAGACGGAGAAATAGGTTATTCTTATAAGAGTCTTATATTCTTATAATAATTAAAATATCGAATTTCATCAATTAGTTGTCATTTTCATTGATTTATCGTCATTCTTATCAAGTTGACGACATTTTTATGAATTTGGCGACATCTTTATCAATGTGGCGACATTTTCATCACTTTGGCGACATTTTAAAACTCGTCAAGTTGGCGACATTCCGCCAAAATTTCGTCAAGCATTATGGTCAGAGAATTCTTATAGAAGATAAACGACTAATGGCGTCTAAATACAAAACTATTACCCAAATAATCTTCTATTGCAGTAGATTCTTATATACTTTCCAAGATATTGAATTTTCATCAATTAGCCATCATTTTCAGTGATTTAGAGTCATTTTTATCAATTTGGCAACATTTAAAAAACTCGCCAAGGTGGCGATATTCCGCCAAATTTGTCGTCAAAATTTTGCCAAGCATTGTGGATGGAGAAATAGATTACTCTAAAGTAGATAAACGATTAATGGCGTCAAAATTACAAAGCTATTACTCAAAGTGTCTTCTCTTGTGAATGGAACGAGCTAGATCCACGAGAATGGTGATAATAAATTTATCAAATAATATTACATATGAAAAGTGAATAAATTTCACAATAGTTAATACTTTCATTTTAATTTTATGTGATTTTTTTTTTTTATAAATTTATTTGAAAAATATGCAATATCTCAAGAATGGTTTATGCTAGAGTTCTAAAGTTGGTGTCAATCATGTCTAATGAAAAATTACATAAAAAATGATTATTTACATAACTTTATTGAATGTTTTAATTTTTTGAGGATTTTTTCAAAATTTAGGGGCGTTCTGAACATTCGATAGCGTTTAAAAATAATACGCTTCCAGTATTCACAGATTGTAATTTTGTAACATTTCGTTCGAATTGTTTCATTTGTTCGTGAGATATCGTCTCCAGAAACTCACACAGACATGACCTCAAAAATGTTTGATTCATGTTCAGGGATGCTTGAGACGTGCTCTCCCGTCGAAAAATCGAATTCGAATTTATTTGAAAAGTATCTTCTTTCCTGAATAGAACGATCTAGATTCACTAAAATGGGGCTGCATAATACTGCATATAGAAAGTAAACATGTTTAACGACACTTACTCTTTTTATAATTTTATATAATTTTTTGACACATTTATTTGAAAAAAGTGCAATATCTCGAGAACAATTCATGCTAAAGTTCTAATAGCTTGTATCAATAGTTTTCTAATGAAAAATTGCGGCTGAAATGATATTTCTTTATCAGCATTGACAGTGCTGATTTTTCCAAAAATTTATTCGAAAAGTGGGTTGTCTTCCGAATATTTGAATGCGTTTAAAATTAATAGCGTTCTAGTATCCCCTGATTACGATAATCGAACCAAATTATATTCGAAACGCGTCATTCGTTCGTGTGATATCGCGTCTACAGACTAATGGAAACACACACTCCCAGACATACCTCAAAAACGTTCGATTCGAATTCAGGCTTGGAACGTGCTCTACCGTCGAAAACTCGAATTTGAATTTTCGACCCCCGTCACAATACTTTCCCTATGTTATACATTATACCACGTATAGCATAGGGAAATAGATGCGCAGCAGAGATGCGCAGCAGTGATGACACGAGGTAAGAGTAAGGAGAAGAGATTGAATAAAACCAGTAAAACCATGCAAAAACAAAAAGGAAAATGCAATTAAAATGGACACAAAAAGAAAAAAAAATTGGAATAAGACACAAAGAAACCAGTTAAACCAGGCCAAATCATGAATGGGAGAAATATATAGCGTTATAGACAAATGATTAACATGATATAATTGGAATTTTGACTGGTGTGAAAAGCCTCAAAGGAATCAAAGTCAAAAATTGACAAAAAAATTTCAGTAATTGAAGCAGCAGAAAAATCAACAGAGCTATAGAAGAAAATATATACTATAATATATTGTGGCTTGACTAGGCCTAACAGGTCTCTATGTCTTACATCCATTTTTCCAATTCTTTTTCTTCCCATTCTGGTTTTTTGCATAGATGTTTCTAGTTTTATTCAATTCCTCCCCGCCCCCCCTCTCACCAGGTACCACTACTACTGCATGCCCATGTTTATTTAAGCAGCTTACTGTATGTAGTTTAGTCCATTTACGTACTGATAAAGAAAACTCACTGTGTTTTCAAAACGATTGTATGCATTCTGCAACTTATTTACGCGAAATTTTACACTGTATTCTAGTTATTTATTACTTGTGCGCAAAGTCCCATTTTTCTTATATATTCCTTATTATTTACAGATCTCCCCATCTCTTCCATTTTATTCAAATACCTGATCTCAATAAGAGCAGAGTTTCAATTAGGAGTATCGTTTTAACACGGGCATAAAAAAGAGAGCCGATTTTACGTTTTAAATAGTCTAATTAATATTGTACGCCCATAGAAATTTTTTTCAGGAGGGGCAAACTCAAGGACAAGACGTAACATCAACTAGCATGATGCCCGCCTTTTGTGACCTTGAATGTCCAAGAAACGGCAAGTGATGATGGCCCATGCCATCCATGCCAGCAGTGATAGCTAAGCTGGTTTGTCGTTAGTGATATTAATTTCCTTATGAAATATATCTTTAAAATACTTTATCTGGGCGTTCTAACCTTATGCGAAAGTCATTAGATTCTGCTTAAGGCGACGCTTCAGTTAGCTTTCATTCCCATGTTAACCTATGGGGGAAGTTCTCCGCAAATTACACATTAGCAAATGAATAATTTAAAATTCTGTTTTTTGCACATGATTGTAGACAGTTTAATGCATTGATCTCGGTCATCAATTTTTTAAATTTTATTTTAAATACATCTTGAATTGGAGTTAATTTGTCAAAATTTCTTAGATAAAACATCACCTTCTTAATAGCTCTATAAAAAATGAACTATTAAACGTTTCACAATTTAAACAAGAAAGATCAATCATCCATAAGCATTGATTATGAAACACTTTCCAACTGAAATGCAATTTTATTTAGAAACTTCTAATATGTGATACATTCAGTGGTGATATCTTTTACATTATCACAGTACTACAGTAATTTATTATACTTACATATTTAAAACTGTACCGAAATATAAATCATCTGATTCTCTATCCAAAATCAATGAATATTTCATTTATCTAACTTGTATTCCAGACTCCAGAGCTAAATAATTTTGTGTGAAAAAAATTCAGCAATTCTTATGTAACTCACCTTACAATCGCTTGAGATATTTGCATTCTGCATAAGTTAAAATTAGGCTTCGTTGAAGAAATAATAAAAGTTTAGGGATCATTTAAAATCATAACTACTGTAATTGCGTAGGCACAGAATTCAGATACACAGATAATACAGATAATATATGTGTGTGCGTATGTATGTATTCAAAGTATTGGAATCGTGCCGAAGATCGGAACTCGAATTTTCGAAGGATCTACACGTTTTGGGACTTCTAGAACACGAAAAAACTATTTTTAGGAAGACGTCTGTGTGTGTAAGGGTATATCTGTGTATGTTTCTGTGTGTCTGTGAGGATATTACATCCACTCTAATTGAAAAACTAATGGACCGAATTTCATAAAATTTGGTAGGTACGCTTTTTGTAGGAAACCCTGATGTTCATTAGATTATAGTACGATTCGTAATAAAAGAATCTGCCTTCTTTGCAAAATGGCCGGCAGAAATTGCCTTTATTCACTCTAGCTAAAACCTAATGGAACAAATTTAACAAAATGTGGTGTATAATATTTCAATAACCTACATGTGATTTATATACCTAATTTAACAAAGTTTGGTATACAAATCATTTGTAGGTTATTCTAATACGATTCGGGAAAAAGGAACGGGCTATTTTTGCGAAATGGCCAGCAAAAATCGTTATATATAAAAATAAAAGACTACGTGTGCTCAATTATATCAATTAAATTCCTATTTTATATGTGATTTTTGACAACAAAAAGAATAAGACTAACCCCATTACTCTAGGACTAGCCGTTCTTGAGATATTCTAGTTTTTTCGCGTTTTCGCTACGCCACCTTTGACAATAAGTCCAGCTATCAAATGAGAACCAAATTTAAGTTTAACGTGTAAATTCAATGTCATTTAAAATACTTATGTTGTGCAGATAAACTCAAATTATCATTGAATAAATAAAGAGAACGAATATGAGTCTGCAGGGAAAGACATGTGCTGTCCACATCAGAATTTTTAACAATATTACACCAATGATTTATAGAAGTGAACGGGGATTATTTTCAGGCCATTTCGAAAAAAATGTATGATCTATATTTAAAGATCCATCAAATTTTTGTCGAATAAAATGTTCAACAAATTTAAGCTGTGTACCAAATTTTAACTCTCTAGGACGTAGGAAAGTGCATTTAAAATGCCATCAATTAAATTTATCATGAAGAGTTATATAAAATTTAAAAAAAATGAAAAATTGTTATCTAACAAATTTATTTTAAAATATGAAGCCACTCCCATATGCAAAACGTTTAAACAAATGGAGAGATATTTATTATATAATATCTCTCTCTTTTCTTTCTGGAAGATATCCCAAAGTCAGAATTTAATTGAATTTGTTTTTTTCCCTATATTAAATAATTTTTTTAATTAAAAAACTACTTAACATATTTTACTGAATTTTTTTTTATATATTCTATGGGATAATGTGAATATTTCCTAAAAATTTCGAAGCAATTCGTGAATTTTAAATTTACTTAAAAAATGTTTGAAAAATTAGGTCCCATAGGGTTCAATGTATTTCATTTTTTCAACCCGGGTTCAATAAAAAACTAATTGGGTGATATTATTTATTTATATTCCCATAGGTCCTACAGACCGTCTGAACAACATACTAAAATTTCATTTTGATAAACTCATTTTTACGGCAGTTATCGTGCTAACGGACGGACAGACAGACAGACAGACAGACAGACAGACAGAATGAACAAAGTCATAAACACTTTTCAACTTTGTTGTAAAGTGTTAATAAAAACAGGAATCAATAGCTTATACTTCTGGCTTCTTTTTTAAGATTTTTTTTAGATTTTTGAATTAATTTGGGATTAGTATATTTGAATAAGTAAATCGTGTTTCAACTGCTGAAACTTCCGATTTTCAACGTTAACCACACCTCCTATCCTTCCAGGGGAAAAATAGGGGTGAAAATTCTTGGTGTGGAGATTTGAGGGTAGGTGGATGATTGACTGGCATCGGGGAAATGAACGAAGGGGTATATTTGTTGTGTTTAGTAGGTGTCTTTAAACTTTGGTCCAGCAAAGAAAAAGAAGTCCTTGGTTGCGTTTCATTTTGTTGTATTAGTACAGATAATTCAGCTCTCGCTGGTTTACTGTTTTTCTTCTTGCATATATTTGTTCCATACTTTTTTAATGTAAATATTATATTTATTGCAGTCTTTTAGGTCACCGAGGGCTTCTGGATTGTAAATAATTTGTTATAGTATGTATAAAATTTTGGTGAACTAGTCACATTTTCCCCATTAAAAATCCTGCTTTGTTGAATTCTGTCCCGTAATTGAATTTATGAGTATTCAAAGAATTAGTCTTGGGACAAAGGCTGCACCAAATTTCGGCAAATTTTGTGGGTAGCTTTTGGAATAGCCCCACTTAAAATTGAGTCCATGTTTCCAGTTAGATATTAATAAAAAACGCACAGTTAAACCTTTTATAGACATAACATTATGCAGACAATGTTTCTCCGCAAATTTATTTGAAGGAAATGATGTCGCTTAACAACGGATTTGAAGCCAGTGTGTTTATGCAGCGCAGACGACTTTTATAAATTTTTTTCCCGATTTAAATAATACAGAAATGCATGTAAAATAAATTTTTATCAAAATTGCATTTTTGACAGGATTACATCAAATACGGCCTTCGGGTTTAAAGATTGAGGGGATTATTGATATTTTCAATTTATTATGTCATATGTTCTTCTTAGCAAAAATTTTTGAAACTCATACAAGTTGTGCGGATAATCTTCTACTAATACACAGGTATATCTGCTAATCTACGAGAATATAAGTAGTACGGGTATGTCTTCCCATACAATTTTGCGCTTTTATTTTGACATATATTAATTCAATTTCATATTTTTTGTAAATTTGTTTACGAAAGGGACCAGGATGTTTTATTCTTCAGACCTGCCTGTGAAGATAATTTTGAATATCGGAAGATACAATCTGAGACACACTATATGTGAAAATTTCGTACTCACAGATTGTGATAAAGTTTGAGACTTTAAAATTGATGCAATTGATCGTTAAATAGAAATAAAATGCATAATTTAAGCTTTTTAATATTTACTGATTTAGGAATGCCGCACACCAGTGGGATATTTTAATATTCAATTTGTGGAAGTTCAGTCTTAAATTTTAAGTGTATAGCATATATTAAATTCAGGTCAGATCGGTCCGTGTCAAAATAAATAAAAAAGTCAAAATAAATCAAAACTAAAAAAGAAAAATTTGAAATTACATATGAAACAAAATTCTCAATTAATAAAGTTCATTTATTTAATAAAGTTCATTTGTTTTCGATGAAATTTTCAAATATGTTAAATTATTGTACTATTGTTATAATTTTAAAAATATCACCACAGAATGTATCGCATTTTAGAGATGTTTAAATAAAACTGCATTGTAGTTGGAAAGCATTTCATAATCAATGATTTATGTATGATTGATCTTTCTTGTTAAATCTTTTCCAATTTGAATAATAAAGATTTGTCTGTAAAATAAATTTCATTGAACATTACATATATGACTGGATAATATCAATTACTGTCTTCAGGTTTAAATATTATTATTATTGATACTTTTGGGTATTATTGATATTTTCAAATTATTATGCCATTGTTTTATTATGGCAAAAAATGTTGAAACTTATAAATTATACGTTGTACGAGTAATCTTCTACAAAGGGTATATCTACTAATCAACTAATGCACGGGTATATCTACTAATCTACGAGAATATAAGTAGTACAGGTATATTGGATGATATTTAGACATATATTGGCATATTGTGTAATCAATTATGGCCTTCTGGTATAAAGATTACGGAGATGATTGATATTTTCAATTTATTACATCATCTGTTTTACTTTGGCAAAGATTTTTGAGACTCATATTGTAATACAGGTAATATTCTTACACACGGACATATCTTCTAATCTACGACACTATAAGGGGTTACAACATTATTACGGGTATATCTTCCCACACATATCATTTTAGCACTTTCATTTTGCCATATACTGGAATCAATTACTGCCTTCAGGTTTAAAGATTACACGTTTATTGATATATTCAACTTCTACATGTAATCTACTAATACAGGGTATATCTTCTAATATTTGCGAATATAAGTAGTACGGCTCCCATACAATTTTAACGCTTTTATTTTGCATATATTGATTTAATTTCATATTTTTTGTTAATTTGCTTACAATCGGGGCCGGGGCATTTTTAGGGGTATCAAATTAAATGTTTTAACAGAATATTATTTTGATTAACAATGTCATTTAGTATACTATAGTAATTTGCACATGATTGTGAATTTTAAGTTTCTTTATATTATATACTCCGTACGAAGAACGGGTATGCTGCTTGTTAAGTAATAAAATTTTACTCTGCACGGTGAACGCAGATGGGTCAATTAGAACCTGATACAGAAAAATTATAATTTTGGATAAGAAATTGAAGACTTCTTTATTCCACTACATTCCGAAGTCAAAATAAAACGTTGCTCTTCGCAATATTCAAATTGTTTAAAGCTATAGTAAGAGAACAAAAAATATGATGTGGGCAGCACATGACTTTCCCTGCAGACTCATATTCACGTTCTCTTTATTTTAATTAAATTTAATTCACTTTTAATTCAATTTTCGTTCTCATTTGATAACTGGACTTATTTTCAATGGTGGGGTAGAGAAAATAGGAAAGCACTAAAATATCTCGAGAACGGCTAGTCCTACTGTAATGGGATTGGTCTTATTCCTTTCTTCGTTAAAAATTACGTATTAAATAAGCATTTAATGGAGATATTTGAGCATATGTAGTTTTTTATTTTAGATTTTGGCAATTTTTGAGGGCCATTTTGCAAAAAAAGGCAGGTTATTTTTTTCCGAATAGTACCAAAATCTAATCAGCACTAAGATGTCCCACAAGTTACTTATCTAACAAATTTTGTGAAATTTGGTCCATTAGGTTTTCAGCTAGAGTGGATACAAATTTTTGCGGGCCATTTCGCAAAAAAAGGCGGGTTATTTTATTCCGAATCGTACCCAAAACTAATCAGCACCAGACTCGCCCCCAAGTAACTTACCTATCAAATTTTATGAAATTCGGTCCATTAGTTTTTGAATTAGAGTGGATACAATATCTGCACAGACAGACAGACAGACACACACAGAGACGTCACGCTAAAAATGGCTTTTTCGTATTCTAGAGGTCTCGAAATGTGTAGATCCGTCGAAAACTCGAGTTGCGATTTTCGGCATGATTCCAATACTTTCCCTATACATTACCATGTATTGCAGGGAAAGTAAAAATCTGATGTGGGCAGCATATGACTTTCCCTGCAGACTCAAATTCATATTTTCTTTATTTCTTTAATAATTCATTAGATTGAGTTTAATTGCACCAAATAACACTAAATTTGTATTTTTAATTCAATTTCTGTTACTTTCCCTGCAATACATGGTAATGTATAGGGAAAGTATTGGAATCATGCCGAAAATCACAACTCGAGTAAAAAAAAACCCGCCTTTTTTTGCGAAATGGCCCGCAAAAGCTTGTATCCACTCTAACTGAAAAACTAATTTACCGAATATCACAAAATTCGGTAGATGAGTCACTTGTGGGTTACCCTGGTGCTGATTAGATTTTGGTACGATTCGGAAAATACTAACTGTGGCACGTAAGAAATTTATTTAAATTTTAAGTTACACTTTCAATTATTAAATTCATTATTTTTAATCACATTAACATTGCCGTAAATTCATATAGTGGAATTACATTTAAAATGTACATTGCTCGTTATTGTGCCGCAATAAACCCTCCAATTATTTTTAACTTAAGTGTGAGTCCTGTAAAGGAATTCATTAATCATTATTAAAAGATTAGACTATTTAACTTAAACAATATAATTTATTAACAACATCAATTTATCAATAACACCAATTTTCATAAATATCAATTTTCAATTATTATCAATTTTCATTTAATTATTTTAGCAAGGGGAGATATGCGACTAGAATTATTAGTTTTACGATGGTGTCTAGGACCAGTAACAATCAGACCACATACCTTCCAGTTTAATCTTGGGCTTATCATCACTCTGGCGTGTTGAAGACCCAGACCGTCCGACTCGTCCAGAGGACTAAGAGCAACTATTTGGACGGCCGGATCACTCTGGCGTGTTGTTGTTGTTGAAACCCAGACCGTCCGACCTACCAGAAAGGTGTAAGGTAACTGTTTGGACGGTCGGGAAGTGCCACCCAATTTAGACCGGAATCCAGTGGGGGAGGCATCCACAGGGACCGTACCCTCCTTCCCCTACCACCAACCTCTCGGAAGGACTTTCGGACCCACATGTTTAACGTGATCGTACTCCGCATGAACACGGCGGCAGTTTTGGCAGTGGCTGGAATCGAACCCGGGCCTACCGAGTGCAACTCCAGCGCGCTAACCAATGGGCTACCGCTCCCCTCACTCTGGCGTGTGTGGCACCTACTCGTACTATAATGCACTTGCACATAGATTACCTCTACGGGACACTCAACAACTACTCGTACTTTAAGTCAAAATTCGTGATTATTTTCTTTTCATGTCTGATCTCCATTTCTGCTCCTCGTTGTCTTTCGTATGCTACTGCACTCTCATTTTGTCTATAACTGAAACTCGTGTATTTCGTCCACAACTCTGGGGTGTGTGGCTCCGAACTCTCATTTTTTTCCTCTGATCCAAGCTGTGGTTCCTTCAGCGGGGGGGGGGGGTAGCTCCGCCCTTCTTCCCCTTGGCGCTCATTGGTTCTTCTTAACCCAATGGCATCATTTCACATATATAGCAAGGCCCCTCTCAGCCCCTTTGGTCTGGCACACCTAAATTTATAGTATTATGACCTTAAAGTTCAAGTCCTCATAAACCCCGGCGCCATCCAGACTATAGCTTTGTTAGCCGTTCTGGGCACCATAAGTAATACAAATAAAAATGTCTCATGTGAGAACATATTCTGGTCTCACACTAACGTGCCTTTTTTTGCAAAATGGCCCACAAAAATCGTCAAAATCTAAACTAAAGAACTAGGTATACTCAAATATATCCATTAAATGCTCGTTTAATACGTAATTTTTAATGACGAAAAGAATAAGACCAAGCCCATTACACTAGGGCTAGCCGTTCTCGAGATATTTTAGTATTTCGTATTTTCTCTACGCCACCTTTGAAAATAAGTCCGGTTACCGAATGAGAACGAAAATTGAATTAAAAGTGAAATAAATTTAATTAAAATAAAGAGAACGTGAATATAAGTCAGCAGGGAAAGTCATGTGCAGCCCACAAAAGATTTTTTTTATTTGGTAACTGGACATTTTTCCGATAGAGGGTTAATAAAAATGCAAGAAATCTCAAATATCTTGAGAACGGCTAGTTCTAAAGTATAATGGAGTGTGTTATATTCTTTTCCTCGTCAAAAATTGGGTATGAAATAGGAATTAAATTGATACATTTCAGCATACGTAGTCTTTTTTTTATATATATAGGTGATTTTTGCGGGTTATTTCGCAAAAAAAATGCAGGTTGTTCTTTTCCGAATCGTACCAAAATCTAATCAACAACAGAGTGTCCCACAAGTAACTTATTTACCAAATTTTGTGAAATTTGGTCAATTAGTATTTTAGCTAGGATGGATACATGAAATTTTTGCGGGCCGTTTCGTAAAAAAAGGCAGGTTGTTCTTTTCCGAATCGTACCAAGATCTAATCAGCACCAGAGCATCCTACAAGTAACTTATCTACCAAATTTTGTGAAATTTGTTCAATAAGTATTTTAGCTGGAGTGGATACATAACATTTTTACGGGCCATTTCGCAAAAAAAGGCGGGTTCTGTTTTTACGAATCCTACCAAAAACTAATCAGCACCAGGGTCTCACCCAAGTGACGTACATATCAAATTTTATGAAATTCGGTCCATTAGTTTTTGAGTTAGAGTGGATACATACATTGCACAGGCTGACAGAAACACAGACAGACATACACACAGACGTCACGCTAAAAATAGGTTTTCCGTATTCTAGATATCTCGAAACGTGTAGATCCGTCGAAAACTCGAGTTGCGATTTTCGACATGATTCCAATACTTTCCCATTACCATGTATTGCAGGGAAAGTAAAAATCTAATGTGGGCAGCACATGACTTTCCCTGCAGACTTATATACACATTCTCTTTATTTTAATTAAATTTAATTCACTATTAATTCAATTTTCGTTCTCACTTGGTAACTGGACTCATTTTCAAAGGTGGCGTAAAGAAAAACGAAAAAAAAAATATCTCGAGAACGGCTAGTCCTAGTGTAATGGGGTTGGTCTTATTCTTTTCTTCGTTAAACATTACGTATAAAACAAGCCTTTAATGGATATATTTCAGCATATGTAGTTTTTTATTTTAGATTTTGTGCATTTTTGCGGGCCATTTTGCAAAAAAAAGGCAGGTTATTATTTTCCGAATCATACCAAAATGTAATCAGCACCAGGGTGATCCACAAGCGACTTATCTACCAAATTTTGTGAAATTCGGTCCGTTAGATTTTCAGCTAGAGTGGATACAAGCTTTTGCGGGCCATTTCGCAAAAAACAGCGGGTTCTTTTATCCTGAATCGTACCCAAAACTAATCAGCACCAGATTCGCCCACAAGTTACTTAACTACCAAATTTTATGAAATTCGGTCAATTAGTTTTTTAGTTAGAGTGGATACAAAATCTGCACAGGCAGACATACAAACAGATACACAGACAGACACACAGACATACACACAGACATACACACAAACGTCACACTAAAAATATTTTTATCGTATTCTAGAGGTTTCGAAACGTGTAGATCCGTCGAAAACTCGAGTTGCGATTTTCGGCTTGATTCCAATACTTTCCCTATACATTACCATGTATTGCAGGGAAAGTAAAAATCTGATGTGAGCAGCACATGACTTTCCCTGCAGACTTATATTAACGTTCTCTTTATTTTAATTAAATTTATTTCACTTTTAATTCAATTTTCGTTCTCATTCGATAACCGGACTTATTTTCAAAGGTGGCGTAGGGAAAGTACGAAAAACTAAAATATCTCGAGAACGGCTAGTCCTAGTGTAATGGGGTTGGTCTTATTCTTTTCTTCGTTAAACATTACGTATAAAACAAGCCTTTAATGGATATATTTCAGCATATGTAGTTTTTTATTTTAGATTTTGTGCATTTTTGCGGGCCATTTTGCAAAAAAAAGGCAGGTTATTATTTTCCGAATCATACCAAAATGTAATCAGCACCAGGGTGATCCACAAGCGACTTATCTACCAAATTTTGTGAAATTCGGTCCATTAGTTTTTCAGCTACAGTGGATACAAGCTTTTGCGGGCCATTTCACAAAAAAGGCGGGTTCTTTTATTCCGAATCGTACCCAAAACTAATCAGCACCAGCCCCGGCCACAAGTGACTTACCTACAAAATTTTGTGAAATTCGGTCCATTAGTTTTTTAGTTAGAGTGGATACAAAATCTGCACAGACAGACACACAGACAGACACACAGACAGACGTCACGCTAAAAATGGTTTTTTCGTATTCTAGAGGTCTCGAAACGTGTAGATCCGTCGAAAACTCGAGTTGCGATTTTCGGCTTGTTTCCAATACTTTCCCTATACATTACCATGTATTGCAGGGAAAGTAAAAATCTGATGTGGGCAGCACATGACTTCCCCTGCAGACTTATATTCACGTTCTCTTTATTTTAATTACATTTAATTCACTTTTAATTCAATTTTCGTTCTCATTTAATAACTGGACTTATTTTCAAAGGTGGCGTAGAGAAAATACGAAAAAACTCATATATCTCGAGAACGGTTAGTCCTAGTGTAACGGGGTTGGTCTTATTCTTTTCTTCGTTAAAAATTACGTATTAAACGAGCATTTAATGGGTATATTTGAGCATACGTAGTTTTTTATTTTAGATTTTGGCGATTTTTGCGGGCCATTTCGCAAAAAAAGGCAGGTTATTTTTTTCTGAATCGTACCAAAATCTAATCAGCACCAGGGTGACCTATACGTGACTCATCTACCGAAATTTGTGAAATTCGGTCCATTAGTTTTTCAGCTACAGTGGATACAAGCTTTTGCGGGCCATTTCACAAAAAGGCGGGTTCTTTTATTCCAAATCGTACCCAAAACTAATCAGCACCAGCCCCGCCCACAAGTGACATACCTACAAAATTTTGTGAAATTCGGTCCATTAGTTTTTTAGTTAGAGTGGATACAAAATCTGCACAGATAGACACACAGACAGACAGACACACAGACACACACACACACACACAGACGTCACGCTAAAAATGGTTTTTTCGTATTCTAGAGGTCTCGAAACGTGTAGATCCGTCGAAAACTCGAGTTGCGATTTTCGACATGATTCCAATACTTTCCCTATACATTACCATGTATTGCAGGGAAATTAAAAATCTGATGTGGGCAGCACATGACTTTCTCTGCAGACTTATATCCTTGTTCTCTCTCAGACTTATATCCTCGTTTCAATTAAATTTAATTCACTTTTAATTCAATTTTCGTTCTCATTTGATAACTGGACTTATTTTCAAAGGTGGCGTGGAGAAAATACGAAACAAACTCATATATCTCGAGAACGGCTAGTCCTAGTGCAATGGGGTTGGTCTTATTCTTTTCTTCGTTAAAAATTACGTATTAAACAAGCATTTAATGGATATATTTAAACATACATAGCTTTTTAGTTTAGATTTTGACAATTTTTGCGGGCCATTCTGAAAAAAAAGGCAAGTTATTTTTTTCTGAATCGTACCAAAATCTAATCAGCACCAGGGTGACCTATACGTGACTCATCTACCGAATTTTGTGAAATTCGGTCCATTAGTTTTTCATGTAGAGTGGATTCAAGCTTTTGCGGGCCATTTCGCAAAAAAAGGCGGGTTCTTTTATCCCGAATCGTACCCAAAACTAATCAGTACCAGACTCGCCCACAAGTGACTTACCTACAAAATTTTGTGAAATTCGGTGTATTAGTCTTTTAGTTAGAGTGAATACAAAATCTGCACAGACAGACAGACACACAGACACAGATACACACACAGACGTCACGCTAAAAATGGTTTTTTCGTATTCTAGAGGTCTTGAAACGTGTAGATCCGTCGAAAATTCGAGTTGCGATTTTCGACATGATTCCAATACTTTCCCTATACATTACCATGTATTGCAGGGAAAGTAATATGTTCTAGCCTGGATATAGCAGTATAAATATACACCGATGCACCAATTGTCATGTTTCGTAACATCATGTGATTTATACATTGAATAGGGAAGAAATGCATTCCAAATTTAATTTTTGAGGAAATGATCATTAGGTTATTATCATTGGTCAAGTGCCAGTTTTAATTTGTTTTATTTTACTTTCCCTGCAATACATGGTAATGTATAGGGAAAGTATTGGAATCATGTCGAAAATCGCAACTCGAGTTTTCGACTCTACACGTTTCAAGACCTCTAGAATACGAAAAAACCATTTTTAGCGTGACGTCTGTGCAGATTTTCTATCCACTCTAACTAAAAAACTAATTGACCGAATTTCATAAAATTTGGTAGGTAAGTCACTTGTGGGCGAATCTGGTGCTGATTAGTTTTGGGTACTGTACGGGAGAAAAGAACCCGCCTTTTTTGCGAAATGGCCCGTAAAAGCTTATATCCACCTAGCTGAAAAACTAATGGACCGAATTCCACAAAATTCGGTAGAAAAATCACTTATGGGAAACCCTGGTGCTGATTAGATTTTGGTACGATTCGAAAAAAATAACCTGCCTTTTTTTGCAAAATGGCCCGCAAAAATCACAAAAATCTAAATTTAAAAACTACGTATGCTCAAATATATCCATTAAATGCTTGTTTAATACGTACTTTTTAACGAAGAAAAGAATAGGACCACCCCATTACATTAAGACTAGCCGTTCTCGAGATATTTTAGTTTTTTAGTATTTTCTCTACTCCACCTTTGAAAATAAGTCCAGTTATCAAATGAGAACGAAAATTGAATTAAAAGTGAATTAAATTTAATTAAAATAAAGAGAACGTGAATATAAGTCTGCAAGGAAAGTCATGTGCTGCCCACATCAGATTTTTTTACTTTCCCTGCAATGCATGGTAATGTTCTTTTTTTCATATGGCCAGGCACTAGATTCTTCGTCATTCGCTCTATTCAATGCATGGTAACGTATAGAGAAAGTATTGGAATCATACCAAAAATCACAACTCAAGTTTTCGACGGATCTACACATTTCGAGACCTCTAGAATAGGGAAAAAAACTATTTTTAGCGTGATGTCTGTGTGTGTGTCTGTCCGTCTGTGCAATGTATGTATCCACTCTAACTAAAAAACTAATGGACCGAATTTCATAAAATTTGGTATGTAAGTCACTTGGGTGAGACCCTGGTGCTGATTAGTTTTTAATAGGATTCGTAAAAACAGAACCCGCCTTTCTTTGCGAAATGGCCCTTAAAAATTTAATTTATCCACTCTAGCTAAAATACTAATTGACCAAATTTTGCAAAATTTGGTAGATAAGTTTCTTGTAGGATGCTCTGGGGCTGATTAGATTTTGGTACGATTCGGAGAAGAACAACCTGCCCTTTTTTACGAAATGGCCCGCAAGAATTTCATGTACCCACACTAGCTAAAATACTAATTGATCAAATTTCACAAAATTTGGTAGATACGTTACTTGTGGGACACTCTGGTCCTGATTAGATTTTGGTACGAATCGGAAAAGAACAACCTGCCTCTTTTACGAAATGGCCCACAAAAATTCCATGTATCCACCCCAGCTAAAATACTAATTGACAAAATTTCACAAAATTTGGTAGATACGTTACTTGTGGGACACTTTGGTGCTTATTAGATTTTGGTAGGAATCGGAGAAGAACAACAACCTGTCTTTTTTTTACGAAATGACCTGCAAAAATTTCATGTATCCACCCTAGCTAA
The DNA here is from genome assembly GCA_951213105.1 of Amaurobius ferox. Taxonomy (NCBI): domain Eukaryota; kingdom Metazoa; phylum Arthropoda; class Arachnida; order Araneae; family Amaurobiidae; genus Amaurobius; species Amaurobius ferox. The sequence continues at coordinate 61,993,141 of OX578133.1, forward strand.
AATACTAATTGACCAAATTTCACAAAATTTGGTAGATACGTTACTTGTGGGACACTTTGGTGCTGATTAGATTTTAGTACGAATCGGAAAAGAACAACCTGCCTTTTTTTACGAAATGGCCCTCAAAAATCGCCAAAACCTAAAAAAAGAAAAAAGAAAAAAAAGACTACGTATGCTGAAATGTATCAATTAAATTCTTATTTTATACGCACTTTTTGACGAGGAAAAGAATATAACACACTCCATTATACTTTAGGACTGACCGTTCTCAAGATATTTGAGATTTCTTGCAGTTTTGTTACGCCGCTATCGAAAAAATGTCCAATTAGCAAATAAAAACAAAAATTGAATTATAAATGTAAATTTAGTATTATTTGGTGCAATTAAACTCCATCTAATGAATTATTAAAGAAATAAGAAAATATGAATTTGAGTCTGCAGGGAAATTTATGTGCTGCTCACATCAGATTAATAAATTTGTTCAAAAAGTTTAATCTCTTCTGTGCTGTGATTATTTGTCTGGTGGTGGAAATATGAAATCCAATAAATAAATGAAAATAAGAAATCCAAGATACTGTTTACTTTAAAATGTATCACTGATATTTTATTTTCAATTTCTTCTGTGATTTTAATTTCAGTTCTTAGATTTCAAATGTTTCTAAATTATCAAAATTAAATAAATTTTATTTTTAAACACAGTTCCGGCGATTTCTTTCCTATAACAAATATTGAATAAAAATTTATCTGAGTAAACTGTTATAATTTGAAATTAACATATAGATAACACGAATTATTACCCTTGAATGTATTTATTCCAAATATCTTACACTTTTTATAAAATTATTAAATTTTAAAAATATTCATAACTATGTCATAATTAAAGAAAATATTTTCTATCTATACTTACATAGAAAATTTAATTGCATGGAAATGTTTCTAACAACACTAACAATTGTGGCATATGACATGTTTGTTTTGCTACTACTGCAACGCATATTTGATGCTGATGAGTTCTAACTAGAGAGTCATTGCGCTGTTCACTGATAAATGAAATAAGCATGTTTTTAAAAACATAATCTCTGTCATTTTTCATCGCTTCTCATCTTCAACCAAAATGATAAATAAAAATTCACTTTATAGTAATGCTCATTCTTTATTTGTACATATTTTTAAAATTTGGGTTCCTTTTCATTTAATACTATATGTGATGGATGAGCTTATGTTTAATTCCTTAAATGGCAAATTTTAATCAGCATACAAGCCAACAGGTTTCAATGTATTGGAAAATATTCACCCCGGGCCGGACCGTGTTGGGGTTGGTTTTGGGTGTTTACGGTACGGATCAGGCTCAGGTGAATTCCATTGAAAAAATCTCGGGCTTTGGACGAGTCAAATCTTGACATTTTGGGGCGGGGAAAATTTTTTAAATTAGCAGACTCTAGTCTCGAAATAACTGACTTTTGATCTTCGACTTTTCCTTTTCTTCTACCGGCTCCAGGAACTGGGATTTTTCCAAATTTAGATAATTTCCCCCTTATTGCAGTGATGCAGTAGCCCGAACACATTTTTTTTGTAATTCTTAAATTCTAAAAACTCCTTATTCCCATTATTTATTTATTGAAGGTAAAAACGGGATGCTTTTCTAGTGCAAGGACTTCAGATTGGCAAACTGAATGGGGATTTTTTATCACATGTGTATTTAAGAAGCAGTTTGGAACTTTTTAATTTCGAGGGGAGGGGGAGTTGAATCCCTCCCCTCCCTTAAATACGCCTATGCGTATGTGTTTAATATGTGTGTTAAATGTTAAATTGGCTGAATAAATGAGAAATGCCCATTCTAAAGTGAGACATAGATTTGAAATTTGGTACATGGATGAACAGTTTGCAAAAGACAACTGAAAAAATTGAATTATTTAAAAAAATCGTGTTTTGGGGGGTTTGCTCATTGGGAGACCGTTGAATTTCAATGTATATTCAGCTAGTATATAACTATTTGGTAAACCAATTAGTTTCTCCCATTAAAATTCCTGCTGCGTTAGGTTATGTCTCGCAGTTGAATTTATGAGTGTGCAAAGATTTAGTCTTCTGGGTCACCGGATGCTTCTGAAGGGTTTGAAACGACAAATACACGCAGAATAATTATTATATGGGTATTTATTGAATTATAGTATCTGTATAAATGAAATCATTTTTCCCTTCTTGTTTGTAAATAATTTTTAGAATATGTATTCGGTGAACCAGTCATTTCTTCCCCTCAAAATTTCGATTGTGTTAAGTTCTGTCCCGAAGTTGAATTTTTGAGTGTACAAAGATTTAGTCTTCTAGGTCACCGAGGCAAGGTTTTGTAAAAACAAAACACATGCAGGACAATTATTACATAGGTCTTTATTGAGTTGCTATCTCTACAAATGAAATCATTTTTCTGTAAAAACACTGGGAAAGTGCAGTACCACTACTAGCTATTTGAATAGAATTGCAGTTCCGCAGTGCCCGTGAAGAGACGGCCTCCGTCGCAATTCATTACTATACAGAACCCGAGGGTTCCGAGTAACCCCGGTTGAGCCCGGTAAGCTGGCTGAAACAAATCATTTTCAACACAAGGAATTTTCATGCTAAATACTATAATTTCCAAATACATCCTGCAAGGCTAAAAAATGCGGTATGTAGAATATATACGTGCATCGGATATTTTTAGTGCTGCATCGTCCATTTCAAACTTCAAATTTCATACAATGCATTCTACAGTATACTATTTAAAAAGGAAAGAATGGTATATTCAAAATGACTAAATAAATATTAGTTTTATTACATCACTCTGGACGCATAGGCATAGAAATATCATCAATTTTATTTTTAATTACAGTGTTTTAATACACATATTTTAATGTTGTACCTGGATTAGTCTCCAAAACACACATTGAAGTTACACACATATATTTATACTAGAATTATATTATAGTCGGTTAGGAGAACTCTTTGGTTATTCCTTGACAAGAAATAGAATGGATAGCAAACTTTGCTTTCAGCAAGTGGGAAAAGCCTCCAGTTACGTTTTTTTCTTTCATTCATTTACCTCGTCCCCCAAACCACATACTCTTCTAAAGCCCCCAATACATTGCAGAATAAAGAGAGGAATTCTATTTCCAGACGACACGGGAACTACAGGGGGTCTGTCGCCCTCGTAGACTCCCGAAGTCATCAATCTTGAAAGGTCCGAGAAAGTGACAGAGTCGAAGTGTGCTCATTTGGCGGGTTATCGCCAAAGAGTGATAAATAATAACTTTGGTTGTTGCTTTTTGTGGTGAGTTTCGATCGCACTCATATGTGACTGTCATTTATTTGCAAAATGTATGCCATACATATTTGTTTCTCACGCTTATTCAGACACATACTTTATCCACCTGTTTCTCTGTTCTTGAAAAGGTGCCGGAAGCAATTTTTTAACGAGCACCCAAAGGCAGAAAAGACACCATCTTCCTCTCTTCTTAAATGTATCTGTTGATTGGAGCTAGTTTATGCAGTGGGAAAATGTAAAAAGGGTATTATATATTTCAAATACCTAATTCTCTATTTAAACGGACAATGAAAATCTACGCACTATTGCTACAACACACACATATATCTACAACACACACACACACACATATATATATAATATATATATATAGCTAACCAAATTTGAAAATTGGAATACAATACAAAATGAAGAGCAAGATACAACAATTTGGCTGGAGGAAGGGGGGGGTGACCCCCACGCATGCTTTATGCCTCCATTTTCCAGTCCAATTTTCCATTTGGTTAGCTATGTTTGTATTCGATTTGACTGAAGTCGGCAGCTTAGCGCTATTCTTTATTTAGTAGTATAACAAATAGTAGTACACAGTATAACAAAATATACTATTCTTTATTTAGTAGTATAGTAGTATACTAAATTGCATTACATTTGTATAATATATATATATGATGTTCACAAATTTATCGCATGATATTACATATGAAAAGTGAACATATTTCGTAATATTTAATACTTTTTTTTTATGTGATTTTTTAATACATTTATTTAAGAAAAAGCACAGTAATTCAAGACAGGTTTGTGCTAGCGTTTTAAAGTTTGTGTCAATCGTTTACTAATTAAAAATGACATAAGAAATGATTATTCATGTAATAAATACTATTGAAGGTTCCGATTTTTTGATAATTTTTTTTCATTCGAAAATTGGGGGGGGGGGGAGTCTTCCTAACATTTGATTACGTTTTTAAAATCAAGAGACTTATAGTAATCATTGATTGTAGTTTTTGTATCAAATTTCGTTGAAATCGCACCATTCGTTTGTGAGATATCGTCTCCACAGACTCACGGACACACACACACCTATCATCTGGTAAAAAGGGTTTGTTTTACAATATGGACTCCTTTGGATAACTAATGTAATTTTTCCATAATGAGAGAGAGTGAAACACCTAATAACCCCTCCCTTCCTTTTCCGTGTAAAAATGCAGTTTTTAAGGAGCGCCTTGAAAAAGTGGATTTTCAAAATTCGATGGTTAATGCATGATTTTTCGAAAAAGTTGAGTAAAAAATAATGCCTAAAATAACTGTATAGAAATTAAATAAGGTCGGATTGAAATGATATGCATTCCTTTTCAATTTATTTTTCATCTTAATCAATAGCTCATAAAATTATAAGTAATATTTTTTCAAAATTTCATTCGGAAATTGAGGGGGGAGGAGTTCAATTCGGTTATGTCCACGATACCACAAGTGTCACTCTACTAGAATTACTTAAGAACTTTACATATTTTCGCTGCTGTTTACCGAAGCAAAAATATTTCAGCTAAATGAGTATTTTTTTAACCCCGACAAAAAAAGACGCCAAAGGATTCTGAAAGAAGAAAATACGCCAAAAAAAAAATAAGTCTGTGCCAAACGGTCATTAAACATACAACCCTTCAGCCGCAAGGCCCCCCGCAGACCATCCAAATATCAAGCAAAACGACGGAAAATGTTTCCCTGCGTTCACCACCACATACAAGGAAACTTAAAGCTCGTCCTTTGATAAATTCCGCTGTCTGGTAACAATACTCCCGGTGTGTGGCGGGCTTAAAGTCCCCAATACATTGGAGAATCAAAGAGACGAGTTTTATTTCCAGACGATACGGAAACTACAGGGGGTCTGTCGCCCTCCGTAGACTGCCGAAGTCATCAATCTTGAAAGGGCCGAGAAAGTGACAGTGTGCTGATTTGGCGAGTTATCGCCAAAGAGTGATAAATAATAACTTTGGTTGTCGCTTTCTGTCGTGAGTTTCGATCGCACTCATATGTGACTGTCATTTATTTGCAAAATGTCGCTTGATGGTGAAATTGCCCTTGCCATTGCACTGGTGTCTTATTCTCTGGTGTTGCACTGGTGTCTTCTTAAATGTATCTGGTGATTGGAGCTAGATTATGCAGTGGGAAAATGTAAAAAGGGTATTATATATTTCAAATACTTAATTCTCTATTTAAACGGACAATGAAAATCTACGCACTATTGCTACATTCTACAACACACACACACATATATATATATATATATATAAGGAGTATCTCTAAAATGCGATGCATTCACCGGTAATATATCACAATACTGTAATAATTAATTATATTTGAAAACTTAAAAACTTCATCGAAAAAAACGAACTTGATTCAAAAGACGTCATAGAAATATAAATCGCCTGACTCTCTATGGGTTTTCACGGCAGTTATCGTGCTAACGGACAAACAGACAGACAGAATGAACAAAGTCATAACCACTTTCCAACTATGTAGTAAAGTGTTAAAAATGGTTATTTAATTATCAGCATTTTATGAGGAAGATTCTGTCTTATGCTGCTATGACTTATATAATGCAATGATATTTTTTTTTCTTACATAATGCAATGAATTTACATCTTTCACAGTGACAAAACAATGTATAAGATTCACAGCCCTATATGTTTAGGTGTAATTTTTTTTCACAGTTTTGCATGGTAAATTCCGAGCAACATCGGGTATTCGCTGCTAGTATAATATAAAGAAACTTAAAATTTGCAATCATGCGCAAATTACTATAGTATACTAAATGACATTGTGAATCAAAATATTCTGTTAAAATATTTAATTTAATGCCCCTAAAAAGAAGTTAGAGAATTTCTGTTCTCGCTATACAAAATTATCTTCACGGGCGGATATGAAGAATAAAACATCCCGGCCCCGTTTGCAAGCAAATTAACAAAAAATATGAAATTGATTCAATATATGAAAAATAAAAGCGTTAAAATTGTATGGGAGCCTTACTACTTATATTCGCAAATATTAGAAGATATACCCTATATTAGTAGATTGCATGTACAAGTTGAAAATATCAATAAACCCGTAATCTTTAAACCTGAAGGCAGTAATTGATTCTAGTATATGCCAAAATGGAAGTGCTAAAATTATATGGGAATATATACCCATAATAATGTCGTAACCCCTTATAGTATCGTAGATTAGAAGATATGTCCATGTGTTAGAAGATTACCCGTATTACAATATGAGTCTCAAAAATCTTTGCCAAAGTAAAACAGATGACGTAATAAATTGAAAATATCAATAATCTCCGTAATCTTTATACCAGAAGGCCGTAACTGATTACACAATATGCCAATATATGTCTAAATATATGCCAATATACTTGTACTACTTATATTCTCGTAGATTAGAAGATATACCCGTGCCTTTGTAGAAGATTACTCGTACAATGTACAATATATGAGTTTCAACTTTTTTTTTCATAATAAAACAATGGCATAATAAATTGAAAATATCAATAATCCCCGAAAGTATCAATAATAACAATGTTTAAACCTGAAGACCGTAATTGATATTATCCAGTCAAAAATGCAATGTCAATGAACTTTATTTTACAGACATATCTTTATTATTCAAATCGGAAAAGATTTAACAAGAAAGATCAATCACGTATAAATCATTGATTATGACACACTTTCCAACTGCCCCCCCGGCCATACACTAAACTGCCACTAACCCCTGGGTTGGCTGTATGGTCTGGGTCTTTAACACTTTCCAACTGCCCCCGGCCGACCAAATGGCTACTCATGTCCTTGTCGATGAGTCGGTCGGTCTGGGTCTTCAACACTTTCCAACTGCCCGGCCGTCCAAATAGATACTCAAGTCCTCAGGATGAGTCGGATGGTCTGGGTCTTCAACACTTTCCAACTGCGATGCAATTTTATTTAAACATCTCTAAAATGCGATACATTCAGCGGTGATATTTTTTAAATTATCACAATAGTACAATAATTTATTATATTTGAAAACTTAATCGAAGACAAATGAACTTTATTAATTGAGAATTTTCTTTCATATGTAATTTCAAATTTTTCTTTTGCGGTTTTGATTAATTTTAAGCTTTTTTATTTATTTTGACACTGCCCGATCTGACCTGAATTTAATATATAAACTTCGCCAAATTGAATATTAAAATATCCCAGTGGTGTGCGGCATTCCTAAATTAGGGAATATTAAAAAGCTTAAATTATACACTTTATTTCTATTTAACGATCTATCCTTGCATCAATTTTAAAGTCTCAACGATTATCACAATCTGTGAGTACGAAATTTTCACATATAGTGTGTTTCAGATTGTATCTTTTTGCAATTCAAAGTTGTCTTCACAAGCAGGTCTGAAGAATAAAACATCCTGGTCCCTTTCGTAAACAAATTTACAAAAAATGTGAAATTGAATTAATGTATGTCAAAATGAAAGCGCAATATTGTATGGGAAGACTTTCTTAATAGAGAACTTTCTTAATAGTTGATAAATGAACTTGAAGCAAATGTGAAGAGTTCAGAAACACATGTTGGTATTTTGATCCTTTTCTTAAATTAGTAACAACTCAAGTAATTATATTTGATGAATGTTCTTTTGTATAAAATAAAACACTTAACATATAATACACAAATCTAGTTTATTGTTAAAACTACATAAAACTTGTTTGGCTTGCAGGAGAAATTTATGGATCTTACGAACTAGATATTTCTCTAACATTAACATAGATTTTACGGTTTACTTAAGTTTATAGTTGAGAACAGTCATGAATTTTTTTTCTCTCTGTCAGAGTACAAACTACAAAAAATAGCATGAAATAGCACAAAAAACAGCATGAGCACAGTCTCGATTTTTAGAATTTTACTGTAAAGTGTTTTCAATAAAATTAAAGTCATGTAAACTACCAAGCTCATGAATTACATAATTGATTATAAAAAGAGAAAATAAAAATAATATAAGCCAAAATGATTTTATTATAGTTTTCAATTCAACTAGTCAAAAATTTGTCTTTAACTATTATTTATTGATGCACCTATTAAAAATATTCTTTGACTGTAGCTGCTTTAAAAATAAGTGTCTGTAAACTTTAAATGAACTTTCCTTTCTTGTGAAATCCTAAGTGATTAGAACAGTAATCAAAATGAATATATTAAAATTGAAAAAAATTTTGCAGTTTCAACACATTGCTTTCATCCCCCCATTAGTGATTACTTCAAATTGATCAAATAATAGAAAACAAAATTTGAATATTAAACTAAATCAGTCTTCAGATTTGAAGTACACCTACCCTTATAAACATATTGTTTTTTTCCATTATTTATGATTGTTCATTGACTATTTTATCATCTATATTTATGAGGAGATAACTGCACTAATGTCTTTTCTCGCGTGTTTACCAATCTGCAAAAGTCTCAGACAGCAAAAAATAGTACGGAAAAATGATTATTATTGATTAGTATTCATTAACAATCAATTTATTTATTACTAATCTACTATATACCAATAATTATTAAGTTCAAATGACTTACTAGAAATTTAAACATATTGATTATGCAAAAGTAGCATACCAAAATTGCCATTAGAATTGTCAGTTTTTGCTGATTCATTTCTGTTCAATTTTCGTTTGTTCTAATATATTATCATTCTCAGTGGCCCTTTTTCCAGAGATATTCTTTATAATTGAGATAAAAATAATATTTTGAAAAAATTCTCCATGTAGTAGATAAAATAATTAGCATATTAATTGTCATGAATATATATATATATACGCTTTTCAAACATTTTACAACTGGAAATAAATACTGCTACAAAAGTCACTCAATTTAACAAACATGAAACTTGAAAATATTTTTACCAAAATAATTTTCTTAATATTTAAAACCATGATATTTACTCAGTTCTGAAAGTATTAATCTGTAAGACCTTAATAAGACCACAGAACAATTAAGATTCCATATGAAGCTATTAATACCATGAGATTTTAGATAAGAATAAAGTATTTTTCAGTTATGATGTACATATATGAATAATTAATTTCATAAAATCAATTTTGAAATAATGAATTGATTAAACAATTAAATGAAAACTATCTCAAATTTTAACATATATCTGCAATACATCAACTGAATATGAATAATTACACACATACAATATACTACTTCCCGGCCGTCCAAACGGTTACCTTACACCTTTCTGGTAGGTCGGACGGTCTGGGTCTCAACAACAACAACACATACAATATACTAAAAATTCAGACAGAAATTTATAAAGCTGCAGAATATGCAACAAAATAAGCTTACATTCAAATATGGTTTTCATGATTTTATGCTTAGTGCATGTATATAAATAATAAACATTAAGTATGAAATATTTTCACAGTTTTAATACATTTTAAAGTATCTAAGATATTAGCAATGAACCATCTTAATTAGGTTATAATTTATGAAATATTTATACCCAAAATCACACTTCAAAACACATATATTTATTATATTTAAGTTACAAAATATATATTTAAAAATACCAACAAAAGACATGTTGAAATATTGTTAAAATAATCTGTTAGAGAACGTTTAATGAATACACACATGTTAACACATGTTAATACTTTTAAATTTTGTACATAAGTTTTAATACAGCATGATAGAAACAATTCATTACTAAAGATTGTAAACTGCAAAATATGTAAAAGAAATAACTCCTTTATATGGGTACTATATTTGCTGCAATATATAAGGGAATGAACATATATGAGATTTTAGTCCATACAATATTATTTTTAGAAAAGAGATACTGTATTTGCACAAAAAAATTAGCTTTCAGTAAAACATGAATAAGCACAAAAATATAATAGAATTTATACATGAGGGTGCTAATTAAAATTTCACTATAAAAAAAATTAACATTTTCAAAATAATTTAAGTGACTAAGGTGTAAATTTGTAACATATAATATCAAATAAATTGTTTAATATGACATATAAATTTATTCACATAAGCTCTCTAAGTAAAATCACACAATACAGTTTAGTTCAACATAATAAAATCTGAAAATATAAACATTTTTATAAACAAACTATAATATACACAATATGAAATAAAACACTGAAATACAACTTTTTATATAAAATAAACATTGTACCTGAATGACCAATAACATAGGGCAAGTTCAGTAGATTCATTTGAAGCACTGGGGTAAAACAAACACATTTGGCACTATAGCTTGATGCAATGATAAAATTTTAACACTTAGCATGTTAAAATTATACAAAGAATAAACAATAAACTTAAATTAAAATTTTTCTTTTCAAATTATTATATCAATAGAGAAAATATCTACAATAGAAAGAAAGAAAAAAATAATGTACAATTCAATTTCTCAGATCCACAAATTAAATTCAACATATGTGTCTTAGCTATTAAAATACAAAAGATAAAACATATTTACTTTTAAAGAGATCCATTAAAATTGAAAACAGATGCAATAAAAGTATAGAGCTGGTTGTTATACATGTCTCATTATAGCAAAATTTTAAGATGCAGATCATATAAAACTAGATAAATAAGAAAATAGAATTCAAAGCAAGCAAAGAAACAAATTTTTGTAGTTTTCACCCCCTATTTTTAAATACATGAGCGGAAATATAAATACCTTCATATGTTGATCTACCTTACAATATAATTTCATTTTAAGGAAAAACTTTGAAAAAATAAGTTACACTATTAAAAGAATCTATTCAATATACTAAATATTTAGTATCATGAAAAGTGATTATATAGAAACTTCTGTACAGAGTGATGAACTCTTAGATGTCAAAAGATATAAAAAACTTGATAACCTTATTCCTGAAAAGCTTGCATAAGCTTGAAACACAAAAATAAATTCTAATTAAATTTTATTTTTCAGTAACATTTAATGGTACAAGAAAATCTAAAATTATGAAAAAATGAAAGCGCTAATAAGGGTTTGTATTTATTTAAAAATTGCTTTTAAATGTTTGTTTTAAGTTCTTCCACAAAATACCATTTCACATATGAAATGTAATTGCAAATATTGTTTATACAGTGTTAATTTTAAAATACTACTCATACTAAAGCCTCTATACAGTACTTCCAAAATTTTATAATTACAGTTGGAAACATAAGCTGACTGTTCCAAGATGAGCAAAACATCCTCTCACACAACTGAATAGTTATTAAAATGAGAAATGAAATACTGTTGCTTTTGGGACTGAAAAAATGAAAAGAAATTATCAAACAAGATACTTGTGTACACAGAATTTAAAATGTGAAATGCTATTTTCTTAATTAAGTATAACATTAAAAAAATAAGAAAGGTGACGAAAAGTATTTTACTACAATTACATTATAAGTGGGCGAAAATATCCATTTTTTGAAGAATTATTATATATAGAAATGATCATACACAGAATTTCTTTTTTCCAAACACTGTAATAAAAGACATTTTAAATCTTAAAAAATATAGATAAATCATCCAAAACTCACTATTATAATGATGCATACCGTTTCATAAGATATTTCTCTATATACAAGTAAATAATTATTGCAGGTTTTCTAGTGGCAGCATAACAACTGCAAGATCTCGCAGAAATACAGAAAATATGAAATTAAGAAGTTAAAATACATCTTGAATGTTTCCTAGCAAACTTTTAACTTAATGTATTGATTCAAAATCCCTCTAATCAAATATCAGTTACTCTATACTCTGAATTCTATCTTTTAAATATAGTTAAATGTAATTTAAGTTTATTTAAATGTATTTTAACTTTGCTGCAAACAATATATCCACAACTACCAGTTAGGATTTTACTGGAGACATACTGAATAAAATTCTATAATTTATTTAGCAGAACTTAAAATACATATTAATAAAAAGAGGGAATAAAAGTTATTTTAATGAAAAGCTCTAGCATCTGGACATTTAACTTTTTGTCCTTTCATATTGCAAATTGAAGATGTCTAGGAATAATCCTAGTTTTCCAGTTGTCTGTGACAGCAGTACCTATAACTCAAAATATGTTTGCTCATTCAACTATAGCAATTACAAAAAGAACAACCCTTTCTACTAAAATTGTGTGGCCCTTCTAGAGTTACCTCACTTTTAGTAGATAAAAATATAAGAACACTTTTTCAGAATAGGATGCATTTACATGTTAGAAATAGCCTTATTACCAGACAGAAAATTATCTGAAAAGCTTGGAAATTTCGCCAGGCACATGCTATAAGGGTTACTAATCAACAACGTACTGACATGTCTGGAAATCAATACTAATATATTATGAGGCGCAACTTGTAATATCTTTAACTGTACAAGAATATTTAATAACTGCATACTTTTTGTGGATTTATGCAAGTGGCAACAGTACACATGTTTATGGAAACCAGGGCCAACACATACACATGTGCTCTGTATCTATAATGTTCTTTCAAAGGTTATAATTAAAATTTACTTTCAAAATCCCTTTGCGGACAGTTAATGCACCTGTGCATTGACTACGAACTTGCATTCAAAGACGGTAGTTACATATTCAAGTTAGAGAAAACTTTACCCTAAAGGACAGAAGTCACTGATAAGCATTTTCATATGAAACTTTTTGTGTACTAGATGGCATTAAATGTCCATGCGAAACAACTCCAATGTATTTTGCAGATACTTGACTTTGGCATACGGAGATCCAATGAATCATTTCTTCATCTGGAGAGGTGAAACATGGTTTTGTAATATAAACAAATAGAGGACTTCTCGCAGCCTCTGCTATTTTATAATTGAATTTCGGTTCTCATTTTGATCTTAGCTTAATAATTTCATTGGTGAAGAATAGGAATATAATAGAGTATACTTTTTAAGTTTTAGAGGAATGTGCGGCAGTGAAATTATTAGGTTATTTTGGATAAAAGAATGGCTGGACCAAGATGTTCTCTTTCTGTAGAAAAATATACTCATATGATAAATGAACCAGGCAATAATAAAAGTGATGCAGGTATTTCTGATGATAAATCTGAAACTGCAAGTGATTCTTCAGATTCTGAGGGTACTAATATTACAATGCCGCCAGCTTCAGTAGCTGTTTCTGCAAATGATGTTTGGACGAGAGATTTGAAAGATCTGAATTCTTTTGAGTCTCTGAGCATACTTGAAATCAATAGCAATATTGTGCAGCCTAATTTAGATAAGTAAATTGATTTTTTCAGCATATTTTTCGATGAACTAGTAGAATTTATAATAAAAGCAACTAATGAGTATTTTGTATTGAGATTTGTATGAAAAATGTACATCAAATAGAAAATTAGTATTTCTTTTATTCCTAAAATAAAGTAGATTGCTATGTTGAACAGGTGAGTTTTAGTGAATTTTTTCAAGAGTTAGGCTTAGCATAAAAAATTAGCTATCCTTTGGGAACAGTTCGGAAGTGAAGCACTACGCTACATCCTTTAGGTCATGGCAGTTTCAGAATGCTGCCGTCCGCAAAGGGTTAAGAGATCTTTATGCAACATCTTTATCCGAGATCCTTATCCGAAATCCAGATCCAAAATCCTTATCTATCTTCTTGTGTGAGAAATTTATAATAATGGGAATAAGCAGGTAAAATGTATGGTTTTTCATTCAAAATTACAACTTGAGTTTTGGTATGAGTAAGTTGGATCTAATAGAACAATTGCACATTTTTGATGACCAAGTTGATGATTTTGGTCTCAACATAGAACAATTAGAGCAGTATTTTGTCACTAATGATGTGGAAAACAGCAAAAAGTATGATATCAGATTAGAAGTAATAATTAGAAGTAAAACATTGCTGCACAATTTGTTCAATCCAAAATTCCCTAAAGAGTGTAAACATGCATGGAACTAACAAAACATTTAAAGAAAGTTACAGATACAGAGCACACGTGTATGTGCTGGTCCTGGCTTCCATAAATATGTTTACTGTCGCCACACGTATAAATCCACAAAAAGTAATATTCTTTTACAGTTAAGGATATCATAATACTGTGTTAGAATGGCCCTTTTAAATGGGGATAGATTTGGTCTAAATCAATAAGACACAATCAATTATTGGCCAATCTGATAAATTTTATTCATGTATCACAATAATCACAGTTGAGTGAATGAATATAAATATTTAGGAGTCATTTTTGATGCAAAATTAATCTGACAATCAGAATATGACAATGCATTTGAAACAGCATAATTGTCTAATTCACTTTCTATATGTATTTTGCTCCAAACAGCTCTATGTTTATCAAATCCATCTTGATTCTTCAATTTACTTAGAAATTATGATGTGTCGGTACTGTATTTTCTATACAGGGTACTTCAGAAGACATGTATATATCGCAACCTGGCTCTTTTTAATAAACTGACAGATTAAAGAAAGTACGATAATTAGAAATTGTTTCATAGCAATCAAAAAAGATGCATAACAATTGGCCAATACACAGTGCCTGTGACTCTGCAGCAGATGTAGAACCAGCCAGCGCTCCAAAATTCCATATTTATCCATCTTACTTTGTTTAGATGAATATCAATATACTATCATGTCTGAACATAATAGATAACTATGTCAAGTTGGAACATGATGGATAACTATGTCAAGTGGCAAAAGGAAAATAAAGAGATGGTATATTCATATTTGTGAAACTAATGTATGTGAACTTTAGACAAAGTACAGATAGTGTATGTATCTATACAGTAGAAATTGTGTAAAACATGTGCATAATTAAAGAGAAAGTATGTAAAATGTCATTTAATTAACAGCTTTGATTTTCAAATTCTTATTCAATGACCTAAAATAATGCATTTCTCTAATTTTACATTTAGAAACTCACAATATTACAGAAACAATACTTTTCAAATCAAGTGATCAAAAGAGTAACTTCTGTAATTGTAGGTATAATAAAGTTTTTACTATTTTCCACCTACAGATATGACAGTGATACAATTATGAGTATGCATAAAACCTCAAAATTTTTGTTAATAGTAGAGACAAACATAAAAAGGAAATATAATACGCAAAAATTAAATGCACAGCATACATAGATAAGCCTCTTATAATTTTCTTACACAGGGTATATTTAGACATAAAACCTGGTTCATATGCAAATATGAAACATATGGTCAGAAATTTCTATGCAGTTAAAATGCATTAAATAAAGTCAACATAATTGTTCACACAATTTATAATAAACATATCTGATTTCTTTAGTATAAGTAACATGTTGGATTGTTTACTCAATGAATCATCCTATTTCTATGAGGGAAAATTAGATTAACTTTCTATACATGAAGAAAAAGTATCCCCTTCACATTAAAATGAACATAAAATGGCTGAAAAGAAAATGTACATTAATTCGAAATCTTATTCTTGTGCAGCAAATAATATTGGTAAATGAGTTTCATTTTAATAAGAGAGTTCATCAACACCACACACAGCCATTCGATACACAGGAAGCTAGAAAACTTTCTTTGAACAACCATAATGATTCGTCTTAACAGGTTTTCAGCTACTCTTTTTAAATATTGA
Source organism: Amaurobius ferox (assembly GCA_951213105.1). Lineage (NCBI taxonomy): Eukaryota > Metazoa > Arthropoda > Arachnida > Araneae > Amaurobiidae > Amaurobius > Amaurobius ferox. The sequence continues at coordinate 62,009,035 of OX578133.1, forward strand.
TTAGATTATTTTCATTTAATCTTTTGGCAGACAGTAATTTTTAAAATTCAATTTTTTATCCATTATAATTGTAACTTTTTAATCAGATGTTATATAACTTATAAAACTTGGTCAAATTTGACATTTTGTTGAATTTAAACTAAATTAACACAACACTACAAACAGCAGATTCTCACAGAAAGTTTGATAGCTAGATAAAACCCATTAACATCAATTCATCATACATTTTAATGTATAGTGCTTCACATCATAAAACAAAAGTACTTGTCAAACAATTTAATATAATTATAGGAAATGAGACAATTATTATAAATGAAAATATTCCTATCTTATATTTTAAGATGGAGATCAATTGCCTATTATGAAGTATTTATTTATTAAAACCAAAAATTGTTAAAAAATCAGCTTGCAAAGTTTGTGGTGGCTGTATATATTTTCAATATTAAAGTTGTTTGAAAAAATATAATAAATATTATAAGAAAAATCATATTTTAACTTACTCACTTAAAGCCTTTGCAGGTGTTCAAAAATTAAAAGTAATATACACTGGCATCCAAAAATTAAGCATAATTTGTAAAACATGCAAAGCATGGTCCCCACAAGGGGGTGGCTAGCAAGGCTACACCCTGGGGGCCCGGGACAAACGGATGTGAAAGGGGGGCCAGGCAGAGCCGTGCACCTTTCAAGGTTTTTTCTAATTGACAGCTGCTAAAAAAAAAGGAGGCACTGGTTTTTGTGACTTTGAGAAATTTGAAAAATAACAACTGTAACATGAATTTTTTTTATCAAAGAGGGCCCAATTCGTGGCTATGTCCACAGTCACTGTCCTTAAAAATATGGCATGACAAAAAAGATCAATCACGATCGTCGTACCCTCGCATCGTTTCCATTTTTTCAGGAAGAAACACTACTTGTACTCAGGGGTGCTGACAAAATTTCCGGGCCCCTATGCAACATCTTAGGATCCTGTGCAACTCACGGTAGCGGCTCCTTACGCCCCCCCCCCCCTCCCATATATTATTAATGTTCAATTGTTCATGAATTTTTTAATGTTCGTTTTTTTTCAAGGTCTGCCATAAAGGGAGGGGGATAAGTGGAACTAATGTAGAATTTTGGGCAGGGGACCCGTCCTAGGATGTGGAGGCCATGATGCAAAGTAAAAGGTTTATGCAAATAGAACAGCAGAAATTTACATGTAGCTTATATACTAACCTAAACACATTTCTGTGCACATGCAAATTTTATCAGTTGATGATATATGGGCAAGTAAGATGTGTATATTGTAACTCCATAAATACAGCTGTTCATAATGGGCATGTCTTATTCCAGTTTCTTGCAATCCCTATAAAAAGTGGTGTTCCCATTTTAAGCAAGAACTGATTATAGCACAAAGATGCCAAAGTGACCTTTTTTTTTTTAAGTGTACATCAGAATGATTAAATAAGGACAAATACAGGCAGAAGTTTTAGGAGAACTGAATGTACCACAATATATAATCTCCAGATAGTGGAGAAGGTTCCAAAACACTGGAGATATTAGACAACAACCAGTGCAATGTCGTTCAGAGTTACAACACCCAGGCAGTACCAATATCTGCCAATGGATGATATTTACAAAGCAACTCTCTAGAGCTGCAGCTGCCACAAGAGCAACTGTTTCCAAACAAACTGTTTACAGGAGGCTTAGAGAAACTAGTCTGTATGCTAGATATCCAATAGTCCATTTCTGGTTCACCCCTGTGAGCATAGGTGTACATATTTACAGTGAAGTCAGAATTATTAAAACTAATTATGGAAACAGTGGGAAAATGCACTCTTCACTAATGAGTCCAGATTCAGTTTATAGAGTGATTTTCATCCCACAACTGTATGGAGAGAAAAGGGAACGAACACATTACCACCCCCTTAGCATCATAGCTGGGGAAATTTAGAGGTGGTGGAGTCTATAAGTATAGACAGACATAATGCTGAATGGGAACATAGAGCTCTACATATTTGACAGATGTTCTGTTACTGGTAAAATATATAGATACAACAAACTGAAAACCTCATGGTCAGCTTTTTAGAATTGCTATAGGTCCACAATTTGAATTCATGGGTGTTAAGTGTGCACAATATTTCTCTCGGTCAGTTAATGATTTTCTTCAAAGTGGAGATATCCAATGAATGCAGTGACCATCAAAGTCTCTGGATATGAATCCCGTTGAGCATGTATGAGACACACTAAGCAGGTGAATAGTATACCATCAGCCTCCACCTAGAACCATTCCAAAGCAAACAGCAACTGCAATTCAAAAGTGCGATGTTTTGTCCCACAGCTCATAGATAACCTCATAGAAAGTATAAAAACCAATGTGACACCTGCTTGGATACAAGAAGTGACCACATCCCTAAAAATGTTCATGTACCAAAGTTGTTTCAGCTTTTTTACGAAAAACAAAAATCATATTTTGGCATCTTTTTTTTAATACATAATTCTTACATAAAATGCATTTTTAGTCTTATTTTTCTGTCACTGCACTTGCATTACCTGGTTACACATGTATTTCAAAATTTGTTCCATTTCAATCTTTGGTTCATAAAATATTCACACGTATAGCGATTATGCTTAACTTTTGGACACCCATGTATTATTTTATTATCCTACTATATCCAACGAATGCAGGAATATACACATTACAGTACTTCAATTTTTATTTTTGAAAATGAAATTATTAAAAATCGAACCAAAATTTAAATTGATTCGAAATTTTCAGAATATTTCACTTCAAAAATATACCAGATATAATAAAAATAAAATTGGAATATAAATAATAAATAATAAAATTTTATTTTCACATCATTACCATTGACTGAAGGTTATATAATAATATTAGTATTTTACCCTATAGAAATAGAATGAGAATAGCTTCATAACAATAATTAAACAAGAAAATCTTCTAACAATTGACTATGCCAGTCAGGTTAAGAACATTAACAAGAGAAAACATGAGAACTGCACTGGAGAACTCATATTATCAAATAGTCCCTGGGAATTAATAAAGTTACACTCATCAATATGCAAATAAAAAAGAAAAATATTCCAATATTTGAAAGCAGACAAAAACAAACCTTTTTCTTTTTAATTTAAAACAATAAAAATGAACATTTGATTTTAAACAACGAATGAAAATTGACAGTAGAACTCAACTTAAAAAAAATAGATGAGAGCAAAGGTGGCAAAAATTATAGATGAATTCTTGAAGAATGTGCAAATTGCAATTACAACCTTCACACTGAAAACAACACTGACATAAATACATTTAGTTAATCTCTATGGAAAAATTAACTACAAATAGAGATAGATACCTATGATTTCTAAAAGACTGAAACACACAGAGAAAGCGTTACACTGTTATTTGAAGAAAGTGAAAAGTACAATTAATAAAAGTACTTAAACAGTAGCATACTTAATACTGGAGATACAAAAGGAAATAAAAAGAAATCAGACTTGGTATTTAGAGATTTTACAGGATCCGCATTATAATCCATAAATTCTTTATTCATAGAAGAGATGATAGCAATTTTGTATCCAACATTTTTGTTATTGTGTATGTGTATGAAAGAGAAAAAGAAAACTATCCTGTCATGTAGCAAAAGTGCAATCCGTAATGAAAAAAAAATCAATCTAAAAAATATGACTACAGTTAAAACTGTGAGAATCTTATCAGAGGCCAAAGAAAAGAAAATCACTCACATCTGGGTACCAGAGCACAGCAATATCTACTGTACTGGAAAATGTACCTGACACAGCTTGGGATTTAAAGCAGATTCAATGAATTCATTCATTAAATTTTTCAAAAGATATCAGAGCTAAATTTGTGTAAATGAATTCCTGCTGTAAATTATGAACAATGCTGGTTACAAAGTAAATTTTAAATTATTGGACATCAGTCTCTTTCTGTTGACTTGCAACAAACTGAACCTACAGAGAAAATTGTTGACACATAACCCAATCTAACTCTTAGTGACGACCTGCGACGGAATTGTATTTTAAAATTCTATCCAGTAGGTTTTAAATCTCTAACGAATATGTACAATTTTATGTAGCTTACAGTTTGTAACCCACATTTTCATATTTATCCTGTTACTCTTGTAAAAAATGTAATAATGTATAACTTTTAAAAATAATTTTTACATGTAGACCTGCAGCTTTAAAGGTTTAAAAGATTGACTCACCACTTACATAATAATAAAGGAAGACTAACCTATAAAGTGGATAACCTGTGTGTACCCGACCTGATATATGATTCTAGTTTAAGCTGTGTATATAATATTTTGTTTTAGCAATGTGCAATAGATGAAGCTACCAATCAAAATCGGCCACTGCAATAGAATAGGGCCAAATTTTGACTTTTAAACTCATTACTTTTAAACTAATTCAAATTTTTTAAAAATCTTGACAAAGTGTTTCTTTTCAGGAGATAAGGTACCTCTGTACCAAATTTCATGGCTGTAGGTCTGTCTCTCAGATTTTCCATTATGTGACCAATAAACAGACAAACATCTTATTTTATTATCCTAAATAATAAAAAGGCAGATGCAACAGCTAGAGGTTTCAAATGACATTTCAAAACCTACACTTAATTTAACTTCCATTAAAAAAGATGTAAAAAATGGGACCAAATGAATAATGTTCCTAAACTAAAAAAAAATCTAAGTATTATAACTACAATTATATTGATCCAAAATATCTAATGGAATATGGATGGGTAGAGTGCAGAAGTATAGAAACACGGCATGTGCAACAACTAGATCAATATAGACTAAATACAATAAATAGAAAATTGGTCATTAAATCTGAAGAGAAACAGATACAGTAAAGCATGTCTGAACAAAATACAAAAATATTAAAACTTCAATGAAAAGTTTCTTAAAACTTTTAAGATAAATAAGAACAGTAACACTCCAATAGTTTAACCTTAGAATGCAGAAGTTTTCAGAAAAAACAAAGACATGTTTACTACTCTGGCCTCCTAGAGGGATGCAGAGGCTAATTAGATCCAAGGATCCAAGATATTTGTGTTTTGGAGTACCTGTGGGATAACCCATGTATACCCAAATCGAATATGGAAGTTCCAATAGTAATCGATTATAGCATTTTGATTTAAAGCATTCCTGTATAACTGGATGCTATTTCAGGATTGGTTTAGTAAGTTGGATTGTACCTTGGATGATGGACAACTATTACAACATAGAGACTAAAAGCAAAAGTGATAGAGTGTAGAGAAAAAGAGAGTTTACTAGAAACAATGTGCCTAAGACGAAAGTCTAAGTCAGGTTTCTAAAGTGAGATTCGCATGACCCAACTTTGCCGGTGGCTAAGGCAGCGATTACGAGGTATCGAAAACCCAGACCACTGGACTCACCCTGAGGTATGAGCAGCCGTTTTAGTGGGCAGGCGATTACAAGGTGCATGGCAGAGAGGATTGTGCTGCTGCTGAGGCCACATCACAGCACCATCTCTAGTCCACATCACAGCACCATCTAAGTTTGAGTTAAAACCTGCACCGGCAAGTCGGGCAAAGACTTGGTATACTCAGTGTGCTTTTGGGTTTTAATGTCAGCATTGTTTCTATTTTTTTTTTCTTTTTTTTTTTTTTTTTTCTTGCATAGTCTAGTTTTTGCATAGTCTACTTCTTTCATATAGTTTGTAGTCATTTTAAAACTTTGTTAGGTAGGTTGCCTGGTTTGGATAAAGAAAAAATATATATATTTCTATTTTGGACACATTCCCCTTGCAATTCTGACTTTTTAATTTTGGGGTACAGATGGCTTACCATTCTTTAATGTTTTTTAATCTTGTAGGGATTTAAGGTTCAATAACTTAATTGAAAGCAGAGAATCAATTTTCAAGGATTGCACGGAGATGTTACAATGATATTATTAAAATGATATTGGCATATTTGCAAAAAATGTTTGCGTTACATTATGGTGAGTTCTACTTAAATAAAAAGACCAGTGGTTGCTTATGGTTTTGAAAACAAGTGAAGTGCTACAGGAAAAACAGAAAAATAATATATTTTAACTTTATCTTGTTCATTTTTTTTTTCTTTTTTTTTTTTTTTTTTTTTTCTTGCATAGTCTATTTCTTGCATAGTCTATTTCTTGCATAGTCTACTTTTCTTTCATATAGTTTGTGGTCATAATTTTAAAACTTTGTTAGGTTGGTTTTGCTAAGTTGCCTGGTTTGGATAAAGAAAAAAAAATATTTTTATTTTGGACATATTCTCCTTGCAACACTGACTTTTTAATTCTGGGGGGCAGATAGCTATTCTTTAATGTTTTTTTTTTATTTTACAAGAATTTATTTAAGGTTCAATAACTCTAATTAAAAGCAGAGAATTAATATTCAAGGAACACACACCTTAATATGATAAATTGTGATAGATGGTCACAGTCACCACTCATATTCAGCAGATGTTATGATGATATTAAAATGATATCTGCTATATTTGCAATAAATGTCTGTGTTATATTTTATGGTGAGTTCTACTTAAATAAGTTCATCAAAGATAAATATTAAAATATATAATGATCAGTGGTAGCTTATAGTTTTGAAAACAGATTAAGTGTTACTGGAGAAACAGAAAAATAAAATTTTTGAGCTTTATTTTGTTTAAAAAAAAAAATTCTATAAATTTCATTTATAAATTGTATTTTCAAAGAACTCTCGTAAAATTAGTTTTAAAATGATTGGTTTTATCTTTAATTACTCATATTTACTTTTTAAAGTATATAATTTTTAAGGTGCAATTTATATTTCTCTTAATTTGAATTTCTTAACTATTTAAGAAAGAGAGCCCCAAAATATTGTTTTCCCAAAACCACCAAAATTCTCAATCTGGCACAACTCACATGTTCATATATACTTTTATCATCATCTTCTGAACAAGAAAATGATGCCTCTAAATTGTACAAAATATCATTTAGAGAATACGTAATTTTATATCACAAGTCAACACATAACAGGTGATACAATAAAACAAAAATTCTAATCTATATCTCTAACTGCTGTTCTTTTCCCAAGCATAATATGGAAAAGTTGCCAATTAACACATAATCAATGAATGCAATGCTAGAAACAAAGTGCTAAAAAACAAAGTGGCTTATTGGTGCTCTATCACACATTCAGAAAAAGCTGTCTGGAGTCATTCCATGTGAAATGAGCACAGCGGGTTGCTCGACCATTTTATTATTTTTTTATATTCGTACCATAGTTCGTAACATTTGTGTGTATACCAAAACAATTTTTAGTTTTTTATTTGCTACCATTTTTGATCTGAGCCTATTTTTACTTGCTAGGGTTTAGTTTTCAATTTAACCAGCTTAAAATGAGCATCCATTCAGCAAATACAAAAGACAAAATCATCATTTTTAGGTGCCTATAACACCAGAAAGGCTAAATACCAAGAATTAATATTTTTTCCTCACAAACTAAAGGAAGACAGCTTTTAGCTCATCGAGAAAAAAATCCATTTTTTAAGCCCCATTTTTACCTTTTTTTAACACTAAACTTGCCAAAAATTCAAAATTTCTATATTTCAAGCTCAAATATCTTAAGAGGGGACCTGACAAAAATTTGAAATATTTTGTGTTAACTACTCTATTAGTACCATATAAGTGGTTTGAATTTCATTTTGTGACTCCGTGTGGTTTTAAAATGATGAGGACTCAAAATGTCGTAGAAAAAAGTACTCTCAAGATAAACAAAAAGTTATGCATTTAGACTATTATTGTGGGTAAATGTAGTTTTATATACCATTAAAAACAATTTATATTATATCTTGAAGTTTTGCATATTGAACATACCTTAATGGTCATAATGCATACAAGATTTCACCTTCTGCCTTAAAAAGAAAACAAACTTCACTTCTGATGCTTTCTAGCCTTTAATCAAATTATATTTGATGTACATTTGTGCTCTTTCTATTTAATAATCAAATGTATTTGCCCTGCATTATTATAAATTGTATTATTTCCTAACCTGTTCTTTGTACAGAACATATAAAGAAACTTAAAATTTACAATTATGTGCAAATTCCTATAGTATTCTAAATGACATTCTTATTCAAAACATACTATTAAAATATTTAATTTAATTTTCCAAAAAAAAAGTATAAAATCCCTGTTCTTGCTGTACAAAATTATCGCCATAAACAAATCTGAATAATAAAAGATCTTGGTCCCATTTGTAAACAAATTTACAAAAAATAAAAAATTTGATTAATGTATGTCAAAATGAAATTGCTATGAAATTAGATCAACATATGCTAAAATGTTATTAGAAGATACACTCCTAGCATTTTTATTCTGTTTCAACAATTGCCTAAAATTAATATATGAGTTTGAAAATTTGCCAAACAAATGACTTGAGAAATTGAAAATATCAATAATCCCCATAAACTTTCAAGCAGAAAGTCATAATTAATATAATGGCACATATATTTTAAACTCATACATTAAGTTTAGCCAATAGGAAAAAAAATGGTACAGGTATGTTTTCTAATACGATTTTAACGCTTTCATTTCAGCATATCTTAATCCAATTTCATGGTGATTTCATTTTGGCATATAATGACCAAATTTTATATTTTTTGTAAATCTATTTACAAATGAGATGTTTTATTAGGACCTTTCATATGATGTTTTATTCTTCAGATATGTCTAAGAAGAAAATTTTGTATAGCGAGAACAGAGATTTTAATATTTCCTTTTAGGAAAATTAAGTATTTTAACAGAATGTTTTGAATAAAAATGTCATTTAGAATAATACAGGAATTTGCACATAATTGTAAATTTTAAGTTTCTTTATATTTTCTGTACAAAGAATGGGTATACTATTAGTAAATAATACAATTTATAATAATGTAGGGCAAATAAATTTGATTATTAAATAAAAAGAGCACACATGTACATTATATATAATTTGATTAAAGGCTAGAAAACATCAAAAATGAAATTTATGTTTTCTTTTTAAGGCAGAAGGTAAAATCTTGCATGCATTATTACCAGTAAGTTAAGTTCAATATATAAAATTTCAAAATATAATGTAACTAATTGTTTTTAATGGTATATAAAACTACATTTGCCCATAATAATAGTCTAAATACATAACTTTGTTTATCTTCAGCGTGCTTTTCTACCACATTTTGAGTCCTCGTAATTCTAAAACCACACTGAGTCACAAAATGAAATTCGTACCACTTATAGGGTACCAATAGAGTAGTTAACACAAAAAATTTGAAATATTTATCAGGTCCCCTTTTCAAAATAATTGACCTTGAAATATGCAGTTTTTGAATTTTTGGCAAGTTTAGTGCTAAAAAAAGTTAGAAAGGGGTTTTAAAAATGGATTTTTTTTTCTTGATGAGCTAAAAGCTGTCGTCCTCTAGTTTGTGAGGAAAAAATATTATCTCTTGGTATCAGTGGTGGTGGAGTCATAGGACAAAGGGGGGGAGGGCAGCTGCCCTCTCTAAGATTCTGAACTGGGGGTAATGCCCCCCTAAAATTTAATTATATATATATTGCTAAAAATGTATAGTTTTCCCTCCACACGAAAAATAATAAAAGTGCTAAAAAAAATTGAGATGCTGCATATTTTTTTCCTGAGGAAACTGTCTGGATGATTAAGAAAAAAATAAAAATATTTCTTTCTCTTGTTCTCAAGTATCTTTTCTAAGCACACGTTATGCATGTGGTAAAGTATCAGATGAGAACTGAAACTAATCATTCGAGACTAAACATCTAAACAATATTACTTGCAACCATCGCCAGAGCAGGCATCATTCCAAGCCAAGTGTATAATACAAGCCAAAACTTACATCAGAATAAAATTAAAAGTAGGTAGATGTACACTTAGATTTAATATAGTTTTCAAGTTGCTAGCATGAGGAAAAGTTAGAAGTTTAAAAGAAATAGAAATCAATATGAATAAGTGTTAGGTATAAGGTTGAACATATAAGGCTGTAAAGTAATATATAAGGTTGAAGAGGGGCAGATATAGAAATGGTAAGTTAAGAAATGTATTTATATTTGTGATTATTTAATTATATGTCCTATTTTATGAATACTCTGGTCAGGTACAGCAAATTATGTGAAACGATTTGTTAATTTTTAAAGAGATTATTAGATTTCTATATTGATAGGAAAGTAGGAAACATAAATTTCCATGTCTAACAGAATTTTTTAGGTTTATATATTTACGTGATATAAAAGTACGATAAACATTATATTTGAAGAATCAGTATACCCACAGTGGCATCTCAAGCTTTTTTGAGGTCTTAAGTGAGTTTTTGGCGAGTCAACCTCTTTTTCTTATTCTCTCCGTGGGGTATAAGTACGTAGGTCCGAAAGTCCTTCTGAAAAGTGGTGGGTTTCGGAAACGATGGTACGGTTCTTGTGGATATCATCCCCCCATTGAATTTCAATCTAAATTGGGTGGCACTATTCCGGCCGTTCAAACAGTTACCTGATTTTTTAATTATGTCGTATGGTCTGGGTATTTCTCTATATCAAAAAAACATAGCTGACGCCGATGCTGTTTGACAAATTAAGTGTGTCTAGAATTTCTTTGTTTCATTCAGCAAAACCTATAGCATACAAAAATATGAAATTTAGAAAATATATAGTACAAAGAAATGTTAGAACACAGACACACTGAAATAAACTGTTTTTCGATATAAACTTTAGTTTAAAATATATTTAATGTCAAAGCAAAAAAAATAATATTTGAGCTGCGAGTTAGCGCCCTGGACAGACTATCAATAGCAAGACCGAGAACTTTTGCAAGCATGTACCTACATAGTTGAATTTTTGCAAGACAGAGCCTTTTTTTTTTATTTCGATTCAGTTTATGAATTACTCTATTTTTTATGGCCTTCTGAAGTGAAAAATGTTCTGTATTGACAAAGATTTAATGAGTCGTGCCTATTTTCAACTTCTCTCTGATTGGTTGCTGGCAGAAATGCCACGACTACGTACGTCAAACATAGTAGACTATAAATTTATTTGTTATGCTATGAGCAATGTGGACAATGAAATGCTTTATTGTGGAATCTTACAAACAAACTGAACGTTTCTCAAATCTTGTTGTCATGAACAAATACGATTAAAATGTAATTATTATTGCAGAACAAATATGTCTTTTTGTTGTAAATATGCGACTGAATATTGCATTTTTACACATCGGGGCAGGTTGAAAGAGCAAGTGAAGCTAGATCCGGGGGTTTGAAGAATGTAACGAATCAGGAGCAGAGCTCTAATGGCCTTAGTAGGCGAGACAAAAAAAATTATAAACTGATCTCTGGCAGTAAGAGAACGGCAACGAACATGGGGCAGAAACCCTCATGCTCCAATGGTTGGCGATCATCAGTAAGCTGGAGCAAGTAAGGTCGGGCGAGTTCAAACAGCTCATGAAGCAAGTTCCAAGGGTTGGTGAGTGGCAATAAACATGGGGCAGAGCTCTCATGCTCTGGTTGTCACTCGTCAGTAAGCTGGGGAATAAGGTCAGGAGAGGTAAAACAGCTTGTAAAGCGAGTTCTAGTGGTTTTTGAGCAAAAGCAAACAAGAGGCAAAACCCCTATGGGCGTATTATGCCTGTGTAGCAGGCTTTACGAAAGAGTTTATGAAGCGAGCTCCAGCGATTACGGAGAATCAGTGAACAGGGGCAGTCATTCAGTTCCAGCGGCCGTCCAGCGTTAGCGATGAGAAGGAACGAGGATGGTCATGTGTGCATCAAGAATTGAATGACACATATTCAGTAGTAGTAGATCGATTCGAATTTCAGTGCAAAAGAGAGCCTAATGCTATTTATGTACATTGCAAAGCCCATAACCTTCAACTAACTTTCCAGAATGTTACAAAATTAAGATAATTAAAGAATCTTTGGATATAATCCAGGAAATAACCACACTGTTGCGTTGCTCTCAAAAATGTATTGCACTTTTTAGACATAGTAATTTTTTAACTGATTTTCACAAGTCTATGTCTACCTCTTTAAAACCCTTGTGTCACACCAGATGGACTGCCCAAAAAGATTCTATTCAAAGCATTCTTTCTAATTATGAAGTTCTCATAGAATTGGAGGAACTTTCCAAAGAAAATTCTGATGTAGAGCGACAAATCACAGGACTGATGCATTCATTCGAGCTGTTTACTGTCTATTTTGGGTTAAATGTTTGTGTGAAACTGCTTTCGGCAGCAGAAGAAAAGTTACAATTAAAATCGAATTATTCTCAGGTAAAAAACAACTTCTATCTATACACTATTGTCATATTTTGTGGGTTTAAGAAACAATGATAATTTTGATGAACCTTGGAATTTTATTCTAAATTTATTTGAGAATTTGATTAATCCCCCAATATTGCCACGAATTCATAAAATGTCCAAAAAATACAATAGGAGGGGCTGTTAACTTCTATTTTTCAAACACTCCAGGATTACTTCAGAAAAGAATATTTCGAATCACTGGATGTCCTAATATCATCTTTACGTGACTGCTTTTTAAACAAGTGCATTAAACTTACGGAAAGCTTGAAAAAGTTTACTATCACCTGCAACAAATACCAATGAAATGGGCTTAGAATCAGAAGAGTTTGAGGATATCCTTAAAACTTACAGACTTAAAGAAAGATTGACTAAAAATGAAAATTAGTATGTTACCGGATTTCAAAAAATCTTCGGGTTATAAGTATAAACATGATTTGAACTTAAAAAAAATTAACATTTCTACAATATGCGAAATTTTGAAAAGAGATTATCAATTATCTTTAAATAAGTTTAGCAAGATGCAGAAACTCTTACAAATATATCTGACTATATCTGTGACACGAAAGTATGGAGTATGAACTAACTGCACACATTTTGGGACCTCTAGAATATGAAAAAACTATTTTTAGCATGACGACTGTGTGAGTTTGTCTGTCTATGTAATGTATGTATTTAGTCTAACTCAAAACCTAATGGACCCAATTTCATAAAATTGGGTAGGAAAGTCACTTGTATGTGGCCCTGGTACTGATTAGTGTTGATACAATTTGGGATAAAAGAACCTGCCTTTTCTTCAGAAATGGCCCGCAAAAATTTTCTGTATCCACTCTAGCTGAAAAACTAGTAGACTGAATTTCACAAAATTTATTAGATAAGTTGCTTGTGGGTTACTTTGGTGTTGGTTAAATTTTGGTATGATTCAAATGAAAAAAAACCTTACTGTTTTAGTGAAATGACCCGCAAAAATCATCAAGAAACAAAACACTACACAAGCAACAATTAAATACTTTTTTTATATGTAATTTTTGACAATGAAATGAATCAGACCAACCTCATTACTTTAAGATAGACCATTCTCGAGATATTTAAGTTTTAAATTTATGGGAACTAAAGACATTTTTTGCTGTAGTGAAAAAACTATTTAATGAAATTTCTTAAAATTTAGTTGTCACATCCCTCGACTGTTATGCTGATACTGATTAGATTTTGGCATGATTCAGAAAAATATAACAGACCCTTTTTGCGAAATGGCCTGCAAAGTTCATGAAAATGTGAAATATTGCTGAAATATATTTATTAATTACTTGTTCTTCATGTAACATTTGACAACACAGCGAATAAGATTGATTCCATGACTCTAGGATGAACCATTCTTGAGATATTTCATTTTTTTGGAATTTTGAAGAACTGAAGCACTTAAAGTGCTTTAAGTTGCTAAATGAAACGAACATATATTAAAACTGCCAATTGGGTATATTAGAAAAGTATCCATGTTACTTTCTGTTTCTGTAATTACACTAAATTTAATGCATCATGAAATAAAAAATAAGAAACAGAATTTGAATTTGTTAGGAAAATCAGGCTCACATCAGATTTTTATTGTTATTAGCAAAAAAGTATTTAACTCGCAGGTAGCATAATATTCTTTATTTTATTTCTCAACACGGAAAAGAAAAAAATTCTAGTGCTCTGAATTTATTTACAAATATTTTCAATTTTTTTTCTTTACTTACCTTTTTTACATGCTAATAAAGAGCTGTTAGTAATGCATGAAAGTGAGGATCTTTAAAATTTGCATTAGTATGCATAACAAAAAAAATCTTCCTTGCCCCTCCTAACATTTATTCATTCCACTGCCTATACTTAGTATTTAGCCTTTCTGGAGTTATAGGCACCTGAAAATGGCGATTTTGCCATTTATATTTGCTGAATTGAGGTCCATTTTAAGCTGGTTAATTTAAAAACTAAACCCTTGATAATGTGTTTGGTGAAGAAATCTGCTACATCATTAAATTCATTGGCCAATAGCATGCATCATGTCATGGTTGTCATGGCTACATGGAGTGCGAGTAGAAGTGATAAATTTTATCACCAAAATTTCACTTCCAATAGCAATCGGTCATAGCAATTAGATTTAAAGCATTCATGTATAACTGGATGCTCCTTCAGGATTGGTCGAGCTAGTTGGCTTGTAATGCAGAATCATATTTTACCTTGAACAATAGATGACTATTACTACATACAGAGGAAAAACAAAAGAGATAGAGTGTACAGAAAAAGAGAGTTTACTGGGAGCAGTGCACACAAGAACACACAAGAAGAAAGTTTAAACCAAATTTCTAAAGTGAGATTCATGTGGCCCAACTTGACCGATGGCTAAGGCAGTAATTACAATATGTGTAAAAGACAGGTGGCTTGTTAAGCTGCTGAAGGCAAATCACAGCATCATTCTACTCCAAACTTTGAGTTGAAACCTGCATAAGCAAGTTGGGCAAAGACTTGGTATACTCAGTCTGATTTTCCGTTTTAATGTCCACGGGGGTTTTTTTTTTTTTTTCTTTTTTTTTTCTTTTTTTTTTTTTTTTTGCATAGTCTACTTCTTGCATAGTCTATTTCTTTCACATAGTTTGTGGTAGGTTGGTTTTGCTAAGCTGACTGGATTTGGATAAAGAAACAAATATGTTTCTATTTTGGACACATTCCCCTTACAACTCTGACTTTTTAATTTTGGGGTGCAGATGGCTTAACATGCTTTAATGTTTTTTAATTTTGCAGGAACTTAAGGTTCAATAACTTAATTGAAAGTAGAGAATCAATATTCAAGGAACACACAGCTTAATATGATAAACTGTATTGGATGGTCACAGTCACCATCCATATTCAACAGATGTTATGACGATAATTGTTAAAATAATATCTGCTATATTTGCAATAAATGTTTGAGTTATATTATGGAGAGTTCTATTAAAATAAGTTCATTAAGATAAATATTAAAATATATAAAGACCAGTGGTAGCTTTTGGTTTTGAAAACAGGTGAAGTGCTACAGGAAAAACAGAAAAATAAAATTTTTATACCTACATTTTGTTCAATTCTTTCTTTTTTTCTTTTATACATTTTGTTATTTCAAAGAAACTCTAATAAAATAATTTCATTTTTGAAATACAGTGAAACCTGGTAAAGTAACCACCTGGCTAAAGTGACCACTTTTCTCAAAGTGACCATACCATTTTCATATAGTAACCACTGCCATTTCATAAAATGACCAGTTTTCATGGTCCCAAGGGTGGTCACTTTAACCAGGTTTCACTATAATTGGTTTCATTTTTAATCATTCATATTATTTTTTAATGTATATAATTTTTAAGGTGCAATTTGCATTTCTCTTAATTTAAATTTCTTAATTGTTTAAGAAAGAGAGACCAAAATATTGTTTTCCCAAGACCACCAAAATTTTTAATCTGGCACTACTCAAGTTTAAATAAATATACTTTTATCATCATCTGTTGAACAAGAAAATGATGACTTTAAATTGCACAAAATATCATTAACACAATATATAATTTTATGTTGCAGCTCAATATATAACAGGTGATACAATAAAACAAAAACTCTATAATCTTTAGTTGCTTTTTTTTTTACTAAGCATAATATTAAAATGCTGTTCTCTTAATCAATCACTGCAATGCCAGAAACAAAGTACTAGAAAACAAAGTGGCTTATTGGTGCTCTATCAAACATTAAAAAAAAACCGTCTGGAGACATTCCATAGGAAATGTACATGGCGGGTTGCTCAAATATTTTATTACTTTTTTTATATTCCTACTATAGTTAGTACCATTTGTGTGTATACCAAAACCACTTTTAGTTTTTTTTGTATTTGCCACCATTTTTGATCTGGGCCTATATTTACTTGCCGGGGACGGGTCAAAATTCAAGTTTTCTGGGGTTGACAAAAATGACTATAACTTGATAACTATCCAATAAAACTAAACAATATTTTTTATCCTAAAAGTAACAATTTTGAGCTTTCAGAATAGGTATTTAAGTTGCATTTAGTTTTTAGTTTAACCAACTTAAAATGGACTTCAATTCAGCAATATGAGAGTCAAAATCACCATTTTCAGGTGCCTATAACTCCAGAATACTGGTGAACAAAGACGGTGGAACAGACGAAGATATCAAAATAAGAATTGCAAAAGATCAGAATTGTTTTAGAAAACTAAATAAAATATGGAAAACTACTAACCTTAATTCAAAAACTAAAATCAACCTTTTTAATTCCTTGGTGGAAAGTGTTTTACTATATGGGGCCGAAACATGGAAATTAACAAGGGGCCAATGCAACAAGTTAAATGCCTGAGGAAAATGCTGGGAGTATTTTGGCCTTATGTTATTACTAAAACTGAACACTACAAGAGTACTGGACAGGAAGCAATTGAGATGGACATAAAAAAACGGAGATGGAAATGGACTGGACTTGTCTTAAGAATGCTGTGGCACTTACTTGGGCGTCTGAAGGAAAAAAATCTCAGGGTCGATCCAAGCTAACTTGGAGGAGACTAGTGGAGCAGGAAAGAAATTTGATGGGATGGGCGAGCTAGTCAGAAGCAGGGACTGCGGCACAAGATCAACTAGGGTGGCGACGCAAGCTGAAAGCCTTATGTGCCACTAGGCATGAGTTATGATGATGATGATGATAACTCCAGAAAGGCTAAAAACCAAGAGCTAATATTTTTTCCTCATAAACTAAAAGAAGACAGCTTTTAGCTCACTGAAAAAAAAATTCATTTTTTTTTTAACACTAAACTTGCCAAAACTTCAAAAATTGCATATTTTAAGATCAAATATCTTGAAAAGAGGAGCTGATAAAAATCTTAAATTTTATGTGTTAACTACTCTATTGGTATCCTGTAAGTGGTATAAATTTCATTTTATAGCTCAGTGTGGTTTTAGAATTATGAGGACTCAAAATGTGTCATAGAAAAGATAAACAAAATGTCATGCATTTAAACAATTATTATGGGTAAACATAGTTTTAAACCATTTAAAACAATTAGTTATATTATATTTTGGAATTTTATGAATTGAACATACCTTACTGGTCATAATGCATACAAGATTTCACCTTCTACCTTAAGTAACCAAACTTCATTTTTGATGTTTTCTAGTCCTTAATAAAATTATATGTGATGTGCATGAGTGCTCTTTCTATTAAATAATCAAATTTATCTGCATCATTATTATAAATTGTATTATTTACTAGTAGTATACCCATTCTTTGTACAGAACATATAAAGAAACTTAAAATTTACAATTATGTGCAAATTCCTATAGTATTCTAAATGACATTCTTATTCAAAATATTCTATTAAAATATTTAACTTAATTTTCCTAAAAAGAATTATAATGCATACAAGATTTCACCTTCTACCTTAAGTAACCAAACTTCATTTTTGATGTTTTCTAGTCTTTAATAAAATTTTATGTGATGTGCATGAGTGCTCTTTTTATTAAATAATCAAATTTATCTGCACCATTATTATAAATTGTATTATTTACTAGTAGTATACCCATTCTTTGTACAGAACATATAAAGAAACTTAAAATTTACAATTATGTGCAAATTCCTATAGTATTCAAAATGACATTCTTATTCAAAATATTCTATTAAAATATTTAACTTAATTTTCCTAAAAAGAAGTATAAAAATCTCTAGTCTCACTATACAAAACAATCTTCATAGACAGATCTAAATAATAAAACATCCTGGTCCTGTTTGTAAACAAAAATAGATTTTTAAAATGAATTTTAAAAATGGGGTTTTAAAAACGGATTTTTTTTTTCTGGATGAGCTAAAATCTGGTTTCTTCTAGTTTCTGAGAAAAAAATATTAGCTCTTGGTATTTAGCATTTTCGGAGTTATAGTCGCATAAAAATGGCAATTTTGCTTTTCATATTTGCTGCATTTAAGTCCATTTTAAACTTGTTAAACTAAAAACTAAATGTAACTTAAATACCTATTCTGAAGATTCAAAATGTATACTTTTAGGGGAAAACAGATTGTCCAGTTATCTTGATTAGTTATAGAGTTATAGTCATTTCCACGAACCCCAGAAAACCAGAATTTTGACCACCCTGGCAAGTAAATATAGGCCCAGATCAAAAATGGCGGCATATAAGAAAAAAAACTAAAAAATTTTTTGACATATACATAAATGGTACTAACTATGGTAGGAATATAAATAAATAATAAAATGGTCGAGCAACTCGCTGTACTCATTTCACATGGAATGACTCTCTGGTAATGTGTTTAGTAAAAGAAATCTGTTACATCATCAAATCCATTGGCCAGTAACATGCATCATGTCATGTTTGTAATGGCAACGTGGAGTGCAAATAAATAGGTAGCAAATTTTATTGCACTTGCTGTTAGATTCACATTTTAAAACGACTTGATATGTATAAACTCGTGTTACAATCAACATTAAAATGTCACATTCGTATTTTGCAGTGTGTGCAATAATAAAATGTGTGCATTTAAATATATTGCAGATCGAGTAAAAGTTCCAATAGCAATCAGTTATAGCCATTAGATTTAAAGCATTCCTGCATAACTGGATGCTCCTTCAGGATTGATAGAGCCAGTTGGCTTGTAATGCAGAGTCATATTTTACCTGACGATGGACAATGATTGCTACATAGAGAGGAAAAGCAAAAGTGATAGAGCATAGAGAAAGAGAATTTACTGGGAGCAGTGGGCACAAGAAGAAAGTCTAAATCAGGTTTCTAAAGTAAGTTTCACGTGGTCCAACTTGGCAGGTGGCTATGGCAGCGAGATGTGTGAAAGAGAGGTGGCTTGTTATGCTGCCAAGGCAGAATCGCAGCATCATCTCAAGTCTTAACTTTGAGTTAAACCCTGTACTGGCAAGTTGGGCAAAGACATGGTAAACTCGGCGTGCTTTTAGGTTCTAATGTCTGCATTCTGTTTTTCTTTTCTTTTTTTTTTTTTTTTTTTTTTTTTTTTTTTTTTTGCATAGTCTAGTTCTTGCATAGTCTATTTCTTTCATATAGTTTGTGGTCATCATTATAAAATTTTGTTAGGTAGGTTGTAGGTTGCCTGGTTTGGATAAAGAAAAAAAGATATATTTCTATTTTGGACACATTCCCTTTGCAACTCTGACTTTTAAATTTTGGGGTAAAGATGGCTTACCATTTCTTAATGTTTTTTAATTTTGTAGGAATTTAAGGTTCAGTAACTTAATTAAAAGCAGAGAAACAATATTCAAGGATTACACAGTGATGTTACAATGATATTATTAAAATGATATCTGCCATATTTGCAATAAATGTTTGTGTTATATTATGGTGAGTTCTATTTAAATAAGTTCATCAAAGATAAATATTAAAATATATAGAGACCAGTGGTAGCTTATTGTTTTGAAAACAAGTGAAGTGCTACAAAAATGGATGACAGAAATGGGAAAGGATGATCATCTAAGAGTCTGCTTGCATTAACTGTGCATCTGTTTGTTCATTGACAACTGTTCTTACGTATTATCACAACTTATTACATTTTACCACTTTCTTATGTCTTATCACTTATCTTTCTTCTCTCGTCTTATCATACTTCTTTACATCTTATCACACTTCTTTATATCTTATCATACTTCTTTACGTCTTAACATCTTGTGTACTATTTAGTTCTTCTAGCATTTAAGCTCACAATATTGGTGACCAAACATGCTACAACCCACAGAGCGCATTACATCCAGATTTCATCTAGATTACATTTAATAGATATAATCTAGATCATCCAAAACAGATAAAAAATCCAGTGGTTAGCATTTATTGACGTCTAATGGATATACAGATGTTATTCCAGATACCATCTATGAATATCCAATAGATAGCCATCTGGATGTAAAATGGATGTGCAATAGAAGTATACTGGATCATCTATATTATGTCTACTACTCATCCAAATTATGCCCAGATTGACATCTAATGGATGCCCATAGGGATACATAATGGATAAGCAATGGACATGAACTGGATCATCCAGATTCATATATCAATATTATTGGATTATTTATTTTATATTCATTCAAGTGTGTTCTTAAAAAATATAGACCTTAAAAAATGATAAAAATATGCAAATTTTTTTATATAGCAGATTTATTTTGCAATTGCATGATCTTATTCTACTACTAGAATCGAACCCGCAATGTGTTGTGTGCATGTGTGTTGAAGGGAACCTACTTCTTTATTCACTATATGACATTTGACTTATCTTTTGTAAGTCAAAACAATAATATAACTCAGTATAAGAATTAGGGCTAGTTAGTAGAAATTAATGCTTAGATAACTACTTTTTGCATACTCAATATAAAATTTTAATAATAAATACTTTGTGATTTTCTTCTCATCAGCTTAAGTTTCATTTTTAGAAGTACTGCAATAGCAGTTACTTTGTTATCATTCCTTCGCTCCAGATGTTTGTAACATAGCTGTAATGATGAAAATAGGAGTTCATATTGTCCCCATACTAAAACAACGTAAAATATTTAAAATATCTAAAAGTAACAATAAATTTCAGTAACAGTATAGTAAAATTGCTAGCTTGATTACAATTTTGATTTTATCAAGTTTAAACTTATAAAAATCAAGTATGTGATTCAACATGACATTAATAGTATAGTTATTCTGTAAATTTTAGAATACAAAATATAGAACAGATTCAACTTGAAAAACAAAATTACGACACAAATCACGGCAGCCATGATGGCAAGGTAAAGAGTAAAAAGCTGCACAGTGTTTATTTTTGCAGCTCAATTTTGTTGAACACAGGATTGATCCAGTTTTTGTCCATGACGGATGCAACATGGATAAGTACTTTATCCATATTATGTCGTCTATGGATGTGCAGGGGAAGTCAAATCTGGTTCATCCAGAGGATACAATTTAGGGGCATACATTAGACAATGAACACAGGATTGGTCCATTTCTTATGCATGATGGATGTAATGTGGACTAGATTGTCAATAACATCCAAATTACATCCATCATGGTCGAAAAATAGACCAATACTGTGCTCATCATCCAGAACATGTTATTTTGGATGTAACATAGACATAAACTTTGGATGATCTAGAATACATTACTTATGGTTATCTATTGGATGTATCTTTTTATGTGTGGACATGTTTTGGATCAATGGAATGTAATCTGGATATGATCTGGATATATGTGCTGTGTGAGAAGAAATTAAATAGTATGTAAGAAGTTGGTTGTGATATTTGTCAACGAACAAGCAGATGCACAGGTAGTGCAAGTGGATTCTTATCTGATCATCCTCTCTCATCAACACTATTTTAAGTTGTTTCTAGTGATCATGTTATTGCTCTTCCCCAAACAGCATCAGGGAACAAACACATGATTGTACAAATTGACCACAGACAACTCGACAGGACATTCAATAGTGGCAATTTTGTACCTTACGACTAGCTGCAAGCTCAAGACCATAAACTTAATCCATAATTTAAAGGATCCTTTCACATTGTACGCCAAGTTGGGGTCATGTATTACGAAAAAATAATTAACAAAACAACTATTGAAATTTACAAGTGTAAAATTCTGAAAATGTTTGGGCCATGTAAGCCATCATTACCAATTTATGATGTATTTTGTATATAACTACCCCTTCTATCGGGCTTTATGTGTCTACATATGATTGTAAATAAATTAGTTTAGATTCTAATCTTACAGTAGCTTATGGTTTTGAAAACAAGTTAAGTGCTACAAGAAACCAAAAAAATAAAAAATTTTAACTTTATTGTTCAATTTTTTTTTTTTGTTGTTGTTCAATGTTATTTTTTATAATTTTTGTTATTCTCAAAGAAACTCTAATAAAATTATACTTTTAACCACTCATATTTATTTTTTAATGTATATAATTTTTAAGGCACAATTTGCATTTCTCTTAATTTAAATTTCTCAAGTGTTTAAGAAAGAGATCCCCAAAATATTGTTTTCCCAAGACCACCAAAATTCTCAATCTGGCACTACTCATAAGCTAAAATATACTTTTATCTTCATCTTGAAAACAAAAAAATTGTGCCTCTAAATTGCATAAAATATCGTTAACAGAACACATAATTTATCTCACAGCTCAACATATAACAGATGATACAATAAAACAAAAATTCTATAATCTCTAGTTCTTTTTTTCCTAAGATGGAAATGTTGCAAATTAATGCTTAGGTAATCAATGCAATGTTGGAAACAAAGTGATAGAAAAAAAGTGGCTTATAGTGCCTTATCAAACATTCAAGAAAACTGTCTGGTAATGTGTTTGGTGAAGAAATCTGTTACATCATCAAATCCATTGGCCAGTAACATGAGTTATGTCATGGTTGTCATAGCAACATGGGATGTGAGAAAAGAGGTGACAAATTTTATTGCCAAAATTTCACTTGCTGATAGATTCGTATTAAAAGGGCTTAAAATGCATAAATTTGTGTCACAATCAAAATTAAAATGTCACATTCATATTTTACAATGTGTGCAATAATAAAATGTGCGTTAAAGTACATTGTAGAAATAAATATCATTAATTTCAATTTTAATAAGCTAAGTGCCTACTGTACCTGAATAGAGACTGCAATGTACAGGATTTTTAACTTTGTTATAGGAATGTCTTTAGTAGCATCCAAATTAAATTTCAAGTTACAGCTTTTTAAATTTAAAATGATAAAACATACTGAATCACAAACTTGCTTTAGATACAGCCTGCATAATTTTATATTAATCTTTGCTTGACTTAAAACTGCAAATGAAATGAAGAGTGATATATATATATGAAGCATAATTATAGGCAATTGGACATGCACATATAATAAAAACATTCAGCACATAAAGGCATAACTACAGAAAAGCACACAAGTATAATCAACTATCCATGCACATAAGAGGCACTAACAGGAAAAATTTAACTAGAAAACAAGATTTCACATCAACAGAGAAAAAAATTAAGATTATTTTGCCCATCAACACATTACTAGCTCAATATAGATAATGCATTTTAAATGCAGAAAAAATACATTATGCACAAATTGGAAAGTTTGCATAAGTGAAAAATTAAAATTAAATTTATGTCAAATAAATGTTTATATTTCTAGAATTGTTTACTTTTTAGTACTTTTAACACCAATTGTTTAACTAAATTAATTCAGCGGTTTTAAACACAAATACCGAACTATACATTAAATAAAAATTATGTGCACAGCACATATACTTTCTCATATACAGATATACAAACACATTAATATGTATACAAACATGTAATACCTATATATTTTGGCAACAATCAGCAATAAAAATTATATAAATTTGAGACTAGGATACACACTATTAAGTTGCACATTTATATTTAACATAAATAGTTTAATCCCCAGAATTTGGAGCAATATGTCCTCTTAAATAAACATCATCATACATATGCCCAAAAAATTCATCATCTGCTTTCCTTATAGCATACCGTACATTACGAATAAATTCACGTTTTGACATCTTATTTTTTATGTGAGGGCTTGTCAAATCAACTGAAAGCATAATCAAGGAAAAACACAATATGTACACCATATCTGCAAAATGAAAAGAAACAACATCACAAAGTTTGCCAAGTAAAAATTGTCAAGTTTTAGAATTTAAAACCTGATCAAAAAGTTATATTTAATATTTATACATCTCAAATAAACATTTACAAACACTTAGTGCACATAAATAAAATGTGTATATGTTTAATAGTTTGATTTACTCCACTGGCCATTCTTTAAAAAGAATTATAACATTTGCACTGTATTAAACCAAAAAAGATACGCAATCTTTTAAAACTACAAACACCCTCATTTAAGTTCTATCCAAAACATCTCTGTAATTTCTCATTTTTTTTACCTAGCATAAATTAAATATACAAAACACATAAATAACATAATTTGAAGTATAATCTCAATCATAATGTTATTTTTACAAAATATAATATTTATTTACATAAAACAAATTACTTTCAGTAGTTTTGATTGATCAAAATCTATTTTACTGTGATGATGAAAAACAAATCAGATGACAAACTTATTTTTTCTTCTGGAATAAATAAACTAGGAGCAGATACTGCTAAAAACGATAAAGCAAGCTGTAAGATTATACATATATTTATTTGGAACTTTCTTGTACTAAATATAACCTATACTATTAAAACCCATCAGCCCATATGTCCCAGTGATTTAAAATACAAATTTTTAGCACAGAACCCCACAGTTTATTTTAAAAGTGAGCTAACAATCCAAGAATGTGGTCAAGATATTCGAAAATTAGAAAAATTTAATAGATTTTTAAATATTTCCAAAAAAAACCTTAAAAGCACAAATAAAAGCCTCCAAATCGCCCCATGTACCTGTACCTCAGCGAAATAAAACACAAATTCTTAAAGTAAAACCTCACGGTTTTATCTTTAAAGAGAGCATACAATCTGAAGATATCATTGAAACATTAAAAAAATTTAAGATTTTTAAATATTTGCAAAAGAATCCTACAATCATGTAAAACTGCAGGTAACCCTCCTATAACATGGTATCCAACAACACGGTTTCGATCTAACACGATCAGAAATTTGAGGAAACCTTCCCATAACACGGTATCTAACAACATAATTTCACTCTAACACAATCAGAAATTTGTGGAAATCCTCGTACAAAACAAAATGCAAAAGACAGATTTGAGATTTTTGCTTAGACACAGTGCATGTTTGCTCGTAGTCATGTATGACGCATGCACACTCACTAGCTACCACTACTGAGCCAATGACAGAGTTATTGCACATCATTGAGTGTTTTGTGTTTCAAGTGTTTAGTTGTGTTGAGTGAATCTAAGAAAATATTAAAGAAATTCTAGTATTTGTGTGTTTTGGAAGGAACTTATTTTAAGTTTTTTGGGGTACATACATTGTATGTGTTAACAGTTAAAGAGTTCATTTTTATTTTTACAATTATTTTTTAGAAAATTAAATTTTAATCCCAAACTATATCTGATAAAAATAAAAAAACAAAGTTGAAGAGAAAATTTATTTCTCTGGGTGTTAAAATACAAATTTTGGATCATATTATGAAAGGAGGAAAAGCATCAGACATTGCAAAAACTCTAAATTTAAATGAAGCAACAATCCGAACCATTAAGAAAAATGAAAAGAAAATTAGAAGTGCTGTGACTGTAGAATCTTCTATATCTGCAAAATATTCATCTCGTTCCAGTGTGGCAATAATTGAGAAAATGGAAAAGGCACTCAGCATTTGCATTAATGATAATTGCTAAAAAAAGATTCCATTGGATGTGAATATCATTAAACAAAAAGATCTTAAATTTACAAACTCCTTAAAGAAAATAGAGAATCTTCTGTTAGTCCAGATTTTGTGGCAAGTAAAGGTTGGTTTGAAAAATTTAAAAAGCATTTTGTGATCTACAACATAAAAATACAAGATGAATCTGTATCAGCTGACGTTGAAGCTGCCAGGACAAATCCAGAGAAATTAAAAAAATTACATGGATAAAAATTACATGGATTACATGAATAAAAATTACATGGATTAAAAAGAACATGGATACACACCAAATCAAGTTCTTAATGCTGATGAAACTGGGCTTTGATGGAAAAAAATGCCTAATATAACATTTATATTGAAACAAGAAAAAACTGCGCCTGGATTTAAGGTATCTAAAGATCATATAGCGTTACTTTTGTGTAGCAATACATCAGGAGACTTTATGACAAAACCCTTGCTCATTCATAGATCATTAAATCCATGTGCACTTAAAGGTGTATATAAAAACACTTTACCATTACATTGGACAGCAAATTCAAAAGCTTGAGTAACTCGAAATTTATTTAGAAAATGGGTTTTAGAGACTTTTGTGCCAGAGGTAGAAAATTATTTAAAGAAGAAAAATTTGGACTTCAAGGTGCTGTTACTATTAGACAATGCTCCAGGTCACGCACAAAATTTGAATTATCTCAACATCCAAATAGTGTTTTTACCACCAAACATTACTTCGTTGATCCAGCCATTGGATCAAGGTATCATTTATACCTTTAAAAGGTACTACATCAAAAGATCATTACAATGGATTTTAGACATAACTGAATCGAGATCAATTGGTATCATGGAGACTTGGAAGCAATTTTCAATTGAGCACTGTATCGAAATCATATCCTTATCGTTGAAAGAACTAAAGACATCAACATTAAATGCATGTTGGAAAAAGATTTGGCCATCGTCAGTAGAAATAAAAAACAACCTTGAATCACCAGAAAATGAAATTGGTTGCATATTAGAACTTGCTAAATCAATTGCAGGTTAAAGATGCATTAGCTGCTCAGTTAACTTATACAATCTGGATACACTCACATAACTGGCATGGTATACCCTAAATAAGCACTTTCACCTATCTTTGGCCCGATGCACAGTGGAAAGGTGCTTTGGCCAGTAAGTGGCTACTCTTGAAATAAGCGGTGAATTGAAACTATATATGCAGGCATAATACACTTTAAATAAGTACAGGGGTTCAGAAGGGAACAATATAAAACCGGAAGAGTGAGTGAGGTTAGTGTGTGAGCAGGCTTCACTCAAAAGATAAATAGAAATAAGCCAGGTACGCCAGTGAATACCGCATGTTAATCTGGTCAGTGTGAGCTAAGAAAGTTCAAATCACAGATTAAAAAATGGGGGGGGGGGGGAGTATGGTATGATATAGAGTAGCATGATATAGAGTATGATATAGATTATAGCAATTTTCATCAGATTCCAGCAATTTTCAGAGAAAGCACTTATAATATTGAAATAATGGTAGAATCTAAAAATCAAAACTTTATAATCCTCGAAATTAGAAAATCCCCTAATATAACATACTACATGTCCAGAATTTTTTTTTTATATCATCCAGAAAAAAATCCACTGACCTCTTGTACTTCGGAAATCGTCTGAGCAATAAATTGTATTTGCAATGGAAGAAAATACTTGAAGTCACTACAAAAATAAAAAAGTTCCTTCACACCCAGAGAAGTAAAATTAAAAAAATTAAATGTTATATCTGAGAGTTGTCATTAGCCTAAGAAATTTTAGAACAATACTTACAATGATAACATAATACTACATTTAAAAGGCAAATGAAAAATGATGTCTTTTAAATTTGTAAAGCTAGGATAGTGATAAATTTAATCCACTTAATTTGCTAAACACCGCTTTTCCTGTCTCAACAAATATGACATTTTTCTTTGTCATCTGCCCAAAATAAAATTGAAATATAACTTTGAGACAAATTGGAATGTTAGAAAAATCTCACTGAGTTATGTCATGCAGAGACCTGAATTTTGCAACTGACAGAAGTTTCAATTTTCCGACACAGACACCATGTCATTTGCAGAACGTACACAAGAATTTTATTTAAGTACTAGAAAATATACTCAGCATTGCCCATGATTTAAAGCAGGAATTAAATTCATTCATTATTTCTTTTTTAAATACATAGTTGTGTCCAACCCGCTATTCAGAAATCACTGTTTTAAGCAAATGCACAAAAGCGTACTCCCTAAATAAGCGTTTTGGACCACTGCACAATCGCAGCACACTTTGGGAAATTTTGACGACTATGTCGGATGCTCAAATATTACTGGTAAAAGAGACAATTTATTTTGATATCTTGTACTTTGAACAAGATTAAGTACTCCATCCCAATTTGATATTTTACGATTCACACAAATTAAACATTTACTAAGGTAATTTGAAATGAACTATTTAATAAGATAACTTAATATGAGCTAGTGTAATGCGAATATGTCATTCTTAAATTTAACATTTGAAACTATAACTTTTTTTCTATGTAGAACAGTAATGTACTCAGAGATGGAGATACGGACCCGCAGCCTCTACTAAAGCATAGATAGTGCAAGTATATAAAGTCTATGGACTGAGGATGAGTGGGATTGGAGGGATTAGTGTGCAATATTATGAGTGTTATTAGAAGGAACAAGAAAAAAATGGAAAGGACAATTTAATTTTATCACATTATTTATGTATAAAATAAATAATAAAACCCCTTACATTTGAAAAAAGTTGAAGTTTTTAACAATAAAGTGGTATGATAACATGAGGTCCAATTGGAAGGGGAAGGTGTAAAGAAGGCACAATGTTTTAAGCAGTGTGTTGGGAGGAGGGGATGCAACCAAACTGAGCACCACTACGGAATGTACTACAAACCCACATTTTTTCTTATTTTAAAGCCAAAACTTCTGATACTACGAGTGTTTAATTTAGCAGTTTTTTGTGTACAACTTAAGACTTTATTTTTTCAATTACAATCAAAGTTCAAATTTCTAAAAGAAACTCTTTAAAACCTCTAACAGAACTGAAAACAAAAACTGCTTTCGTTTTTCTCGTGTTATCGTAACTCTGTCTGTAATTAGAGCAGTAATGAGATGTCTTTGAACCTAATGAAAAATTCTAAACATACATTTGCTTACATATAATCTAGTTTAGCAACCCTCTGTATTTACGTTGAAGTTCGTATAATGCATCGCACCAATTAAAACACAAAACTTTATGTGTGACAAAAGTAACAGTTTCACACCTTGGAACTATTCAACACATTGTATAATTTGTTTGATTTTAGAGATTATTTTCATAGCCATAGAAAACTAGAAATTTCGAAGAAAATAGAAATTTGCTGAACACAAGGTTTTTATAAATGTCATAAATTACCATCGTGTTCATTAGTGTCAATCACACAAGTGCATTGGTGTCCCCGCAGGCCACTTCAAGTAACCTTTTGCAACATATGCAGGACACCCTTGATGCTCCTATATCAACCAGGACCATTATCCGCCAATTGGTCACTGGCGACCTGCACTCATGGCATCCGTTAAGAAGACTGCCATTGACCCAACAGCACAGACACCTCAGTTTGCAATGGTGTCAGGATATAGCCAAGTGGAAGGCAGACTGGCACAGGGTCATGTTCTCAGACAAGTTACGCTTCTGTTTTGGCAATGACAGTCACAGTGTACAAGTCTGGTGCCGAAGAGGTGACAGGTCCAATCCGGCCGCATCTGTGGAATGCTACACCACAAGACAATGCGGCATCATGGTTTGGAATGCCATCACCTACAATAGCAGGTCACCTCTGGTCCGTATTAAGGACGCTATGACAGCGCAGAGATACGTGGATGATGTGCTGCATACAGTGACACTACCCTTCCTTCAGGGTATGCCCAATGCCATTTACCAGCAGGATAAAGTCCGACCACACACGGCATGCATCAGCCAACATGCCCTGCAAGGTACCCTGGTGCTTCCCTGGCCACCAGTCTCCCCTGATCTTTCACCAATAGGGCGTGATTGGACATCGCTTGTGTACACTGCCACAGCCGCATTTAGAAGATGAACTCTGGCAAATAGTTGACAGGGAATGGGCAGCCATCCTTCAAGGCACCATCTGCATGCTTGTTGACTCTGCACATAGATGTGTTGCTGCTTGTATCACCACTTACTGTGGTCCTACAACCTACTGATCAGACGGTGTTGTCATTCAGTGTATAGGTGTATCATGTTGCAATAAACATCAGTTATTGTTCATTGCAGTCTCTCTCTGTTTGTTGATTTTCATCACTTTCTGCCCACTCCTTGGTGTCTCATTTTCACTGCCAAATAGTGTATATGTATATATATATATATACAGGGTGTCCCAAAAAGATTGAAGAGCGCTTTAATCTTATACCTGTTGGAGATAAGTAGGCAATGTAAATTGCAAAAATATTGAAAGTAAGGTAGGAAAAAAGACTACATTATTGAAATAGTCCTCCCATTAATTTTCAAAAAGTTACACTTTTTAATTTTTATACGACCCCCTTAGACAAATTTGGCCAATCAGAAAATTTTTATTTTTAATGCAACAAGATCATTAAAAAAAAACTGCACATCTGTATCTTTAAAATTGAGCGAGTTATATTTAATTGAAAATTGAATATTGCAAATGGGGACCATATATCAAATTACAAATGTAAATTTGTGACATATCACAAAAAAGATAAAACTGGATGATAATACATAGGAAACATTTTTGCAAATTCCACATAGGCTCACGATGCAATCACGGATTCTTAAGTACTTTTCACATTGAGACCTGCCCTTTTTCATTTAAAACAATTAAAATAAATAAATAAACAAATGCAAATATATATTTGATTTCGAAATTAAACATAATTTTTCTAGTATTTCTAGTATTCGTAACAAAATTTGTCCCTTTATATCAGTAGTCTTCTATCAATGTATGCATATTTTAATTGTGTATCCCAACCGTGTAGTGAGTACTATTGCTTTATATCAGTGTTTTTCAACCTTTGTCATCCTGCAGAACCCTTTTTTGAGATATTTTTTTTATGGAACCCTTCGTTCAGTAGCACACCCAGATTTGATTTTAGGGGGGATATGTCCAGTGGCGGATTTTGGCCTCTTGTTTGGGGGGGGGGGCGATCTGTAGATCGAAATGTTCTCGGAGGTTTGTTCACTTAGGATTTTCTTAACGGCTTCCTATATACCGATATTTGACATTTTTGAAATAACTAGAACAAATTCGGAAGTTTATAGTAAGTTCTTTGCAGCTTATAAAATACGGCCTATCATTTTTTTTAAGACCAAAGCAAAACAATGAAGATTGGAAGAAAAAAAATTTACGTGACTATATAAGGAAACAACGAAGTTCAATGCTCTACAACTTTTGATGCACGGAGACCCTAAAAAACCATTTTTGAGCGAAATTGAAGAACTTTAAAAACTTAACAAAATAAAAAAATGTTTGAAAAATTTTGCACTTTTCATTATTTAATAATTCACAACCAAAAAATGGGAAAAGAGCTGTAGGCTGAAAGAAAAAACTCGTAAAAACTAATTTAGAATAATAAATTTGATCATATAAACATGAGGAGCTATATCTTAATGATTTTCCATGATCAAATTTATTATTCCAAATTAGTTTTTACGATTTTTTTCTTTCAACCTCTAGCTTTTTTCCCATTTTTTGATCGTGAATTATTAAATAATGAAAAGTGCAAAATTTTTCAAATATTTTTTGTTTTGTTAAGCGTTTAGAGTTCTTTAATTTCGCTCAAAAAAGGTTTTTCAGGGGTATCTGTGCATTAAAATTGAACTGTGTATTGAACTTCGTATCCTATTGAAATAACATGGAAGTGATTCCATAATTTTTGCCAGGGGTAGTACCTATAACACTATTCAAATGCAATTGCCAATTCAGCTTATTGTCGATCATTATCCCTAACAGCCTTACGGGGTCCATCGCAAAAACCCTGGCGCCGTTAACCTCCCAGGAAGGATCATCATTATAATATCAACTCAAGTCTTCTTGCTTTTTCTTTAGCAAATCGATCTAAAACTGTTACTGGTGAAATTGCGATATCATAATGCACATGCAACAAAGTCAATCCCACTAGCAGATCTTCTCTAATTGTGTTTCGAAGCCATGTCTTCAATCATTTTAGTGCTGAGAAGCTACCCTCGGCGGTTGCTACAGTAATTGGTAATGTTACAAGAACTTTCAGTAACACGTAGATCACATGGTGCACTGCAGGATCACAGTTTTGTAGTGCTTCAAAAGCAGACTTGTGTACTCTGCCGGTATCTGTATTTTCTCGCATCCATTTGGTTCTCCAGTTAATCACCTCAACTTGAAGTGTACTGCTCATTTCTTCCACTCCCAGTTCGGCTATTCTGTGATACTTCTTGCTTAGCTCTGTCCAAGATGGGAGGAGTGACTCTTCGTCCATGTCGATTTTCGCTAAAAGAGTCGATGGTACTAAATCTTGTAAATATAAGACATCCAGATTTTCCTGTGCGAATCGGTCTTTTAAGTCTTCTTGGACGGAGTTTAACAAAGGCAAGTAAACATTTATTCTGCAATAATCTTCAGGAGTTATGTTAGGAGCAGTTGATCTATGAACTTGGCGTCTAGCAGGACGTGGTATTTTAATTTCAATTCCAAGATCATTACACATTCCCTCAACCTCTGCATATATTCCCGAAATCGGATTCCACATTTTTTTTAAATTCACTTATTATCGTAATTGCATCAAAGACAGCATCTCGAGCTTTCTTTTTACTTTTATTATGGGAGCGAGATTTCGTGGATAAACTAAGGGAGGGAGAGCAAGACCAAAGTATCTCCCTAATGATATATATATATTTTTTAATTTTATAATTTATTTGATAAAACGTCGACATTAGTCAGACGTTTGGAGGGGGCGATCGCCTCGATCGCCCCTCCTTAAATCCGCCACTGGATGTGTCATATTACGTATTACATGCTATGAACAAGGTGCATCCCTGCCTTTGTTATAAAAACTTTATATCAATATAAATAAAAATGAAAATCTGTCTGTCCCATCATCACGGGAGAACGGCTCAACCGAATTTGATGAAATTTTGTGGGTAGCCTGGAAATAGTCCCACTTAAAATTTAGTCCATATATGGCGTTTCTACAATTAGTGGTTCTCGAGATATTAGTAAAAAACGATATTTTCGTTTGTCTCATCATCACGGGAGAACGACTGAATCGAATTTGATGAAATTTTGTGGATAGCCTTTAAATAGCCCCCCATAAATTTAGCCCAAGTTTCGAGTATCTAAGACAAGGGGTTGTCGGGATATTAATGAAAAACGAAACTTTTTCTTAGGAGTTCTCCTCTCTAACTCCGTGGTTTATCCAAACGAAAAGCTTGAAAATCGTTTGAAAGTGAATTAAAACTGTATCTCAGAGTTTGGGGGGAGATTTTTTGCACTAATTAGTCACTTTTTGAAAACATCAATTGTTTGAAACATGATTTAAATGGGAAATCTATCTCCTTGGTTTATATTATACAAGCTTTTACTGAAAAATGAAAAGTATAAAGAAATAAAAATGGCTATTAAATTTTGCATTTTATGAGGCAGATTCTATCTTATATCATGTTGCTCGGCAACGGAATGAAATTAAATGTGTTAATATTTATTATTATATTTTCTATTTGAATGATAAATAAATGGATGTAAAAATATATTTTTAAATGAACGGTTTGATTGTTCTTTTAATTATATAAATTGCCGACCGCGTACATGACTTTCATTTATTTTAGCAAAGTGGTTTCCAGCTCATATATTGTGTTTAGCTAATAAACTCATATATTGTGTTTACCCAATAAATTCATTTAGCCGATTGTTGAAGCAGAAAAAGATTAGAACGGGTGTATCTTATAATACAATTTTAGTGTTTTCATTTAGTACATACAAACGGGATCAGGATATTTTATTCTTCAGATCTGCAAATTCAGAGCTACGAATTTAGCGGAATATCTCTAAATAACTTGGTAACTTCTCTTAAACTTTACCAAATTAGCGGAAATGTTTCCAAATTTATAAAATTGGCGCAAATCAATGATTTACTTTTTAGAATAAAGTACTGAAATGATGTTTCGGTAGCATTTGTCGATCAATCCATCCATCCTACTTAGTAACACATTTAACGAATTTTTTTTAATATCACGAAATTGATAAAAGTATTTGTGAGTCTATAAAAATATCCTGGAATTGATAAAATCGTGCTTAATAAATGAAAATAATTGTATTTTGTTAGGGGATAGCATTGTGATGTTTCGTCAATTTGTCGCAAAATGGGTCTAACTGTTCTACAGTCCCACTTGGCGATAAATTTGGCGATTTTTTAAGTTATCGCTAAATTGACTAAAATGTCGCCAAACCTTCCATGGAGATCGCATTATTCAGACAATATGATTTCCATCAATTTATTTGAAGCAAATGATATCATGTCGCTTAGCAACGGATCCAATGTGTTATTCCGCATACGATTTTATATTAAATCTTTTCCGATTTGAATAATAAAGATATGTATATAAAATAAATTTCATTGGCATTGCATTTTTGACTGGATAATATCAATTACGGTCCCCAAGTTTAAACATTATTATTATTGATATTTTCGGGGACTGTTGATTCAGGGATTATTGATATTTTCAAGTTATTATGCCATTGTTTTATTATGCCGAAAATTGTTGAAACTCATATATAGTACTTTGTACGAGTAATCTTCTACAAATGCATTATATATTCTAATCTATGAGAATATAAGTAGTACAGGTATATTGGCATATATTTTGTTATATATTGGCATATATTGGAATCAATTATGCCTTCTGGTATAAAGATTACGGGGATTATTGATATTTCCAATTTATTACGTCATCTCTTTTAATTTGGCAAATATTTTTGAGACTCATATTGTAATACGGGGAATCTTCTACTAGCACACTGGTGTATTTTCTAATCTGCGACAATATAAGTAGTACGGGGTTGCATATATTGATACAATTCCTTTTTTTTTTGTAAATTTGCTTACAAAAGGGGCCAGGATGTTTTATTCTTCAGATCTGCCCATGAAGATAATTTTGCATAGTGAGAACAGATATTCTTAAACTTCTCTTTAGGAGCAATAAATTTAATATCTTAACAGAATTTGCACATGATTGCGAATTATAAGTTTCTTTATATTATATATTCCGTACGAAGAACGGGTATGCTGCTAGTAAGATATAAATTTGCATTAATTCAAACAAGAAGATAAATATTCCATATAAAGTATTAAATATTATACATACATATGTCATATAAAATTGGAAACAAAGAAAACGCGGATTAACATTTGAATTGTAGTATCGACTCGCGGAACCCCTAAAGCGTTTGAGTGGAATGCTAGGGTTCCGCGGAACACAGGTTGAAGAACACTGCTTTATATGATCTCTGTCTGTGTAATGCTTTATTTAGATGCATTTATGATAAAAAATTTTGACACATATTAACGTATTTTTGATCTAAACAATTTCCATCATCAATTTGTTTATGTTCCCTATTTTCGCTGATGAAACAGCCTTTCACATGGTACAGAAAAGTGGCATGTCCGATTTTTTCCTTTAACATAATTCAGTTGATTTTAAAGATACATAAAGATATGCAGGTTTTTTTAATGATCTTGTTGCATTAAAAATAAACATTTTCTGATTGACCAAATTTGTCTAAGGGGGTCGTATAAAAATTAAAAAGTGCAACTTTTTGAAAATTAATGGGAGGACTATTTCATTAACATAGTCTTATTTCCCATTTCATTAATGTAGTCTTATTTCCAATCTTACTTTCAACATTTTTGCAATTTACATTGCCCACTTATCTTCAACAGGTAAAGAATTAAAGCGTGTTTCAATTTTTTTGGGACAATATATACATATATATATTTATAAAGAAAAAGAAAATGCTGTAGAGTATTAATTACGGAAGTGACAAAATAGTGACAAAATAGCAATACACTACAAAAATTTTAAGAGAATTAACGTCAAATTCTATATTTAGAAACATATTAGCCAAATGTCCAATGAAACTCAACCCTGTTACAATAAACATGTCCTGAGCAGTTATATACAGAGTTATATAATTGGGATAATTGGGAGAAATTAAATGTTTCTTATTTTGTTGTTAAATGATTAGAATTAAGGGGGGACTTGTCCCCCCATAATTCTAGCTGGTCTATCTTGTCAGTTTCATCAAACTATCTCACTTGTGCTAAATTTCAAGTTTCTATCTGAATTGCCTTTTTAATTATTGACCTATGTGCCAAATTCCATATCTCTACTCATTTAAAGGTGAGGGTTATATATTCCACTAATCGCACATTTTGGTGTGCGGCAACCTTTAAGTAGTTCGTATTGGAAAACTGAAATTGTACACTTTCTTCTTATTTACCCTTGCACCAATATTTAATCTCTATGTCACTGCTACATTTTACTGTCATTTCATATTTTTAACATTTTGGTGTGGAGCAACCCTTTAAATAAACATTTTTGAAAAAAAAATTGATTTTCCCCAGAGGTTTTATTGAATGCTTGACCTGCGCATCAAATTTCAAGTCTCTAACCTCTGATTTCACATTTCGTACATTTTGGTGTGGAGCACCCCTCAAATAAACTTTTAGGAAAAATCTGATTTTTATGAACAATTGACCTGTATACCAAATAGCAAGTCTCTATCTCACATAAAAGAAGGCATTTCTCAATTATTTAGCAAAATTGAACATTTTGGTGCAATGTAAAGCAGTAAATTCTGGAAAACTGTCTTATTATTGAACTATCTGCCCTTACACTAAATTTAAAATCTCTATTTCACCATGAAGTATGTTTTCCTACCATTTCACCTTACAAATGTTTCAGTATTGAGTACTACACTCTTTAATGAAATGAACATTTAAAAAAAATCTATTTGTACTGGATGTTTTATCGAACAGTTGACCCATATACTAAATTGCAAATCTTTCTCTCGCTTAAAAAGAGGTGTTTCTCATCTTTTCAGCAAATCAAACATTTGGGTATGTGGCACCTCTAAAGTAGATAATACTGGAAAACTGAAATTGTATGCTTTCTTCTTTTAACTATCTACCTCTACACAAAATTTAAAAAGCCTTTATTTTGTCACAAAGTACATTTTTCTATCATTTCACATTTCAAACATCTTGGTGTGGGGCACCCACTCTAATGGATATTTTAGAAAAATAAGATGTTTCTGTTTGTTTTATCGAACAATTGACTCAAGCACCAAATATCATGTCTTTAATCAGACATTTCACTAAGTGTCATCAACTACCAGGAGTACTGGCAGACACTATACATTTCTTCAGAAACATTTAACAGCAAAGGAAAAATACATTTGTATCTCAAAACTAAACAGAAGTATGAGTTATGTTCTATTCTATGTTTTTATCTCTATTCTAGAGGTCATTTAGAAGATATTTTATTCTAATCTATATTTTATTTTGAACTTCATTTGAAGATAGTATGTATTGGATTAAAAAGTGTATGAATAAAAATAAGAAGTGTTCCATACCGTTACTTAATTATGTAGTAAATAAATTTTTGATGAAGTTATGGATAGCCAAGAATTGTACTCCAGGTGCTGAGCGAAACTGATCTGCTGATACATACTAATCACAGCA
This sequence comes from Amaurobius ferox, assembly GCA_951213105.1. NCBI lineage: Eukaryota > Metazoa > Arthropoda > Arachnida > Araneae > Amaurobiidae > Amaurobius > Amaurobius ferox. The sequence continues at coordinate 62,046,487 of OX578133.1, forward strand.
CTTGGAGTACAGTTCTGAATTCTTTGATATGTTTGCTTGATTCAGGTGATTTTTAAGAATGTGTAAACATAGCAAGGGCAGATCTAGAGGGGGGCACAGGGGGCATGTGCTCTTCCTGAGAATAGGATTTCAAGGCAGAATAAAAAAATCAAAATATAAAATTATTAGAAAAATTAAAATATAAGAAATAAATAAAAAAATTTAAAGGAGTGAAATGTGCTTAAAAATCCAACACAATCTAAAGTAGGAAATATAAGCTGATCTTAACTCCAGGAAACATCTAGAAATTATAAAAAATCGGGGGAGGTGGTCGTGGCTTGGTCACAGTAGGTATTACTTATATTCATAAATGGAATATACAGAGGATGTTCACATATTTTTGTAACAATTTTGACTTTCTCCATGAATTAAAATTAAATGAAAAAAAAACCCTGACTGGCATCAAGTCGGAATAGGGTTTAATTATCATCTGCATCATTAAAAATATCCTTTGCTTTAAAATGTCATTGGAAAATAAACAATGGATCGAAGGCTATATTTTTTAGCTTTACGAAGAGAAATAGTCCTATTTGATTATTAAAAAAAAGATATGAAAAGCATGGTTTTAAATTTCTACATGTAAAATAAGTGACATAATTAATAGAAAAGGAAAGTAACATCAAAGTTTACATTTGACTGGGAAAAAGGTAAAAAATGCATACCCAACAAAGGTATGTACACCTCATATTATATCTATAGTCGCATCTCATGTTTTAAAAGAAAATCCAACCCCCAAAGAACTATCGCAAAATCTTTAAACATCTCTATAGGAACTGTAAACAAAATAATAAAATCTTATTTAAAGCTAATTAAAACAAAAAAACATGATGTTCATCGCCTAATGCCAAAACATGTTTCTCAGCATAAGACTATATGCAAATTGCTGTATGAAAATTTTTTGGCAGGTGAAAAATGGAAACATGTAGTTACAATTGATGAGGCTGTATATATGATATATTTATCTAATTGCAATAGAAAAAAATCGATTTACAACCTAAAAAGAGGAGAAAAAGACCTAAAATAAGTGAATGAGAAATGAGAAAACAAGGAAAGTTTTGCTAAAAGTTTTATGGTTATTGCTGGATTCTCTTATAACAGAAAACTTCAAATAAGGAAAGTAGAAAAAAATGTCAAAATCACTTGGATTACTATCAGAAATATGTTTTAACACCTGTTTTCAAAAAAAACATTCCATCACTTTACCCAAACAATCTTCACTGTGTTAAGTTCCATCAGGATAATGCTATCAGCCATACCTCTAAATCTACTGTTATATATTTTGAAAAAATGAGAAATGAAACCAGAATTGAGGCTATTCCATTTAAATGCATCCCACTCAAGTCCCCCGATGTGTCTCCTATGGATTACGGTGCATTTAGACTTTTAAAACAAGATCTTTATAAGTGGCATCCCAAAACACTGGATAGACTCTGGAAGATTGTGGTGGAGGAGTGGAACAAAATCAACCTTGATATTTTAAGAAAAGCTCTTTTATCTTGGAAATCAAGATGTAATATGATAGTTCAACAAAAGGGCTATCAGATTGAACATATCAGAAAATAAAATCCTTATCTTTGTTTATATATATTTTTTTCAAAATCGTTACAAATATGTGTGAACAACACCCTCTGTATTTGGTTGGATAATGAAAAAAAATTCTGAAACACACGATGCTTCACAGATTCGAGGCTTGGTCATAGTAGGTGTTACTTATATTCACAAATGGAATATATTTGGTTGGATAATGATAAAAAAATTTCGAAACACTCAATGCCTCACAGCTTCACTTTTACACAGAAGGAAAAACCCCTAGAATTTTCTAAAATAGTATATTAGGTGTGCTTTTAGAGTGATAATAGCTAATTGAGTTGAGCGAACTATTGAAAAACTAAAATTTTATGAATTATGCCCGATTTTTAAGAATTTTATAACTGGAACAAACTTTGTGCCAAAAGTAAAATATAGTAGGAAATTAAAAGGTTCTCAGAGTTTAACCCTCTCGCGATGATCGGCATGCCTGCGTGCCGGCTGCGAACTTGCATTCAAGGTCGGACGGCACGCACTCATGATGGAGGAAACTTTACCGTAAACGGAGAGTGGCACGCATGCGTGCCTTCACATGGAACATTTTAATTTGTCTACTAGATGGAATTAAATATCCGTGGATCTAACTTCAATGTATTTTGCAGAGGCATGACCTTGGCAGAAGGAGAATCGAATGAATTATTTCTCCATTTGGAGCGGTGAAACATGATTTTGTAATATAAACAGACAGAGCAATTCTCGCAGCATCAATTTTATAATTGAGTTTCGGGTTTTATTTTTATTTCAGCATTATGATTTCGTTCATGAATCATAGGAATATAAGAGAGTATTTTTATTTATTTGGGTTTTAGAGGCAGTGAAATTATTCATTTATTTTGGATAAAGGAATGGGAGCAACTAACAAGTATTTTGTATTCAGATTTGTATGAAAAATATACATCAAATAGAAAATAAATATTTCTTTTATTCCTGAAAAAAGTAGATTTCTGAGTTGAATAGGTGATTTTTAGTGAATTTTTTTTTTTAGAGTTAGGCTTAGCGCAAAAAATGTGCTGTCCTTTGGGACCAGTTCGAAAGCGAATCGCTCCATCTTTTGGGCCGCGACAGCTCCGGAATGCCACCATCACGAAAGGGTTAATAAACAAAAGAGAAATTACCATGAATATGAAACTAACAAATTATAGAGTACTGAAACCTACATACATTGCAGATTCTAATCTTACGGGTGCAATAAGAATTTCTATCTTGCAATGTTTGTAATTGAGCAAATTCGGCCTTTTTACTTGGAAAGAGTTTGTGATTATTGAGAAATCATCTTGATCAATAAAACCTCAAATGTGCAAACTCAAGACAGTGCAACAGAAGTAATGCCAAGGAAAAATTGGGGTTTGCCAATGTCTTCAACAGACTGATCTTGGATTATGTTGGAAAGTTGATATATAATACAACGCACTGTTCAAGGATTATGCTGTATCTTCAGTGGGCATTGATTACAAATGCGAAAATATGCAATGTAATGTGAAAATATGCAATGTAATGTGAAAATATGTAATGCACATTGAGTGGAAATAATTGAAAACTATGGAACACATGCAAATTTTTAACTAAAATGAGAAATACAGGCATCAAATTAGAGGAAATTTTAAAGGGAAATAATTTAATGATTTGTCTCTGTGGCTACAGTGGAGACCTGGTTAAGGGGGGGGGGGGGGATTTTTCACATGAAAGCAACTAATATGGTTTCATTGTATTTATACAAACTAATGTCAAAGAAAATTACATCAGAATCATTAAAGTAGTTTATGAGCAAAAATTATTTTGATGGTTTTTCAGACTTTTCACACTATTTTCACACTATTTCGTGTTATTGAGGATTCAAAAGAAAAAGGATTATTGCCTAGTAGTTTCAAAGGGCCGTAGAAAATGAAGCGATTCTCAACTGTTGCAATATCAGACTTTGTTGGCTAAATATATATATTCTCCATGGATTCTTACAAAAACTTTACTACTATAGAATTTGTCCCATTAACATCAATAATACACCCAATATAATATTTTTCTTCATAAAAGACAGCATAATATTGTTCTTTCTCTAAGTTTTCCAAGCCAGTTTTGTTTCTTTCATTTTCAAAATTATTTATTAGGTCATTTTCAAAATCAAAATCATCACCATCAGATCAATCATCATATTTAATGCTAGATGTTTCATGATCAGAATCTTCTGAATCTGTTTTCATGCATGCTTTTACCTTTTTCTTATTTTTCTGTCGTAAAACCTTTTAGTTAAGTTTTACTTCTTTTTGAGCAATTCTTAATTGTTTTCGTTCATTTTTTAATCTCTCTTTCTTTTTTATCATTTTCTTTTTTCTTGTAAAAGTGTTGCCATTCTTTTGATGTTGCCACTGCTGGAATTCTTTCTTTTAATCTACTATTGATTTTTGGCTTCTTTTATTTAGGTTCAGGCTAAAATAGTGCTCGTTTAAAGGGCGACTTCAAAGAATTCATGGCAATTTTCATCTATTCCAGTTTTCGAATTACCATTGCTTAAAGCTTGTTGAAGATGAAATTAGCCAGTTGAAGTACTTGGGGCATTACTAATTTCAGATGAATCTAATCCCAATGCATGAGTTTCAGCATGTAACGTAGAAATGTTTTCATAACATTGTGAATTCTCAATTTGTTTCTCAAATTTTTCAGATTTAATACCAGCACTATCACTAATTGTTCTGCTTTTCATATTTTGCCATATTTCATATAGTTTGGAAACACATTCTTTGCCATTCCACTCACCAGATTCATTGAAGCACTTATTAAATTGAAGAAGTAGACTTTCATCCACAAATATTTCAAAATCTTTCAATGAATTTACATATTGATTCTTGTTTTCATCCACATGACAAAACAAAATTATCAGATTGCTTTACTGTCGAAAATGTTCTTCAGCATTTATTAAAATCTATGGCATCAGGATTAAACAGATATATGCTACATTTTCAAAAGCCGTTTGTTCCGACTTCAGTGCTAATGCTATTTACAACACTTTCAAACATTTTGGCAAATATAACTTTTGTAATATCTTCATTTAGGTTATTCACGGGCCACTCATGTACTAATTGCTTCCACTTTTGCTTCATTCCTTTAAACACACTAACATCATATGGCTGAATTAAATGAGTTACATTTGGAAGAAGTGCCATCAACATAATGTCATTTTTAGAGCAGAAATTGCTATGAAATGTAAGATGACTTTTATGTCCATCAATAAAAAGCAAAACAGGTAATTTCACTTTCTGCAGTTGCAGCCATGGATAAAATATATCAGTTATAAATTCATAAAATGTTTCTCCAGTCATCCAGCCACTCTCACTTTTACCAATTCCCCAGTGTTTTGGAGCATTACTCACAAGATCCGCTGGCAGTCTCACATATGGATATACAATGAATGGAGGTACATATGCACCATCATCTTGAATAGTAATTAGCACTGTTAAGAGATTCTTTCTCTAAACCTTGTATAACTTCATAAACATCTCTGCATCCTTCAGAAGCAAGAATCTTTAATGTTCTGGGACAAAGCAAAAAGGCAGAATCATCACAATTAAATATGCGTTGAGGATCGTGAAGAATATCTGCAAATTATTCTTTACAAAACAAGGGCGGATTCAGAGTTTTATTATGGGAGGAGGGAGCGGTTCTGGGGACCCGCCCTTGGAAAATTTTTAATTTTGCGCTGTTGAATAGTTTAGATAAATGTTGTTGTTCTTAAGTCAAATTAATATACTCAATAATTAAAGTTGAGCTTATCATTAAACTATATGGAAATATGGTTTAGGGTAAATTATAGTTAAGTATGGCAGAAAGGATAAGCTAATAAAGGATACAATACATATACATTTATACAACAACCAAAATGATAATTTACAATGTATTTAATAGAACAAGTTTAAATCTAAATTACGAAAAGTTGCAATTATTTTACTTTTTTTATAACAAGCAACTTTCTAAAAAAAAGTTTATAGTGAAAAGTCAAGCCGCCTTGGTTTCTTTGAAAATTTGTCAATCACTTTATTTATATCAATATGAATGAATGTCTCTATGGATGTGTATTAATACTAGTCCTGAAAGTCTCTCTTCTGTCATGCGCATTTGAAGCCAAGTTTTAAGGTGCTTCAATGATGAAAAACTATGTTCTGCTGAAGCAACACTTACTGGGAACGCAGCTTGAAGGGCGAGAAGCTTGTAGATTCGTGGAAAAACATCTGGATCACGTTTCTCCAAAAATTCTAAGACTTCTGTGGGTGTTTTTTTCAGAAGCATTGTTCCAAAACTCATACCAAACTTCATATTCTCCTTGAAGTGCACTTTCGAAAAGAAAAGTGCAATTTTTAAAGAGAAAAGTCAAAACATTTTTCACATTAGACTTTTGTTTATTACTGGCAGTCATATATAACAAACAACACAAAAATTATTCTTCATCGTCTTTATTTTTTTTTTCCTATTTATAGCCCCGACGGGGGGGGGGGGGGGGGGGGGCAATCACCCCCTCTGCCCCTCGCTGGATCCGCCCTTGACAAAGCCAATCTTTAACTTCAGCAAACCAAGATCTTAATTTTGTTTCTGTTATTTGTGCTCTGGATTGTGTTAGAGCTTCAGAAACATGCATGCTGATTTCAGGATGTCTGGCTAAAAATAATTGAAACCACTTTTTCCTTATTATCTGTAAAGGGATTTTTTCGCTGTGAGAGTAAGAATTTTTTGCACAGTTGATAACAGATCTTCTTTTATCAAAGAAAAGCCAGCTTTAGCAATGTTAAAAATTCACTTCACTAAATTATCTTCTTTTGAAGTCAGAATAGATGAAGGGCCCATATTTCATTGATGTGGGCATTTACCGGAAAATTTGTTTATCAATGTACTATGTGGTACACCAAATGTTATGCTAGCCTTTAAGACACTCATATTTTGATTCTGTACTGTATTTATTGCTCCTAACATAGCCTCGTTAGAATAATGAAATTTAGGTTTAATCTCATGTTCAGCTAGTTTTGATTTAGAGGCCATTTTGAAGTTAATCTGAAAGATACAAAGAATACTATATAAGTATTGAGCAAAAACATATAAAAGAAAAGAAAAACTTACATAAACCAGTAATTGACATGCCAGATCTGATGAGTGACATGTTACATATAAATTATGTCAATTACTGGTACTGATAAATATTTTGAAATGAAATTGGTTGCAAAACAGAAGTAAATTATAATTTTATAAATAAGATGAAATTCAGCTGCATAAGTCAAACTAGGCTGTTTCTCCAGTATTAACACTAACTGTCATTCACTAGATACTTTCAAAACCAGAACACCATTAAATGATGACACTTACTGATTAACTCAAAAACAAACAAAAGTATATAAAAAATATATTTATATCACTTAACAAACATCTTTTCATGTAATTAAAATGCATTCAAATGTCAACTAAAAACATTATACATATTAGATAATAACAGATTTTAAAAAAGGCTTACCTTATCTCAATTCAGTAGCTTTTAGAATGAAAATGAGAAACACGTGACTAGCATCTGTATTTCTTCTTTATTATGAATTTTCGCCCTCTGGTGGAATAAACTACAGTTAATTTTTGGTAGGTGAAAGTAGAAGTTACTATTACATGGAATTCTCTTTCTATCTACTTTGGGGAATTTCTTAATTTGGGGACTTTTTCCCTGAGGTATCAATTACTGGTGACCTGTCAATTACTGAGGGGGAGGGGGTACCCTAGAAATGGAGTTTATTTTGTAAATACTCATAGCTGACATAGGAAAAAATAAAGTGCTAAAACATGTATGAGATATAAAATGATAGAAATAAAATTATATTAAAATATGAAAAAAGATATTAAAATATATATATGCACGAATGTGTTCGGGGTTTTCTGTGACTTCTCAGTATTTTGAGAGTTTATTTAAGAGCATGTAAAGACATGACCACAAATTTAATGAAATGGGTGTGAATTAGCTTTTTATCGTTGCACTCCAAATGAAAAAATTTACTGGATCTGCCCCTGAAACATAGATCGGCGTAAGAAAAAAATTTAAATTTTTCTATACAAAGATGCAGAAACAATTTGAATTTAGTATTTCTAAAAGTTTATCTAAATAATAATTTTTAAGATTAGATTTGCATAAAAACTAATTTATAGAGAGTGTGAAGAACATTGTTTAATATTAAAAAAAAATCACAATTTTATATGTATAGCTAAATTATAATTCTGATTTACTTTTGATTATAAGTCTGTCCAGGACTCAGCATTTTTTTAAATTGAACTATTAGTTCACATCATCAGGGTTAATGAACAAAAAGATTTATCTTCCAGTCACCTGAGCCTTTTTCTGTATAAGCTGTTCCATTGCTATTAATTTTTATCACAATTTTTTCATTTCACTACATTTTAAGTACTTAAAGTCCACAAAAACTAAATTTTTCTGTTACTTTTGCAATCCCCATATTCAATACTATAAACACATGAGATTTCATTGACATAGGCTTGACGAAAGGGATCTTTAAAGTATTACTGCTTAATTGGAGGACAGTCATTTTGATTCTATTACAAAACTTTAAGAACCTGTAATTCTTAAAACTGTCTTAAGTAGAAAGGTAACATTTTTTAAAGAGACCCCCATTCGTCTAGTTTTTATCAAATTTTGTGGTGGTGAGTTCCATGGCCAGGATAAATTGACATGGAATAACCTGGAAACCCCTTTAATTCCTATCAGCCCTTTCAGCGAAGCAGAGAAACACAATATTTTAGAGAGGCAACAGAGTTTCTGCTGTACCTTGAAAAAAATTGGTGATTCTACATATGTGGCTTGATAACGGAGAGATATGTAGACTTGGATACTTGGTACTTGGAGTGATTAGTAGGCAAATCCAGTAAATTATTAGAAATACCCTTTTCAAGCAGAAATTTAACAAAAACAAAAAATAATAGAAGATGGGAGACCTACTCCACCTTAGCCAAACCTGAAAATTACATATAATGATAAAAAAGACACCTATGCTCAGAATTTTCAGGTTGCTCAATATGATTTGAACCCACAGTTTCAATTTCACAGTTTCCACAAGCTGCAAAAATCTGAACAAATTCTTTTGCTGACCTTACTTACTGTTTTCTGAAAATGAGAATACTTGGAGCTTGGGAGGATTTGTCTTTCATAATTTAAAATTGCAACAATTTTAATTATTGCATTGAAAAAGTTTAGAATTTTAAGTTTATTTACTGATGGAATTTAATTTAACTTTTGGTAGAATATGCACACATTTTTGGAATTTGGGTCAAATGCTCAGTGAATTTCATTATTTTTTTCTGCCACAAAATCCCAGGTCTAGTCATCAATGAATAACACAATAGCAGTAACATTATTTAGTATCATTACTATTATCACCATTAAATCTCTTGAGTATTGCAGTGCAACTGACAAATCCAGGGGTAATACACAGTTTCACATGACTTGCATTCTAAACCAGGATTCACCACTGCTACATAGTTGAATTTTTACAAAATGGGGCCCTTTTTTAAATTTTGATTTAGCTTATGAGTTATCTTATTTTTTATTTACAAAGATTATTCTTCGAAGAATTTATTGGTCAAGCCGATTTCTAACTTTTTTGTGATTGGTTGATTTTGTGGCCTGCAACACAGGCGTAATGAAAGAGCTTGATTAATGTGGCAATTAATGATTGGCAGTGAACAGGGGTGGATCACCTGAGCCCAAGGGTTGGATAAATAAATGGCGATAATCTTTCCTTGAAAAAAGCAGGCATAGGTCAATAGGGAAGGCAATATCAATAGGATAGGAACAACAAGGCTCTTCAATACAACTTTGCAATGGTTAAAGAGCTATAATTTTACAAAACTAATAATTAGTAATATTGACAATTTTAGTAAGTAAAAAAAAATGACTAAGTGAACAAACAATACAGTTCAAAGACAGATATATATATATTTCTTTCTTTATTTATTTTTTTACATAATAAAATATTTATTGTATATTTTGTGTACTAGACACTTTCATGCAGATATTTTATTAATCTTGTTTAAAATAACGACAAAGAAAATTTTGCATAGTCTAAATTCTATTTTCTCATTATATGGTCCCACTTCATTAAATTTTAACATTTTAATTTAAATTGTATAATTAATAATCTTTCAATGAAACTTTACTAAAATTTCACAACCAAAAGAAATTCATTGAATCATTGTTACAAATGTCAAAATTACACTGTTTGCAAAATGACTACAGCATTATAGAAATCTTAGTTCTGAAAATTTGGGACTACTTGAAACTTTAAGCATTTATTTTCCATCGAAGCAAAATACTTACACATATATAAAATATAACTTACCAGTACTTAATTGCAAATTAGGATTGCACTGACAAAACCTAGCAGAAAATTTTTCTAATAAAAAATGAAGATAACTGTCAAGCTGATTTGGAGCCTGAAGTGTCTGAAAAAATCTTCTAAGAGCATGAGGTAGAAACTGGTTGGAATAGTTATGCATTTCAATAAGATGGCTGAGGACATCTCTCCTGCAATATTACACAATCATTCTTGATAAAGTATATAAACCAATTTGAATAAAAAGGCAATAGATGAAAGTTTTTAATTATTATGAAGTTCAAGAGTAACATCAACAATAGACTCTATAAAAAAAAAACTCTCAATCACTATTACTTTTAATCACTTCAAAAAAATTCTAATACCACTTTGTGAAACTTAAAAATTTATTAAATAAATACATAAATGCATATAATTATGTTATGCAAGTAAAAATATTTATATCGTACTAGAAAATGTACCTGGCACTGCCAGGTATTTAAGATTCAAATCTTTGATTAAAATCGCACCAGAACTCACAACGAATTCTTGAAAACCGATGAATGCTTTAATAATATGCCGCTTATAACAACCACAACGAACAAAAATCCACTGTGCTAATGGCATTAAGATGGAAACTCTTCAGGAATACCTGGAGGGTCTTACACCTTAGGAGATTATGTCTTTAGCAAATGAAAAGTACATATTTTTTTTTAATTCACGAAAATTCATCTATTAATATGGATTCTGTTCAAAAAAAATTTTTAAAGTAAATTTGTTGATCTTTCTGATTGTGTCAAGATGAAAATTCTGTGATAATATTTTCGGTCACTAAGGAACTGATTTCCGTGAAAATCAGCCAAAATCATGCTAAAACATAAAATAACTAAAACACTAATTCGAATATCTAAACTAAATCTTGCTGAAGCACATTGTCTCAGATTCTCAAGTAAATGTGTATCAAATTTCATGGCCATACGACAATTAGAATTTTCTGCTACAAACAGAGACACAGACATATTCCTTTATTATTATAGCTCTCATACCTGTAAATTGAGATAAGATTATGATCAATTTGATATGTGATAAAAATTTTCAATCTAAAATCAATGCTACCTTAAGTAAATTAAAGTGGTTTGTGTGTGTGCAAATAGAGAGTTATATCTATTCTCTTATGATCTCAGTTGGGTAATAAGATAATTGGATAAGAGGCTGGGTAATAAGTAATAATATAATTTTTTTTCCTTTCAAAAAATGAAATCTTTAAAAATAAAAATTTGCATTAGGTTATCCCTCTTTAGCTGAATTTTAGAGTACATTTTAAACTTAAGATCTGTTTGGTGTCATTCTGACAAAAAACCAAGCTTTGAAAAGACATCAGGTTTAGTCCCCTACAAATTTGCTTTTATGTTGGATACTTTTCTATGACTCACTTAAAAATTAAAATTATAACAAATGAATAACTTTAAATTGTACTTCAAATAAGCAGTAGTATTATGTAAACACTTCATATAAAATAACAGTGTGCATAACCATACAATCCTGATCGAATTTTTTAAATCTATAATAATAAAGAAATATGGCTGTCTTTTTGTATTGTCTGAAGCAAAAAATCTAAACGTCATATGACCATGAAATTTGGTACATAGGTATTTCAGGATCAAGGACGATATGTCTCGGCAAGAATTCATTTTAACTTGAATTAGTTTTTCAGTTATTTTAAGTAAAAATATTTCTCATTCACAGCAGATATGTGCTTCTATCTATTGCATTGGTTGTTAATGCTGCCATCCTAAATGTAAAACTATGTTGTTCATTAATGAACTTTGACATTTAATGGTACACATTCGATTATGCTGAAATAACTGATGTTTAAAATAATTTAAGTCTATATGAATAAGATAATGCCATTGGGGTAAGCTTAAAAAAACATTTGTGTGCATTTTTAATAACTATAAGATTACAACATAAGAACATTAGAGCATCTTACAAATATAAATTTTAGAAGAAAACTGAGTGGAACTCTCCCTTCATATATATTTTAATCTGTGAGTAATTGAATTTTTTCAAAAACAATTTCATTTCCTTGGCAAGGTTTTTTTTTTAATTTGAATTAGTTTTTAATTATTTTAAATCAAAAGGAAAACCTTCCAATTCACAGTAAATTTGTGCTTCCATCTATTACACGGTTCCTAATACTGGGAAAAGGGAATTCTCTAACTCCATAGCAAGTGTATTTGTATCATGTTAGAACATAATTTTGACATATGACATTACATTTTGCTCGTGAGATGAAATAAAGAATTAATAGTTTCTATTTTTGACAAAAGAATATTTTTTGTTTCTAATGGGTGCATTTGCATTCATTCAACGTTTCGATCACTTTATGGAGGTAAAGTGATGTCATGATGTTTTCATCATGAAGTGATTGAGATGCAAGCAAATGCACAAAGAATGTATTTTTTTAATTTTATTTTTAAGTTTCAATGTGATCATGCTTAAACCGGTTGATTGATTAGAGTTCTTTTGTACAAGAACCAAAGAGAATAAACTGCGCCAGACGTATGGTATCACACTAAAAATATCATGTTTAAACTGGAGAATTTAAATTTGCAGTCAATATGGTTAGATCTACAAAACTTTCCTAGATCTAGGGAAACTCAGCGATTCCTACCACGTTTTTTCCTTTGTACAATTATCAAGCAATATGGGGGTGTTGGAAGGTAGGGAACATGTATGTTTTTCATTTTGTCCACTTAAGATAAATAGATTTGACATTTGCAGTATTTTCTGGGGCTCAAAAAATCAGTACTCAGTCTGTTTTTACCTTATATCCTGGATCTGCTAGTTTTTACTTCTATGTTGAGACACATTTTTAACAGAATTTGTAGTTGATGTTTATGGTCTCCATCATGTCCAAATAATTATCTACTGATACAATGGGTTCAAAAATAAAACATGTTTCATTATCTATAAAAGACAAAGTAACCATTTTGAAATGTATGGGAAAAGGTGCTTTTGCAAAAATATAAGGACATGAATATGGTGTTAGCCTTTCCATAATTTATGATTTAAGAAAGCATAAACGAAATTCTGAAATTTTATGTTGACACTGATGCACCACAACTTATGTTAAAAAGGAAAACACTACATCAAGCAAAAAATTTCACTATGGATAAGTGTTGGAATGGATTAAACAGCAACAAAGTGAAAAATTCCCGATAACACACAACTTTATTATGGCTCGGGCTAAAAAGTTTCATGACAAACGGTGTATTCCTATACCTTGTAACTATTCATTAGGATGGTATGAAAAGTTTAGAAAGAGAAATGGACTTAAAATCCTTAAAATTTCTGGCGAAAAGATCTCTACTGATTTTGAAGTAGCTGAAATATATCAACAACATTTTAGATGATGAATTTGATTTTGATGGCTTTTGGATAAAAAAAAAATAAAAAAAATTGTGGAGAAATTACTCCAGCACTCAAAAGGCCTGTCTGGCATGAAATCTTTATAGGATGAAAAGATGCAATTTTTTTCTTCAATACATGCATATTGCAAAAGAAATTCCTTCATACATACTGTGTACTCGGGCGACGTTGCCTGGGATTTAAGATGCAAACCTCTGATAAAAACTACACAGGAACTCAGAGCAAATTCACGAAAATCAAGTAACTTTTTAACAATATGCAAGTTTATAACTTTTAACAATATGCAAGTTTATAACTTTTAACAATATGCTAGCTTATAACAAAAATAAAACACTGTTGCGTGGGTGTACACATAGCTATGCTGTGATTACTCATCTTAAATCTTAGGCAATGCTGGGAACATTTTCTAGTTTTGAATACAGCTTTGAATTTGTGTTGTACTATATAAATTGTGTAAATTTCCCAAACAGTCAGAATAACAAATTCCCCCCCCCCCTCTTAAAAAAATACAGCTTAAAAGATATACATATTATTTTAATATAGGGGCAGGATATTCAGTGGGCTAAAAATGTGCTTTAGCAAATAATCTAAAATCTGAAAATTATCTTAGTAAAATGTTAAAAAAATGGGCCAGTTCTAAGAAGTGTAAATTGTTTTACTCCAGACAATGTAGCTATATCATCTATTATTTGGTTAATAATAAGGGTTTCTTTCATTTTCTTTATTATGAATTAGACTATTGGTAAAAGTAAATTCTTGCCTGTAACACAATAAATAAAAACTTTGTAAATACAACAAATAAAAAATAAACTGGTCTACTAGTTTTTAAGACAGAATTAAAAAGAATTAACAATGCTATTTTTCAGAATCGACAGAAGCACGACATTTGTGGCAACTTAAATCCATTTGACTTTTACACATTTTTTCTGAACTTTTAATTTTGAACTTTCAAACTTTACTTTTATTGTATTCTAATATGTTTACAGATTTGCATAATGTATATATCGTGCCCGTCGTCAATAAAAATTATTTGCTTGGTGCTTAGTGACATCAGGCACATGAAGGTATTTAACCATGGGCTTTGCTCCCGCCAGCCTGCTTTTCCAAAGATGCACACATGCGAATAGTTAGTTGGCAAAAATGCCTTGTCGTATATCTTGTTATTATGGAGCCAGAGGTTCAAATTTTATTTTGATGACTTTATTGTATGATTTTTAATCATGTAGTGTTTTGTACAAGTTTCCAACAATGTATCTGGTCTTAACCCTTTCGCGATGGCGGCATTCCGAAACTGCCGTGGCCCAAAGGACGGAGCGCTTCGCTTCCGAACTGTTCCCAGGAGACGGCAACTTTTTTGCACTAAGCCTAACTCGCGAAAAAAATTCACTAAAAATCACCCATTCAACACAGAAATCTACTTTTTTCAGGAATAAAAGAAATATTTATTTTCTATTTGATGTATATTTTTCATACAAATCTGAATACAAAATACTCGTTAGTTGCTCCCACTCTTTTATCCGAAATAAACGAATAATTTCACTGCCTCTATCTAAAACCCAAACAAAAAAAATACTCTCTTATATTCCTATGATTCACCAACGAAATCATAAAGCTGAAATCAAAACAAAACCCGAAACTCAATTATAAAATTGTTGATGCTGCAAGAATTGCTCTGTCTGTTTATATTACAAAATCATGTTTTACCACTCCAAATGGAGAAATAATTCATTGGATCCTCCTTATGCCAAGGTCATGTATCTGTGAAATACATTGAAGTTAGTTCCACGGACATTTAACGCCATCTAGTAGACAAATTAAAACGTTCCATGTGAAAACACGCATGCATGCCACTCACCGTTTACGGTTAAGTTTCCTTTGTCACGAGTGCGTGCCATCCGTCCTTGAATGCAAGTTCGCAGCCGACACGTGGGCATGCCAATCGTAACGAAATGGTTCATCAAAACCACACTTTTGATAATGAAGCTTCATTCAGCAACCTTCATAAACAGACCAGAGTGTCTAAATTAAAATTGTGGTGAGGCAACAAGTTATAGTGGAGTCACGCCTGCCACAAAGTGATGACCTGGTAAAAGGATACAAAGCAGTGACCCGGTAAAAGAATACGAAGTGGTGTCACAAAGTGGTGACCCAGCAAACAAAACGAAGCTTTAAAAATATCATGGTTAAATATGTACATGATCTAGATTCGACTAAATGGTGGCAAGTTAAAGCAAATACAGATAAAAAAAAAACCTTTCATTTACTCTCTGATCAGTGTGGTTTTTCCTGTAAAATGAGTTCCGTTAAGTTTGTTGTAGATTACTTTCCGGTGTGTTATGTGGCCTGATAGTTTGACCCTTATTAAAATTTGATTTAATATACTTAAGGAAAATAGTGGTGGATTTTAGTGCAATTTTCATGCAAGTTTAGTACATTTACATTACATACACATTTTTATTCTTATACATAGAATTTTATGTGATTTTATAGAATAAATTAGTATTTTTGTGAATTATTTGTATTATACAAAAATTTCATACTAATGATTGTCAATAATAAATAGTAGAAAATGTCTAACATGGAGAAAGAAGTCACTGTTGTGTAGATACGGAAGGACATCAACACATGGATAGAATTTCGGTAAAAATTCCTCCTTTTTGGAATAATAAAGTTGAGTTATATTTTGCCCAATCAGAAGCAAACTTCTTTGTTTCAGGGATAACTAGTGATAACATAAAATACTATACTCTTGTATCTGCCCTTGATTTGCAAACCTTAAGTTATGCTTTGGACATTGTATTTAAACCGCCTGCTGACGGAAAGTATTTGGCACTCAAGAACCATCTCACTGAGCACTTTCAAGCTTCACAAACTAGAAAAGTCAAAATACTCTTTTATGAAACAGATTTGGGATTCAAGAAACTGTCACTATTGCTGTGAGAAATGCGTGAATTATGTGAAGAACATATTGATGAGGAATTCTTGAAAAATATGTGACTAAAAAAATTATCAAGAAATGTTCAATCAATACTTGCAACCACTTCTGAGGGCTTAAGTAAATTAGCAGTAATGGTCAATAAAATAAATTAAATAACTCATGGAGAACATTCCACATGCGCACTAAGTAGTGAACCTATTGAAAACCAAACTGTAAATGCAGAAACATTAAGAAAAGAAGTCAGCGAACTTAAAACTATGATTCAAGATTTATTGGTAAAAAAAACGAAATTTGAAAATAGAACTTCCAAGACATCAATTTTTGCATATCAAAATCGGGATCGAAGAAATTCATGATCTCCGCATCGCAAATTAGAATTATGCTGGTATTATGAAAAATTCAGCGAAAAAGCTCACAAGTGTAAATCGCCATGCAAATTTCATTCAAAAAATGAGTAGAACCAGGGATTACTACTGTGATTTCCACTTTACAGGTTACTAGATGCAGTAATAGTTTGTATGTTTTGGATAAAATTTCACAACCAAAGTTTCTAATTGATACAGGTAGTGACGTTAGTTGCTTTCCAAAATCATATTTGTTATCAAACTTGAATAGTAATGGCATTAAGCTCACTGCTGCAAATGGATCAGTAATTAAAACTTATGAATCTAAGCTATGCACTTTAGACATAGGATTAAGATGATTATTCCAGTAGCCATTTATAATAGCTGATGTTAACAAACCAATAATTGAAGCCGATTTTTTGCAAAAATTTGAATTAATTATTGACATAAAAAAATAAATCTATATTGGATCCTCTCATAAAAATAAGTAATAAAGGACAAGTAGTTAAGTATGAAGTGGAAACTATAGAGATTGTCAGCGGAAATTCAGTATATAATGAATTGTTATGGAAATATCTGGAAATTACATGACTGAATTCCAAAGTATCAAGTACAGCAAAACACAATACAGTCCACTTTATACCTACTATGGGAGCAAATACCAGACCGCAAAGATTACATTCTGCAAAGTTAGAAATTGCAAAACGCGAATTTTCTTACATGCTAGAAAAAGGCATATGTAGACCTTCCTAAAGTAAGTAATTAGTCTAGTCCATTACATATGGTCCCTAAAGGCTCTACTGACTGGAAACATACATAAGTTAATAAATTACATAAATTAATAAATTACATGAGTTAAGCTAATAAATTTCCTTTGCCCTACTTACAAGATTTTACCCAAATGCTAAAAGGAAGTATTGTATTTCCGAAGATCGATTTGTTAAAAGTATTCCACCAGATACCAGTAAATCCAGATGATATAATGAAAACAGCAATTACAATGCCTTTCAGATTATATGAATTTCCGTATCTGAACTTTGATCTATGTGGAGCAGCTCAAACTTTTCAAAGATTTATTATGGAAGTTTTACATGGACTAGAATTTTGCTTTCTTTATATTGATGACATACTGATTTTTAATAAAAATTCGGATCAACACAGAGATCATTTAGATAACATTTTCCAAAGATTTAAAGAATATGGGGTAATGATCAATGTTTTAAAATGCATTTTTGAGGTTGAAGACATAAATTTCTGGAGCCATACAGTAAACGGAATGGGATGTATGCCTCTTAAAGAAAGAGTTCAGATGATACTAGAATATAAATTACCGAATGATGTCTGGCAATTAAGAAGATATCTATGTATGATAAATTTTTATCGCAGATTCATCCCTAATGTTGCTGTTAATTTGGCACCCTTAAATAAATTTTTAACTGAATTAAAAAAGAAAGAAAAGAAAATATTGAAATGGAGCCCTGAAATGGACAAAAGTTTTGTGGATAGCAAAACTGCTTTAGCATATGCTACTTTATTACATCACCTGTCACCAAATGCTGATCTTGCAGTAATAACTGATTGTATCGATAAAGCTCTGGGTGCTGCATCACACAAACTATCACCCTCGGGACCAAAACCATTGGCATCCTTTTCATAAATGTCAACAACAGCCAGCTCAAGAAAGTATTCTACATATGATCGGGAACTTTTAGCTGCATATAGCGCTATTTTACATTTTAAACATATGCTTGAAGCAAGAAAATTTATATTATATGTTGATCACAAGCCTTTAACTTATGCCCTGTGGCAATAACATGATAAATGTTCCCCACAGAGATTACGTCAGTTAGATTTTATTTCACAATTTATGAACGATATACATTTCCTAGAAGGAAAGAATAACATTATAGCCGATATGCTTTCTCGTATCAATGAAATTCAAACTTTTCATCAACTGATATGTTTAAATGGGCAGAAGCAGAAAAAAATATGAGGATTTACAAGAAGCCATACAAGAACCATCAAATACTGCACTGAAGTTTAAAAAGATAATTTTACCTAATTCAGAAGTTCCCCTGTATTGTGACTATTCTGTGGAACAGGTGTGCTCTTTAGTTCCATTACAATTTCTAAAAAAATGTTTTAGATATGCTGCATGGTTTAGCTCATCCTGGGATTAGGGTAACTCAGAAATTAGTTGTCTCAAAGTATGTGTGGAAATCGATGAATAAGGACATTGCATTGTGGTATATAGGACTTGTGTTCCGTGTCAAATGACTAAGTTCATAAACATATTAAATCTCCAATAGCAAAGTTTTCGGTCACAAGTGAGAGGTTTTCACACATACATATAGACATAATTGGACCGTTACCACCGTGTAGAAGTTTTTCATGTGTAGCTTTTATTGATACATTTACATGATGACTTGAGGTTGTCCCAATTTCTGATGTTATGGCTGTTTTCAATGATGCAGCTTTTCCAAATTAAGTAAAGTTCAAAATTCATAATTTTCCCTCTTCCCTTCAAAATTCTAAGATAATTTATTGTTATTGTGTATTTCGGTGATTTATCACTTAACATTAATTTATTATCCCTTTTAGCATTTCAATATTCCAAATTATGTGCAATGTTTCTGCAAATGATAAATATATCCCTCCATACCTTTGCTAATTTACCAGTGTCCCCTGCACATTTTTTTTTTGTGGCCTCACTCTTTTTCTTTCAATAGGATACTTTATTCAAAAAATTGACAAAAAAAGTGCATCTATTAAGTGCGTAAAGACCCTTTCTCAGCTTATCTTTTGCACACCTGTTTTTAGGGTGTTTCTTAGACATTCCCTTGCTGAGTCATAACGTGGGTTCAGGGTAGCTAAATTTTGAGGCAATTTCACATCTCGCGTGTTGGCAAAGCATACTATTTTTATTCACGGGGTATGCATAGATGCTTTATGTAATGTGCAAGTTCACTTGCCAAGATTTGCAGTTCTTGGGAAACGAAAATCTAATTGGCATAGCATTATATTCCGAGCAGCAATTTGAGAAAATTGCAAGAAGATTTGGGGAGCCATGGTCCAGGACTCGTGCTAGGGTGCCTGTGACCTGCGGACACCAATAAGAGAATTTTTCATTTAATGTTCTTAACGTTTGGAATTTTAATGTTATTAACATAGTGCCAACAATTAATGCAAAGTGTTTCTGGTCTTGCTCTGCCATCCCACCGCTTCTTTTGCATCGAAATTTGCACTAACAGTTAATATGAAGCGTTACTGGTCTTACTCTAATATTGGTTGCTGGAAGTGGCCACAAGACCAATCATCATTTTGTTTAAAGTTTTTGTGCTTTTGTGAAAAACAAGCTGTCTTATCAACAAACTCCGAGGACTGCAGAAACATCTTTCTCAGCTCCTGTGCCATCTAGCCTGGCATCTTCCCGGAGAGAGTGGGTGCATCAAGGAAATATAAGCATAATTCCTTCTTTTCATCTGAATGCTGTTTCTATCACTAATTGGTGACACTAATAATTATCATCATTTTTAACATGACGTGTTTGTCAGCGGCTTGAAAATTTAATCAGTTTTCTCAGTTCCTTGTATGATTGGATCCTAATTGCTCCTAATATGCTGCCATCTGTATTCACCCACGAAAAACATCACAGCCCAAATGAGAATTTTTCCATAATAGATAAAAGTTTTGGCTGAGAATTTGATTAGTAACTTAATCTTAACAATTATTATGAATGCTTTTTAAACACTTACAGCTTTGTTTACAAACTTAGAATTTATTATTTTTCATGAACACTTGCAATTTTACATTTACTATTTGCTTTTTGTTGAGTTTAACATTTTGGTGGAGAGCTTTCCAGATAAATCAAGCTCTGGTCCTCAGACCAAAGAAGAATCTGAACCTGGGATTTAATTATTTTAAAATCTTAGTTAAAAGTTTTTGAATGATTGTTTTACTTTAAAAATTAAGTACTAATGACTTGGAAGATGTTTTTGAAACTCTGAAGTTTAAAATGTTTGCTAATAATAAAAGTTTAGTTTAGCAGAAATTTGTGATTCTTTTGTCTTGGCTGTCCTAATATTATTTTAGGTACTTAAAGATAAGTGGAATTCTGGAATTTAATAAGTTGTTGGTGTGTATATTAAAAGGTAAACATCAAAGTAATGAGCACAAGCCAAACCATTTAGAAAAAAAGTAAGAAACTTTATTATTTAATCAGCTTATTGGAAATAATTTGGAAAGTATAATAAAATACAATACACTATACGATCAAGCAATTTAAAAACAATAATAACTTTAATTTAATCTAAATAAATAAATATAATCATAAATAAGTTAAGGATGTCAAAAACAATATCATACTGATATATCTGCCAAGACTGTAGCTAGAGCCTTTGTATTTCATTGGATAGTCCCATTTTGGAACTCCAGGAAAAATCATAACTGATCAAGGGGTTCAATTTGAATCAGGGTTATTTACATGCTTGACTAAAGTATTGGGTATTGAGATGGCAAGAACAGCCACTTATAACCCAAGACGCAATGGGATTTTGGAATGTCTACTAAAACAGGCCCTTATGTGCCATAAAAAGGTACCATGGTGTGATGCCTTACCATCTGTCCTATTAGGACTGCGAACGGCGGTGCATAGAGAGGAGCTTGACACTTCTACAGCAGAAATGGTGTATGGCACAACACTCAAACTACATGTTTGGTATGACAATTGTCTCATACTTAGATATACACTAAGGTAGTGATTTAAAACCTATCTCCTGCAGTCCATTTAAATAGAGGAAAATTTATGTAGTCCACGTTGGCCGAGTGAAACCTTTTAATACCCATCTACATCAACTCTGCAATAAAAAAAAGTAGCCGCCGCTGCTGTTTAACAAATTTCTTGTTCCTCGAGTTTCTCTGCTTCATACTGCAAAAACTACAGCATACAAAAATATAAAATTTGGTACTCTTATAGAGAAAAGTTTGAAGAACACACTGAAATAAACTGTTTTTCAATATATGTTTTAGTTTAAGAAATATTTAATGCCAAAATTCAGGTCAAAATATTTGAGTTGCATCCTGGATAGACTAACAATAGCAAAACAACATATTTTTGCGGGCAGGTACCTACATAGTTGTATTTTTGTAATGCAAAGCCTTTTTTTCAATTAAGATGTAGTTTACGAGATATCTTACATTTTATGCACTTCTGAAGCAGGGTAAGAAATTAGCGGGGGCCATGCGCGAAATGCGACCAAAATTTTTAACGTTCGCGACCATGATTTCGGAATCGGGGGCCAAATCGCGACTAGAATTAAATCACTATAATTTACCAAAAATAACCGAGTGGGGGGGGGGAACTTTTTCTTTTCTTGTATACAACAATAAGTCAATTTAAATTTTTTTATTTTCATCATGTTTAAAGTAACCTGAAAGAATGAGCCCACATTCACTATTAAGCAACATTCATATTTTTGACGCAATTAATTTTCCAAATTCTGAAGATAAAGATTTATTTACAAATTATGGAAGTAAAGAACTTGATATTATTCTTAAAAATTTACCTTCATGTGTGCAAATTGATGAAAATGAAGTTAAAGAGGAATATTTGGAATGGAAATTTTGAGCTGCAGCTAAAAAATCACAAGATTCAAATGTTTTATGGGATAGATTATTTAATAAATTAGAATCTTCAGATGAATACAGCAATTTGCTAAATAATATTTCATTTCAGCTTATAATATCATTCAGTACTGGTATTTGTGAACGAGGGTTCAGCATAATTAATCTTATAAAAACGGATGTTCGAAACAGATTGAAGGTTGAAACACTGAATGATGTATTATCCGGAAGTATATATATTTGGCGAGCAAATAAAATATTTAGATTAGGCCTATGTGGCTTTATCGTGTATATTTTTTATTTCATTAAAATGTTTTATTTTGGCCCTTAAAAATTTTCAAATGGCCCATAAGAAATTGATGCTGGGAGCCATTCGGCCCCTAATTTTTTTTTCTAATTTCTTACCCTGTTCTGAAGTGAAAAATGTTGTTTCATATTAGTACATACATCTTCTCTATATCCTACCACAAAAACTATAGCATACAAAAATATGAAATTTTGTACATTTGTAGAGAAATAATAGGGTAACACAGTGAAATAAACAGTTTACTGGAGCTCTGTGAGTTGGAGTCAAGGACTCCTGACTTGTGAAGCGAGTTACTGGGGTTGGCAAAGCATAGTGAGAGAGGGCGGAGCCCCCTTGTCATTAAGAAAAAAAAGTCATTAAGAAAGCCCCCTTATTTAGAAAAAAATGTGAGTGATGAAACAGAAAAATTTAGATAAATTAAGGATTTATAATATTGAGATACTTATTTAACTTTCTGTAAGTTTTGGCTTATAAGACTTAAAACAATCTGTTATCACCCAAATTAGTATGTTTTTATTTGATCTACCAGCAATGGGCATATGACTTCTTTTCTTGCTGAATATTAATCTGTTTATAATATGCTGGTTTCTTTTCCTTATAGGTCATTTAATGTTAAAATATTTGACTAACAGTTGCATATCAAGAAATAGAAGCACTTTTTTTATATTTCAGAGATTACAGAGTACTTGAGATGCAAATTATTTTAGTAAAGCCTATATTTACTCATACTTTTACATCCAATCTTATATCTCTTGAACCCTGACTTCAATTTCTACATAATTTCTTCTTCCATGCATAATTGTGTGTATTAAGGGAAATTGTGTTTTGCAAGTTTGAACACATTCGAGCAGTGAAATATCTGAAAACTTTGGCTACTCTATTGGGACATAAGACTCTTAAATTTGACCGATTTGCACATCTTTTCATGTTTTCATATCTTTTCAATATGTTCATTATTTGATATAAAAATTAATTTGGCATTTTTCCCACCAAATGTGGCATTTGTCACCAGGAATGCAAATTAACATTCTCAATTACCATTTAAAAAGACTTCATATCTCAGTGATTTTAAAATATAATAATAATAACACAAATAATTGCTCAAATTTATGAAAAATATTAGATTAAAAATTTTCATATTTGTTTGCACCCTTTTCAAAAATTAAAAATTTCACAATTCCCATTCAAGAGCATTATGGTAAATTTAATACTACAGATTGTAGTAACAAAGGGTAATAGTAGAAGGACCCTAGCCCCCTCCACCTGCCACCACAGCATATTTTCACTTGGGTGCCAACTATGGATTATTAGACTTAATTTCACCTCAATAATAAGCAACTAGAACTGGGAAAAAAACCAGGTCTCCTTGGTTATGCTGAATTATGCTACTGTCTTCACAACTTCATCCATATCACTGATATCCCTCTCCTTTAATTACTACTCTTAAGTCAGTAAAGCATGAGTATTGATAATTATTTGTAAAGTGGCAATTTAGTGGATAATGTTTTTGATCCTTTCCATACATAAATAATTAATATAATAAATATGCCTAATATAAATTGGCTTAACTGTAATTTATGTCAATGCTATATACACTGGTTTCCCTAAGAAAAAACCAGGATAATTAAAAAATGATGTGGTAAAATTTCATGAAATTTCACCACATCATTTTTTAAATCACTACCTTAGTGTATATCAAATATGAGACAACTATCATACCAAACATCAGCCAACTATCATGTTCACAAACTTGTCATACTTACCTATGGTTTAAGTATAATCTTTTTTGTCTGAGGTTTAATGTTTGAGTACAATGAATGAAATGTGCTATCTCCACAGGATTGTCGTCAATTAGTTGATGTTTGACAAAATAGTCCATACCCTGTAATAAAAATGGTAAATATTTATTATTTTATAAAAGTAAAGTTATGAAGGAAGCATTGAGAAGGTCACATTTGAACCTGTAAATATTATTTGGAACTAAAGGCTGTACAGTTTAAATTAAAAAATATAACTTAATTACACTAAAATTTATCTAAAGTAACTTGTTTTATTTTCTCTCAAAAACTGGTCATTAGTTTTCCAATAAAAATTATATTTTATTAATTTTCTGTCAGTTCAACAAATGAATAACAAATTATAATGAGAGTGATGAGTTTTTGTAACTGCATATCAATTGGGAGTGTCTCAATAGTAAAATAAGATAAAGACACTAACTTTCTTCATTCTCTAAACAAATTTCCAGTTGGATGGGAAGTTTAATTATTATTTATATGGAACATAAAATTAAAACACAAATTGTCAATAATGATCCTTAAGAGATGTGATTTCTTCAAGCAAGTAGAGACATTAAGAGACATTTTGGTGCAATTAAAAAATAATCAAAACATAATTACGTTAATAAAAAGTAATTTAATAAATAACACAATAAAAATGTAGAAATGATATAACATTGTTTGATTAAATTAGTACACAAGGTACTTAGGAAGAAATAAAATAGTTAGGAGATGACATTACCATATCAAATCCTTATTATTAATCACTCCCATGAGTAAGCTGAACTAAAAAAACTAACCCTTTAATTTAACTAAGAAAACTAACCCTTTAATTTAACTAAGAAAACTAACCCTTTAATTTAACTAAGAAAACTAACCCTTTAATTTAACTCTCTAATATTTTGCACAAAAAAATAATTATAAAGAGATTAATACAGCATAGAAAACATATAGTTAGTCATATACCAGACATAAATATAGTTCTGATTTTACTATTTATTATGTCTGATACTTATTGCCAGGAAGGAAAGCAATATTTTTAATCACAAAGTTCAAATATAACTAATTTAATATGCTTGAAAAAATATGCAATATGTCAGTTTGTTCACTAGATAAGATCATTCATAAACATTACTGTTATTACAGAGAATAATAAACTATGATATTGAGTAATTCTGAATCCCATACTGACATCAAATATCATGACTACTAGCTGTGGCAATCAGTTTTTTTAGCAAGTTCTGTGTTCACGAGTCGGGTACAAAAGACCCAAAACAACAAAAGTGGATTGAAAAACCGAGAGGATGCAATAGGGCTAGGATTCAATTCATACACTCCATGAAATGTAATAGCAAATGCTGATATACATAAAAAAGTCATAAATCTTACAAAACCATCAAAACCTACAAATAAAAGCAATTAAGAATGCAGTCACATTGGAATTCACTTAAATTAGATAAGTTAATTTTAGACAGATTCATTTAGATGTAACTAGGTGGCACATAGTGACGATGCAGAGACTATATCCATCAGCAACACCAAAATCGCTCAATTAGGGGCCAACATATGAAATTATGGGAGCTAGTTGAACTAAAAGTTATGCCCAGACAGATGGTGCAAAGACTATAGACACCAACAGAATCAAAATCGCTCAATTAGAAGCCAAGATGGGAAAATTGAGGGCTAGTTGAAGTGAAAGTTAAGCCAAGGAGAATCTAAGCAACAGTGGTCTTAAGTGAAAGTGGAGGTGAACCCAGAGGAGGGGGGGGGGGATCATTGGCACAGGAGCAAAATTTTAAGAAAAATGGTGTCAAATCAAGCGAACAGGTCAAATATTTAATTTTAAAGTTTTTAACAAAAATTTAGAAATTTTTCAATCCTTAAGTATTTTTTAATATTAAATAACTTGACTAACTCAGCTGGATGGATCAAGCGACCCCTCAAACTAAATGCCCAAAACAACACATTTTAAAAAATTTACTAAAAGTAGCCTATTACTAAAAGTAGCCTAATTTACTAAAAGTAGCCACAAATAATTTACTAAAAGTAGCCTATTATTTGTGGCCGGCCATGGGTGGCCGGCCACAAATAGGAAATCCATTATTTTTAAACACAAGAGTGAAAGCAATGGAATTCACCACCAGCAGAGTACAGAACCACCCTAAATCAAAAATGACCCCCTCTTGAATCAGAAATGACCCCCTGGTATAGCTTCCTAAAAATACTAACTGAGCATATTCCTATTATTTTCTAATGTTTAATATAACAGATTTAACAATTAGCCAACATTGAACATTATCACATTTACAATAACCTCCTATCCTAGAATAATAGAACCCATTTACGAAGTATTTGACATTAAAAATGATTTCAAAAATTTGTAACAGTAACATTTTAACACATAACATAAAAGGTGAGAATTTTCAATTTCTGAATATATAACTTATTTTTAATCTTCAACTATTTTGCAAAATATATATCTATTAAATAAAAAAATATAGAACTAGTTAGGATGTAACTAGCCTGAGCCCAAATTGCAGTGCCCAAGCCCATTTGGACCCAGACTAAACATATCTCATTATACCAGTAAATTCCATGTTTTTGCCACCTTGTGACTAAACAATTAGTTCTTTGGCTTTTGGATGTACAGGTGCCTGATTTCAAACCCAAATTTGACATGTGAATCCCTGAGAATGCATGGATACTCATAATTGTTTGGAATCTTCTTTAAATGGATGCTAGTGAAATTAGTCCTTCTGTACATAAATTGACAACAAAATGCACAAACAGCCCAACTTTTATTTTTGCTAGCTCTGTTTGTTTTTTGTTGCAGCTTAATGTTTAAAATACCTTAAACTTTTATCAATTTTATAAATTAAATATTCAATTCAAGCATAACAACTTTTCTAAAAATAAGCTGGTGAGAAATTTTAATTATACAGAAGTAAACTTTATAAATCTTCAAAAACACAAAACATATTTATAACTCAACTTACCATAAAAGCATCAGCATTGAAGGTAACAGTACCTTCATCTAATAGTAAATACAACTGATGAAAAGTAACATCTTTTCGTTTGGAATAAATAGAAGCATATCCCCATTGATTTTGGCATAAACTGAAAAATTAAATAATTAGAAAAACATTAATTGTGAAGGAAATACAAAATAGGAGAAACTACTCTGTAGAAGGCATGCGATAAAAAATGAAACAATCTAAAAAATTTTTAATACTTAACATATTAAAGAAACAGAAATACAACAAAATTAAAAAACATGAACTAAATATTTTTGTGCACAGATTATGAATACAGTTAAAAAATGGATATTATTTCCAATTTTGAAACACAAAATGTTATTTTAAGTTGTGTCAAAGGAAAAATATTTATTAGATTATTTACTTCCATCTTATTAAAGTCACTTAAAGCCTTTGTAAAACAGAAGCTCTGTGGAACCTGCATGTTTAGAACAGTAAAATAAAAATGTGTTTGTTTTTATGGTAATTTATTATAGCATTTTAAAAAGTTGCAATTCCTTAGTTGTAAGTGGCCTTGTAAATAAAAGTGTTTTCTCAGTGACATCTTTAAAACAAGAAAAGCAGTCATCATAACACTGATTCACATGCTATTTGTCAGCAACAAGTAACACAAACTAAAACTTTTTTTTTATCCTATGCCCGTCTCCGACCTCTCGGTCATAAGTCGACGAGCAGCCCAATACAAAGGAGAACAATAAAAATAGTCACTAAAAGCCTTGTCAGTAACATATAAAGGAAAACAATCAAGAACAGCAGAGCAAATGTTGTGTTGCTCTCCAGTCATGGGAACGCTATGGTCGCAAAGAGGGCAGACATCTGTATCTGTCAGTCCCATTCGATACAGGTGATGCTGTAAGTAATCATAACCAGTGACAAGTCTAAAGCAAGCCACACCAACTGCTGTATGCAAGGAACTGGGTATTCTTGCCGACTTATTTAACAGGGAGTTCCATTTTTTCCGGAAGCTCTCTCCCCGTACAGACTGAAATGGTTAGCTATAATAGAGAGGGATATATATTGCTTTATATGCCACACAGGGAAGGGAGGATCCGGTTGCATCATTTGAGATCCATTCTTAGCCAATAAATCTGCCTGCTCATTTCCATATATCCTGCAGTGGCTTGGAATCCACTGCAGGGCAATGCGGTTCTTGATGTTCAGCAACTTATCTATTTTTTCCATACAATTCTTGGAAATCTCACATTCCCAGAGATTGAAAGATGTTAAAGTTATAATTGCCATCCTGGAATCAACAAAAAAGACAATATTTTCCTTTTCATACTGCTCCACTTTGTCTAAGGCTAAAAAAATGGCGGCTATTTTGCTATCAAAGTTGTTAAAGTGTTTTCAAATGGCACAAGACAATGTAAGGTCTATAGAGTAAGCGACAGCTCCAGCATTTTTAATGACCCCCTCAGCCAAACCATCAGTATAGACATGGAGCCAAGAATCATCCAGGAAATGTTCATGTATAGTAGTCAAGGCAGTAAATTTCAATTCAAATCAAGAGAAGATTTCTTGTTAACAGCAGAGACAAGGTTCAAGTATCTCTTAGCAAGTTTAAAGTTTTTCAATGGACACCAAGGGTCTGGAAAGGTAAAGCGATCTGAAGAAGGAAAATCAAGTGTATCATGTAGTTCTCTTATACAAGAAAGGAAAGTTCTTTGCGTTTTCAACCTCTCCACAGCTGGCCAGTAATGACTCAGAAAATTGTCCCCTCTTCCCAAGATTGTTTCAGCAAGGTTTAAGGCCAGTCTCCATCTACAGTCACACAAAGGCTCCAAACCAGATTGAAGTTCCATAGCGGCAATTGGCGGAGATCTTGTACCTCCAGTAATAAATCTCAGGATACGGTTTTGGAAAATATCCAATTTTTTCAAATTTGTCTCTGAGATTGTTATAAGTGCTTCACCACCATACTCAACTACCAGTCTTACATAAGTCTTATAGGTGGTGCAAAGGACATCCTAAACAAACTAAAACTATGTATGAAGTATCAACATAAGATTAGTGGTTTCCAAAATAATAAAAAGGTAGAAACTTTTAAATTAGTTTTCCTTTGCAAAAATTTGAAAACTGTTGTGAAGTGCAGGTGAGTGAAAAGTCTACAAACACATCTAACTATTAATAAACAAAATATTAATATGTAAGTACCTCTTTCAATACAGCATTAGTATAAATTATATGAGAATTTCACATCATAATTACTTAGATCATTAAAAATATTTTAGTATATTTATATTTTAATACACTTAATACCTCTGCCATAAGATTTGATCTTGAGCAAGCTCACCCCACACACAAGCAGCAAGACATAGATCAGTTGCGTTCAAATGTGAAAGTACATAAAGGCTTATTTCCGGTGGTAGTACTGCAAGATCAGGAAAACCTATACAATAAAGAAATTATATAAGTGTAGCATCTCGTGTTTTCTATCTATCTGTAGTATAATAAGACTCTCGGTTCGCACACAAAACACAATTTTTATTTACATATATGTACAAGATAACTTCCTCATTAGCCAAGAGTCCAAAATTAATCTACACTTAATATTACCCGAAATTATAAAATAGTACTGGCAGGCCACGTAGTATACCTCCAGACTTCAAAGTTTCAACCCATTCTTCCTAGAATGTCTCAATTAATTCTTATTTCCTTTTTTTCTCAGCTCGGGTTGCCATCCCAGATATGGTAGCGTCGAGCTCAAGGTGAAATTCTGTTCACTACACCCTTCACCAGTAAGTACCGGGGGATGTCGCACCCCCCCTGGCTCAAAAAAGACGGAACATTTGGCAATCCCTCGGAAAAAATACAAATAAGAGTGGGTTATGTTTATCATAAATTTCACTTTAATTTTTTTTTTACTTTAATTTTCTAAATACCCACTAAGAAATCACCGATTCTCTTTGGTGAAATAAAATCCTTGACACCCATGTTGAAGCAAAGCCATCCGATGGGCGTCGGACAATGATTTCTTTACGGTGCCATAAATCCCCTTCAAAAACAAATGGGTGAGGGCGAAGACAAGAAGGGTGGTCCAGGAAGTCCCCAATCTTTGTCGGCATTTTTATTGAGGAAATTCAGAGATGCAGATCTTGCAGATCATTTGTAGTACACATTTTTGTCGACAAAACCATCAAAGAGAAATTAGGTTCTGATAAGAGCTCTTCAGACAAAACCCCACAGTCGAAAAAACAGCAGAAGAAAAATACTGAAGTCGTAGATGAAACACATTTGTCCAGAGATTTGGAAAGCAAGCCCAGTGTGTGTTCACTTAAAAGTGTCTTTAATTGGGCAAGTAATTTATGACTCTCAGAAAAATATATTTTCTGTAGAATGCTGAAAAGCATGTGATTTTCGTTCAGTCAAGGGCAGATTCCTTCAATTTTTCGCAGAGAAGAGCCACTCTTGTTGAATAAAGCTGAGTGCTTAAATTAAGATTTGTGTTTCACTTGCATTTCATGCGTAGTTTATTAAATGTGTTTCGCGAAACAAAATTTCATTATGAAAATAACTTTTGACAGTGAAAGATAAGGTAGTACTTTTAAATTATTTAAATGCTTGCATAAGAATCCTTTATATATGTTTCTCATATTTATTATTATTTAGTTTTATTACTTTGTTTAATTTTGTTATAAAATTCATGTGTTTTATAAAGGTATATTTTAACAATTCATAGCTAATTCAAATATTTTTTTATAACAAAATAAATTCGCAAATTGTGAATGAAACGCTGAACTATACAAAAAAATTGGCAGTGGCTCCAATAGGGGTCAGAACGGGTCAAAAAGTTTTCAAAATTAAATAAAATATATTCAGCCCAGCCGTATGTTTTAAAAGTCCGAGCCCGGCCCGATACAGTGTTATAAAACTCGGACACGGCCTCAGTCGAAATAATTTTGCGTAAATAACATTTTCCTAAATAGGTAGTTTATTTTCTTTGACATTTTCAAAGCAATTTTAAATATTTAAATATAGAAATTAGAATCACATTTTCAAAATAGTTCAAAATATTAAAACATCGAAATTAGAACCACCTTTCCAAAGTAGTTATAAAATATCGAAATTAGAACCCCCTGTTCAAAATATTAAAATATTGAAATTGTTGCCATTGTATTTCAAAAACTAAGAATCCGATATAAAATTCAATTATATACTCTTATATGATTTTCAAAGGGCTACAAATTACTCAATATAGTTCAAAGCTACCACATTTAATTTTCGAGAAATATTCATTTATAAACTTAATTAAATAAACATATAAAACAGAAAATTTTCAATCTTTTTGAACTTAATAAGATAATTCCTCGAAAATTGTATAAGATCTATAAAAACAAATTATTAATCTAGAACCTGGATTTCTTACTAAACACTCTTGTCGCTTATTGTTTATCTTTTATAATTTAGAAGATAGTTTGAGTGAAAGCAAAGAGAGACTAAAACTAGCTCTAACAAGAACTTTTCTTCTAAAAAAAAATGTCAATATACTAAAATATTGAAATTATTTCTATATACATAAATAGTACTATATTTCTGACAAAATAAGTAAAAGTTGTTAATAGTTTTATCTATTAGGTTCGGAGATATAAGCATCCAAATTGTTTATATTTTTCGTAACGCCCCGATTCCAGACAACCATAAATATACCCGAACCATACATGTTATTCACATTAAAATCTATGTAATGCTTTGTCACTTCATATTGTGATTATTTAGGGGGAATATTATCTCTCTATATTAAAAAGAAGTAGCTGACACCGACGCTGCTGTTTGACAAATTTCTCGTTTCTCGAGATTCTTTGCTTCGTACTGCAAAAACTATTGCATATAAAAATATGAAATTTGGTAAATCAAATTAATGAGGGAAGACATTTTTTTGCTTGGTTTGCCTGATGATGATGTATTTTCTTTTCTAAATTGAAAAACAAATTAAATTGCCTAAAAGTATGTGTGAAAACAGGTTTAATATTTTAATTCATATTTGCAACTAATTATTTAAAACAATTTATTAAATAAATTTTAGGGATGATAGCTGCAAATAATTTCTACAAATATAAGAATTGAAAATCAATGTGTTTAACTAATAACTGCACATACTGCAAAAATTGAAATAGGAAAAATAGAAAAAATTGAAAGTTTGATTAACTTAAAATGTTATCAATTTTATAACTTAAATAAAGTTACTCTCCAATTGCAGTATTTTTTAAGTTATAAATACTAACAGAACCCACCAATATGAGGAATTTCAAAAGATATGAAAGTGCTCCCATTGCAGATTTCGACATCTATACTAGAGTCATCCTAGCTTTGGGATCGTCTCCTTTAGGTAGGTTCTGTAAACATTAATGCTTGGTTTTGACCATAGTCCATAGACAAATCGTACTGTCTGACCTCAATATTTGTGAAATTTAATGCCAACTGCATGATAAGACTGAATTTATGTGTCTATAAAGTTCACAAATTTGTGGGATATAACAAGTTTTCGAGTTTCCATTCCACATCATGGTATATGTGCAAAGAGCTAATAAGCACAAAAGCAATCCACAGATACTGTAATTTTCAAGGGGAACACAATCCTTATAGAATATAATTGGCTGATATATTACCAGAAAAATTAACGTTATTTACATGTTTGTATTTTAAACTATTTGTGATTAAGGAATTTAAAGCAATTTACAATTATTTAAATGCGGTCGTCATTCGTATAAAATTCTATATATTCTGCGTTGGAATAAAAATGTCTTATTAATTCCTTCGAATAAATCAAATGCATGATTATATGTACATGTAGAAAGTTGAATAAATATTATAATAGTGTCGAAAATCAAAATTCAGTTTTTATCCCGGCTCGGACAGTCTTGACAGGCTGCATGTACTAGGTTCTTTTGTCTTATTTGGCCTGTAAAGCAAATAAGGCATATTTTCCATTATAAATTCCTTCACGAAAGGTATCCTTCTCTTAGCAGCAGGAATCTGTTATGATATCTTTGGTAATAAAATTTTTTTCATCTCCTTCCCCAAAAATGTTCTTTTTAAACATTTTAAGTAATCTATTCTAGTATAAATTATGATGAAATTTATTTATAAAAATGCTTAATTCACAACGAAAGTATTATAAGTTTTATTTCTAATGAATTTTAAATTTCAATGTATTCTTTCAAAATGAATAAATTTCCTTAATTTTTAAAGCAAAGGAGTTTTCCTTTTTAATACTTTCCAACATAGTTGAAAAGTGCTTATGACTTTGTTCATTCTGTCTGTCTGTCCGTTCTCACGATAACTCCCGTAAAAATGACTTTATCAAAATGAAATTCTAATATGTTGTTCAGATGGTCTGAGGAACATATGGGAATGTAAATGAATAATATCATCCAATTACTTTTGGATTGAACCCAGGTTGAATAAGTAAAATACATTGAACCCTATGGGACCTCATTTTTCAAACATTTTTTAAGCGAAGTTAAAATTCGCAAATTGCTTTGAAAATTTTAGAAAATTTTCAAATTATCCTATAAAATATATAAAAAAATTTGAGCAAAATATGTTCGGTAGTTTTATAAATGAAAATTGAAATAGCAATTGCACCCATATTATATCAAGAGATCATGTGACCCACTTCAAAATAAAATAAGACATCCATTTTTTTCCCAGTGTCAAAATCGTGATTTTTAAAATTATTTTAAATTTATATTCAGTGTTGCATCCGTCCTAAAACCCCTTTATTTTTGAGTATCTTCTGTGTATCTATATTCTGTGCCAACGCAATTACAATATTTCTTAGTTTAAATGATCATCAAACTTTGATTATTTCTACAACGCAGCCTAATTTTTGCGTATGCAGAATGCAAGCGAATCAAGCTGTAAGATGAGTTGTATAAGAATTGCTGAATTTTAATGCAAAATTATTTAACTTTGGAGTCTGGAATGTTGGAAATAATCAATACATCGCGATTCACGTTCCCGTGAATGGGCGTTTATGCAAATTTAATATGAACGACTCTTCCCGTTCGCCGGCGTGAACCGTGACGTTTTTCAACATGAGGTTTCATGCAAATCAGTTTCTCAATGCGTACGCATCTGATTTGCATATCCGGGGGGCGTTTCCAGAACTGTCCATTCTCGGATATATAGGGCAGAGGTTTTCTTGAAGCAATCAGATCGAGTGTTCGATAGATCAGATCCAGACGTCTTGAGACGATCGAGATAGACACTGATGGTCTGATGCAGGCAGACACAAATGTTTTTGACAGAAGCACTGCGGAATATCGTTTGACGACGGTTAATAGTCGGAATTAATAAACGGATGCAGATGTGGTCAGTTTGGACCAGCATGTATTGAACGTTAAATTTACTTACAAACGTTCGGAAGCCGCTTTAAATATTTTCCTGATGTTCTATCCTTTGGTTCCCTTTGCCGCAAGTGATAGAGGTAGTATAGTAACTTACTACCAAATGCTTCAAGGAATCTCTGTCTAGTCATTTACAACTGCAAACCTTTTTGTACATAGTATATTTTGATGTTTTACGGCATGGAAAATTACCAGGTACGTGTAATATGCCTAGTTGTGTTTTTCACCAAATAAAGTGAACGAAGTTTTCCTTTAAAACTGGACTTGCGTACTTTCATGACCCAGCCAACACTTATTGACTCTGACAGTGCGTGCTTTGCTATCTTCAAATTTTTTTAATTTCGTCAATATCTGACATGGAATATAAATGATATGAATGAAATATTCATTGATTTTACATAGAAAAGCAGACGATTTTATAGCATTGCTTTTTTGATGAAGTTTTAAGCATGGAGTACGTTTAACTCCATGGTTTTAAATTTTTAAGTAGAATAAATTTTTGTAGTTCTGTGATAATTTAAAAAATGCCATCGCATTTTATAGATCTTTAAATAAAATTGCATTGTAGTTGGAAAGTGTTTCATACAATGCTTTATGCATGATTGATCTTTCTTATTTAAATTATTGTAACTAAACCTTTTTAGCACAATAATAATCATAGAAAATTTTCACCTGTTAACCCTTTCGGGACGGCGGCATTCCGGAGCTGTCGTGGCCCAAAAGACGAAGCACTTCGCTTCCGAACTGGTCGAAAAGGACGGCGCATTTTTTGCGCTAAGCCTAACTCTCGAAAAAAATTCACTAAAAATCACCTATTCAACACAGAAATCTACTTTTTTCAGGAATAAAAGAAATATTTATGTTCTATTTGATGTATAATTTTCATACAAATCTGAATACAAAATACTCGTTAGTTGCTCCCATTCTTTTATCCGAAATAAACGAATAATTTCACTGCCTCTAAAACCCAAACAAAAGAAAAATACTCTCTTATATTCCTATGATTCACCAACAAAATCATAACGCTGAAATAAAAATAAAAACCGAAACTCAATTATAAAATTGTTGATGCCACGAGAATTGCTCTGTTTGTTTATGTTACAAAATGATTTTCACCACTCCAAATGGAGAAATAATTCATTCGATCCTCTTCTGCCAAGGTCATGCCTCTGCAAAATACATTGAAGTTAGTTCCATGGACAAGTAACGCCATCTAGTACACAAATTAAAACGTTCCGCGTGGTGGCACTTATAGGTGCCACTATCCGCTTGCGGTAAAATTTCCTCTGGCCCAAGTGAGTGCCGTTCGTCCTTGAATGCAAGTTCGCATCTGGCACATGGGCGTGCCGATCGTCGCGAAAGGGTTAATATCACCACAGAAAGAGCACACAGTTTTTCTAAATCTTTATTTTATTTAATATGATTTTAAATTTATTACATTCTATAAATTTTTATTAGAAAGTTAAGTAATTTATATAAAGTTAATTTCAAAGGTTTTCAAATGCAATAAGTAAAAGAAAGAACAGAATTATGCTAGATAAGCTAGCTCTCAGGAAAAATGCTTTTCCAGCGGACTTTCTAAAGGAAAGTAAATAACATTTTAGGTTACATGCTTGTGTTAATATTATAATAACTAGCACAAAAAATATTGTAACAGAATTGAATGAGCAAACATGAGCGATTTTAGTGATATGGAGCATTAAGTGATGAAAGGTTTTCACATTATTCTATACTGTAAAGGCAACCGGTCCATTGGCTTTCCTGTTGAGTGCCAAAACTATTGTTTGATAATTCCATTATGATAAGACGAATCTAGACAAAAATAGGATTCAGCTTCTATTGCAAATAACAATGATAGTGCACTGAGTGGGTGCACATGCATCTGCACTCCGCTAGCTACATGGGTGTAATATACCCTTAATAAACACCTAAATGATTGCAATGTTGATTTGCATATGGGGTCGCACATTTATCCTCATTTGCAAACTGTACATTCTAAATAAGCGCTTAAACATGCCTTCTCCCGTTGTGCTGCAACATCTTCAGGATTAAACGAAAAGCAGGGAGGTAATAATCGGAATTATGGTTGTTGTTATCTGATTCACGTCATTTTTTCCATAGAATGCTTTAAATGACAAAGAATTGTATTGTATTTTCAGAAATATAAATCACATCTTTAAAATTCAAGAAATAAGATAACTTCTCAATTTAAATCACTTCATGTCTTTCATCTGCTTTGTTTCCGTGAATGGCGAAGAGTAAAATTAGAGAATTAAATGCTATCTCCGAATATTTCTGTGCTATAAAAAATAAAAATGATATCTATAAAATTCTGAAATAGTCTGCTGGGATAAAATAGTTTAAAAATGGTGAAATTTCGACTTTAAATATTTATAACCTTTAAACTAATTGGAATTTTAAAAAAATCTCGGCGACATACTGTAAGAATAAAAAAAGAAGGAATATCCTAAAGAGGATTAAAAATATTCGTACATATCAAAAAATAAAAAACTTCTAAGCTTAATTATTTAATATTGAATTTGATCCTAATGTAAATTTTTATTAGGCCGTCTCTTAAAAAACTCACCTTTTTATAAGTTGCATTTTACCTGAATAAAACTCACCTGAACTAAAATATTTATTTACCTCAGTTATTACAAATAAACACTTCAATTTTGGGTACCAATTTTTTCATTAAAGAAAACACATCAATTATATATTTAAAATAAAGCCTTCTTGGGCAATTAATGCAATTCAATCAACAAAATCTAAATAGTAACTTCTAATTCTAAATTCTTGCAAAATTTCAATTTAAATCTTAAAAACATCATTCTACCACATTTATATTTTGATACATTCACCATTTTTATATATTAGACACACAATTACCATTGATCATATATTACTCAATTTAAGTACCTTCGTTTTTCATTCATATTCATAAACAACTCCAATCAATTTTCAATTTCCTTATCCTCTGTGACATTTTCATCATCTTTATCATTTTAGCTGTGTATCACTTCATTTTTCAAATGTAAATTAACTCATAATTATTAAATCTTAATACAACCATATTA
This sequence comes from Amaurobius ferox, assembly GCA_951213105.1. Lineage (NCBI taxonomy): Eukaryota > Metazoa > Arthropoda > Arachnida > Araneae > Amaurobiidae > Amaurobius > Amaurobius ferox. The sequence goes on from OX578133.1 coordinate 62,084,328, forward strand.
TTTTGAAATTGTGTCAGGGTACTTTGAGATCCCTTCCTAGCACTGAGGCTAAATATCATTAAAATTATAGCAAAATTATTTGCATTAAAGGTAACCTGTTCTCCCGCTTTGTTAATTCTCAATGTATAATGCTGCAATTAAAATTAAATGTTATTATGTACGCTTTAGCAATTTAAGTTTACTAAGCAAGAAAATCGGTAGGCAATATTTTTAATTTTATCTTATAGACACATTCCAGTCAACATTTAATTCATCTATTAAATTCCTTTTTGATTTATATTTCATTCTATAAAATCATATACACAACAACATATCTTCACAACTGAATACCTTCATATTTCCAAATGCTATCAATTCATTATATTTGTTCTATCTTATATTTCATTATAGCATGTCTCATTTCATTAGTGTTGTAATTATCTTTTAATTTCAATTTAAAACAATTACTTGAATTTATTTATTTCTGTGTAATTAAAGGAGAGACCTTGATAGTGCAAGGGCTATATAAAAAATATCTAGTTTCCCGCAAAACTAAATAACTTGCATAAAGCAAAAGTAAGGTTCCTGTTTCCACAGCTCTAATAAATCAACATGTTCTGTTAAAATTAAAATTTAGCATCTTTAGTATTATCAATTACAATAAGTTTGATTCAGTAAGTTTAGCCAATAATTTCTTAATTATACTTAATTTTTATAATTGTTACCGCTGTCAGGAATTCTACCTGAAATGAGGCGAGCTCACATCAGAGGTGGAAAATATAAAGTTTCAACTACTAAAATGCAAATCCCATTAATTTGATGTACCAATTCAAGCTTATTAAAGACTAAATTCATTCTGCCACATTTCCCTTAATTTCTTTCCAATAAATTTCAAAATCCTAAAACCAAAATAATATCCATGTGTCTGTGTCTATATCTCAAAAGTGTCGCATCAAATTCTCTGTCTCAAAATTAATACAATTATTTTCAATTCCAATTATTTTTGGATGTACATTTTAAATTATTAATGTGTCGTGTCACAGTAAGCCCTTCTTTGTGAATTCGATGGCAAAACGTAAGGATTTTAGCATGTCTGAAAAATATGAACTTCTTAAAAAATTTGATATTCTGCCGAAATGCAATCAGAGAGAAGCATCTTTGAAATTGGGCATACCTCAGTCAACTTTATGTCACCTTTTGAAACAAAGGAGTAAAATCTTAGATGATCATGCATTGAATAGAAATACGAATCGTAAACGGCAACGAGTTGGAAAAGCAGATGTCGAAGCAGCTCTCTTGAAATGGTTCAAGGCCGCACGACTTTAAAAAGCCCCACTGTCACGTGCAATATTAAGCTTGAAAGCCGAAGAATTTGTTGAAAAATTTGGAATCAAGGACTTTGATACAACTGACGGGTGGCTCTGACCAGATGGAAAAATCGAAACATTGTTTATGCAAAACAATATGGTGAAAAAGGAGATGCCAATATTAGCACTGCAGAAAAATGGGTGCAAGATATTCTGCCAGAACTACTGTCAGGATATTCTGCAAATCAGATCTATAATATGGATGAGACTGGGATTTATTATCGTGCATTACCAGACCATACTCTGATGTTCAAAGATGACAATCGGTCGGGAGGTAAACAAATAAAGACTCGGATAACAGTTCTCCTGACAAGTAATATGACTGGAACAGTAAAGAAAAGACCATTCGTCATAGGAACGAGCAAGAACCCACGTTGCTTAAAAGGTGTAAAACAGCTTCCCGTAGAATACACAAGCAATACAAATGCATGGATGATGAGCGAGATTTTCACAAAATACATGAGGAAATGGGACACAGAGCTTGGAACAGAAAAAATTGCAGTTTTGCTCAACAACTGCACTGCCCATCCGGAGTTGAAGTTAAACAACATAGAACTGTTTTATTTTCCATCAAATACCACATCAGTTATTCAACCATTGGATCAAGGAATCATAAAAACTTTTAAAACCTATTATCGCAAGGATATAAAAATGAAAATTGTTCAGGCAATAGACGATCCAACGAAGCCTACTGCTAGTGATAGTATAGCGAAATCAGTCAGTCTTCTTGACGCCTTTCACATGATAATAAATGCACTGGAAAAATGTTACTCCAATAACAATTTTCAATTGTTTCAAAAAAATCGGGAGTCATAGTTGAAGTAGCGAACAACATTCCACAGGAGCAAGAAGACCCGCGCAATGACAAGGAGCTTACAGAAGAATTTTGGAACTGGGTCAATATCGATGGAAACGTACCGACATCAGCTGAAAAAAAGGAAGAAGACATTGTTTTAACAATTCAACAATCCAAAGAAACAACTGGAGAAACAGATGAGGAAGAAGTAGAAAACAATGAACTGTCATCACCAACGGATAGGGAATCGCATCAGTCTCTTCAAATTCTTAGGACATTAGAACAATGAGGTGCATCTTGCGATGACTATAATTCTTTTTAGGATATTGAAAAGAGAGTATCAAAGCTAATTAGTGCCACTACGAAGCAATCTACAATACAAATGTTTTTCCAATAAAGTACAGTAAGTACATAAAGTGTTTCTTCTTATATAGTGTATTTATTGCTACATATGTACTGTATATAACATATACTCAGGGGCGGATTACCTTAGACTTTTACCTTATCTTTTCAATGTTAAATTTTATTGCAAAAAAAAAATTAATCCTTTCTTTAAATTCTTAATTTTATGTATGAAAAAGTAAGAACATTCAAAACTTTTTCATATATGTACGACTATGTATGTTTCATGTATGTACAAGGCCGTCGAGAGCTGGTTTCGGGCCCTAGGACAGACATTGAACCGGGGATCCCGGGCCCCTTCCCTATATGTTTTTATGTAGTTTTCTACTTGGTGTGGCTGACACTCGGGCCCGGGGAAAATTGCCCCCTCTGCCCCCCCCCCCCCCCCCCTCAACGCTCCTGTGTATGTATTACTATGCTGAGTACAAAGAAACGAAACTGCATCGCCGCCGCTTTTTCGAATCAGCCGCTTTATTGGATCAAACATCGATGGCACAAAAGTGATCCAATTAAGCGGAGGCCACTGTATAACATTTGTTTATTGCAGCATTCAAATAAATTGTTATTCATTGATGGTCTATCAAACTTAATCACAGCATTTTGACTTAGAAGTATTGCTTTCTAGTTAGGCCCGGTGGCCCGGGAGCCACCGTCCTTGTCACCTTCTCCCTTTAGATTACCAGTCGAAGAGAGCGATTTTCACAGTTCGCCTTCTGTTGCTAGGTCAAAGATTGCATCTGTTTGGCTAGTTTTTCTGACCTTGTCCCATGTTGGGGAGGGGGGGCTTCGAATATTCTCGAAGCTTCTCCCGAAAAGGGGTTCATGATGTGAACATCCCAAGTGCGGTCGCCCTTGCTTTCGAAATGATGTCTGATAATTTTATCATGACACATGCATATTTGAATAAACTGAGATACCACCTCTATACAGATTTTTGCAGCAGGGGACACCAAAGAATTGCCATATCACTCTGATCAAGGCGGCGACTGATACATCTATTAGACCGAACAACTTTCTTTAGGCCTAGAAACAACCTCACTCTCTAAATCCGACAATTGTTCGTAGCACCGTTGAGTACGTCTCAAAGGCATCTTTGTACATAACTATTATCAAAGCAGAAAATACAGTTCCAATTGCCCATGAGTCAGAAAATTTGTTGTTTTGAAAGCTGCATGATGTGTCGTACTCATGTGCGGTTCAAGAGCCCTATAACATCATTGGCGCTGACAGTTTGATCTTTTTCATAAACATTTGCATGCCGAGTTTCACAGATATATCTCTATATATTTTTTTACATCAAAGTGTATTTTTGTTAAAATTTGTATAGAACAAAATAAAGCCGCCAACCAGTTTTGGATGCGAGAAAAACAATCTCCTTCATCAAGGCAAACACCAAACAGCCGCACCAGCAAAAGTAAGAAGGACAGCTGTAAATAGAGTTACACATGTGACACATGAAGAAAATCATAGCTAAATGAAAACTGGAAAAAATGAAACAAGAACCTAGAATGAATGTGAATGAACAGAAGGAGGATTCCTTGTTTGTGAATATGACTACTAACTAAAGTACTCCATGACAAAATAAATAGGAAACATCTTGTTTCTTGATGAGCTTTATGAGCATAAAATAAGTTTGTAGTCGAATAGAATAAAACAAACTTGAAAGAAGTAATCGGTTTCAGGAAGCAAATATTGTCCGAAACTGTTCAAATAAAATGCAATCCAAACTGTCCTGGACGGGCCCACAGAACAAAAGTCTAAACTATGTAATAGACAGTGTGAGGAGTTTTTTCTTTTCTTGTTCAAAACATAGAATGCAGAAAATTTATTTATCAAAATATTTGGAAAAAGTTATATATATTAAGCTTTCATTGATCAATTTAAGAAATACATGCCTTTTTGAAGGGAAAGAGCTAAGGCATTTCGAGCCTTCTCTTTAAATCTGCAACTAGTATATATGTAATACAGTGTACATTGTTTATTCTATCAGAATATATTTGCAAAACCCATATTTTAAGCACATGCTTCAGTTGATCAAATAAAAACAATACATGGTTTTTCAAAAGGGGGGGGGTGAAGTACTGCGCATCTAGGCCCCTTTTGTTGAACTCACAAATTGCATTAATTGCAATATAATATACTTCATTTAAAAGCTAACACAATATTTACGAAAATTTAATTTGAGAAATCGTGTTCAATGAGCAAATGAAAATATGATTTAGGGCTTTCAAACGGGAACCTTGGCCCCTGCCGCTTGGGCTTTCCTCCCGAGTACAATTTAAAACATAATAACATTTAACATTTATTATGCTGAATGAATACTTATTAAGGCAATTAAACATGCAATTAACCATGTAAATATGCAATGTATCATGTTTTTGTTGAAATTTGTCTACCAACATATTATTAATTTTTATTTTTAAACGATTTTTACCATTTTTATTAACATTTAACAAGCATGTTTGATAATTCCACAAATTTTGAATAGAGGGCTCCCAAATAGCAGCCTAGAGACTATTTTACTAGCCTGAAACACGGGGTAGGATTAATTTTCCCAAATGAATTATTCGGCGTTGTTTAAGCCTTAGATAAGAGTCCACTATACTACTTGATTAATACAGAATCGCATCTTCAAGGGTGGATGATTTTCACCAACTCTGAAAGGGACCGTGACCGAATAATGTTAAAGTGTAATATGCACTGTTGTATATTATAGCTAACTGTTTTTCAAACTTTTTTGTTCTCGGAACTCTCTTTTTGAAATTCAATTTAATAGCGGAACCCCCCAAAGTTCAATGTGGTCCAAATTATGCATCAAAATTCTTTAATTTACCATAAATTTATACGAAACTATAACCACATTGAAAAATGCTTTATAGCTCAATGTTAGTTTCAAACCAAATTTACATGCATGCGATCCACAAACAGGGAAAAAAATAAATAAAGAAAATAAATGATCCTTTCTTTAGACGAGAGCTCGGACATGCGCAATTCACTGGGAGAAACCGCAGTCCTCTTGTTGCTTTGATGCATTTCTTTAAAAAAAAAAATTGTAGAATTAAAAAAAAAAATTTGTTAGAATGCGAAGATACACACAACTTTCTGTCAAGCCACTCAAACAGCTTCTGTAAGCCCTCGAGTCAGTAGAGTGGTCTGGGTTTTCGACACAACTTTTTGTAGAATTGAGCTAATTTTCCTGTTTGGGATGCGGCGAAATAGGTATTAGATAACCTAGAAAATGCAATTTCGATGTATTTAAGAATATTCGTATAGATACATGCTGGTAGATTTTCTGGTAGACCATTTGGAAAAAAAATTTTATGTCCGTGTTTAAAATAAATATCGAGAAAATGAAGCAACGACAACCCCTTATGAGTACTATAAATCATATCATATTAATTTCCTTTAGACAATGTATGTATGCTATTATGCATATCCTATATTTTACAAAGCTAATTCTTGGCCTAGAAATGCAAGTTTTTTATTTTTCCTAAAGTGAGGAAATTATTTGGAAATGTTCAAAGTGCATTCGAAAATGAGAAAAAATTAATAAAGATTTTAATTATTTGCAAAAACACAATAAAAGTCCTAAATTTAGTAAAAGACAGATGCATGTCCCGCAATTTACACAGTCAAATCTTGGCATAGAAACCTGCAGGTTTTTAAGAATTAGGCAATCATCTGGGAATGTGTCAAAGGCATTCGAAAAAAAATTCCTGAAACGTGTGAAATTTAATATTTTTTTAAATACATTTAAAATTCTGCCAATTCTTATCCTAGATACTTGCCTGGTTTTAAATGGCAGCTAAAGATCTGGGCATTTGCACACAACACATCCGATAATTAATAACTGTACAAATATTTACAAGAAAACCCCCTCCAAAACAGTCTCAAAACCAAAAATTTGGTTTTGAGACTGTTGTATGATTTGCATGCGACAAAACGCTAAGTCTTAAGCAACAAACTAGCGGGGTTTTTTTCTTTAATTGGGGGGTATGATTTGGACATATACACAAAACACTCGAAAATTAAAAAAAAAAAAATTGCTATGTAGACTTTGAACTGCACAATAGTCACTAAAACAGTAATGCACTCGCTCAAAAACAAAAGTTAACTCACTTCTTTGTACAGTCAGAAAATTTCAATACTTGTCGGAAAAATTTCCTTCACACCCCCCCACCCCACCCACCCACCCCCCCAGCCAAGATTGCCCACTTACACCTCTGTCCTTCACACAAGATAAATGTTTGGGGGTTAACAACCAAACACAGATTTGAACTAATTCAGAATTGAGCTCCAGCCAACACATGAAAATAACAATAATAAAATAAAATTTACACAGTCGTACTACTATCAATGATTCAGATATAAAGAAGTTTCGACAGATCCAGCTGCCTAAAATATATATAAGCATACAAGATTAACAATATCATTAACTTTTTAGATAGAATACAGGAATGTAAAATGATAACACACATTAGAATAGAAAGTTAATAGTTCACACTATAGGCTTTTAACAGTCATAAGAGTTTTTGAGAAAGTTCACTCAGTTCAAATCAATCTGGACAAGGCATCTGCATTACCCATTTGAGATCCAAGGCAATGTTTGATGGTAATATTGTACTTCTGTAAAGCAAATGCCCACCTTTGCAACCTTAATGGCTGGGGAGCACATTTGGTCAAAAATGCCAATGAATTATGATTCGAATAAAATTCAATTTGTGCTCCAAATATCTACATTTTGAACTTCTTGAGATTTCAACTTGATTGATTGAATTTTTGAACTTGAGATTTCATACAATTGCAAATACTTCTCTTTCTATTGTTGACCAGGGTTGTTGAGATTTGGTCAGCTTTTGGCTTGCATAGTAAATGGGATTTAGCTTTCCATCATCCCCTTGTTATGATAAGCAAGCTCCGACCCCAAATGCTGATGCATCGGATTGAATGATAAATGGTTTACCTAACACAGAAGTACAAAGTGCAGTAGCTTGCGTAAGAGCTTCCTTTAACCTTTGGAAAGAACGGTCATGAATTTCTATCCATGGCAAAATGTCTGGAATCTTCTTTTTCGTTAACTCAGTTAAGGGATATGCAACTCCAACGTAGTCTGAAATGAAACCTCTGTAATAGTTGCAGAGGCCAAGCAAACTGCAAAGCTGTTTTTTCATTGAAGGTGTTGTTAATCTAGATATAGTCTTTACTTTATCAGGGTCTATTTGGACTTTTCCAGAGCCAATAATGTAACCTAGATACTTAATTTCAGTCTTTCCAAAAGAACATTTCTTAATGTTGACTGAGAATCCTAAGTTCTCCAATTTTTCAAAAATAATATCTAGTTAATTCAGGTGTATTTCCCAGTCATTTGAAAATACTGCAATATCATCTATGTAGGCTCGTGAGAATTTTTGATACTGTGCCAACGTCTGTTCACTTGAAACATTTTTAAGAGATATTCCCTCAGAGCACATTTTCTCTGGCAGTATCAAATGAGTTGCTAATAGATCACGATCAAAAGATATCAAGGAAAATACCGTAGAAATCCTAAAGAATAGATGGAGTCTTCCTATGTTTTCCAATGCTAGAAATCCAGAGGTAACATCTCACTCTAAACTCTTACTTTGACCTCATGGTTTTGCGGAGCAAGTGTCAAAACTCTTCTCTGATTGGCTACTTTTTTCGACATTCTGCTCGTTAACTGTTAATCACGTTCTGTCCACGCCTTCTCTTCATACGTTAATGAGATTTGAACGTCGACCACCCGTTTAAATCATAAGTGCCGATACCCTTTCTTAATTACTTCATAGAAGTAGGGGTCAACCAGAAAAGATCTCTACTATTTAGGTCCAACTAACCTAAAAAAGATCTTTGAACCGTTTTGGAAGAAAATGTAATGTATCTATTATACAGAATATCTATGGAGAATACAGGACATGGAGGGAAGTGCTCATTCTATCGTCTGTCTGGTTTCTCAAATAGTAAAACATGCTTTCAAATCTTTATTTTACAGCCTGGGTCGCTCATAGAAATTACGGGACCCCTTCAAACATGTATCACAACCCCCTTCCCACCCCCTCCATATTTGATTTTCTCATATATTGCGAATTTTTATATTTTCTCTAGTCCCCAAAAGAAATTTTAGAGGTCCAGGCCTTTCCACTTCAATGGTGTCCATTCCTTCTTGTGGGTGGTTCAGTAGATATCCTATATGTTAAAAGAAAATTTAGTGGTCCACCCTTCCACTTTAGTGGTGTCCATTCCCCCTTATAGATGGCTCTGTCCATTCAGCAGCAATAGTAAGATAGTCATACATAATTAGTAATAGTAACAATGTTGATATTAATGAAGAAAAGGTTTCTTTGGAAAATTTAGTAAGATTACTGAACAACATTATTGAAGAACTGGAACACAGAACTTTATAACAAAACAAGAACTTATGTCATTAAAATTAAAGAAAAAGTTACTTCAGAAAAACAAAATTATGCGACAATGCACCATTATAGAAATGTTTGATAAAAAAGTTTAAATTGTTTGAAAGGTGTATGATTAATAAGAATTCTCTGTTCCAGTGTTTTTTTGTTTGTTTGTTTCATATTTTTATGTAACTGTTCAAATATCCGTTTTGTAGTGGAATTCAGGAGGTCCAAATTACAGAAGGGGGGGGGGGGGTTGTTGAGACCCAGACCGTTCGATCTACCAGAAAGGTGAAAGGTAACCATTTGGACGGCTGAGAAGAACCACCCAATTTAGACGGGAACCCAGTGGGGGGAGGCATCCACAGGGACCATACCCTCCTTCTCCTAACACCAACCTCTTGGAAGGACTTACGGACCCACATGTTTAATGTGATCGTACTCCACGTGAACACGGCAGCAGTTTTGGCAGTGGAGGGAATTGAACGCAGGTCTACAGAGTGTAATTCCCATACACTAATCACTGAGCTACCGTGCCCCAAGGAAAGGGGGGTGTAGTGATCCATACTTATTTTTTTCAAAAATGACCTAAAATCTGGTGAAGTCTGAAATTTGAAATCACCAAGATCAAGAGGATTATAGATTTGAGACGCTGTACTGTATCAGTGTATTTTTTAATGTTAAAAATGTGTTTAAAAAACACACTTCTCGACATCACAACTGGGGATGCAGACCCGCTGCTGTGACTTTAATCAATATATCACGTTTCTGGAAGTTCTGATATCACAACACGTTTTTATTTATTTATTTTTGTTATTGTTGTTCTGAATGAACATATAAAGCCTTTTTAGCTTTTCAATAATTTGCTGCGAGTTTTGACGGTTTGTTACTTAATCTTCCAAGGGGCGATTATGCTTGTGAAATTTTGTTTGAAAATTGTTTGTTTTTTATGTTTGAAATATAGAATGCTTTGTTCCAATTATTATTTTTGTTCTATACATGTGAGGTGTTCTGAAAGCAACATAACATTACACTATTTAAAATGCACAAGGATGTTTAATTTGTCTCATTAGTATATGTGAAATTGAAGTACTAGATTATGCAGTTGTATTAACAGAAAAAGGCGTATTAAGGCACTTATTTAGGGTGTATTATGCTTATGCAGCAAGGAGGGGATGCAGCTGCATGTGCATCCTTATAGTAAGCAACTATATGCCTTTTGAAAAATTAAATGAATGAATGCAATTAATCCCTGCCTTAAATACCAAGCAATGTTGGGTATACATTTTAGTCACTAATAAAAGAAGCCTCAACTTCAATCTACACTTAGAGCCTCAGAATGTCTAAATCTGGCTTTTCTATACCTCCAGTATTATTGATCACCGCATAACATACTAATCATTGACAAATAACTGATTCTTCATGCAAGCTTTCAATTAAGAATGATTTATTTACAAAAAATTTCTTTCAACAGATGCATTTCCATCACAGAAGTCTTTCTTATTTTCTAAGATATTTTGATAAAAGTTATTTAGTGAAATTTTATCATTGTCTTTTTATAAAAAATCTTTAAATGTTTCTTGCTACTTTAACTTTGAATTTTACATCACAGTAATATACAGCGTCTTTCCACTTTTAGCTATGTATCAGTAATCATTGTATCATGTAAATATTTACATCAAGTAAACATTGAAGCATAACTTCCATCCTCACAATTCCTGTGTTACAATTTTAAAAAATATAATATCTGAGTCTAAAAAAAAGATAATCCATGGGCAATTCTATGTTTTAATAGACTTTTTTTTCAATTAATTTTGCAGCCACAGTAACAACCATTTGTTGGCATTCTAGGTGAAACTCTTTTTTTCTTGCTTAAGACTTATTTACTCTTGCATCTTTTATGAGTTTTCATGGAGAAAAACAATTGTTTGCTTCTGATAAATTTTCATTTAATTTAAGATCAAGTGACAAGAGTTTTGCAGCTATATTTGCATATTCCAACTTATCTTTAATGCAGTGTTTCAACATTTTCTAAACACATCATATATATCTTCATACAGAAATTGAATCATCGGTTTAGCATTCTGGTATTGATGCAAAAATTATTCTCTGTCAGAAGCAATCATTTTGAAAAAAGTATTTTTACAATTTATAGATCATAAACACCCCGGACAAAATATTACAAAATCAGCATTTACCGCGAGCCTACCGCGATAAGACAGAAGGTATACCGATTCAGAACATTCAGAAGTAATCTATCATGCCACACGCCAAACGTCGTTTTATCGCCAGTTCTGGTTTATTCTGGCTACACCTGCAATTGGAGGGGAAAGACGAATTGTTTAACCCATTCGCGACGGCGGCAAGAGAATGGCGTTAGATACATTTGTCTTATCAAAGTATACAGTATCATTTCGAATACTGGTTTAATTACTTATAAATCAAATAACAATCCGACTAATGTTGTTTTCAAGTAATACTATTAAAATACATGTATTTAAGAACTTTGTGTGTGTGTACTGCATACGGATTGTTTGAAATTAGTTTGTCTTATCAAAGTATACAGTATCATTTTGAATACTGGTTTAATTACTTATAAATCAAATAACAATCCGACTAATGTTGTTTTCAAGTAATACTATTAAAATACATGTATTTAAGAACTTTGTGTGTGTGTACTGCATACGGATTGTTTGAAATTAGTTAAAGAAATGTTCGACACACATACATAGAATTTATTATTTGAATAAAACGATTCCATGAGAGATTTCGTAGTAAATATATGTGTAGAATCCGTATATTATTCAATTCTTATATAGTACAAAAATCCGTAACGAAATTTGAAGATTATTTGAAAGGAGGAAATATTTGGCATTTTAAAAATGCAAAATTTGTAACATTTTAAGGAAATTTGCTTGACATTTTTCAGTTTGTGAGAGCAATGTTGCTTTTCCCACACACATAGGATAATGCAGTGTTTTTGAAGATGTGTTTTGCGGAACCCTTGGGGTTTTGTGATGTGATAGTTTCAAGAAAATTTTCTTAAAAAATTAAAATCGGGTAAAATTTTAATGCTTTTATACTTTTAAATTATTTTAATTTTAAATATTTTATTATTAAATAGAAGAATTTTAAATGTTATTGGAAAATAAATAAAAATATTTCCTAATTTAAATATGGTAAACAAATATCAAAATTAATTGCACTTTGCATTTAAAAATTCTCTGGTCAATTACATTTCCAGCAACTTACGTACGTGTAATCGTTCATTCAAATTAGTAATATATTTTTCAATTATTTTTATGTCTAAGTTTGGCAAAATTGAAATTTTTAATATAAAAAATTATAAAAATATGAAAGAACCTTTATGCAATGGAAAGTGATGAGTACACTTCAATTTCGAAAGAACTATTAAGTATTTCTATACATTTTAGCACACTTATTTCATACAGTCATATGAATTAATGGAAAAACCAGAAGTTACATATTCAGACCAGGAAATCCTTAGTGAACCCAACCAATCCCTCCGGAATTAAATGTTTAATCTATATCAGTATTCATCTAAGCTGTACCTAAAGCAAAGTCTGAAAAACAGATGTTGAAATGAAAATATAAATTTTTGAATAGGAAGTGACATCTCTTTCCCGAACAAGTGGAAATCCTTCATGAAACCTACCTCCTCCGTAATTTCAGCTGCATCCATATTAGCCACTATATCTTTTTAAACATCTAAATCCTATGAAATAGATGTTTAAAAAAAATTCATTAAAAACAATGGCAAATTGTAAAATTTTCCCACCAACATCTGCATTTCAAAATTATTTAGAGTAAAATTATATTTTTATTTTTTGTACACACATGAGATAAATTGTCTGTGACTTACAGTTTTAAGTGGGTTGTGAACAATATACATTTACACTCAGTTTTATCAGTCACAGAAATGGATCTAATATAACAATTATAGATCTGAAGGACTAAATAAACTTTAATTGTTGTATACCGATTTAAACGTATATTTATGCTGTAGAATGTAATATATATATATATATATATAATATATATATAAATATATATATATAGTATATATATATATACATATAATATATATATATATATATATAATGCATAAAAAAGGAATGGATAAGAAGTGAAAAAAGGAAGGAAGGCTTAGCAAAAAGCTTACTTGATGGCGGTAAGGAGTTGTGACCTCACGCCCCAGTTTTCAACGAGCTCGTCATAAATGCCGCGGCACTGCACTCCTGGTCGCCAGCTTTGGCTCAAGCCCACCTCCGGAGTGACAATAAAAATTGTCACAAGACCTTCAAAAAGGAATGAACCGAGGACGAGAGTAAATTCACTACCATACAAGCGATCTGTATTGCTGACCTCGGTGAAATGTATACAGCATCTTATGATCGTGCTGCGGTCCTGTCATATGCATGATGCGATCCTTCATTCTCTAAATGAATATAAAAAAGACTTGAGCTTTACACCATACACTAAATTGCTTCGGTATAAATTATCTATATTTTTAAGCATAAAAGGAACTGGATATTTTTGAATATATGCTTGCTTTAAAAATACTTGATCAAAATCAATACGTAAATTTTCTTCTTTAATAGTTCTTTTAATTCTGACCAATCCTCCCAAGAATACATTGCGAAATATATTCAAGTGTAGGTTGGAGTGCCAATGTATTATTCCATTTATAGGTATTTTAAAATGGTTTCTTTAGTCATAGATGGTAAATATGATTGGGATTTGTCTAAAGTTGATACTCAAATCCAAAAACTCAACCACGTTGTTATTTTTAACTCGATTTTCTTTCAATATGAGGTTGGGTGGGTAGAAATCAAAGTTCATACAATAGTTTTCATTTTCATATCCAATATTCACGTCATCTACATAACGCAGGTAAACGATTTCGTTGTTAATATGAGACTGGCTTTCATAAAAACTAAGATAGAGATCGGCTAGTATGGAAGAACATCCCCCCCCCCCCCATGGGGATGCCTTTAATTTGTTGATATGCAAAGATTCCATTGAAAAGATAATTTTCTTTGATGACTATTCTAATTATAGTCTTGAATTTATTGAATTCTATATTTCTTTTTAATTCATATTCTTCATATAAACGGTAAAGGATATTTGATAAGTCTTCTAGATCTATAGTGTTGAAAAGTTCTTGGAAGTCATAAGTCTTTAAGTATAAAGGATTTTTATGATATTTTAATGAATTTATCACTTGTTGGCTATTTTTTATGATATAACTTCCTTTATTATTAATTTGTAGCAAAATAGGTTTTAAAAGCTTTAGTAACATAGAATTGGCTTTTGTGAGATACGTATTACATCCGACAGTAACCGGTCGGAAACATATAGGGCTTTTATGTAGTTTTGGAATATTTATCAAGTAGGGGTACTGTATTATTCCAATGTATTTGATGCCTGTTAATAGATATAAGGCTTTAATTTTATTTGAAATTTCCCTAAGGGGAATGTTGATTTTGCAATAAAGTATATCATTCTCATATTTTGCTCTCAAGGTGTTAATATAAAAGAACTTGCAGGTGAATGCGTAGTTGCTTGAGGCTTTGTCAGTCATTTAACACCTAGCAAGACAACGTATTATACTATTTATGATAAAAGAAGACAGTACTGTTTTAGAATACATTATATAATTAACTGGTATTCTAATTTAAGTATCAGGATATTTCGCAATATAGTCATTAATCACTTTAAACGTAGTGAAAGAATGCATTCTTATGGAAAGGATAGGATCAAAAATGATTCTATATTTATTAAGGAAGCAATAACAGAAAATTATCCTTTAATATTTATTTGTCAGTGTTACAATGTGGTACATAGTAAAGTTTTCGATGCGTTCAGTAAGGATTTTGGCAACACCTTTATTTCAGGAAATAAAATGGCATCGATACAGCGAGGAACTATTTAAGCGTGTAAAATTGACGTGAGTGATTTGGATGGAGGTAGGGTATTTGTATTTGCAGTTCGTATATTTTAAGTAGGTTTAGTCTTGTGTCGTTTCAATTATATTGCTCTTATGTTGGGGGATTTTTTCCTTTTACGTTTCATATATACTTCATATGGGCATCTTCTGTTTCGACGTTGTACTGAATTTAACCGCAGGTAATGCATGGCTCCGTGAGTGTTGCCATTGGTGGAAAAGTCGACTTGTAAACGGGAACTAGGGGTCACAATCCCCCTAGGCCTTTTATGTATTACCTGTTGGCTGACTTCATGTCCAATCTTTCAATTTTTACTATTATATTTTTCTGGGCTATTTCAAGCTGCATTGCGCTTATTGGTCTAGATATCTGTTTTTGTACTAATTGTACTATGGTAGATTCTGTTATATGACATTCTATTATGTGTGTTATACGTACATGTTGCATTGCACATAGTATAGCATATGGTTAGTGGGATACTACTCGGACTGCAGCCGTGTTGACTGTGGTCTTCAGTGTGACGTTGGGATGGCTGATGTCCGTCGGAGGAGTGTATTGAAGTAGGGGTGAGTGTCTTCAGATGTAAGAGATGTTTTATTAACTTTATTGTATGTTTTTAGATTAATGACATAATAATGTATAATTATGGATTTTTTATATATTATGCATATTGTATGGACAAAGAGCTCATGCGCTTGTTGAATATTACTTATCGTTAATTATTTTAGAAGTAACATAACAATTTTAATTGTTATATTGTAAAAAGTTAATGGTTTTATAATAAAAAATAATAAAATTTAAAATCATGATAAAAATCAAATAAATAGTGGTAAAATTTTTCTTCCTGAGGATAGATCTTTGAGCTTTGTAGGTATGTGAAATGATGGGAAATCATCACTGTTTGTTTAAGTGGAATATCGGAATGCGAAAGTGGCTATTATGAGGTAATGTAAATAGGAACATCTGTTCATGTAATTATGGATCAGACTAGAATACATTATCTACTCCATTATACGAGTATAAATTATTAATTACTTTTTATGATGAATACAAAATTATATAAATAGCGACTGGCAACGATATATTTTTTTATAATTCATATATTGGCTCGGTGGCACAGTAATAAGGGTACACTGTGTGATCGTCAAAACGCTACCCTTATGAGCACTATATTACACTATTTTCGCAAAAGCCAAAGTATACCAAAGGAAGGAATCAAAAATAATGTATTGAACGAATCTTGTTCTCAGGATAAATATATAAATGTTATTAATAATGACGATCCTTACAAACGCAAATACCATTTCAAAAATATGATGAAATTTAAATTTAGTAAGTGTGCATCCAACAGATGTAAGCTATGTCCTGTAGCGGCAAATGAACAGATAACTTATGGTCAGCACAGATATAGAACATTTTGTAAAGTTTTTAACTGCATATATTCAATAACATGTGGTACATGCAAGAAAAAATATATTGGGCAGACTAAGAATCCTCTGCATTTAAGGATAAATCTTCACAGAAGTCAGATAAAGCATTATAAAAATCAGTCTTCACAGCATGATAATATAGAATTAAGTCACTTTAAACATCATGGATTTGAAAATATTATTGTTAATATAATTGATTTTGTAACCAAACATAACGAACGAATGTGGTGGGAAAACGTCCACATCAATCAATTTATGACATCATATCCATATGGACTTAATACCTTACTGTATAGTGAAAGTAATGATTTAAGTAAATGCAGGGATGGAAGTAAGCCATCAATAATGAAGCATAATATAGCTTATTCAGTTACAAGGCAAAAACGAGGACAAAAATCACATCGTACTACATATCTGAATACACTAGTAAAAATCGATGCATTATTTGCACAATTCTACAGTGATCTTGGCATTAAAAATAATTGGATCAAAAATACAGTTTATGGTATACGAAAGCGATTCATATTGCGTGTATGGCATAATTATAAGGATAAACAATTTGATGATGCACCCAGTGATAAGATCGATTGCGTTAATAACTGGTATGCAATATTTCTTGATATGATTAAAATGCGAGCAGCACAATATAACATCAACTTAAATCAAGAAATTAATGCAATACAACATAAAGAATATTTAATGACAACTTTTAAAAATAGAGCTTTTAATAATGTTCCTTTTAAAAAGATTTTAGACTATCATCAAAGACACTTTCCTATTAGAAGAATTAATATTTGTATATCATACCGTTATGTGTTGACAATGGGACGTAAGGTATATAATTACAATAAAATTGGTAAGAATATGGGACAATATGAAAATCTGATGTGTCAGTGTACATCAAGCCCATTTATAGATGATGATCATAAACACATAGTGACTGGCGATTTGAACGTGATTAATACGAGTCAACTACGAAAAGCATTTGATAAAGGTACTAACGTCAGGTCAGAGGAATTTCATGATATATATGGGAGTTATTATAAAGAATTGAAAGAATTTATATATAATATGGCAATAAAATACAGTTTGCCTATGAATGCATTTGATGAATGGCGAGATCGTGTAAATTTTCAATTTCGTCGATTTTATCAACCTTCAATTCAAAAACGAGAAGAGAGTAATGTAAATCGTGACGAACTGAATGATTTATGGAACAAATATGCAGTTACCTACACAGACAAGGCAGCATCTAATTTCACTTTCACATGCATAGCATACTATATGAAGATTCTTAAAGAAAGTTATCAAGATGAGGAAATCTATAAAAAGCTCAATGTGCAACATAATGAAATTAATAATCGAATTTGTGCACTTCATAAGCGAATTGGAATTGATTTGAAACATATACGCTACCCGTATTTGGTCTTGATAACCAAACTTCACAAAAAACCAGTGAAGTTTCGTCCAGTTACAGTGGCATTTAAAACTTATACCACAAGGGCTAATACGCTACTGAAGTCATATCTACAACCTGTAATGAATCATATTTCAAAAAATGATTCCGTCATGATAAAAAACAGCGATCAAGTTTTGGGAATTTTGAACAAACTACCTGCTAACCAATTATATAGAAGCTATGATTTCCAAGATCTATTCAGTAATATAAATTTGGAGGATCTATATAGTATATTGACGCAAATACATGAGACATTTGAATTACAACAAAGTGTCACAATTCAAAAGTTTAAATACGTTTAGGACATCGTATTGTATGAAAATATATTGTATAATGGTACTGAATATTACAAACAAATTAAAGGCGTGCCAATGGGTGGAGGGTGCTCGACATTATTAGCAAATCTATATTTGCACCATTATGAACAAGGAAATCACTTTATAAACGTAATGGTTTACTTTCGATTTATTGATGACATCCTCATAGCATACGAAAACACAGGAGACGGGTATGAATTTGATTTTTCCTTTTATCCAAGTTGCTTGAATCTTATTGAGAATATCTCGGATAAAACAAAGGCAATCAACTATCTGGATATAAGTATACATTTAACACCTAGCAAGACAACGTATTATACTATTTATGATAAAAGAAGACAGTACTGTTTTAGAATACATTATATAATTAACTGGTATTCTAATTTAAGTATCAGGATATTTCGCAATATAGTCATTAATCACTTTAAACGTAGTGAAAGAATGCATTCTTATGGAAAGGATAGGATCAAAAATGATTCTATATTTATTAAGGAAGCAATAACAGAAAATTATCCTTTAATATTTATTTGTCAGTGTTACAATGTGGTACATAGTAAAGTTTTCGATGCGTTCAGTAAGGATTTTGGCAACACCTTTATTTCAGGAAATAAAATGGCATCGATACAGCGAGGAACTATTTAAGAGTATAAAATTGACGTGAGTGATTTGGATGGAGGTAGGGTATTTGTATTTGCAGTTCGTATATTTTAAGTAGGTTTAGTCTTGTGTCGTTTCAATTATATTGCTCTTATGTTGGGGGATTTTTTCCTTTTACGTTTCATATATACTTCGTATGGGCGTCTTCTGTTTCGACGTTGTATTGAATTTAACCGCAGGTAATGCATGGCTCCGTGAGTGTTGCCATTGGTGGAAAAGTCGACTTGTAAACGGGAACTAGGGGTCACAATCCCCCTAGGCCTTTTATGTATTACCTGTTGGCTGACTTCATGTCCAATCTTTCAATTTTTACTATTATATATATATAATATATATATATATATATATATATATATATATATATAGGGTGACCAGAAAAAAGCGCCCCAAAAGTAAAATGAAACGACAAAAGAACGGGTGAATAAATATGTTTTATTCCAATTACAGAAAAAAAATATATATTCTAAATTTATGAAATCACAAGTTCGATATGTTTGCCATCACCTGCAATGGCATTTGGTTGTCAGTATTTCAGTATTGTTTATTCCCAAAGTTTGAACGATTTATGTACAGTGGTTTTCGAGATATTACAGTTCTTTATTGGGGCACTTATTTCTAGTCACCCTGTATATATAATATATATATATATATATATATATATATATATATATATATATATATATATATACATATATATATAAATAGATAATATATATATATATATAGATAATATATATATATATATATATATATATACATATATATATATATATATATATATATATATATATATATATATTTATATATATATATTGACAAGTCAGGAAGTCTTCATAATCGCAAACTATAAATTGTTATTTTTTCCTTGAAGGAGATGCAAGTTCCAAATAAAGGTTTAAACTATGTTAGTTTTTTTTTAGCATTTTGCTAAAAGAAATCTTATTTTGCTAATACATGTTCTAACATTAAGCAACAGGTTTCCGGTTTTCCCTAATTGTAATTTTGTACCAAATTTCGTTCGAATTGCTTCATTCGTTCATGAGATATTGTCTCCACAGATTCACTGACACACACACACGCTCACACATGCACACTCAAGCACTCACACATGCACACTTACATATGCACACACACACACACTCACATGCACACACACATACTTGCACGCACACACATCAAACACATATATGCATGACTTTAAAAACGTCTGATTCGTGGTCAAGGTTGCTTGAAACGTACTCTCCCGACAAAAACTGGAATTCAAATTTTCGCCTATATATATGAAAGTAAAAATCAATCCATTGCCTTAGAACTATAACTTTAACAAATTATTCAGTTATGACTTGAACGTAAATGCGAAGTCTTTCATGCATTAAATTAATCAAATCCGAAGTATTTTTTTGCACCTGCACCCTCGCCCACCCTCCTCCACGTTATAGAAGAGGAG
The DNA here is from genome assembly GCA_951213105.1 of Amaurobius ferox. Lineage (NCBI taxonomy): Eukaryota > Metazoa > Arthropoda > Arachnida > Araneae > Amaurobiidae > Amaurobius > Amaurobius ferox. The sequence goes on from OX578133.1 coordinate 62,104,564, forward strand.
AAATATCACGTGTCTTGCTCCGAAATAGCCTTGAGAAGGAAAGTCTCTCTGCGCGTCACGTGATACATTTGGTGATCGCTTCGAAAGCCAGCCAATATCCGCGTGTAATGTGAGCGGAGGGGCCTGGCTTGGTATACACTCTTGCCGTTCGCGAGCCTACCCTGTAAGAGCATGTGCCTGCAGTGCACCTCGCGTATGCAAACAGAACAGAGGTGGAAGTCATAGAGAAAGGTTGAACATGTTGCAAAACCTTGAGATCAGTGTGCTTCGTTCGATCGTAAAATTGGAAATGGGCGGTAAATGAGACATCACCGACTGGCGAAGGGGGGGGGGAGCCCATAGTGTTTGGCCAGGAACATGGCCAAAAAGTTGCAGCGTTCTAGGGTATGACAGCATCTACAGTAAGTATAGTGCATAAGCAATGGCATTTGTCCAGAACAAATAGTTCCCAGTGATGCAATGCTGACCACCTGACAATACTAACCCCGAGTGATCGTCGGCATGTGAGGCGCATGGCTAACGCTAATTGCTTCCAAACTAGGGACCAATTGGTAGCACAGATTAATACTGGACTGGGTCTGTCTATTTCTGAGTGCACCCTTCACTGGGAGCTACATAGTATGGAATTATTCAGCCGTATACCCCGGCGACGTCCTCGGATCACAGCAGCCCCAAAACAGAAGTGACTCCAATGAGCTCAAGAACATCGACACTGGACTGTGGATGACTGGTGACTTGTAGTATGGTCAGATGAATCACACTTCTGCTTGTATGCCAATGATGCACATTTCTGCATTACCAGGAAGGCAGGAGAGGCTTATCATCAGGACTGTCTCTAAAGATCAGTGCAGCTCGAGGGTGGGAGTGTGATGTTTTGCGGGTGTATTTTAGTTACTGGCATTGAACCACTGGTGAAAGTCAACAATTGCAGGCATCATAGCAGATTTTCAAAAAATTTTAGGTAGGTATTCAAGGGTTTTTTTTTTCAAAATTTTAGGAAAATTTAAGGATATAATTTTCACTATTTCTGTTATTGACACCATTTAATTACTCTATTTTGCCCAGGTAAAAACAGAATTGATACACAGACATTAATGGTCAAAATAATATGTAGGGAAGAAGGGCATTTTGAACAATTTCTCTATTTCATTTTTTGCATTAATGCCATACTTGTACTCAAAAGTGCTCCAAGAAAGGGCATATTTGAAATAATATGGAGTCATTTTGAACAAGTATGATTAAAAAAATATATAAAGTTATAGTTTTCTATTTTTTATTAAAATTATATAATAAAAATCTATTCGAAAACTAAAAAGTTAAAAAAGGATATTTCTAACAAAATATGGTAATAAAGATTTCAAAAGTAAATCTAACCTACTTTTGCAATGTGAATCAAAGTTTAAAAATTCACAAGAAACCAATTCCTCGATCCTTCAGCTCATTCCAAATACAATGTTTTGGAAGTTTAAAAACAATGTTTTTAACTAGAAAGGGAAATTTATCTTCACTATATATGGTAAAACAATTTATCATCAGATTTGAACATACTCAAGTATGACCACCCCTAGCCTTATTGCCCCTAGCCTAACTGCTTAACTGTTTCTTAACAGATTTCTGCGAGGGAAGAAAATTCAAAAAGTACTCACACAGATTTGGCCACTGCTCAAATATTCTTTGAGCTACAGGCTCAACAATAAGCCACCTATTACTTACATGACATAACAAAAATTGTGAAGTTACTGAAGTAACACTCTCAATTGATTCTTCTCGCCTAGCAGCACTATTCTTTAAAAAGTAATACACGTCTGTGGCAAATTCATCAAAGTTAAATTCCAAATTATTTAATAACTGTCTAAAGGCATCACTTACGATATGCAAATTGCAAAAACCTACTTCTAGCATTTCACTACAAGTCTGATCTTTTAGTAGTTCTTTAAATTTTTGCAAAATACATTTATTTACATTTGAACTATCCATGGATAGACACAGAATATTTGATATCGGAATGTTCCATGATGAAAATACATCTAACAATTTCTTCAGAAGTATGTAAGCAGTTACATGGCCAAAAAAAACACTTGTGAGATATCTTGTACATACTACATTTTTCTCAGAAGACCAGTATTTTATATAGATATCCATTTGGTGCTTCATTTGGGCATTAGTGGTTTCGTCAAATGCGATAGTCACTTTAGCTGTACAAGACTTTACATTGTCCTTTAAACACTCATCGAAATAATTTGATAATCCATGGGATATCACATATGCTACTTTTTTTCTGCAAATTGCATATCCTTAGCAACAACAGAGTTAGGAAACATGATTTTAAATAGTTTAATTGTTTCTGAACATGATCTAAATGACATATTGCTTTCAGCAATTTTCATTGCCCAAAGAGCTTCAGCTTGCACAACACGCAAATCACGACTAAGTTCATCACTGCCACTAGTGGTAGCTTTGAAAACATCTTGCTTTCTAAAGGGCATCGGGCTAAATACACTTTATCTATTGGAGCACACCATTCTTTTAATACAACACCATCAAGATCTTTGTAAAGGCATGAATCTTGAAATTTGGTTTTGTTTTGTGGCATGTTGCAGCAAATAAAATAAATTTATAGCAAAAAGTTAACCTCTAAAATCTCCTTCAGTGATATTAAAAAAACAGAGCTTTATCACAGAAACAGAGAAAAGTGCAACATAAAACTCATATAATGAAATTGCTCTACATTGAAATGAATCTCTGATCAAACTAACTTAGGTATTGACTTTTCACTAACACAGCTAATAATGTAAACACATTTTGTCCCTAAGGAAACCAGCCCTCTTTAAGAAAAATCTAGAAACCTTAAGTGAACTAAATGGATTTCTTCCCTCCAACGACATCGTTGAATTTTCTGATAATTAGAACAGATGGTAAAAAATATGGCAGGAAACTATTAGTTTACTTACCTTACTAAAATACTCCTTCCTAGAAAAGACTAGAGTGATCAAAAACTCTGCAGACATCCAAAACAAATGGTTGCCACCTGTGTCACTTGACCCCTTTGGCATCAAAGCACACCATGAGAAGGGAGAAATCAAAACATGCGGCTATTACCGTGATTGCAGTTTGTTCGAGGCGGGAGTTAATGAAAATTTCCTACTTTCAGTAATCAAGATCCCTAAAAATCTCCCGAATTTCCCTAGACATAGGGAAGCAACACGTCTCCTTTGTCATATTACGTCACAATCGTGACACAGCAACCTTTCACAATGTACGCGCGTACCGGAATAAAGCGTCACTAATACTTGCGTAGTTATCAAGTTAGTAGAATTTCACGCATCCCCAAAACTACGATCAGAAACTATAAGTGATCACGTGAACCACCATTCTTTTATGATCGTATTTTACGAAACCCGCCCATCATGGACGGAGCAAATGTGGTTTAGCCATTGAGAAACATTCATTTATCGTGATTGACACTTTTTGTCGTCTTTGTTAAATAGCAAGCAAATTATTTTGAGCAACGGTTTTTATTTTCTGAAGGTTCGAACTTTAACATCGACTGCCGTACAAATGGATTTTGGCGACCAAGGGTTTTTCTAATGCTGTTGTTTAGACATACAAAATTTTAGGATGATTTAAAAATTTTAGGTTAATTTTAGGAATTCAAGGGAAGCTTCAAACTTTTAGGAATTTTAGGACGAATGCGATCCCTGCAATTGGATGAAGGCTGTGGATTATATTCTCATCTCGGATGACCACGCCATTCCTTATGTGAACTTTCTGCGAGAAGAGGGCCTTATCACCGAACCTGTCTACCAAGACAACAATTGTACAGTACATCACACCAGATGTGTTCAGGACTGGTTTGCAGAACATGAGGTTGATCTCCCACACCTCACTTGGCCTGCCAATTAGCCTGACCTTAACATCATCAAGAAAATGTGGGACACTTTGGAAATTACTGTCAAGAGGCATGTTGCACGTCCGCAGTCACTAGCATTGATGGCCAGACTGATGGACGATTGGGCCAACATCACTACAGATGCTATCCAACCCCATTTGAACAGCATGCCCCGTAAGATCCAAGTGGTGATCAGGGCGCATGGTGATGTAACCAAGTATTAAATTCAATAAAACCTTATTTTGTAATATTTTGTCTGGGGGTGTTTATGATGCCCTTTTAACAAATTCTGCTGGTTTACTATTAAGGATCTTTGAAAATGTAAAAAATTTTACTATATCATCAAACACAAATATAGGCACATAACATTTTCACTCATTTTGTTGCACAGTATTGCAAAAGAAACAAGGAATTACATGTAACAGAAGTGAAATTTGCATACCGAGCAGAAGAATCTCAAAAGAAGTAGCACATATGCCTCAGAAAAGTATTAATATCCCATTTAGCTGCTGAGAGACCAGTTTTGAATGCTCCATGTTCTATATGAATACCACAAATTTCAAGGTCCATAAGCATTTTTTCATTGACTGTAAATTCTTTACTTTTTAATTTCTTTATAAAAGTAAGATTAACACTTGATCAATTCATGCAAAACTAGAAAATGTTATTTACTGGCCAAGGCAAAACAAACTCCTTCTTTGAATTTTTAAAGAATATTATCCACAGCAGCATTTCTTAAAAAAAAACACTATTCAAGTACATGGAGACGAGACGGGATGAGAAGTAGGGATAAGATGGGCTTAGCTCGAGCCTGAGCCCGAATTGAGCTAGGACTCTATAGTATTAAGTGCAATTCAGGCTTGGGCTCCAAACTATTAGAAAATGTTGAATAAAAACTTTGAAATCAAGGACAATCACATTTTATTTTATTAGAGAAGTTACTGCTAACAGGTACCTAAAATCTTATTTGAAGTCTTGGTAAATGAGTTCTATTGTTCTATGCAATGAAGTGTTGTATAGTAAAATGTGACATTGTTTTTTATTATTGACCACCCCACCCTATCTGTTAAATCCATCAGACAGGATATTGGGCAATCAACTTCAAAAGATTGGCAACTCGCGAAAGTAAACAAAATATAAAGTACTCAATAATGCTAATGTGTCTCAGACATTGCCCAGTCTACTACTAACAGTGGATGAAAGAAACTGATAAGAATAAGACTAGGTGAGTGAGGAGCTATATATATTGTAATCCCAACTTGAATGTTTTATTGTTTTGCTTAAATAACTTTCACATTGCTGATACTCGGGCCATAAACTCTCTCTGGAATGCTCTAAGGCTGCTAGACTACTGTTTATTGAATATGTGTGGCTATCTAGTGTAGCATGTAATAAGAATTGTATTAGTAAACCTCTTTGACTGTAAAACATGGCAAAACTAGGAATGAAATATTTCAGAGAAAGATTTAAATTGAAATATAGACTGACTACTTACAAAATATTGAGTAGAGAGAAGAAAAGGCCAATATTAATTTTGTTACTACAAACAACCATATTGATACTATTTTCATGTCATTATATGATATTCATGATACTAATTTTTAGGGGATATCCGATACCGATTATTGGTTTCACTGATATATCAGTATTTTCCCGATACAAAAAAAACAAAAAAACAATATTTGAAAATTAAAAGATCCAATATATTTTTTTCTTCTGTTTTTATTCTTAAGCATTGAGAAAATGATTTTTCTTTAACTGCCTTTCTTCCTGAAACAGAACAATGTGCAGAAAAATGATAAAATACAGAAATACATCACTAAAAGGTACACCGAAAGCCAGGCGTAACTCTGTCAGATCCTGTGCATTGCATGAAAGGGAAATTCAAAATAGATCATTCAATGTTACATTCTAATGTTTATAGTCAATGGTCCCACCCTTCTGCTATTAATTTATCTTTAGAATGATATGAAGATATTTAACTCTTGATACATAAATTAAATCCTTTTTTAAAACTGGGAAAGTCAACTACAAGCAAGCCACAATAGACACTTAAATGGAATCCTTCCTAGTCAGATTTCTAGTATATATATTGCACTTTGTGTTTCCAGTTGAAGACAGAGTTGCCAGATTGGGAGATATTCCGCTAATCAAACTACTTTTGAATACTTATCACAACATTTTGAAACATAAAATAGTTAAAATACTGAAAAGCAAAATAAAATAATGATGAGATGCATCTTTCCAGGCCCTGCAGAATCTGTTTGGCCGTACAATGCTTAGATTTCCTGCTATTTTTCATGTATGATCAGATATGTTTACCCACTTCGAAAAGGGGCAATTTAATACACAAATGATTCAAGTGGTGTACTGGCTAGAAAATTCCAAAACTCCAAAATGAATCTAGAGTGGAGTTGGGGAGAAGACTATTTTCTCCATATCGGGTTCACATTTGATTAAATCTCGTATTACAATGGATACGATTGACCATTGTTGTATGAAAGTTAAAATAGAGTTCAATATTTAGCCTCATAATCTTACTATTTTCTTTATTTATTTTACTTGCATCTTTTTTCATAAAATTCACTTTGCATTAGTTGAATCAAATGTAGAAAAGAAAAAAGAAAACTATCTTCTATAACCTACCATGAAAAAAAAAAATAAAGTAGAAAGAGAGATGGAAAGATCATGAATGATGCACTCCCCCATCTGTCCGGTAAATTATAAGTTCCTTTTTCTTTACAAAAATGTTGTGCAATTATTCTTTGTTTAGTGTCAATTTTGCTAAAATGTTTTGAAAATTTTAACTCTTTAGGAATTTTTGCTTTAAAACTAATATTTTCAAATATAATTATTCAGACTGAAATTCCTTGATGTTTTCACTAAGTGTTGATGTTGCATCACAGTCAAAACAAAACAGTGTGGGAGCAAGTTGGCAATTATGATGTCTGTGGTAAAAGATTTTATTTCATGTTTGTGGTAATTAATATTGGGATAAAGGAGATTAAGTGTGGGGTTAATATATATTTTTCCTCAATATGTAAAACTTATTTCTTAGTTTACTATTTTACATTCTCATACAAAAGAATATAATATAGAGAAGGTATTGTTTTCACAAAACTTTTCGATTTCAAGATTTTGATGCTAATATACATTTTAGAGCCTTCCTGAACACATTTTGACTATTTTTAGCATGATGTCCACCTGTTTGTCAGTAGTTTTTTTCCTGTGTATCCGATAACTGCCACAAATATTAATGACTTCTCATGAAACTTTATATTTAGCTTTATTAACAAAAAACTAGAACTTGAGGGAATTTTTTTAAATTTGAGCGAAAACTTCGAAATGTATTCAAAATTTTTTTAACATGGCTGCATAGGGCAAAATTTGACATAATCATGCATAAAAGGGGTTATTTATAGCTCAATGATGACAAAACTTTTTGTTTCAATCACTGTTGGGTGAAATAGCAGTGATGCAAATTTTATAGTCAGGATGTCATTAGCCATACTAGAGGGGTGGGGTGATGAGTAATCCCTTACATACTTAAACACTTCAGTGTATAACTGATTTTTGTTATCGATTCCTTCAATGGAAAATGCTATTGTTGCCAAAAATGGCAACACTCTTCTGATTCATGCTCACATGACTTCAAATGCCTGCAATGTGCTGGTCCCCACCCAACCCGACAATGCCCCAAATCCCAATCCACCTCCACACTATATGTATGTTCCGGCCGTCCAAATAGCTGCTCTTAGTCCTTTGGACGAGTCGGACGGTCTGGGTCTTCAACACTATATGTAAACTGCAGAAGCCCCATCCCGCAAACTTCTGAGCCTGCCCTGAAAATCCAGTCAACAAAAGACCCCCCCAACACACTTGTTATTTATTAGATACTCTCTTCAATAAACAAAACAAAAAAACACTTTCAACTTAAAATCCTAGTTTTAAACAATCCGTGTTACAGAATTATTTCTGAAAAGAACCATTTTTTGTCAGAAACGATCGGCCGTAATCCGAGAAGCCAGAGATAAACATCAAACGAAAATGTATACATATTTTTTGATAACGCAATACACTGGTAGTTGGGAGGGCAGTGACTCATAGGAGAATTTTGAAGTGTGCGATTGCGTAATTACTACTGCATCGCTTTAAGAGGGATTGCCTTGCGGGAAAAAGAGAACTTTTAGACTTACGATTTTCTTTTTCTTTTTTTTTTTTTTTAGACTCCGCATATAAGTCGACAAAAAAAATTAAAAAAACAGATCAAATTACAATTAACAACACTCAAATTCCTTAAAGTGTATTTTATTCTCAAAAAAATTGGAAAAGGCAGATCAAATTACAATTAACAACACTCAAATTCCTTATGTTAACACAGCAAAATATCTACGTATAACCTTCGATTCCAAAATGACATGGAAACCCCATATCATAAGCACTATCCTGAAATTCCACACAGCCAGAAACAAGCTGTCTTCCATTCTTCACTCCCCACATATAAGCTACCAAAATAAAATATTTCTTTATAAGACTGTTCTTCGGACAATCTTGCTTTAAAGGTGTGGCTGTCTGGGATTCACAAAAAAAACATTAAAAAATTTCAAAGAATACAAAATAAAATCCTCAGAGCAATAAGAAAAGCCTCCTGATTCCTAAGAAATGATATCATCCATCATGACTTCGGGATAACCAACATTAAAAAACAATTAAGTAATAAATTAAAGACAAATCTTTAGATTTTAAAAAAGTCATTAAATAAACCACATTTATAGACGTATATATAAAATAAAAACCAGAGTGCTTTTGGGTATCTTTATATCCTTCCTCAGTGGCATTAAATGAAATTTGCAAACAACATGCTTAAACACCAGCCACATTGGTAGGCCAAATTTGCATATAACAATTGTTATCATTTAAAAAAAAACACCAATATATCAATATATAAATTACAAACAAGAAATTTAAACTGACCACATTTATAATACAAATTATTTTGATGCAATGCAGAGGTGTATTGCCAAGATGGATTGTAAATAAGTTAAGAAACTAGTGCTTGTCAATCAGGTTAATTATTTTGATGCAATGCAGAAGTGTATTGCCGGGATGGATTGCAAACAAGTTAAAAAATTCCCGATTGCAAACATCAATTCTAGAATTGCTAAACTTAAAACTTCCATTGATCTTCCTTCCAATATAAAATCTGCTGTCTTCTGTAATTCCCATCAACTGCCTCAATTATTTGGTCAAATTAAATTACATAAAGTCAACCACCCTATGCGGCCAATTGTATCTAAATGCAATGGTCCCACATATTTTTTAGAGAAAGCTTTAGAAAGTTTCCTTAAACCATTTTTTAATAATCATTGCTATACTATATCTTCTACTAACAGTTCATTAATACTCTGTTTAACACCAAATTTGTCCCTAATTGCACACTCCATAGTTTCGTTGTCTCCTAGTGTACCCGTTAATAAGGCCATTGATATTATTGCCTAAAAGCTTTTAAAACAAAATTGCAGTATTCCCTCTATCGGGGCAATAACCTCTGCTTTGAACATTGTGGCAGGGACTAATTATTTTGGTTTCCGCTGCGATGTTTACTTACAGATTTCTGGTGTCACTATGGGTAGCCCCTTGTCTGGTATCTTTACTGAAGCTATGCTGCAGGAACTCGAGAATGAGATTATGTCACTTTTAGCCCTAAAGCCTATCCTTTGGCGCCGTTATGTTGACAACGTTTTTGTCATTTCCATTTGGGATCATGACTTAAGCGACCTTCTTAATCTGTTGGACATTGTTAATGATTTTTACCCCTCCATTAATTTTACTGTTGAGCACGAAGCTAATTGCACTTTACCTTTTTTAGATGTCATTATTTCTCGTAATTCTTATGGTTTTCAGACTTCTATCTATCATAAATCCACTTTTACTAACACTTGTATACCTGCTAATTCCTTTCATCACATCTTGTCTAATAAAGCTTCTTTTAATGTGTACTTTAATACTGCTTTTAATGTCTGTTTATCCATTTCGTCTTTAACTAATGAAATTGATTTCATCTTTAAACTTGGTCAGGATGCTACCTAATCTTTTGAGTTCGTTTATAAATTTTTTTCTCAAATTCGCCATAAATTTATTCAACACAATTCTAAACTCATTTCCACTAATGACCGTATGCCATTTAAAGCCAATTTCCCATATCACCCAAAAAATTTTCATCCCCTTATCCAATTTTGCACAGAGTTTAATTTTAGACCCACTCACTCGAATGTTACCACTTTGTTTAATCATATTTGCACTGATAAATTTAAGGATAAGGAAAACTTTAAATACCAAGCTGAGGTATATGTGGTACCCCCTTCTTTCGCCTGATAACGAATTTAAGTTTTATATTGGTAGCGCTAAACGTACATTAGGTATATGGTTGGCTGATCATACTCGGGACAATAAAAATGGTAAACAGTCCACAGCTCTTGTCCAACTTGTGGTTAAAGATAACTTTCAACGTCTTTTCGAAAATTTGTTTATTTTGATTAGTTTTAATAACCCCCGTTCAACTTTAGTATATCAATCCCTGTTTATTTAACTTTATCGTACTTTTATATGTAATTTTGATCTTGTGCATGTTTTAAGCTACGCTTGGCAACTCATTTTTGATTCCATGCACGTCTAGCCGTTACAATGTTAGCTTTAGGTTTTATAATAATTGCTTGTAATGTATGCTTAATATGGAACTTGACAATTTGTCCTTCTAATTTGTATTATAAATGTGGCCAGTTTAAATTTATTTTTCGTAGCTTATATATTGATGTGTTTTTTGTTTTTTGAAATGATGACGATTGTTATATGCAAATTTGGCATACCAATGTGGATGGTATTTAAGCATGTTATTTGCGAATTTCATTTAATGCCACTGAAGAAGGGTATATACCTGAAAGCACTCTGGCTTTTATTTTATACATACATCTATAAAGGAGGTTTATTAAATAACTTTTTTTAAATCTAAACATTTGTCTTTAATTTATTACTTAATTGTTTCATAGTTATGACGTGTTACCACTCTTAGTATTAAAAAACAAATATCCAAAATTGCCATCAAAATTTTTCAAAATTTAAATAAAATACCCAACAGAGAAATCTGCAATCTACCGGAGTACGACCCCCCCCCCCCCCCCCCATCAATGGAAGTTTCGAAAAAGACCCAGAGCATCTATAATCCTCTAAATTAAAATCTAAAAGAATCTTAATTACCTTTTCAATTCATTAAAAATCCCATCTATCTCAATTTTAACTCCATAAACAACTCTGATGTCAAATATTCAATCCCTTTTAACATGCCAAATTGCACTGCATTTGTCCTCCAAGAAGTAAAGATAAACCTGCTCTAAGAAGAAGAAATGCCCTGCATTTCCTGTTTAGAATTGTAGATGCTCACACTTCCGGTCAAAGAAAGGAGAAAGCTGCAAAACTACCTTGCCACCATCTATCGGCAAACCCAATATCTAATTGTACTTCATCTAAATATTAAAAATTGAGAATAACTGCACAATACTCGTGCTGTCATATTACTGGCAACATAAACCTTAATTAATCATATTGAATCAACTTAATAATTAGTTATATCTATAAAAAAAATGGTATACATGACCCCCCCCCCCCCCTTTTCCTTTTCGTGAGAAAAAGAGACAGATTAGCTTACCACCCAATATATAATCTTTACCTAAATATATCACCCCCTTTTATTGGAGCATTTAATTTAATTCCAGAATTTGAACTGCATAGCCTCAACCCAGAGATACAGCCTTTTCGGCTAGGCACTCTGTTAAACCATCCCCAAGAAGACTAACTGATTTTTCAAGTAGTATAGCATATCCCACAGTGTATTACAGTATGTTTAGTTAATTGCATAAATTACACCTTTTCATTAGGATCCGATTGGAGACATTGGTTCGCGACCAGTGTTGCTGCCACCAACAAAATTTTCAGGGCTGTAAATGCGCCCCAACTACTACCTCCTATTTTACAAGTTAATGACCTTTCTTTATAAACTATTTATATGACCCAGAGCCCAAGCCTTTCAGGCTCATATGCAAAGCATCCTTTTGTCTCTACCTGTCGGTGGCACTACTAGCGAAGGGTTTGCTCTCAGTGTGTTCATCAGTTGACAACAGCCTTTCTTTTCCGTTTCCTCTTCCTCCTCAGCAATTCTTCATTAAACTATTGCTTAACCACGGTAGCAGACGATAATTTTCTGAAGGTTTCCGGTTTTTTTTTTTTTTTTTTGCTAAAAGTGCAGAAAAGAATACTTAAATGATATTTACTATAATTCACCAGCACAAATATAACTAGTAATGCACAAACGCATCTCATTATAAGTACAATTGCTAGAAAAGTTTTGATTTATGGTATGATTTCTTTTATTTGTGCATTTCTATACTCTTATATCTGAGATTACAATCCGAAATTTTGTGTTTTATACAATTTTTTCCTATTCCCTATAAAAATATTTTTTCACTCAGTTCAGATTAATGTAAATTATTCATTATTTCACAATCATTCTCTTACTATGATTTTCAGAAGAACATATAAAATATTTATTAACATGTGTATTATAAATGTTTTCATTTCTTAATATTTACGACGGTTTCTAATTAATAGTGGCTAAACTAAGTTTTATACATAATATTACAGCAATTCTGAATTTGTTATACATAAAAGTAACAATCTAATATCGGTATCGTATTATATCCGTTCTTCGGTAATTCGATACTATTGATTATTTGGTATCTGATTTTTTTTTATTTCATAACATCCCTACTAATTTTTCTACTTTCAATTTATGTTATTCCAAAGTTTCAATTCTCAAAGCAATTGTTTATGCATTATTTATGCTTGATATCTAAACTTAATTGTCCATTTTTATAAATGAACATTTTTAAAAATTAAGTGGAACAGTTAAAAACGTATTTCATTTTTAGACTATTTTACATTGAGATGTTCAGAATCAGGCAGGCTTGGGCTCGAATATATCGGATGAGCTTGGGCTCTTTAAATTGAACCAGAAAGCATCTCTAATGAAGATACTTTTTAGTCTTTTCATCCTAGAAAGACCACAAGACTGATTAACTGCTGTAACAATTTATCTCTAAAATAAGGTACAAGACCATACAGTATACTGTAACTCACTTTGGAGCTGCCTAACTGAAACTGTCTGGCCATAAACTGTCAGGAAACAGTTTTAAATAATTTAGACACATTAATTAAATTGAATGACATCTTTTTCATTCATAAACAAACACAAAACACCTTTTTCAGGCATGTTTTGTATTTATGAACTTTGCTTTTGTAGCTTCGTGTGGTCTGAGCCAAATTGTAAATGAATTTTATGCTGGCTACATAGAACTGAAATTGTCAGTTCCCATAGAAGCTTGCAAAAATTATGACTTATAGCAAGTTTCTTGCAGCCACTGAAGATATCAGTTAATCCATACTAGTGAGTACATAATAAGCGTGAAACTGGTCCATGGATACTGGTATCTGCAATGAAAGCATTTTCCAGATCTATTTCATTTCTACTTGAAAAGACATTCTGCTTTTCTAACATCGGATTTTAATAAAAAGGTGTACCAAGTTTCTTGGCATCATCCTTCACTAAGATCACTTCCAGTAATTAAATGAGATTTGCAGTAGAAGAGTTTTTACCTGGTGAGGAAGAAGTTGAAAATTGATTTTGAACTAAACTAAACTGAAACTAGATTTTCTGCACAGAAATCCTGGCATGCTTTATTCAACTAGATAACTTTTAGACTTTTAACATGAACACTTCTGGATGAAAGATATATTACAGCTTTCACTCCCATGTTGCTCAATGTAAAAGTTTTTAAACATACTTTACAATATCCCTGATAATTATTAAGACTAAGATCTCATAAGCATGAAACAGTCTAGACTTAAAGATGTATCTAGCTATTGATTGCTAAACTTTGATTTTTGCTTGTCATTTTACAAGAATAATTAAATTCTCCTTAAAAATCCAAAGGCAATCCCCATATTCCAAATGGAAACAAAGAACTCAGAATTCAATTAAGTTGTAGAAGAAGATGCAGTAGATTTAGAACTGCTTCATTTGCTGTTATGGTTGGAGCAAACATTCCCTTAAACATGATTGGCTTGGGTTAATATCTTTCAAAACAATGGTCGGCAAGAGATCAACTTGGCAGAACTGTTTAATAGTAGAATGGGTACTTACCGCACCCTGGTCATATTGGGTTTACTTTTTTTTTTTTAGTGCTCTTGAAATGGTTCGAAGTTTTCAATAATTTCCCTGAAATATTCTATATTTAAGCCATTCTCCCTGACCTTTTTCCATTTCCCTTGCTTTCCCTGACTTTCCAGGTCACTACAAACACCGCAATTAGTTCTAGTTTTTTAAAAGTTAATTTATTTGTTTTCTTTAGTAAAAAAAACATGTATACTGCATATTCATTGAAGATAATAAGAAAATAATATGAAAATTCAATTTTCTTTAATTTATTGGCAAGTAGGCACAATGGCCACAAATTTCATAATATATCAAGTTCTTTTTGGAGGGAATAGCTTTTTAAAAAATATTCAGTACTCTCTAAGACAGGGGTCGCCAAACTTTTTTGATCATCGACCCCTATATAATTTAAAAAACCAAACTTTTTTGATCATCGACCCCTATATAATTTAAAAAACCTTAATATTTATTAAATAATGAGTAATTATAAATAAGTAGAAATAATAAGTAAAGTAACTACAGATTTATTGCTTCTTAATCAATGAGATGGGTGTGCCTGGTGTATTTTTGCAAGGTTCGCTATATTTGGTTCAAAATTAGTCAATTTTAATCTTAAATCCCCTCGAAGCTCCACATTTAATTTATTTCTGTACTTGGTTAAGATTGAATTTACGTGACTGAAACCGGCTTCAACCATATAGGAACTTGGAAATGCTAGCATAAACGGTTGAGCTATTTCACAAAGTTTTACATATTTTTGCATTATATTTATATTTGTCCAAAATTTGCTTATTGTTAAATTTCTAAGAAGCGTCTTTGCTTCAAGATCCGATAATAATTCAGCAAGTTCATCTTGCAGGTTGATGTCCACGTTTTCAATTTGAGCAGAAAATGGCACAATAATCCAATCAGGGATGTCAATGTTTTCCAAATCAACAAAGCGCAGTTTAAAATCGTCGCTCAATTTTTGAAGATGACCTGTATATATTTCCAAGTCTTCTTCTTTTATTTCTAATTGTCGCAGATTTGTAAAATACTGATAATCCTTACGTAGCAATGAAGATCTAAATGCATTTAATTTTACTTGAAAGCCTAACAGTATTGTTCGAGCTTGAATAATTGTAACATCTTTTCCTTGCAGCTTTGTTTGGACATCATTAAATTTTCCAAACAAGTCTGCTAAATAAAATATATGGTTCTTATTGTTTTGGAGTTCATCACTCAGAACAGGGTTTATTTCGCTGAGAAATTCGGTCGTGGAGTCAAATAACTCAACTAGCCTTTGCAAGCATACACCTCTAGACAACCATCTAACTTCGGTGTGCAGAAGTAATTGGTTAAATAACTCGTCGTTTTCTTGACAAAGTTTGGAAAATAATCTTGATTTAAGAGGTTGAGCTTTAATTTGATTGATACATTTAATACAAAACTGTAAGGCTTCATGTAACTCTGGACTCAGATATTTTGCATCAAACAGCTTAACAGTGGAGATTCAACATATGAGTATGACTAATAAACCAGAAGTGCAGAGTTCGTGCCACTGCGCGCTGGTACGTCAATACTTGTTTCACCCGAATAAATATTCGTTGATTAATTTATGTTCTATAAAGAAACTGATATTAAGTCAATTATAAAAAAATTCACAAATTTTACGATCATCGCGATTACGTATGTGTGATTTTCGTATTAAGAACTGTTTTTTCTTCGACCCCCAATCGACCCCCTGGCTCAGATCGACCCCCGCTTTTGTTAAATAGACCCCTGGGGGTCTATATAGACCACTTTGGCGACCTCTGCTCTAAGACATACATTAAAATGTGCTTCCAAGGATCTGAGAAAAGGACCCCAGTCTTTCAGGATTATATTATGATGATATCTAAGTGTTTTTGAAGCATTCTATCCAATACTCTTTTTTAAATAGTCTAATAATATGTTGTTTCTAGAAAACAGATAGTTCAAGTGTTTTGAAAATTTAATAATTTATTTTGTTGCATAAGCATATGTATAAAATAAATGACTATTCATTCACATGACACATTTAAGAATAATCAAACTTTTTAATTTTGCTAAGAGCTGGTCAAAACAGTCACCATTTTAGTGGCATAGACAATCTTTTTTCTAGAAAACATCTCCAAAAATGATCAACATTCTTAAGACATACAAAAAAATGTGTTTACAAGAATCTAAGAGAAAGACATATATGTGTGGAGCACTCGTCTTTCAATATATTAAGATGATATTCAGGGGGCTTTTAAAGGATCTCATCACATAAACTATTTAACTAAATGCCTATAAATGTAGAATTTCTTTAAAACAGATAGTTCTAGCATTTTATAAATCAGCTAATTTATTTTCTTGCATAAAAATATGCATAAAATGACTGACTATTCATGACATATTCAGAAATATTTTTTTTTAATTTTACTGTGGGAGACCCCTTTAAAAATGGCCATCATTTTTGTAGTAGTTATTTTTATTTTCTAGTAACATCTTAAAAAATCTAATGTGAGTGGCACATGACTTTCCTTACATAATAAAATGCTTTTACTTGTTTTACACAAAAATAATGATATACAAGATCCCCAACACAAAGAATTGTATATTAAAATTAAGAGCTTTTCTTGATGACAACATGTAAAACTATTTTGAAGCACCAAATTAACATATATTTCGCATAAATATAATTTAGCATTTAACAGCTATAGGATATGTTGCTATCATCTGTTTAGAAATATAGACCATATATAATAAACTATTACAATAACTAGATGTTAAACGCGTCATATGACAGGATGCATAAAGTTGCGAAAGATTACCTCTCATCCACTTGCCTGCAGCAATTGGTTTTCCTAATACAGGGTTCTTACTCAATTTTGAAAACAAAAATTAAGAAGTAAGCATATCTAAAAATTTTAAGGAGTTTATAGATTACATGTTGAAATCCTCTTTTCTATTTCCGCATTGTTTTCCAAATAAAAATACTTACCAGAGAAATTAATTAATGTCTGTAAGCAATATAAAATTGAGGTGAAAATTTCTTGATTTGAAATACAAATTATACAGCTGCTTAAATTACAAATTTCTTTAAATAATACCAATGTACAATTACGTGCTATATATATTAATAACATATATTAGTGTCAGGTGTGTAGATTTGCATCAATTTTGTAACAGGTAAATATAAGTTTAATATCAGTTTCATAGTAAACCAATGCACAATTCGAATCATTTGTAACAGCACAAAGTCATTCAAAGCATATTTTTTTGTCACAAGTTTACATATATAAAAATTCTGTACAAGAATAAATAATGCTCATAAAAATTCTATTAACATATTTCTACATTGTTATTTATTGTTTAATATGTTAACAATTAAAAAATATATTTTAAAATAAACTTCAACATAATAAACATTTAAAAACCTGAAATATATTTTTAAAAAAAAAGAAAAAAAAAAAACTTTGGATTCAAAGTGGAGCCTAAGCGAACCAAATTTACACAAGCATATTATTGTATTAGATATCCAAATATGTATTTGTACATTGCTGCCATGTTGTTTAGAAAGTTAGCAGACCAGTCATGATGATTAAAACTGGAATTAAAGCAGATAGCAAAATTTTAGGAAAATAGGCAAACAAATAAATGCATACTACACAATAAGTTCAAATCAAATTAATGTTTTAACTTATAAAAATATCATAAAACAAAGCAAAAAAAAAATTACCTCCTCCTGTGCAACAATCTTGATTTAAATTTTCTTCATGCTCTTTTATCTTCTTTAACACCTGACCCATAATTCCTGGATATAAGTAAAAATGATAATTTGAATATATATAGATAAAATATCAACAAATAGTTAATAACACATTTTTTTTAAAGTTTTTCTATTAAACTGAACAATCATTTCACTTCAATTAAATTGATTCAATTAAACTGATCACATTTCCATTGTAGAAAAGCACCAGTTCTTATGGTTTATAGTATGAAATAACTTATCACAGCGAGCTCAAAAGATTACTAGCATTTATTGTTAGTACTACTAACAATGGTAAGAAATAGCTATTTTTATAAGTACTGTATAAAATGTGATTTAAACATATTATGAATTTTGTCATTTTTATTGATGAAGCAAAATTTAATACAGAACATTAAGAAGATTTTATAGTACCACTCATTTTGTATACAACATTTAGTTAAAATAAAAAAATAAAGTATATATATATATATATATATATATATATATATATATATATACACACTGCTGGACAATTGCTAAGGATGGATGACACTATCACCCATAGCAACCACAAAATGAAAGGAAGCAAAATGTGGAAAATTAGAATAAGTTCGGGATACAGTAAGAAGAGATGTGCGTATGCAAATTTTTTATTTGCACGCCTGTTCACCACGTGATAGCGCTGATAAGAGATTTAAAGAATTTCACGTGTGTGGACAGTTGTTCCAAGTGAAAGTTTTATGGAAAAGATTTAATTGATGAACTTGAAATTTTCAGTATGTCTTCCCGATATCACTTAGATGATTTTACACGTGACCGTATTATTGGAAAGATCGAAGAATGGCAAAAAATAACAAATGTTGCCAGGGAGTTTGTCATTGCCCACAGCATTGTTTCACGGCTGTGGCAAGCATTTAAAACAACTGGAATATGTAGCAAGAGTCACAGGCATGGAAATGAAAAATTTGCATATGCACACCTCTTCTTACTGCATCCCGCACTTATTCTAATTTTCCACATTTTGCTTCCTTTCATTTTGTGGTAGTGTTAGAAATACGACACCTACAGGAGACAGGTACATTGTCCTATCGGCAAAAAGGGACCGGTGCACCACAGCTCAGCAGTGGCAAATCAGTTTCTTGCTACCACAGGACAGTGGATCTCCCGAAAAACTGTAGCCAGACGTTTGGGAGAAGGAGGACTATACGACCACAGACCTGTTGTGTGTGTCCCATTGTCCAAACTGCACCATACCACCTGTTTTCATTGGTGTCATGAATATCGCAATTGGACCGAACAGGACTGGGCTTGCGTACTATTCTCAGATGAGAGTAAGTTCAGTCTGTCATCGGATTGTAAATGCTAACTGATCCGGCGTGAGAGTGGTACTGCTTATCGTCCAGAAAATATCCCGGAAAGGGACTGATATCTGACATGCAGTATCATGGTATGGGCCGGCATCATGATCAATGGCCGCACGTCCTTACATGTGGGTGCAACTGGGACTATAGCTGGTCAACGATACATTGATGAAGTTCTACTGCCTCATGTTCCCATTTTCCGTGGTGCTGTTGGTGATAAATTTGTTTTCATGGATGACAATGCACCATGTCATTGAACACTCAGTGTTCAAGATTATCTAGTCAGCAAGGGCATTCAATACCTTGTATGGCCAGCACGTTCACCAGATCTAAACCTCATTGAAAATGTTTGTGATGCTTTGGGGAGGCGACATGCCGGTTAAAAATATCCTCAAATAAACAAGAACATCTTCATCCATGCACTGACACAGGAATGGGATAACTTGCCTCAACAGCTGCTGGAGAATGTTGTGCAAAGCATGACATGTCTTGTGGAATGTTGCATCGCACTCCACAATGGACATATCCCGTACTGACACCTTTCTCAAAGGTGTCTTGCTGTCGTTCATATGCATTTTTCCATTTCTCCATACACAGCATCAAATGAACACTTTTTTCCTTTCATATGTTTCAAAATCTTCTGTATTTTCCAAAAAATAAATTATCTTTATTCTAATGTCCGAACAGTGTGGCAACAATATTTTATCCTACTGGACCTCCACCCCTGCTTAATGCTGTGCTACACTGCAATTTGTGATCCGTCCTTAGCAATTGTTCAGCAGTGTATATATATATAGCCATGATTCAGTCAATAAAAAAGCTCTCTTTAAAATTAAAAATAACTACTTTATTTTTAAAAAAATACACAAAATCCAGAACTTTTGATATTAAAAAGCTGGTGACAAACAATGCAATTGCAATTACCCTGTCTTGCCTCCTCCAAAACTCATCTATAGCTTTAAATATACCAATATAAGAAATTTTAGTTCAGAGTTTACTCGTCAAAAAAAATTTTCACTCACCAGTATAAACCTCTTATGTTTTAATATAATATTATACAGTTCCTGTAGCACACTTGTGTGATAAATTTTTTGACTAAATAATGCACATGCAAACTTATTGTCTATCAATAAAATTAATGTTTTCTGTTTTTAAAACAGGATAAATATATTCTAATGATATATATAGTGTAATAAAATTAAACTATTCATAAATAAAATATATCTGCACTTGTAAATAAAAACCTCTGTTAGAAAAATACTATAAAACAAAAATATAAGGATACAAACCAGTTTTAAATGCAAAACTTTTCAAATAAGAGAAATAGAGCAGTCACTTTATAAAAGTGAAAAATGTCTGCAGATGTGCTTTCATTAATATTATTTTTGAAAACATGGATTAGGATTTCTTTAAATTGTTCACTATGGAAAATTACTCCTCAAATTTGAAGAAGGGAGAAAAAATACCCCCAAAAAATTTTCGTGGTAATACCTGCTAGGAAGAGTGACTAATTATGTATATGACTGGATTTTTTTATTCATAGATTATAGTAGTTGAAACATAAATTAGATTTTTGTGGAAAACAACTATTTAGAGAAAAACTAGAAATACCATTTTTAAAAAGTAGTGAACCACAATACTTTTGAAAAGTAATCACTGTGCTACATTTTACACAATTTTCCTGAAGATTTATTAATTTTAATATTTTATCATGGTAATCTTGACTTCTTTTTGTATATTACATGTTACATATGCATAGAATGGACATCACATAAAAATATTTTTTCTATGTTGTAAAAATATCGATTGCTCAAAAGAAAAAATAACTTGCTTAAAAGTATAACCAGATTATACAGATTTGCCACTTTTAAATACACTATCCAGTGAAAGTTAAGGAACAATCGGTTTTTCAGTTATGACATTTTAAAAACTAATGCTTCCATTATTCAAAACTGCTCTTCAGTTTTTCTTTTGGATTTCTTTAAAACTTTTTATATCAATAAAACTCCAATCTTTGATTTGTCAATGACTCCATATGTTTCCAAAGTATAGCATTCCAATATCTAATTTTTTGTTTCTTTAAGTTCATATTTTCTGCCTTTTATTTATTTATTATTATTATTTTGTTCACATCTCATGTTCATTATCCTTTTCGTGCCACCACTATACTGTGATGTTGTTCAGCCATTTCAATTTGGCTGATATTGCCTTATACTTAATTGGGTGTGTAGGTCCGGACTTTTTACACTAAAGAAAGAAATCCAGTTGATAAATATGCTGATTTGTTTTAATTTGCACTATATTTTATGTTGTAAACCAGTTTATTATTAATTATCATGTGATTGACCATTGGAAAATATATATATATATTAGTAAACAAGACAAACAGCTGAAAGTGGGAATATGCAAAGAAAATTCAAATGGTTTATTACTGCAACAATTTACATGTGACCTTTTTAAATGTAATCAGTAAAAAAAATGTCCTTGAAATTAGATAATGAAAAGGATACAACTGTATTAATTTCATAGAATTACAATCAATACAAAGGGGGGAAAAGGTAACAGGATTGAAAATTAGGAGTTAGTACATGTGTACATTGAAATAAATGTTTGCTGATAAATGATTAGTCAGTTTCCATGGTATTTTATCCACAAACTTATCACAATATGCTTTAGTGTTTTTGCTTTTTGATTAATTGTATCACATTAGGCCAAATATACTGAGCAAACTATTATGACATGTAAAATATTTTTTCTGGAAACTTTATTACAATTGCTATGTATCCACCTTATAAATGAAATGTCAAACTAGTTTTCGAAAGACAGCCACTTTAATTCCTATTAGTAAAAATTTTAGCGTTTTTTCCGTCTAAAAATGTTTTACTGAATATAAGGTTTGACATTGATATTGTGAGTTAACTTATTTTAGAAAATGACTGAACTGCACATTGTATATAAACTGATCCCAAAAACTTTGTCTGCTCTTTAAAAGATGCACACAAATAAAAGGCCAACAGTGAAACAGTATTTGTTGTAATTCCACTAATGGGGAGGTTAATTGTAGATTTAGAAAACATATTAGAAAAGTTTAGTTAAACTTTTGGAACTGCATAGTAGTATCAATAAAACCAAACGAAAATTACATGTTATTTAATACCCAATCAATATTATGACTTTTCAATGTGAACATGTAATCCCTTAAGATCATTATACAATCACTTTTTATTAACCGAATTAAAATGCCTATATTGCAAGTGCTCAAGTTTTTTCATTGTTTATCCTAAGCTTATTTCAATAATAACGAAATGATAGAAAAAATTATAATTCCCGAACATTTAAAACATATAAAGATATTAATATTTTCTCAGAATTTTCTCCTTCTTTCGTATATACTGATATATTAGAAACATCAAATGCCATTTTAAATGTTCATTTGCTGTTACGTTTATAGAATGCAACAACGTTTCATCTTGACTTAAACAAGTTTAAATTAGGAAAATTTTAAGCATATACCTATCTGCAATTACTTTAGACATTTAATCTTACGAAGAATTCAGAAGGAACAAAACTACGACAAATAAGTGAAGCGTAGATTGTCCTTTTAATTAATTGACTACATTGACTGTAAATAAATTGAATGATTGAGTTGGAGTTGAGAGGTTCGAACAACAAGCGTCCGGTTGAGTACATGGTCCTGCAAACGTATTCCCAGGAAAGGATATATTGAAAGGGAGTATAGAAATGACTACTTTCTACGACTCCTCCTCCGTCTCACCCATACCAAGGCCACGTAGAATAAGAGGCCCGGGCATTGACAACTCAACCGCAGCAACGGAGGGAATGTATCTCCCGTGCGTAACATATACGGGATCTGACACAGATGAATTTCTACAGTAATAAATAAGACTAATATGAAAAAATATATCTCTAAACTAACAAGTAAATTAGAATAAACTTCAAACTGTGATTCTAAAATAAAAAATGATCTACATTGAGAACAAATATTTTTTCACTCTCTTCTGTAAACATTTATGTTAAAGTTATATTAATATAATAAACAACTATATTAATATTTATATAATAAACAACTATATTAATATTTATATAATAAACAACTATATTAATATTTATATAATATTTAAAATATATCAAAAAACAAAACTTATAAACCTTAGAAATTCAAATAATATTTTATAACTATAAATTAGAAAAAAAGTAATTACATATTATACACTATAATGGGAGAAACTGCTGACCCTTACCTATGACTTTAAAATACATATTTTATTAGCTAACATACATATATATATATATATATCTCCAGATTTAGCATTTAGTTTTCAAATATAAGCTACATGAAACGCAGTGAAATAGTTATGAATATAAATTTCTAAATTTAACTTTTCTATTTTGTGACAGTAACTTTTGCAACATTATTACTTTTACACTAATACTATATTTCAAAAACTCTTGATACCTACCTATTTAACTTGAACAACATTTTATACTGTAAATCTAGATTTCATAAAAAATGCGAAGAAACATGCCTGTTTAAAAAATCTGAAAATTCGTCATTTAAAATTCAAGCAAATTTGTGCATGATTTTCTGTCGGACTTTAGATAGGAAAATAACTTAGTAGAAATTTATTAATCATTTTAACTTTCTGACTAAATATAAAGCTTTTTAATTTAGTAGTGACAATCATCACAATAGTTACACCTCAGTATGCATGCTATATGCTAGTACACACCATTTATTGATTTATATCTTCATGAAATTTAAATCATTTTTTCCTTCTTGAAATGTAAATTACCTTAACTTGTAATGACATGTAGTATATGTACAAATTTTAATTATCCATAAGTTAGGTTACCACACTAAGTAGAAAATCGTTGTCTTTCTACATGCAATGAAACTATTTAAATTACTAAATCCATCAAAAAATGTAACAGCATTTCTTCAAATAAGGAGGTAAAATACAAAAACAGGGCTTTTATGAGTTGTAAAAACATTTTATCTTACAAACCTAATTAAGTGATGTCAAATTTATATTAAAATGTATCATACTGTATATGTAGCAATAAATAGCTAGATTTGTATTTTGTCTGAAAGAAGTATATTCAAAATTAACTCAAATTTTCAGAGTATCTGAGTACCATATATGTGTGTATGTTTTAACTGGTACACACCATTAATATTGTCCGGCCATCCAAACTGCTGCTCTAAGTCTACGGACGAGCCGGGTGGTCTGGGCTTTCGACACCATTAATATTGTGTTGAAATGTGAAATTATTTATTATTCTTGTTGAAATGTGAAGTTATTAAGTTTCTCTTGAAGCAAGTAAATAAAATACAAAAAATAAGAGTTTTTATGAGCATATAAAAACATTATTACAACAAATTTATAAATCCAAGTAGTTGGAATTAACAAAGTTACATAAAAATAAAATGTATCTGCCGCAAAAGCTAGATCCATATTTCGTCTGAAAAGTACCTGCATATCATATGTCGCACTCAAACAAAAGTTACCCCCCCCCCCCATTTATATCTACTGAATACCAACCTGATATATATTAAATGATGAACATAAAGTATGGATTATAAATATATACTACTGATTTTACAGTAAAAGCATTTATATTAAATCCAAAAAAATTTGACATTTGCATTCCCCCCCCCCCCAATTGAGTTCTGAAAAACAATTTTACTCTACGGATTAGGACATTTTCATTAGATACAAAAACTATTTAATCAGTTAAATCTAAATGACACATTAAATACTTTGATTACTACACATATTTAATAACTTTGAAACTTACTACACATATTTAATATTTTTTCAGGAACAGTATACTGCAAGCATTTACCTACGTGCAATGATACACAAGTTTTATAAAAATATCGAGTTTCGCTGCACTTTCCTTTGCAAGAGCATACTCCATATAGTCTGGGATCCCCCCCCCCAAGTAACATCAAAACATCTAAATAAGCTTCAATAAACATTATTTACACATACTCTGAGGTCCCCCCTCCCAAGTAAAATCAAAACATCTAAATAAGCTTGAATAAACTTTATTTACACAGCATGTGTTGAAATGAAACTTACTGCATATATTTAATATTTTTTTCGGGAACGGTGTACTGTAAAGCATTTACCTATGTGCAACGGTACTCAAGTTTCACAAACATATCGAGTTTCACTGCATTTTCCTTTGGACGAGCATATCTGGGATTCCGCCCCCCCCCCCGCAAGTAACATCAAAATATCTAAATAAGCTTCAACAAACTTTATTTACACATACTCTGGGATCCCCCCCCCCACAAGTAAAATCAAAACATCTAAATAAGCTTCAATAAACTTTATTTACACATACTCTGAGATCCCCCCCACCAATATATTTGACATGCATTATTTCAACCCATCTAACAATTCAGTCAAATTCAATTAATATTATGTTATAACTAATAAACACCCCCCCTCCCAAGTAAAATCAGAACATCTAAATAAGCTTGAATAAACTTTATTTACACAGCATGTGTTGAAATGAAACTTACTGCATATATTTAATATTTTTTTCGGGAACGGTGTACTGTAAAGCATTTACTTATGTGCAAAGGTACTCAAGTTTTACAAACATATCGAGTTTCACTGCATTTTCCTTTTGACGAGCATATCTGGAATTCCGCCCCCCCCCCCGCAAGTAACATCAAAATATCTAAATAAGCTTCAACAAACTTTATTTACACATACTCTGGGATCCCCCCCCCCCACAAGTAAAATCAAAACATCTAAATAAGCTTCAATAAACTTTATTTACACATACTCTGAGATCCCCCCACCAATATATTTGACATGCATTATTTCAACCCATCTAACAATTCAGTCAAATTCAATTAATATTATGTTATAACTAATAAACACAGCACAAAAGTAATTATTTTTAACAAAAGCCTGACAATTCAACAATAAATACAAACATCAATATGAAAATTTAAGTGTGAATGCATTATGAAATGATCACAGATACCCCCCAACCCCATGCCTTATTTCTTAAACAATTATACAACAAAAATTAAAACAACTTAGGAAAGATAGTCAAGTAAACACTATGACATACAAATATGTAAAAAATAGAGATATATCATATTATATGACATTTTATATATAATGTCCATGGTGCTTCAAAATAGTTGACCTCGCTTTTCGAGCTTCAGCAATTGGTTTCAGACACATACTTCCAATTTGAAAGTTCGTTAACATTAAATGTTGTTGTTGAGACCCAGACCATCCGATCTACCAGAAAGGTGTAAGGTAACTGTTTGGACGGCCGGGAAGTGCCACCCAATTTAGACCGGAACCCAGTGGGGGAGGCATCCACAGGGACCGTACCCTCCTTCCCCTACCACCAACCTCTCGGAAGGACTTACGGACCCACATGTTTAACGTGATCGTACTCCGCGTGAACACGGCAGCAGTTTTGGCAGTGGCGGGAATCGAACCCGGGCCTACCGAGTGCAATTCCGGCGAGCTAACTACTGGGCTACTGCATCCTCCGCGACAATCTCCATAAATTTCTTTTTATTCATCCAATTTAGACCGGAACCTAGTGGGGGAGGTATCCACAGGGACCGTATCCTCCTTCCCCTACCACCAACCTCTCGGAAGGACTTACGGACCCACATGTTTAATGTGATCGTACTCCGCCTGAACACGGCGGCAGTTTAGGCAGTGGCGGGAATCGAACCCGGGCCTACCGCTAACTTCTCGCGCGCTAATTTACAATTTAAAATGACCATATGCTAAGCTCTTAATTCCATCATCCTCATTCCATCGTTCCATTGTTCCATCATTTAAAATATCCATAAAATTAAAATATCCACAAATTAAAATATCCATTTAAAAGATCCATATTGTTCCATCATTTAAAATATAAATATAATAATTTCTACAATACATATGCTAAGTTCTTAATTCATTTAAAACCGGAAGCGCGGGAAACGGAAAGCAAATTTTATTGTCCCACCCATCGCTATCAGAACTAAGGCTCCTCTATATACGAGCTGACTCATCAAGCATATTGAAACCCACCATAGATGGATGCGCAATCCATTAGCATTAACTCTATTCGTATTTTTAATTTAGGAAGTATAATTGAAATAATTCTGGGTGGTTGTTCTGCACCGAACTGCTCTAATCATTCTAAAAAGGGTTTTAGGCTATTTCGCTTTTCTAGAAACGAAGAAAGAAGAAAACAATGGCTAATAAATAATTAGATACCCGATAGAGGAGCATACTTGTGCGAACTAAGTTCTACAATATTCTAATTGAAACTTCTTTTTTCATATAAAGTATTTAATTTAAGCACTTGTTTTATAATTTCTGTAACTGTAGTATGGAACCCTATGGGCTTCAATATGCTTGATAAGTCAGTCTGTAGTAGAGGAGCTCTACTACAGGCTCTAATCAGGAGCTCTAATCAGAACCGTGACGTCACCTCCACCTAGACACAAAGCAGCCCCATTGAAAAGCGTGCTTGGGGGAAACGGGCGATGGGGAAATGGGAACTTCTTTCGCCCGCCTATGAATTTTAAAATCATGACTTCGGCCAATTTTAAATATTTCTTGACTAGATTGGACTTGTAAGAAAGCCAGATGTTTGAGCTTTCTAAAAATGCAAATTATTAGTCGAAATTATTAGTACTTTTTACTATGCGAGAATTTAAAAACCAAAAATCGATTTTTTTTAGCCGAAAGTGACTTTTGTTTTAAAATCTTTAAAAAATATTAGAAATCAAAATTGAGATTTAAAATTGATATATTTTTTCTCGCAATTGTCTGCTCTTTCCGGTGGTGTGATTTGTTTTTTTCTACGACGTCTGGATCGTGAAGAAAAAAGGGCAAAAAACGGTCGAAATCGCATAAAGCATTAAATAACAAAAAAATAATTAAAATTTTAAAAATCGGTTTTCACGTGTCACTTCCCCCCCCCCCCCAGGTCTCCGATTGCCAAATTTCGTAGCTCTCCGACGCGCGGTCGCGAAACGTATAGTGTATAAGACACACAGACACATAGACACACAGGCAATGCCTTTTATTATTTAAGATAATATACCATTAAAGCATTATTTAAACTTTTATGTCAGCTTTATATGTTCATGGCTGCAGTTATCTTATTTATCTGCAATGAGAGCAAGGTGCAAAATAAGTGGTATCGCATCGCAAATTGGGATAGAAAATTTGTGTTTTGCTATATAAAAATAAATTTGAATTGCATTTTAAGACTTAATATTAAAAATCACAACAAATGATTCATACCGGTAAAAAAATCTTACCGCAAACGTGCATAGCTCTTGCAATATTCATGCTCATAAGCGCCGACTACGGGGGGGCGCTGAGCGAGTCAGAGCGTCACCCCGATAGAAGAGGCCGAACTACTGCCCCCCTCTGCACCTCGAAACGTATGAGCTGTAGGCCCAAGTCTGGCCTTCGAATTCCCCCGTCTCAACTTTTCTGGAAAGTTCCCCCTAGTAGAGTAGCCCACACAAAGAAGTATGGTATGTGCAGTGTAATACGTGGGCTCGCGCTCGTGGATACATAACGTGTTTTTTATCGTATTTTTGAATGTGTAATATGTTAGTTCATGATTTAATAAACATTTTGACCTGCATACCTTCGACTACATACCTTATAACATTGGATTAATAATTACCTTATTATCGTAATGTTAGATACTGAAAATGCTATTTAAAAGTAAGTGCTTACCATGTTTTGCTTATTATTATGTCATTTAAAATTACTTAGAATTTTAAATATATGGCAATCAAATTATTGCTATTCAATTAAAGCTAACTGGATTCTAAATTGTTTTGTTGCTAATTATAACGTTAACAAACCTTTTAGAGTTTTCTTAGTTTGCTTAAAATTTTATTGTTGTCATATTAATTAAGAAAACTGCCTAAGCACTTGTAAAATTAAGCTTTGTTAAGTAATTGTGAAGTATTTAAAATCATTCAATGTTTAAAACGTATATTTTATCAGGTTAGCTTGTGTCATTCATTGCATTTACCCAGTGTACTTAATATGTTGTCATAAATTATTCAGTTTCCTGCAAATATTTTAAAATTACTTTAATAATGCTGTCAGTTGTGTGATATTTTATAATAGACTAGCAGTATGTCCGTTTTTCGTACTGATTATATAATACAAGAAACTTAAAATTCAGAATTTAATGTGAAGTTTTAATATTTGGAGTTTCTATTTTTGAAATTTTATAATAATTCTAATGAAAAGAAAATAGGTGAACTCTACCGTGCTGAGATAATAAACAGACAGATACAGAATTGTACAACATACAATTTTATGTATACTGTTAATAGCAGATATACCCGACATTGCCCATGATTTAAAATATGTGCAAATTCCTGCAGTATTCTAAATGACATTCTTACTCAAAACATTCCATTAAAATATTTCATTTAATTCTCCTTTCACTTAATTCTTCTAAATTTAATTCTCCTTTCTGTGTTTTCTATACAAAATTATCTTCAAGCAGATCTGAAGAATAAAACAGCCTCGTTTGAAAACAAATTATAAAATATATATGAAATTGGATCAATATAAACTAAAATGAAAGCGCTAAAATGGTATAAAAATGGTTATAAAATTTTCTTTTATATCGATTTCTTTATTATTTAAATCTTAAAAAATTTAATAATCGTCTGAAAAGAATTTTCATGAAATTCGATGCGCAGTTCTACCGCGATGATGAGATAGATAAACATACAGACAGATAGATGTATTTTCAATTTTATTTATATAGATAAAAAAATGTCATTTTCTTTTTAAGATATTGTCAATAGTAAGAAATTGTAGCAATAAAAATGCTACACTAAAGTTATGAAAGTAAAATAATGTAAAATGTAATATTTCACACATCAAATAACATATTTTTAAACGTTTGATAAGTAAGTAATTGCATATAAAAGATTTAGTATCTTAATATATTGCATGTATATTTTTTATTATTTGTTTTGGCATGCTAAAAATTTAAAAGAATAGGTTAAGAAGTCATTTGTGTTTAGGTTGTGCACACTTTTTTTTATGTAGCGAGTTATTATGTTATTGAAAATTGTTAAAATAACTTGGAAAAAAGCAAAGTAACTAACTTACAATTTCAAGTTACCATTGTATATTTCATTATATTATAGTTAATGTTATTTTAATAATACAAAGCTAATTTAATCTTTCTTACATTTTCACTTCAATGGAATTGTAAATGAAATATTAATACCAAAAAGTTCTATTATACAACTTTATTAAATTTTCAAAGCCCCTGAGGTATTTCAAACTCTATAATTAAGCAAAATTGTTTACAATTTGTTAATGTGTGGTAGTAAAAAAGGGAATATAAGATGTGCTATATTAGAAAACCTGAACTTCTGCAAATTATAGTGCATAAGTTAATGAATGACATTCAACTAGTATTTTATCTTAATTCTAAATAATTTTGCAATTTATAACAACAACAAAAAAAGAATAAAATAAAATGAAATAAAAATAAATAAACACGTAAGCATGTTAAAAGTTAAATTCTGAGTTTCTTTTTAATGATTGTCTTATGATATTTAAAGATATAATATTCAGTATTCATTTTAGTTTCTGCACATCTTATCTGTAAGTACGCATACTTTAGCTGAATGTACTGAAGAATTATTCAAATAAAATGCCTGATTAAGCAATAAATACACAGGGTTCTTTTTCAAACTTTTATTAAAACACTAACTGAATTGAAACCTTTCATCTTTGCTCCCACAGTGAATTTGAGTCATTATAAATATTTTATTTAAGAAAATGTACAGCAATATTAATATTTCAAATCACCCATTTTAATGAACATTATCGAAAATACTTCCAAATTTCATGAATATTATTTGAGTTACTAATAAATTATGATTCCTTTACATCGAGCAGAGAATTAAAAGGGAAGCAAATGACAAAAGCTCCGATCGCGATCTGGAAGACCTACTCGCAGTGGGCCTACAAGCCAAGACGTCAAAAGTTAGCGCTCCGGCCTCTGCTTTCGGGGGTGACGGTCAGAGGCTGGGAAATTTCAAGATTTTTTTCTAACTTCATATTTTACTAAATTCCAAAAAATGAATTTTTTTCATAAAAATAATTGAAAGAAAATCCTATCAACATAAATGTCACATTTCAGTTCAATCTTGCTCACATCTTCCTTACCATAGCTCCCTAAACTATCTCGCACACAAACCAAGCTCATCCTTACTCCGAGGAAATATGTTTACGCTAATGACAGAAACACCTGGTTACCAGAACTTTATTGACTGACCACCTAATTCAAAGAGAAATGAAATATTTACAACCATGTAATTACACGGTATTGGCATTTACATGTTATTGGTATTTCCAAAAAATAGCTGTTTCCCTCCAGTAATAACTATAAATGATTACCACGAAGTAGAGATGACTTATTTTCTCTACCTAGAGAGATCTTATTACTCCTGGATTCTATATACCAGTGCTGTCTTTACAGGTGGTATCCATTCCGTTTGAAATTGCAAACCCCGCGGGTAGCTTTATTCCTGGTGAGCACCGGACGTTTGGCAGAACACCGTAGGCAGGCAAGGGCCAGAGGGAGCTAATAAGACCCCCCCCCACACACACACACACATTAGGTATACTCAGCCCACCCCCTTATAAAATATTAATGTTTTAGTTGTGATAAGAAATGTCAACCAACATGTCCTCCAAATTTTGCATAAAAATATTATTTATGAGATATTTTTTTATAAATTGCTTTGTTTTAAAGATTTTTTTAATTTAGCTGAATGTATGGTTATAGTGATGATCAATTTATTTACATATTTAATTTAAAAATATTTAAATATAGACAATAGTATTTGGATACTTTTATATTATTACTGGGTTCATTGTTTTAATTTATTGTGTTAAACTCAGATAGGTAGTTAAGAGTTGATATTAAGCGTTAACGTGTATTAACTTTCAGATTTTTTTTTATTAATTAACAACTTTGCTGCTAGTTAATTCTTATATTAAAATCCATTGTAATTATTATATATTATAATATTGATGCATACTAACTATATGGATTTTCCTAATCAACTTTAGCTTACAAATATAAATAAGCCTAAAAAGATTAAAAATATTTATCGTACAATTAATAAAACTGCTGATATCTTTCTTTCGACCCAGCCCGTCCGACCTACCCGAAGGTGTAAGATATCTGTTTAGACCGCCGAAACAATGGTATTTAATTTAGACTGGAACCCAGTGGGGGCGACATCCACAGGGTCCGACCCTCCTTTCTTTGCTACCAACCGCTCGGAAGGACTTTCAAACCCACAAATTTAACGTGCTCGTACACGGGAACAGTTTAGGCAAAGCCGGAAATCGAACTCTGGTCCTCCGAGTACAATCCCCGTGACTTAACCACTCGGTTATCTCACTCCAAAACTGTTGCTTGTAAGACAATAAGTCACAAAACTTCCTTGAGAAAAGCATATATATGTCAATTAAGTGACTACAGTTGCTTCGATGGCATTATAATCCCCCCCTTTTTCATTTCAAAATAACAGTAGGCGCTCTTAACAACCACTACTGCCGTTCGTAGGGCAGTTCATTCTTTGCGGTTGTTAAGGGAGCATACTGTTCTTTTGGCCTGAAGAAGGGGCTTAAATTGACCTCGAACCAATTGTTGTCACCTTACTGACATATGCTTGCTTTCATCAAGGCGTCCTTGTAAGTTGTTATATCTTTATTGACTTTGTGAATCTTTTATATAACTTTATCGGATTGTGCCCCCCCCCCCTCCTCCCTGAGATTTTGAAAACTCGGCGCCTATGTTCATGGTTTTTCCTTTTATATTTCAAACTCGGCATCTCAATATGTTTATAGGTACATTTTTAAAAAACTTGTGAAGTAATAGTTGTGAACTGCTAGTCAAAATATCGAAACTACTATAGAAATGAAATTTTGATTAGCAGTTTGCTAATGGAAAACATTCCCTTATTTTGTACCCTTCTTCCTCTTCGGCCCAAACTGTCCGACCTACCAGAAAGTTATAAGATATCTATTTGGACAGCCGGAAAGTGTCACCCAATTTAGACCGGAACCCAGTGGGGAGGCATCCACAGGGAACGTACCCTCCTTCCTCTACCACCAACCTCTCGGATGGACTTACAGACCCAGATGTTTAACATGATCGTATTCTGCATGAAAAGGACAGCAGAGGGCGCGGTATCCCTCTGGTTAGCGCGCGGGAATTGCACTCGGTAGACCCGGGTTCGATTCCCTCTGCTGCCAAAAACTTCCGCCGTGTTCACGCGGAGTACGTTCACGTTAAATATGTGGGTCCACAAGTCCTCAGGGGTGCGGAACTAAACCTGTAAACCGAGAAGTAGGCCAGATCCGCACTGCTGTCTCCGAACATGGCAGCAGTTTTGGCAGTGATGGGACTAGAACCCAAGTCATCCGAGTGCAATTACCGCGAGTTAACCACTGGACTGTCGCGCCCCTTATTTTGCAGACTGAACGAGAGATTAATTCAAACTTTGGGAATATTTTTATAAGCAAAGTTCTCTCAAGAGTTTAATTTTCGAGTTAAATCAGAAGCCTGCCGTATGGTAGCACTTAATATATCAGTTCCCATAGAAATTCACATTATAATGGCATATAGCAAAGCTAGTTTCCTTGCTGCCATTGCAGGTATTAATTACTTCAAGTTGATAACATGTTTCTTTAAAATAAAATATAAATATCCCTTACTTCATATTACATTAAACAAATGAGTACTTAGAATGTTTAAGATATTGCACACAAATATTTGTTCAGAAATTAATTTAAAATTGTGCTTTGTGTACAGGGGTAACTAAAATGTGTAAATCGATGAAAGTAAGAAAGTAAAAAAAAATTTTAAACTACACTAGAAACTTACATGCACAATAATTTAAAAAATGTTATATGCATCCTGAGATTGTTATTTAAAAACATCATATCAATTTCACACCAAATCTTTTTCAGACATAGTTAGAGATGTGTATCGGTAAATTCTCTTTTTTTATATTCATTTTAATAGATTTGAAAATTAATTCTTTTACATTGCTTTTTAAAAAGCAAGTAACTTTACAAGTCTTTAATTATTAATTTTTTTCATTTTGAGGAGGATGATTCAGTCACGATAACAGTCATAATGATAGATCAGTCATGCAGCCGCGGCCATTAAGGGGCGTAGCGGGTACGCGCGACACCATTGAGTAAACACCTCAAATTATTTTTTTAGTTATACAGATTTATTACAATATCTATTGAAAAAATCTGAATTTTTGTTCAATTAAACAGAGAATGATTAAAAATAAGTTATGAAATATGTCACTAGATGGCAGCACTACAACTTTCTTCAAAAAAGGAGACTGGCGAAAGCTGTAATGCATAGAATTTTCAGCACATAAGGGGAAAATTCAGGGATATTTGATAAAGCCGCGTCCCTAACATCGGCATATCGAGAGTTAACGATATAGGAACAATATTAGAAATTTGGCGTGAAAAAAACCAGACATTGCAGATTTACTAGTGGATTGTGTCGCGGGTTTACAAGCGCCCCCAGCCAAAAAGAAATAGAAGAGTAGAAAAACATGAAGAGGGACCTCTCAAATTGGCTCAGTTTCGCTAATTTGGCTTCAATTTTCTACATTTAAGAATGTGTTTGTTCTCATTCACGTCTTTGTTATAAATTTGGAAGTTTAAATAAACATTTGAACAAATGATTGGATTAAGTATGCATGTGTGGTGATGGGAAGGGGGGGGGGGGGTTTATGATATTTTAGGGTTTTCTGGCCATCGTGAATAAAATATATTGTTTAGGACACTCACTTTGAGGAATCATTTGACCCACCCAGCTGTCTTACTTATTGAAGTGGTTTCGCATTTCGTCATTTCTGATGTAGTGTGGTTCTGTCCTATGGGAAGGGGGTTATTTCAGATTTGGGGCAGTTCTGTGCTCTGGTTGATCTGCTTGTGATGAATTCTAATATGTTTGACTCCAAATTAATTCTTTAAACGCCTGGAGTTTCCTATTTTTAGCATACCCGTGATCGATAGGCTATTTTTAGTGACTCTTCAGAAATATGTTGTTTCGGATATTTAGTTTAAGGGGTCACTTGATCTACCCAGTTGTCATACTTTTTCAGCTATTTAACATCAAAAAATACCTAAAAATTAAAGAAATTTTAAATATTTAGTAAAAAACTTTAATATTAAATTTTCATCGTGTTTCTTTTATCTGCGTCGTTTCCCTCGAAATTTTGACCCCGGTCTGGCAACTATATTGCTCAGATACCCCCTGGCGTAAATTTTGCTTGAAGTAGCCCCCAAATTTCTTATCTCGGCTTCTAATTTAGCGATTTTGATTTTAACGATGCTTATAGCCTCTGCACCCTCTGTACGTGCCATCTGAATATACATATTTTGATTCAGCCCCCTGAGTAACTTTTAGTTTAACTTGCCCCATAACTATACATTTTTTGCGAGCATTTTTCCTAATTGAGCGAATTCAGTTTTACTAGTGGCTATAGTTTCTGCACCATTTGTACATGTCATCTGGTTATGCATCTTTGTTGTGACAGCTCTCTGAGGATAACTTTTACTTCAATTAGCCCCCTCTCCAAATTTTCCATCTCACCTCCTAATTGAAGGATTTTGCGTATGCTGATGGTTGTATCTGCACCATCCGTACGTCTCAGTTTGATACACATATTTGATGGATATATAATATACATGAGTTTTTTGTGCCAACTCCCTGGGCGTAATTTTTAGTTTAACTAGCCCCACAATTTTACATCTCAATTCCTAATTGAGTGATTTTGACTCTGCTGGTGACGATATAGTCTGAGCAACATTTGTACATTTCACTTGGATACACATATTTTTGTGTCAACCCCTGGATGTAGCTTTTAGTTTAACTAGTCCTCACAATTTTACATATTTGCTCCAAATTGAGCTATTTTTGTTTGGCTTGTGGCTATAGTCTATCCACCATTTGTGCATGTCACCTGGATACGCAATTTTAACGTGGCAAATCCCTGAGCGCAACTCTTACTTTGGTCACCCCCCCCCCAATTTTCCATCTCGCCTCCTAATCCACCGATTTTGATTTTACTGATGGCTATAGTCTCTGAACCATCAGTACGTATCATCAGAATATACATATTTTTTTAGTCAACTCCCTGGGCATAATTTTTTGTTTAACTAGCCCCTACAATTTTACTTTAATGTAAATTAGGACTATGTAATGTTTTTCCACTAGGAAGGATACATTCCATGTGGCCAGGATTTTTATAAACGAGCGAGAAGGTGGGGGATACGTTATTTTACTTCATACATCCGTCGTTTATATTTTTAATACACACGCTACTATGCCCAAAATACGTATATGTATATATATGCTTTATATATATATATATATATATTATTACATATTTCAAATATATATATATATATATATATATATGCTTTATATATATATATATATATATATATATATATATTACTAATACATAAATAGGCAAAAATACATAGATGAGCGCCTCCCTCTACATGTCGCTCACGAGCCGCCACTGGAAGCATACTTTTCAAAAGACAATATCGATAATAGTAGAGGTCGCAAAGAGCAGAAAAAGCTCATATACTAACATAAAACACAAGTCACAAATCAAAACACGTGATAAAAGCAAAGCACAGGGTCGCTGACCGGAGCTCGTCGCAAAACCGACCTACTCCCACGGTGTCCAGAAAGGAACTGTCTGTCGTCACTCCTGAAAATCTTGGTTGATGCTTACCTTTACTAAACAAAGTAAACATACTTTGTTTATTTACAAATTATTTGGATAGACGCTATCTCTCTTGTCAGCCATAAAACCAAAATAAATAAAATATTGCTACAAAATTAACTCTTTATAAAAACTTAAACAAAATTGTAACATGTTACATATATAAACATACAAGGTTACCGAATTGATTTTTAAATGAAATAATGAAATCAGTGGTGTGCAGCGATATTTTGCTTTAGGTAAGCACAACATTTAATTCTGGTATATAAAAACAACAGAAAATATATATTACAGTCAACCCTTCTATATCGTTGTACTCTCACAATGCGGATTTTATATAATGTGGAACAAAAATTGTGACAGCCCTGTCGTAAGGCAATATTCATAAAACGCGATAGTCTTATAAAGCGGTTTCTCTATAATACCACCCAGTTTAAGCAGTCTCCCTATAGCATGATTTTTTCTATTACACTTTTATAGTTTGAAATTAATGGGGAATTCCACGGGTATTTTTATCCACGTACATCACCATATTTCAATTTCAGTTGTCAGGAAAATCCTCTGTAAAATAAATTAATAAATTCACCTCAAATGCATTGGTAGACGAAAATATGGGTAAAGAATGGATTTCAAATTTCAATTTAAGTGATGTGAAAAGGGGACTGGGTTTGGGTATACAATTAGAAAATTACCTTATTGAAAATGATCCTTCATCAGTGCAAAGTGCAACGTTTAAAATATAATTACAAAATTGTTTAGCTCCTTTCAGCGAGATTTTGGTAGAGTAACAAATTAAAACTACATTTGAAAACGAAAATGAAGATATGCAAAGTGAAGAGGACATTAAAAGAATTAGGCCACTAACTAATATTTAACAGAGGTGATGAATATTAATAGAATTTTTGTTGGAAGAAAGTTATTAAGTTTATATTTCACATTTTTTTTTTAATTTTCGTATAAAGTCTTAATAAAAATAATTCAAAATATGTAAAATAGTTTTGCTTTACTTTTGTATCTATAAACTTATATTTCATAACCATATTGACCATAACATGCTACTACAAAAATACAATTTTATATAACGTAGAATGAATTAGTTTGATTTATATGTTCTGAGTTCCACTTAATGCGGTTTTCGTATAACACAGTACGAATCGTTCTGAGTTTCTTATACCACAATATGCTGTTTCCATATAACATGGAACGAATTAATCTGATGCGCACTAATCTGAGTTTCTTAATATAAAGCGGTATGAATTAACATTAGAATGACGGAAGCGGTCCTTTTGACCGCATAACTATTTTGAGAAAAGATTCCTCCAAAACGACAAATCCCAGCCCATTAAAATTTTATGACTTTTCTTATTTTCTTTGCAAAAAATGTGTCGAAGACACATCCTAAATGCTGTAACTATGATGTTTTGGTTTTGAATTAAAGGTATGTTGAACTTGGTCAAATTGAGCGCTGCCCGTCGTTCTAGATAGTTCAAAATATCAGTCATTCTAGTGTTAATCGCATTATGGGACGTTTGACTGTACTGTTGAACCTATTTGTACATGAATTCCAATCTTCTACTTTTTTTTACAAACGCATTAATGCCATTTTCGTGGAAATTAAGAGTTCTTATTTCTCAAATTTGAAGGAAACTTTTTTAGATACAACAAAAAAGTGTATCTTTGCTATTGTTAATTAAGATTAATTTGAGCTTAGTAACCAATGATCTATCATCAATCACCGTTTCACAAATTCTGCTGAAATATTATAGTTACATTTTTTTATTTTTTTAAACTGATGTTAGGTAAGCAATGCTTGCATTGCGTTATAACCAGAATGACCAAGGATTTTCTCAATCAATGTTATGTAGTCACATGATACACAGAACACGTGTTTTGCTTGGAATGCTGTCTAGAATCGTGCAGAATAACCATGCTGTTTTTCCTGTGATGAATGACTTGATAACTGATAAAAACAATTGTTAACGGAGATGACAATTCAGTTAATTTTTCAAACATACCCTTGTCATGTACAAAAGTTATACATTAAAATCACTGCGCAACTCATTGATTCTTTCAAGAATATCGCAACAAAATTACTTACTTCTACAAAAGAAAGCTTGTTGAATGAAAGTTTGTCCAAAAGTACATACAAAATTAGTTAACATATTTTTCTACATGTGTGCATACCTGAATTGTGTAACTATTTATTACCGTATATGGGGTGGTTTGTGTAAAAAAGATGCTAGTATGAATTGTTATAAAGATTGGCAAATAATTGATCAGGTACACATGCAATATAATTTTTACATATAGATATCTTTACAAATTCTTGGCCAGAAAAACACTGGAAAGTATTGCTGATATTTTATAAACAGCAAAAACTTCATTGTGTTCATCTAACCTTTCCGATGTTTAGCAAAATATGCAGTCTTTTAGTGTGTCCTACTTTTATACACGGTTGATAAGAATTTGATATTTTTGTAAATAATACTTGAATTTGATATAAAACAATCTTGAAATGATGTTAGATTATTGTTAAAAGGAAACCTGCGTTGTTATACATATTAAAATATAACACTTACTTGATTGATACTTCGTTAAAATATTATATCCAGCCGTTGCCTGCGTAATAATAATTATTGATCCAGCAATATAACCATAATAACATTATAGCGATAGCGTAAAGAAAATAGAATGTAGGGGAAGAGAAGTGACGTTTGGGTTCTACGTCACAATGGCCCGTCCACAGTATGGGACCAGCTCTTATTCACTGCAATGCACTCCCGGGAAAATACACCACGTGATAACTACGTCAGGCGCGAATTTCATGACCTTGTGGTGGCAGTTGAATGATGAGAGATCTTTGTTTTCTGCATGCGGAAATTTACAGTTCAATTAGTCTATGCGCGATTTTGATATTGAAAACACACAGACACAAACACAAACACACAGATATATATATATATATATATATATATATATATATATATATATATAATTTAAATTTTATTAAAGGCTATCAAACTATCAAGGCTATCAAACTACTAGTATTACGAGTTACTTCTGCTTTTATTAGATAAGAGAATGTCAAAAATATTGCACTATCAAGAACATAGTGTGGTAATTGTGGGAGGGAGTCGACCTTGTGGTCAAACTAAAGTATGAGACGGAAAAAATTGACATGCTTAATGTTCACATTTGTGACTTTAGCGTCTAGGGGAGGGTAAACAACCCCTTACACTCCCCTATGGGCGCCCATGGCAGTCCTCTACGGGCTCCCATTGCATGAGCTCCCTGCTTAATGCTATTGCCCTCAGGACAGAACCTAACGGAGCCGATGTTTCGATTTCCTCGGGAGTAGTAAACAGTCTTTCCAGACCCTCCAAAAGTCTCTGTGATATAAGAGGCTGAAACATTGCACACTTGCCATGGGATTGGGCGCGACAGCCCAGTGGTTAGCGCGCGGGAATTGCTATGGGAGCTCATGGCAAGAACGCGCATAGAACTAATTCCAGGGGTGACAAATGATGAGGCGTTCCATATTGACTTGCTTGTAATCTACATTTATATCTTTAAATGTACACGGTATGATAAGTTCCATCAAGCGTTCTCTTATGGGCGCCCATAGCAAGGACACCCGTAGAACTTATTTCATCGGCGATAAATTCAGGGATGAGGAGTTCAATATCGACTAGATTGAGGGCCGATCCCACCAACGTCTGTTAAAATAGTGCTAATGTCTGATTAACTAATCAGTCACTAAATTTAACGGCGCACTAAAGGATGCTTAAAACCCATCGCGTCCCACCAAGCTATTCGACTGTTAAAAATGTTCCGGTTAGTTAATCAATGATTAAACCGATTTCCAGATGATACGAGCTCTCTGATTGGTCCGTTATTTCTATCTCGAAAATACAACTTCAACTTCTGCATGTTTACGTTCTTACTTCTCGTAAGGGAGCAATTTATTTATTTTCGTGTTATATCAAATTTGTTCTACAGGAAAAATATAAATATCATTCACGTTTACACAAATATATATACATTATGAGAAAAGATTTTGTTATAATTTAGCGGGAATTCTTTCCTTTTTAAGGAAATACGTATTTGAAATTAATGCATATATTTCTAATTTAAGAAGTTACCCAGTTAAAAAAAATCTCTCTTTTTAATTGTATTACGATCAGTATATATAGTTTCTTTAATTAGCACTATAAATACTATTTCAATGTGGTAGATTTGTATGAATAGTACTGTCAAAAATGTAGAGAAATGTGTGTGTGTGGAATGGAAACAACCATAAATGTAATTTTATAACTTGGGTTGGGAACCAGTGATTAGTATGCTCTGCTATGTAACACAATGGTGCTATTAGATCATGATGCAAATCCATAGAAAAGTAATGCACAAAATTGAAAGAAAAATATATTCCTAATAACAAACTTTAAAGTATATTATGCGCTTTTGTTTCATGTATAACCCTACAATAGGATAGATATGAATTAAATAAGCCCTATCCAAGAACCAGGTGGTGCGTCAGTTAATTTGGATGAGCAAAATACATACTAGCAGGTTTGTGAAGTCAGTAACTCAAACCGTGGACTTCAACTCCTCTTTTTTTTTCTACTGTCTGACACAGACTCCTCCTATTTTCTAATATCAGACTCCAATACTGATATAAATAGCAATTAGTTTTATATTTTTTATATCAATAGTTTTTTAATTGTTAAACGTTGGATGTTTTCTTAATTTATTCCCTAAAAATCTCTATATTAAAAAAAAAGTAACTGACGCCACCACTGTTTGACAAATTTCTCGAGATTCTTTGCTTTGTACTGCAAAAACTATTGCATATAAAAATATGAAATTTGGTACACTTGTTGAAAAAGCTTTGGGAAATACGCTGAAATAAATTGTTTTTTGATATATATATTGTAGTTTAAGAAATATTTAATATCGAAGTCAAGACAAAATATTTGTGCTGCGAGTTCACGTCCTGGATAGACTAACTATAGCAAGACCACAAATTTTTGCAGGCAGGTACCTACATGGGTGAATTTTTCCCCTTCTTATAATTTTGATGTAGTTTTTGAAATATTTTACTTTTTATGATGCACTTCTGAAGTGAACTTTTTTTTTCGTATCGGCACGACTAGTGATATCTCTGTCTCGTACCGTAAAAACTATAATATACCAAAATATGAAATTTGAATTTGTATACAAAATTTGAAAAATATGAATTAATGTAACATACCATCTAAAGTTTAAATTTGAAATTTTTTATGTACACACAAGTTTTCAGT
This sequence comes from Amaurobius ferox, assembly GCA_951213105.1. NCBI lineage: Eukaryota > Metazoa > Arthropoda > Arachnida > Araneae > Amaurobiidae > Amaurobius > Amaurobius ferox. The sequence continues at coordinate 62,146,980 of OX578133.1, forward strand.
TTGACTTAACGTACAGAGTTTTTTTAAAAAAAAAGAGGGGTTGGGAGCAGGAGTTCGATGCTCAAATAGATTTAAAATGTTTTATTAAATTGATTTCAATTGGATTTTAAGAACAAGTGTCATATTATCCTTTTTTCTGCAATTTTTACCTTGGTGACATAGAAATGCCACCAAGTCTGTCGGACAGCATGTCTGCCATAACCGAAATGCATAAAAATATAAAATTAATATTGATTTAATACAATTATAGAAATTTTGATTAAATAAAAGAAGAGCAGCCCGATTTGTAGCAATTTGAACATGAACCTATGCCTGCTATGAGAGTTTCACTCGCCCACTAAAAAAACATCACAGAAAACAGTTCTACTGGCTGTCGGAGATTGCACGTAGCAACAGATATTCCATGGCACATAAGTACAGTTAGGTCCATGCAGTGGATGTAACATGAAAATTAGAAAATTTTAAAAACATTAAAATGACAAATATACAAAAGAAAGCAAATGTCAACAACTTAATTTTTTAAATACAATGTAAACCCATTAAAGTAATATTTTGAATTCATTCCTCACAATGTATACAAAATTAACTGCAAAATTGAAAAATAAAAATCCTATTAGCCACCTCCATTGTGCTCAAAGTTAGCCTACCACACACTAGCTATAATTTTTTTATTAAAAGATTTAATTTAACTTATTGGGCATCTACTGTTATTTGAAATACGTATTTTCAAAAATACGTATATAAATAAAAATATTTAAAAGTACATATAAAAATACATATTTTATACGTATTTTTAAAAATACGTATAAAAATTGTAAAATAAAATACTCCTTGCACACGCGTAGTTAATTTCCAGCATTAACTATAACTTAGAATTTAATATTCTAAACCATCTAATAATGCGAATTACTAGACGAGATCGTATTCTAAACTAACATCTCTGTGCACAGGCGCAGTTCTCTGAAGCTCCTTAGCAATCACTTAAAGATCAGGGCACTACACTATCTGAGGAATTATACAGTGCATTGAAAATTCGCATAGAGGAAAGTCATAGTGAACTAGAAAATATTTTAAGGTATTTACATAATTATAACGACTTTAAAAAAGAAAATGAAAATGAAGAAAAGAAGCTAACAAAGTCAACTTTAATTAAGTTCGTCGTAAATTTCCACAAAAACATTTATGAAAAGTAAACACAAACCTATCCAGAGAAATTCGTTGAAGATGATGATGTTAATATCGGAAAAGAATTGTCTCTCGAGAAGAAATTACAATTAGCTATAAATAAAAAAATTGCCACAAACAATAATACAAAAGTAATACAAAAAATAGATTTATCCAAAACCGTCAGACGACAGACCGAGTTGTTAGAAGGTGAAGGACTTGGAGGCGAATATTTAGAGAAAGTATATCACTCATTATTAACTGTACCACCTCATACAAAGTCTTTATGAATATTCTATATACATTTTGTAATTAGGCTCCATTTTAAGTCAGCTCATATATAAGAAAACTTCGGTTATCTAAATTTATAAGAAAACTTAACCAAAAGTTACTTCGAATTGAATTCATGGATAATGCATTTTAAAATGGTTACAAATAGCAAAATATAAATATAAAATTATTTGAAAACTGCAAATTACATGTAATTTTAAATAAATATACTTATTTGAAGCCAATAAAACTCACAAATGTATATAAATAAGGAAAAATATTTAAATTACATCAGAATACTACAAAAATAGCTTTAAAGTAAAATCTCATTAAAAATACAGCATAAAACAAATTTCAACGATATTAATCAGTTCAGCGATACATGACTGAGGTGGTGATTTTAATCTCTTTGTGTTTTGTCTTAACTTGTGTGAGGAAAACTGATTTACGAATAAACAAACTTTGTTACATTTTAATTAACGAACTGAAATAAAATTAAAGGTGTTTTACATTGAACTTCTGAAATACTTTACATCAAACAGGGGTCCAGCATAATATTTCAAGTTTGACGGAGATCTATTTGTAAAATTTCAAACTTTTTTCACATTAATTGAAACTTAGTATGAACTGTTTTGTATAAAATGAGCAACAGTACATTGAAATGTATATATATACAGTATCCACTCTATATAAATAATTCTGTTTACAGTTAAATCTTGCTATACAACTAGACTCAAAATCAATAATTTACAGGTTACAATTATATCCTAACCTTCTACATAATATGTAACTTCCCAATCACAATCTGTCATGCATTTCAAAACGCTGACATTGCAGCATTTCTATGACAAACATTTATATTCATCATAGAAAAAATTTCTGAAAATTCTATACATAGCAAGATTAGAAATTTTAGCTCAGAATTTACTCGCCGAAAGATTCTTTTACTTATCAGTACCATATAAATAACATTGCATAACATTTGCCATTTCTTATACATTGAAGAAATAAACCCATATGTAGATTTTTTTGCTATTCAGATGAAAACGTCTACTTCTCATTTACAATTGAAATTTTTGTACCCTGTACATTGTGTAATCAAACTTCATTTGAAGCGAACTCATGTATAAGAAAACTTCACGATAAAATACTATGAACTAAATTCTTATCGCATTTTAAAATGTTTCCAAATAACAAAAAATATGAAAAAATTATTTAAAAATTGTGAGTTCAATGTAATTTTAAATAAATATCCATTTTTGGTGGTGATAAAACTAATAGAAATGTATATAAATTAAGAAATTATTTAAATTAAAACAATATGCTATAGTAAAACTGTCAGTAAAATTACAATATGTGAAAAATTTGTAATGGTATCAACCAGCTTGGAACAAGCTCCTTCTTTAAAATAAAAAAAACAAACAAAGCATCCATGTCAAGAAAAGCAAAGAGACAGACATAAAAAACCTTCTTGCCCTTGGTGTAATTGCTATGTCTTTTTATCCTGAAAAATTAGATGTTTCTTGTTTCCGAAACCGGTTGATATTGATACTATTTGTTATATGCTGTAATTGTAAAGAAGCTTTTACTTTAAGGATAATAGCATATGTGATTTGTAGACTATCCGGCAAGTTATGCCTAATCATAAATAAAGAAAATAATATTCTAATTATTATTAAGGCCGCATTTGATATTATGCGACTGCTTCTGCATATCATGTGACCACATAATCAAGGTAACCGGGAAGAGTTTTTGGTCAATCTGGTTATAATCGTACTGTCACTGAAGTGAATTTTCAAACGGCAGTGGTTATAAACAAGATCCCCAAAACTTGTGTTACCTTACCAGTAAAATAAACTATCCTTTTGCTGCCATGAAAAAGTTTGAATTGTAGTAACATTTGAATATAATTATTCAAATTAATCAGATTTTACTGTATTAAAACATGAGCTTGACATCTAGGGGGAAGTCAGTAGAATGCAAATTTGTAAAGCGAAAAGAAGAGTTTCATTTAACCAATATTATGAACTATTTATTACCAGTTATAAATCATCTTTGCGCAAGTACTACTATAAACAAAATCAAATTTTTATGTTGTTTTATAATATTGTGTTTAGGCGAACAATCATTGTTCATTGTTCAAACTATTGAAGTACATGGTATAAATAAATCAAGCTATTGCTACATCAATACCGTTGTGCATCAAATAAAAGATAAAATATTGGGGCAAATATCTGGTGTATATAACAGAAAACAAAGTACTTCAAAAATCACTTCACATTTGTTATATATCCATTAAAACATTTTAATATATAACACTTACCAAACTTGACAGCAAAAAAAAATTCATTTATTTTATGACATAAAAACCGAACTGAAGGTATATACGCAACAATTTTACAAATTGTCTAGGGAGCAAAGTTGATCAAAATCCAACAAAAATATTTAACATACGGTACAGTGGTGAATTCTAGTCTAGAAAGCAGGTCATGCAAAAGTGCATATTACATTCCAATCCCTGCGTTCTCAATTGTACCACAATACTCAAGGGATATAATGACAATAATAGCAATGCTAATAATGTTACTGCTATTGTGTTATATATTTTAATCTAGAGAAGGGTTTTTGTCGATAAATTTGGTATAGTAGTGCCATACCAAATTCAACGACAGTATTCGTTACTGATAAGATAATGTCATTTATTGACTTATATAGGTAAATAAAGTTATTTTTAAAACAATTGTAGTGTGTTGAAATTTGAAAGTGAATTTTGATCACTTATTTTTGATATTAGTTATTAATTTGTGAAGACACATTTCACTTTATTTCCTATATAACATAGAAATTAAGTAAAGAATATGACTTTCCACACAATCAATATAATAAACTAGAACACAATATAAAATGCAAGGTAAATAAATATACGTATGCTCTTTTTTTTTGCTGCATTTTATATTGTTATCCAGTTTATTATTAACATAGAAATTATCCTATCCTATTTTCAAAGATTTCTTTTACTAGTGTTGTCATTAGAATCATTCATAAAAAAATTAACATTTCATGGAATAAGAGAGACTTTTGCAAGAACAATTTTAAATATGTTAAACTTTTAGTATATAAAGTATGTGTGATACAAAATGTCTTGCTCAAAAGAGCGAACTCAATAAAAGTCAATTCAGGAGAAATTATCACAGCATACAATGGCAAGATACTTTAGAATACTACATTGAAATTTGAAAAAGGTCCTTTCTATAAGGTACCAACTAAACATAGAAGCAAGTCCATGGAAGCATTCCAATTCAGACAGGAAATATTAAAAAGAAACATCAGACATTTAATGGAAATGCAATTTTTATCTTTGGGAAATACAATAGGGATTACCATTCACACCATGCTGAATACATATACATTTAAATCAAATAACTAACTATTGATAAATTCATTTATACCCATACATAAATTATGTTTGTTACAGACAATGCTTATTTTTTAGTTTGGCTTTGTAAATAAACGGTACAGCATGCATAACTTCAAGTAAATTGAAGTTTTGAAAATATAATTTCTGAGATTATATGCAAATAAATGTAAAAATGCTATTCTAAACAAGAAAAAATTACGGACAACATATGAAATTTTTAAATCAGACCATATAGGACAATTTCTATAACTGGTTCAACAATAAAACAGCCTATCTGATATAATAAACAGATCGGCCGAAATATTGCAGTACAAGTTTAATTCTCTTCCAAGACTTTAAATTCTGTAATTTTAGCATAATTCAAAAGCGTACATTATGGTTTAAGAAGTTAAGAAACTTGTAGCATAATATAAACGAAATATATGCATTACATACCTGAGTAGTGTATTGTAAATACTCCTAAGTGTCTTTCAAACTTTCACCGACTTCGATAAATAAGCAAAATCGGCTTTATTTTCCCCTATGTTGTAAAAACTTTCAAACACTCTTCTTTCGGAAAAGAAATATAAAAGAATTCAATTTTAAATAAAATTTCATCTTGAAATATCAAATGATACAGAAATTGCCGCCATCTTGTTCGACTTTTAATCAACTGTTAAATATTTAAGTGGCCAAAATCGGCCACTTAAATTAACAGCACTTTAGTGAGCTCTTTAACGCCGTGAAAGTGTTGGTGGGACGCAAAACAGTGCTAATCAACCGTTAAACCTTTGCTATATTTTAACGGTTGTTGGTGGGATCGGCCCTGAGACTTATATGTCTAACCTTGAACGTCTATGGGAAGGTAAGTGTCATCCTTTCCCTCCACTATGGGCGCCCATGTAACATTTTCCAGGAGGGAACTCAAGGATGAAGCGTTCAATATCGCTAGCTTCTAACCTACATTTGTAACCTTTAATATCCAATTCAGCTTAAGTGATCCCTTGCAGTCCTCTATGGGCTCCTAGCGCATGAGATCCCAGCTTATATATTATTGCCCTCAGGGCAGAACCTAACGGAGCCAAAGTTTCGATTTCCTCAGGGGTAGTAAACAGTCTTTCCAGACCCTCCAAAAAACTGTGTGACATAAAAAACTGAAACATTGCACACTTGCCATGGAGTGGGGCACGACAGCTCAGTGGTTAGCGAGCGGGAATTGATTGCACTCAGTAGGCCAGGGTTCGATTCCTGCCACTGCCAAGACTGCCGCCGTGTTCACGTGGAGTACGATCACGTTAAGCCTGTGAGTCTGTAAATCCTTCCGAGAGGTTGGTGATAGGGGAAGGAGGGTAAGGTCCCTGTGGATGCCTCCTCCTGGGTTCCGGATTAAATTAGGTGGCACTGCCCGGTCGTCCAAACAGATACCTTACATTTTTCTGGTAGATCGGACAGTCTGGGTCTCAACAACAACACTTGCCATGGGCGCCCATAGGGATGTTGAACGTCACGAATATCAAACTAATGAATACTTACTGTACGTATCGTCCGTAAGATTGTCCCCGCTGGAAAAAGTTCTATTGACGTCCTTACCATGGGCGCCCCTAGGGGAGCATAAGGGAGCACTTTCCTTCCCGTGAACATCAAGGTCCCAAATGTTGGTGTCAAGCTAGTATATATCGTACGTCTCATCTTTGTTATGCTCTTGGAAGAAACTCTATGGACGTCATTGCCATGGGATCCCATACAAATTTTGAAAGCCACAAACGTAGGCATCAAGGTAATCGATATTGTACATTTTGTCCTTGAGTTCACCCCGTTTTAATAAGTTATATGGCCACCTTTGCTATGGGCGCCCATAGCAAGAGCACCCATATAACTTTTACAGGCGGAAAACTGAAGGGTGAGTCATACATCGACTAGCTTGATATCTACATCTGTGAACTTGAACGTCGACGGGATAGCAAGTTCCCCCTCAAGACCCCCTATGGGCGCCCATACCAAGAGCGTTTATAGAACTTATTTCAGCGGGGGCACATTCAAGGGTGACAATATCGACTAGTTTGACACCCTGTGGGCAACACCTTATTATCAGCATCTCGTATGGGCGCCCATGGCAAAGGTGTCAATAGAAATTTTTCAAGGAGGGTATACTGAAAGATAAGTAGTACAATGTCTACTAATTTGGTACCTACATTTGTGACCTTGAACGTTTACAGTAGGGCAAGTGACCCCTTGCGCTCCCCTACAGGCGCCTATGGTGAGGGCGCCAATATAACTTTTACCAGCGGGATAAACACAAGGATGTGAAGTACAGTATTGATTATATTGACATACAGTATTGATATCTATATTCGAGTATTGTTAATATTATTGTATAAATATTGATAAATGTTATTGTCCCCTATGGGCGCCCATAGGAGAGCGTGAGGGGGAACTCACCATCTCGTGGATGTTCAAAGGTAGGTATCAAGCTAGTCGATATTGTACATCTCAGCCTTCAGTTTACCCCCTGAAAAAGTTCTATAAGCGCTCTTGCCATGGGCGCCCATAGGGGAGAGCGGGGGGGGGGGGGCACTTGTCCTCCCGTGGACGTTCAAGGTCTCAAATGTAGGTATCAAGATACTAGATATATTTACCTCTCATCCTTGTATTTGGACATTCCAGGAAAAGTTTTATGAACGCCATTGAATCCCACTCCTTTTGAACAAGGTGGACCCCCTCCTGCAATTACAACACTATATTTTGACATTATTTCTCTCATCCGAGTTCTAATCACGTTAATTACAAAATGTTCTACCTAATTCCATTTTTTTACAGAATGCATATGCATATAGAATTTCATGGTTGTACGTATTCTCTCTCTCTCTTAAAATATCTACGTTCGAATTATTCGTGTTTTAATTAACTGTTTCTAATTTCCTACAGAATGGTAAAATATTTTGAAATCAATGTGATTAAAACACAGATTATTCAAAATTAGAGATTTTACAAAAGAGAGAGAGAGAGAGTACGTATAGCCATGAAAATCTATATGTAGATGCATTCTGAAAAAAAATCAGAATTAGGTATAACATTTTATAATTAACGTGATTAGAGCACGAATAAGAGAGATTGTGTGTGTGTGTGTCAAAAATATAGTGCGATCAAAATATATTGTTGTAACTGCAGAAAGGGGCCAACCTTGTTTCGAAAGACTAGGATTCAAGGGCGAACATAAAACTTTTTCCCGGGATGGCCAAACTCAAGAATGAGGCATAATTATGTACTAGCTTGATATCTACATTTGCGACCTTGACCGTCTACGGGAGAGCAAGTGCCCCTCCCGCTCCTCTATGGGTGCCCATGGCAAGGGTACACATAGAATTTTTTTAAAGGGGAAACTCAAACTCAAGGATGAAACTTATAATATCGACTAGCTTGATACTTACTTTGGGACCTTGAACGTCCAAGGGAGGGCAAGCGCCCCCTTGCTCTCCCCTATGGGCGCCCATGGCAAATGTGACCATAGAACTTATTAAAGCTGGGGCAAATTCAAGGACAAGACGTGCAATATCGATTAGCTTGATAGCGACGTTGGTGGCTTTCAAAATTTTTATGGGCTCCCATGGCGAGGGTGTCCATAGCGCTTTTTCTAAGAAGAGCGTACTCAAAGATGACACGTACAATATTTATACTAGTTTGACACCTACATTTGTGACCTTGAATGTTTACGGGAAGACAAGTGCTCCCTTACATCTATGGACGCCCCCCTACGTCTCCCTTACGTATGGATGCTCCCTTACGTGTCCCTTACGTATGGATGCTCCCTTACGTCTATGGACGCCCATGGCAAGGACGTCAATAGAACTTTTTCCAGCGGGGACAATCTCAAGGACGAGACTTACAGTATTCATTAGTTTGATATTCGGGATTTTCAACATCCCCTATGGGCGCCCATGGCAAGTGTGCAATGTTTCAATATGTCACAGAGACATTTGGAGGGACTGAAAAGATTGTTTACCGTCCCTGAAGAAATCGAAACTTCGGCTCCGTTAGGTTCTGTCCTGAGGGCAAAAGTATAAGCAGGGAGCCCACAGAGCACGGCAAGGGAGCACTTAATCCCAACAGGATATTCAAGGTTACAAATGTAGGTTACCAGCTAGTCGATATTGAATGGGTCGTCCTTGAGTTCCCTCCTGGAAAATGTTACATGAGCGCCCATAGTGGAAGGAAAGGATGACACTTGCCGTCCCATAGACGTTCAAGATTAGACATGCAAGTCTCAATTTAGTCGATGTGGAACGCCTTATCCTTGAGTTTGTCGCCGATAGAATTAGTTCTATGGGTGTCCTTGCCATGGGCGCCCATAAGGGAACGCAATGTGAAGCTTGCCCTACTGTGGACGTTTAAGGTTACAAATGTAGATTACAAGCAAGTCGATATGAAACGCCTCATCCTTGAAATTGTCTCCGATGGAATTAATTCTACGAGTGTCCTTGCTATGGGCGGCCATTAGGGAATGCAAGGGAAAACTTGCTCTACTGTGGACGTTTAATGTTGCAAATGTAGTCTTCAAGCTAGTAGATATTGTAGGTATAATCATATAGTTTGCACCCCTAGAAAAATTTTATTTGCGCTTTGCCATGGGCGTCCATAGGGGAGCGCAAGGGGGCATTTACCCTCACTTGGATGTTTAAAGGTCACAAATGTAAACAACAAGCTAGTCAATTTTTTTCGTTTCATACTTTAGTTTGACCACCACAGGAAAAAGTATTTTTAACATTCTTTAATCCTACTTCTTTCAATCAAGGTCGACTCCCTCCTGGAATTACCACACTATGTTTTTGATCGTAAAATATTTTTGACATATATATTTTATGATATATATATTTTTGACAATATATATATATATTATAAATATTTTTTACATTAATATTTGACGTTATAAACATTTCTGACATATAAATATATATATATATGTGTGTGTGTGTGTGTATTTTCAATATCAAAATCACGCATAAACTAATTGAACTGTACATTTCCTCATGAAGAAAACAAAGAACTCTATTCATTCACCGCGGCCACATATCTACGGACGTCACACAAAAATAAAAAGAAACAATTAATCTGAAGAGCTGAGTCTGCTAGTCTGCTGAAATTCGCGCCTGATGTATGTATCACGTGATATTCTGGCGGGAGTGTCTTTGCAGTGAATAAGAACTCGTAGTATGGGCGGGAAGGAGGCGGAGCCGTAGTAAGTAGGAATTTGGATACACCAAATCCATATATATGTCCAAAACTAAACATTTTTTTAATCTTGCATCTGATTTGTTGAAGCAAAAGACGTCGGGATCATTTTTAGCCAATTGTGACAATGTAATGTTCAAGGTTTTGTGACAATAGACAAATCAAAATGAAAACTCATATAATCGTTCTTATTGAATGGTTCCCTAGAATAGAACGACTCATCTTTAAACTTACTGCTTTTATGTTACTCGATCTTATAATTTTGGCGTGTCTTTAATACTCAAACATATTTGTAGATGTCCTTTTCTCCTTTTCTTACATCTTTTTAAATATCTGTTGAATAGTTAATGTAGCTGGTTGGTGCTTGAATAAATAAACTTCAATATGACTGCAGATTGTGATGTAAATAAAGCTTTGCCAGATCTTGTTTTGGATATAGACAATGAAGAAGAGGCTAATCAAACTTTTCACCCGGAAGATTCTGTATATTCTGATAATACTCACGGCAATCAGCCAGATAACCAAACTGCTGGACCCTCACAAACTGTCAATGTATTAAATAGACAATCTAGTTGTGATGAACAGAAGTCTGTTAAAACGGACACTAGATCTACCCCAAGACGCACGCATTTGAACAGTTCTAGAGGTAGTACTATAAAATTAAATCTTTGGTTTTTCATTAACAGTTGTCTCCATTATGTAAGTCTAAAAATACACTTTATAAGGATAAGATCTCTATCATTTTAAGACTCTTAGCATATGAATGCTAGGATGTTTGATACCCCCTAAAATCATGGATGTTATAAGGGGATAAAAAACAAGTATTAGTAGAGTTGTGGAACATAAATGTATGTATGTGTATATTATTCACATGTACACTTACATTCTATGCCCAGTTAGTTAGAGTGCCAGCTCTCTCTTCTTTAGCAATCATTCATGTTATAATAAAAAGTGTTTTATTTTGTGAACATTCTATACATTAAGTTTATCAATGAGATTATATTTTAGATTATCATATAAGAAAAATGCCTGCATGAATTTTATTGAAATAAGGATTTTTTTTTTTCTTTTTGTTACTTTCTTTTAATAAACGATTGCTAAAGAAGCAAGCTGACAGAAGGCATAACTAGTATATTTCAAACTTGACAATTGGTCTTTCTTGATTCATTTAATACATTATTTCTCAAAATCTCTTGTAATGTAGAGAAAGAAGAATTACTGATCGTGCATTCTGTATGCTATGCATGCACACTTAATGAGGGGAAAAGGTAGGAATGCAGTGCTTTAGGAACTCTTGCAGTTGAAATGAAATTCATGATTACCTTACATTATTAATTTAATTGTTAAAAATTACCAAATGAAGTTAGAGAGAGAATTTAAAAATTCATTTTGATGCTGACAAAATCAGATCAGGGTGCAAAATAATCAGTATCACATTGCTAATCGCAATTGAACATTTGTGTTTTGCAATGTAAAAATGAATTTGCATCGCATTTTGTGACGTAAAATTCTGACAGTAAAAAAAAAAAATCTTTCCTCAAATACGTATTTCTCCTTACTACAAGCGTCCCTCAAAATTCCCACTCTCTACATGGCGATCAAACTTGGAAAACTGGTACACTGTTACCAAGCTGGGTCTACTCAGGGATAACTTTCCCTAAAAGTTCTGATTTGTGTGGCCGTGAACGTAATAGTTTCCCAGCTCATCGCTTGGTTGACTTAGGGTCAGCGATGCTCTTGTAACATAGTAGCAGAATAGATGACCTTACAAAAGATAACACTCATACACATTTCCAATAGAGGGGTCTTGTATTTAAAGAACCCATTTCCAGGAGGGTTCGAGCTTTTTTCCAGGAATTTTTCTACACATTAAAAGTAGAAGCGAAACCAAGATTCTACAGATGTTTCTCTTTTAGCCATGTAGCTTAGTTTTATACCAACTACACCACTCTAGCCATACAAAAATTTGTCTTGAATTACAATACACCAATATAGGAAAAGTTTGCCAATTTACACTCCATAATTTATTAAATATCATTGATGGAACAGGGCACATTAACAAATTTTTTCTTAACCATGTTTTTTAATAATTTTTTAAATGAATCTAACATCAACTTAGCTGGTATGGTTGGTAACCAAATATTTTGTTTTTCATTTCTCCATATATAATTTCTTTGAAACTCAATGGGTTCTTGAGGAGGGGGTATGACCAACGAGTTAGAATATATGGAGAGAGTGCGGTCCAATCTGTTCCATGTTATAAACGTGGCCAAACATAGAGCAGGTGCTAGTGGTTGAGGAGGAGAAGGCCACTCATGCTTTGGCGATTTATCGCCTAAACTGTGTCGTGTACCTTCTGTTTTCTTTTTTAACTTCTATTAAAGTTGAGGATGAATGGGAAGTTGTTACACGTATTATATATACATGATTTTAAAAAAATATGTATGAAGAAAAATACGAAATAAGATTAGAATATTTTTATTACCAAAAAATTTTATTACTAAAGACAAATTTTGTTAATGAAGTCAATTTCATAAAACAAATTGAACTGCTAAACAATTGCAAATAAAATATAATATGAAATAGATTACAAGTATACAAATTGAAGAATATGTATAATATATTTAAAAACAATTATAAAGTATATGAAAATATTATGTGCATGCTCGCTTAAAATGTGGAATTCTCCACTTTTATCCAGATAAACTTTATCTTTGAAAGTTATGTTAGCAGTATCCATATCTGCTTTGAGGCGTAATACGATTGAGTCATTTTTACATCTAATTTATTTTAATGTATTGTATGCGTACCGTCAAATATAAAACAATGTAATATTTGCAATAATAAAATATTTAACTTTATTTGCATTTTTTTAAATATAAAATGACATTTCAGAATAAAATACAAAATCATGTCTAAATTCATAAATAGGGGCTCAGATATTGAAATAGCCACGATTCTTAAATTGTCAAAACGTGTTCGGAAGTGTTTTTGCTTGTTTAATCCACATAGAATCTGGAAATTGTTTAAAAGTGTTTTTCTATAAAGTATAGGAAATAAATACGATTATAATATATTACGGAACAAAATAGAAAAATTGCATTTAATTATAATAGTTTCAGAGATTTGACTGCTAATAATTCGTTTGAAAAATGCTTTAAATAAATATTGTGAAATTTACATCCAGAATTAAAAAGACCGTAAGCACAATTGCAGTGCGCTAACTCAATGTGGCATAAAAATAAATGTTTTACAATTATATTAAATATTAAAAACTTATAGCAGAAATTGAAGATCAATCTATCCAAAATTATTTCTAAAAATTTTAAAAACAACTAAAGCATTAGGACCAAAATTATAATTAAAGCTATGTGCAGAATTAAGTTTTAATGACTTTTAAATAGAGTTAATTTTTTATTAAATGCATCTGCATTTGTAATGTAAAGTATGTAAGTAAAAATGTATGATGTAAGTAAAAATATTTATATTGGTAGAGCTGTTTCTAGATCAAGAAGCCTATTACTTAAATTATGATGAGAAGAATGTGAGGTTCTTTTAGAGTTAAGATTGCTCATTTAATAGATTGTTAACACATGATCAAGAAGTCGGTGATTCAAATACTTCTTTGGGCAAGGCATATTTCTTTCTCGAGAACTAAACAAGAGTTGTTGTTGTTGAGACCCAGACCGTCCGACCTACCAGAAAGGTGTAACTGTTTGGACGGCCGGAAAGAGCCACTCAATTTAGACCAGAACCCAGTGGGGAAGCATCCACAGGGACCGTACCCTCCTTCCCCTACCACCAACCTCTCGGAAGGACCTACTGACCCACATATTTAACGTGATCGTACTCCGCGTGAACACGGCGACAGTTTTAGCAGCAGAGGGAATCGAACCCAGGCCTACCGAGAGCAATTCCCGCGTGCTAACCACTGGGCTACCGCGCCAAACTAAACAAGAGTGTAATACCAAAATACTTCTTGAAAACACTGGGAGTTTGGTGATACATCCTTTGATTTTTAATTTGTGAACGGGGGGAAATATATCTTTTTAATCGAGATGTTTATATGAAATTAATTCTAACCAGCAACGGCACCTATAAAATTTATCCGGAGGGATTCAAGGATAAAATTAACAACATTGACTAGTTTGATGTCCGCCTTTGTGATTTTAGAGTGTCCCCTTGTCATCCCCTATGGGCGCGTCCATGCTAACTAGTAATACTTATTAAGTACGATTTACTCTGAACTAGAAATGAGATCATGCTCATATATCATTATATAAAATGCACCGAAAAGTTATGATGTAAAATCTAGCTGACATTTTCAATGAATGTAAACTATTATTATATTTTATTATGAACGTAAAATTTTATCATACGACACGTCTTTACTCTCATTAAAACTCCCATTTTCCTTCCCTAGCCACCCAATCTTGCGAGTCGCCAACCGTCGCCAAGTTCTACCTCGAAGAGAAAACATACGAGGATACCGAAAATAACTCTATAACTATCAGCAAAGTACTCCAAATGTTTTTTTAAAGTGTTAGAATGACATTATAAGTCTTTTGCAATATCACAAACACCAAAAATAAAGCAAAACTTCTAATTATACAGCATTAAAAGCAATGAAATTAATAGCCAAATGAAATGCACCATGCTAAAATCTAGCACAATTACTTTTTAACTATATTTGTAAGATATATAATGGAAACAAATGTTATCCATGAAAAGAGTAAAGCCCTCCTTGTACATGCTTTTACTTGCAGCCGTAATTACAACAGTACATAACCATTATTTTACCATTTATATTTCTCGATTACGCTCTCTGTTAGAAATTGCCATTGAAATGTATAGGGTCACAGTCGGAAGAAAATGCGTTCTCGGGGAATTCGTCCGTAAGACACCTGCCTTTATCTTTGATGACGATTGCAACCCTTAAGCTCTCTCCATATATTCTAACTCGTTGGGTATGACCCACAAATCCTCCTCCTTCAACAATGCCTGTGCTCACATTTGCTTTGTACTGCTGCTGTATATTGCTGTTTTGTATTTTCACAAGATTTATATGAATAATGGCTGCTTACAGTTTCAGTAAACTAGACAGGAAATTTTCATTCAGTAATGACTAGAGTGGTGCGATTTCTGATAAAAAAAAATTGTTTGCAATGATAATCAGAAAAATATTTGATCAAACATTTAAAAATTTTTATATGAAATGTTCAAATTTTTAAACTAAACAAGCAAAATATGAATATGTTAGCCTTCATTACTAAACAAAAAATAAATTCCAAAATCCTTAATAGAACATGCTTAGCTTAAACTAAAAAATAAGTAGGAAACAGAACATGCTTTGCTTAACAAAAAACAGAATATGCTTAGCTTAAATGTATTTGTTTATTTATTTATTTTTAGCCTGCTCTAGCTCAGACTTTTAATAATTTCTTCCTAAAACATGAAAAATAAAGAACATTTGACATGTTTTTTATTTTTTTAAGTAATAAAAGAATGTAATGTGTCTGTACTTAAATTTAGCTTAAAATCAGCCCCATATTTTCTAACAACAATACAGAATATACATCTTGAAACATTATTATGGGGAACAAATAATATTGTTTTCATCACCAGATAATATTAAATTCTTCTAGGTTAAATTAACTGTTAAATTCTTCTGGGCAAATTGAATTGTGCAATCGCACTATTTATGTAAATAAATAAAAAATCAAAAAGTAATAATTAAAAAATTAACCTTAACAAATAACCAAAATGTGAAAATAAGCTAGTTTTGTCAATCTAATGATTAATGTATAGAGGATGGAGATGGATAGAAAAGGATACTTATGGACTCACAGGACTACATGAGAATTCCCTGAATTGCGCAATTGTACTGAATATGTCAAAATAATTATAAAATTAACAAGAATAATAAACCAAAACATAAAGATAAACAAGTTTTGTTAATTTAATGTGCAATAATTACAGGATGGAAATGGATGGAAAAAGATACTAGTCAACGCTCGGCAATGTACGCGATACTACCGGAATTACGCAATCTCTCTATTTATAAGAAAATAATTAAAAAATTAGCCTTTATAATGAACCAAAATGTGAAGATAGGCTAGCTCAGTTCATCTAATGACTAATATGAAGAAATTAGGGATGGATGGAAAAGGATGCTTGTGGACGCTCAGGACTACATGAGAATTCATTGAATTGCGCAATCATACTAAATGTGCCAAAATAATTAAAATATTTACATGAATAATGAACCAACATATAGAAATAAGGAAGTTTTTTCAATTTAAGGTGCAATGATTACGGGATAGATTGAAAAAAAAATAGGAATTTTCCATAATTTTACGGGTCTTTTCCACAGTCCATAATTTTGTTCAGAAATCCATAATTACGAAAATTCCGTAATCATTGGCATCTCTGCATTTCCAGCATTAGTATTTGTGCACTCTCGTTGGTTTGGTGGTGCCACCTATTGATTATATCATGAAATAAAAGATCGCGATGTCGATTTTTAAGGAGTATTTTTCGATTTCCAGGAGTTTAGAGCCAAAACGATTAAAATAAGGAGTTTTCAAGGACCCTTATAAGAAAAATCTTAAATCCAGGAGTTTTCAAGGATTTCCAGGAGGCGTACGAACCCTGAAAAAAGAACACAATATTTTTGTGCTATGCATAAAAATTAAATTTCGATTTGTAATTAAATATAAACATAATTATTGCTCATTGATAAATTTGAAAAGTGCAACATTGGTAAGTATATATGTTATAATGGCTCTGCGCATCACATTCTATGAATTTGTTCTGATAGATATGTTTGAATTAAATAATATAATTATATTAGATCTTTCATTTAAAGACCTTGATGAAATATAACAATACTATAATTTTACCAAATATGGGATTTTCCCAAAAATTGCTTTATACAGTTAAGTGTTATTTGATGGAAAAGTCCCAGTTTGGCAAAAAGTGTCGCTAGTCATGTTGGTGCTCCAAGCCCTTCATTTACACATTTATGTTTTCTTAATGAACCTTGTTTTTACCTTACACATCCTATGGCATGGACATCCAGATTCATATAAATTTATATGTGACAAAATCTTAAGGTTTTGTGGTATATCATAACTCCAGTTTTTTATTTTATTGTTTTGCAGCTTTATCATTTTTTCCCTCAGTGGGTGTGAGTCAGGCCTGGATACTAGCTCTGAAATTGGCCCAGGAAAAATGGGGCATTATCGCCTCTTTCAACCTATCATACACATTAAGGAAAACCTTAAATGCAATGGGCTGGGCCCACTGTGAAATCTCTATAGATGATCCCACCTACCAGATCTGGGTCTGGTGTCGGTAATCAACACTATGCTGGAGAGCATAATGTGACCAGGATTGCCACCCCAAGATATGAAATTCCCTGACTTTTCCAGGCATATTCTAGATTTATTAAAAAACAGCACAATAAATTATTGAATTAACCTAGACTTCGCATGTTAATATTTACTCACCCAATTGAAAATTTGTTATTTGACATACATATATAACTAAAAAATTTATATACTATATTTTTATATGAAATATTCACATTTAATTAACATTATAACTAAACAAACATAATATGAATACATTAGTCCTCATTACAGAACAAAAAAGAAATTTCAAAAGCCTTAAGAAAACAGAATATTCTTAGCTTAAGCTAAATTTAGTTGCTTAATTTGTTTTTAACACTTTACAACATAGTTGGAAAGTGTTTATGACTTTGTTCATTCTGTCTGTTTATTCGTTTGCACGATAACTGCTGTAAAAATGACTTTACCAAAGGGAAATTTTAGTATGTTGTTGAGGCGGTCTGTAGGACATATTGGAATGTAAATGAATAATATTACCCAATTCATTTTGGATTGAACCTGGGTTGAAAAAATGAAATACATTGAACCCTATGGAACCAAATTTTTTAAACATTTTTTAAACAAAATTAAAATTCACAAATTGCTTCGAAAACTTTAGAAAATATTCAAATTATCCCATAAAATATATAAAAAAAATTTCAGCAAAATATGTTTGGTAGTTTTTTAAATAAGAATAATAATTACATTCATATATAAGAAGAGATCACGTGACCCACTTCAAAATAAAATATGGTATCTATCTTTTTTTCCCGAAGTAAAAATCATTATTTTTTAAAGTTCTTTTAAATTTTATTTAGTGTTGCATCTGTCCTAAAACCGCTTTAGTTTTGCATAATTTCTGTGCATCTATATTCTGTGTCAAAGCAATTTCAATATTTTTGAGTTTAAACGATCATCACCCTTTGATTATTTCTACAACAAAGTTTAATTTTAATGGATGCAGAATGGATGCAGAATGGAAGTGATTGTAAGGTGAGTTGTATAAGAATTGCTGAATTTTTTTTCACATAAAATTATTTAACTCTGGAGTCTGGAATAAAAATGTAGGAATGAAATATTTTTTGCTTTAACATAGAAAGCCAGACGATTTATATTTTGATGATGTCATTTGAATGAAGTTAATTTTTTTCAATGAAGTTTAAAGTTTTCAAGTAGAATAAATTATTGTAGTTCTGTGATAATTAAAAAATATCACCTCTGAATATATCGCAGTTTAGAGATGTGTTACATTCAGCAGATTGAATTTCAGTTGGAAAGGGTTTCATAATCAATGCGTTATGCTTGATTGATCTTTCTTGTTTTAGCCTGTTCTAGCTCAGACTTTGACCATTTCTTCTCAAAACCTGAAAAATAAAGAACATGCTGCATGTTCTTTATTTTTTGAAATAATAAAAAATGTAATGCATCTCCACTCAAATTTTGCCTAAAATTAAATCCATATTTTCTAACAATACAGAATATACATTCTGGCACATGATTATTATGAGGAACAAATTATATTGCTTTCATCATCAGATAATGTTAAATTCTTCTAAATAAACTATTAAATTCCTCAGGGCAAATTAAATTGTGTAATCACACTATTTATGTAAAAATAATTAAAGAATTAACTTTAATAATTAACCAAAATGTGAAAATAAGCACGTTTAATTAATCTAATGATTAATATTTAGAGGATGGAGATGAATAGAAAAGGATACTTGTGGACTCACAGGATTACACTAGAATTCCCTGAATTAAGCAATTGTACTGAATGTGTTAAAATAATTAAAAAATTAACATGAATAATAAACCAAAATATAAAGATAAGTAAATTTTGTCAATTTAATAATAATAAACCAAAATATAAAGATAAGTAAATTTTGTCAATTTAATAATAATAAACCAAAATATAAAGATAAGTAAATTTTGTCAATTTAATGTGCAATAGTTACAGGATGGAAGAAGATACTAGTCAACGCTTGGAAATGTACGTGATATCACCTGAATTACGTGATCCCACTATTTATGAGAAAATAATTTAAAAGTAGCCTTAATAATTAACCAATATGTGAAAATAAGCTAGATTAGTCCATCTAATGACTAATATTTAGAGGATGGGGATGGATGGAAAAGGGTATTTTGTCGACTCTCAAGACTACACGAGAATTCCCGAATTGTGCAATCACACTAAATATGTCAAAATAATTAAAAAATTAACATGAATAATAAACCAAAGTATGAAAATAAACAAGTTTTGTCAGTTTAATATGCAATAATTACAGGATAGAGGTGGATGGAAAAAGAAAGAAAAAAAGGCAATTCCTGTAATTTTACAGGTTTCTTCGGTACTTATTGGTTTTAGGGACCATGAAGTCAAACACGATTTTGGCCACAACAAATTTCAAGTAAAGTTGATCAAACCCCATTATATACTAAATTTTAATCATTATGTTTGTAGTGAATTTCTCATATCGGATTGTTATATCGCCAATGTTCGTATTGCCGACAACTCGGAAAAGCAGTCGCTAACCCATGGTCCCTATAACCGATAAGTACCGTTTTTTCTGTAGTCCATAATTTTGTTCAGAAATACATAAGAATTATGGAAAATCCATCGTTGCCATCTCTGTAAATATCTCTATATATTTTAATCTCATTATGACAGTGAATAATATATTTCAGAAAAATATTAATATAATTATAGAAAGGAACAAGGAACACTTTAAAATAGAATTTTAAAATTTTGTATTTCATCCTTTTGAAATAGAATCAAGCATTTTAGCACCTTTAAAATCGTACAAATTAGTGTTTTTAAATAAAATGACGTATTTTAACAGTTTTAAATAAAATTGCGAATTTTAGTGTTTTTTAAACAAAATTTCAATATTGTAACTGCGTCCAGACAAAGGATTTCCAATTTCCCCTGTTTCTGCTAAAATACTGTAGTTCTGATAGAAATTGAAACAGAATTGATTATTTTGTAGAGAGAAGTGGGTTGAACACTGGAGGTTCATTATAACTGAAGAAAGAGCATACAAGTTTTAAAAAAAAATTGTGGGGGTTATTTTACCAGATATATCTGACTTGAAAATTTTAAAGAGGGGCAATTTTGTTATAAACTTGTAGATGTATTGATTAGATAAATATGTGGTGATTGTGCGTCGCCGGGTCCCGAACCAGGGACCCTTTGGTTACAAGACCGACATGATAATCACTGAGCAAAAGCTAGCTCCTCCTCTGTTCCTATAATTCGGCTACAGGTTTCCAAGCATCTTTGATCAGATGTCTTTGCTGCCACACACTCCCTCCGTTGATGAGGAAATGCCAGGAGGCGTGTCGCCTCGGCGTGACGGACAGTCGTGGTCAACCAGGAAGGGAGTGTCAAGGCTTCTGACTCCATGTGGTGCTGCCCTCTCGTGTTGAGAGGCGAAATCGTTGGAGAGGAAGGTTGCGTGTTTCAAATGTCCAGTCATCATTGTGGCGATTGTGCGTCGCCGGATCCCGAACCAGGGACCTGATGCTTCATAGACCGACATTATAATCACTGAGCAAAAGGTAGCTCCTCCTCTGTTCTTATAATTCGGTTACTGGCTCCAAGCATCTTTGATCAGATGTCTTTGCTGCCGCAAATATAACATTTAAAATCTTAGTAATAATAATATATTATATAAATCTGTATTGTAAACTTTAAATAGAAAGATAAACTTTAAATTAGAAAATGTTAAGAAAAAGACCAGTAATAAGTTTTGAAAATTGAATAAATACCAAAAATGAGAAGATAGCCATTATAAATGTATGTTAATAATAATTATTGCTAAAGAATATAACTATTTCTGTGAATTTTTGATTTCATTATTTTTAGATAAAAGTAATATATTTTATATTTTATTGTAAATCTTTTGAATCTCCCCTGGTACTTCAAGCTATTTCTCAAACATATAATTAATGAAATAAAAGATTATTATCTTAAATTAATTAAAACGAGAAGTACTTATGAATAGTCATTTTGGGAGCATAAACTAAAATTTGATATATATGCATTTGTACTTACATGTCCATAATTTAATTGCATATTAATTTACTTTTCACTTTACTAAATGTAATTTAAATAGTCATTAAAATAATTGAAAATAGTATGTAAAACTTAAAATATATATATAAAAAAATACACAAGAATTTACCAATTTTGGAAACAACTGATGAAGAACACGATAGCTAAGAGAATATGAAAGTCGCAGATAAATTTTGAAACCCTCAATCTTCGTTGCAGATCAGCTAGAATCATTCAACTCCTGGGCTATTTAGTTTCTATTTCATAAAAAAGGCAAAATATCAGTGCAAAAATTAATGTAGAAAATAGCAAAGGAAAAAGTGTTGTTTTTAGAGGATTTTTGTAAATAATTAAGAATCCATGATATTTTTTTTATTTTCAAAAGATTCGGGCAAATGCTCAAAATTATTATGTAACTTTTATTTAAAAAAATGTGGTTTTATGCCAAATATTGTTTTTAAATTGTGGGACATACATATACAGATTGCATGCTCAAGCAAAAATTAATGTTTAATTATTTGATTATTTTCGATATACTTTTCAAATAGTAGAAGCAGTGCTTCTATTTTCCTTGTAATTCTAATAGTTCTGAAAATGCTAATAATATTATCATATTCACATTATAGCATAGTGTAAAAATATCACTTTTGGGGAATTTCTATGAAATCACTTCTTATAATTGGAGACAGCTACTTTTAAAAAAAGGTCGATCCTATGGTTGTAAATATTTCTTTTTCTCTTTGAACTAAGAGGTCCATCGAAAAAGTACTGGTAGTCAGATGTTGTCATTAGCATAAACATATTTCCTGGAGGTAAAGAGGGGCTTGATTTGTGTGAGATATAGTTTATGGCAGTAAAGAAGATGTGAACAAAATAGACCTGAAATGTAACATTTATGTTTTAGAAGATTTTTTACATTTTTTTTCTGGTTTAATAATTAATAATTGCATTTTCCAGTTTTTAGTAAATATGAAGTTAGAAAGAAATTTCAGTGGGGTTGGCACCCCTGTGTCCCCCATAGTCGGAGCCTATGGAGATGATCAATGATTATCTAATTAATGTGGGGGAAATGCATTTGTGTGCATCGACTAAAATTTTATTACATTATTTTGTTTTATACTATACAAAACTATTTTTCAAACCTATTACTAATTAAATGAAAGGCTTTTTTGCAACAGTTTCGCTAAAAATGGCATTTGTGCACGATCCTTCTTATAGTATTTTGTTTTATTGTAAAACTATTTTTTCTCTTTTGCAATCTATTTCCACCGTCAAAATTTTTTATAATTATTTCGTATTTTATACAGAAAAACTATTGTTCAAACATATTATTAATGAAATAAGGCTATTTTGCAGCAGTATCGTGATAAACGACATTTGTGCGTGATCCTCCTTATATTTCATTTAATTGGGAAAATAAAATTTCCACTTTTGCAATCTGTCTGCATCGTCAAAATTTTTTTATTTCGTATTTTATACTGAAAAACTATTGTTCAAATGCATTATTAATGAAATGAAGATCTATTTTCTGAATAACAATATTAAAATAATAATTTGGGTACTTAAGAAATACAACCATTTCAAAAGCATAAATTAGAATTTGTATTTAAATTTACATATTTTTAGAATTTTAATTAAACATTAACATTTGTTTCATCCTTTAGTTTAAATAAAAATAGCATAATAATGTTAGTTTAAATTATTTCTGAAAATAATAAACATTAAGAAAATATAGGTTCAGAATTATTAGACTATGCTGAGAAAAGCTAAATCAGCTGCAATGAATTTTAGCACTTAATAAAAATAATTTGATAAAATTATTCCATTTCATTGTTGAGTATGTGTTAAATAAGCTCAATATATGTGAATATCAATTGCTGTATAATTTAAGGTTTAATTGCATTAATGAGCTCCATTAGTGCGGCAAACATCTTAATTTTTTTTTCTCCTCGTGAAATGTGTGCCTACTTTTCTTTTTGGTAGGTTGGCAGTTATGTCATGTAGGCAGTTATGTTATGTGAAGTTATCTAAAGGTAGAGAGAGAGAGAGAGAGAGAGTGAATTTGAATATGCTTATTGCTCAGTCTGTGCAATGGACTTCAAAATTTCACAGTGGAAGAGGAGATATTATTGCCTAAGCCAAAACCAAATGGCATGTGGACAAAACAAATTTCAATTTAAGAAAATGCAGACATCAAATACAGTTTCTTTGCTATTGGAAATGATAGTGTGATACCTACTGAATGTTATAATCATTACATACTTCAGTTTTATTTGTTGAAAAGTTGTCCTTTTTATGTTTAGATTAAGTATAACAGTACGAAGTATAGATTGTGTTGTTATGCAAAATCTCCTGTTTTTTTCATATTCTCGCACAAAAATCTCCCGGTTTTTGAGATTTGGAAGTTGGTAGCTATACTGTTGCTATAGTTTTTAACAATAATGTGGAAGTTCACAGTGCTTTCATTGTTGGCCAGTACTTAAAATTAGAAACACTGCTTTGCATGGAATAGCCATCAAGGTCACCCAACTTGAATCTCATCAAGCATGTATGGGACATGTTCGAAGATGTTCTCTCCATGACCCTCCCTGGAACCTTTACATGCTAAAAACATGTCTACTCCATAAATGGGCACAGATACCCCAAACCACCATAGATGATCTTATTCTTGGCATGAATTGACACTGTCGGGCATATGTTTCCAGCAGAGATCATCACATTCTATATTGACCAATGTTTTTACTGCCCAAACTTTTATGTTTTTATTTATCTCTATTATTTAATTATTTATTGATAATTGTTTTTGCATTTTCCAATGTCTTTTGTTATACCCCATGATCTGTGAAAATTTCAATGAATTCGAATAAACACTTTTCTTTTTATCTGCTTTTTTCACTTTGTTGCTTAACGTTTGGACATGACTGTTCTTCCAAATTCTACTGAAGTAAATAAAAATTATTTATTACCCAATGCTTTTTAAACTAATTAGCATCACGAATTATGAAGCTCATAACTTATTCTAATTTAGTAATTTTTTTTCTTAGGAAACAGCAAATTAAAACAGAATGGAGGAATTCAAGGGAGTATCCGATTGTGTGAACAACATACTTTTCTTACTGATATAACAGAAGTTAGACAGATGGAACAAGGTCTATTAAAATTACTTGATGACTTCCATTGTGGTAAATTACAAGCATTTGGTAATTTTTCTTTTATACTTTTATGTTAATGATTACTCTCAGATATTCATTGTAAATTTCTGGTAATGTCATATTTAGAGAAAAAAATTTATAAAAAAATTAATGTTAAATAAACTGCTAAGTCATCAAAATTATTTTCAATAGTTTCTTATATGTTTAATAAACTGTTTCTCTAGAGATTATTATAGTGTTTTATATTTCTAGTCTCAATTGTTTGAAATTATTTTCTGGTATGAAAGCTATTTTAAATTTCTTAAATGCAGAGCCAGATTTATGTTGTTGCCCTGAGCAATATATTATTCTGCCTTCAAAAAATACTAAAAAAATAACAAACATTAAAAGATTTCCTTGATTTTTTGTAATTTACAACTAATTTTGTAATCTGCTATTAATTTATATTTTTCAACAAATTTCATAAATACATGGATATAATTAATGAAAGTACACAAATTACTTATGTTAAGCATAAGAATAAATATCAAACAATTTCGGTTTTTAATTGATGTATGAAATTTTAGTAACTCTATAATAGATGAACAATCATAGAATCACAAGATATGTGAATAGTTAGAAATAGAATAAAATAGCAGAATTAGTTAATATAGCTGTGGAGCACTATTAAAAATGGGTTATAATTCGAGAACGGCATATATTAGCTACAAGATTTTGTCAATCAATTTGCTTCATAAAAATTCATATGAAAGTTTTTGTTAACCACATTTAACATATTTTTCAACTTTGATTTATATGATAAATCATTTCAAGAAAGCATACATTACCTGACAAATGCATTTAAAAGCTATTTTGTTGTATTTCTAGTGTAAAACTATATATCAAATGAGTATTTAAAATAATTTCCTATCATAATTTTTACCAATGTTTAAAAAAGGATCTTCCAATGATCTGGCCTTATTCAAGATTGTGTTCCAATATTCACTGATTGTTATAACCAAATTTCACTTGAATAGTTTTAATTTATTCAAAAGATATAGCAATCATAAATTTACCTATATACACAGACACTATATACAGGGTGCCCACTTATATCCATTACACCCCCCTTAACTTCTAAACCGTGACAGCTTAGGCCATAAAGTTGGTGTCTAGGTATAGTAAAAAGGCTATGCGCTACTTGATGAGACAACTTACAACGCCATCTATCGGCAAATTTTGGAATTAGCGGTCCTATCTCGTAAACGGTAAAAGATACGTGAAAAAAGTCAATTAGAAAGTTGTAGAGCACTCTCGATTTAGTACGAAAATATACCTTGCACACATTAATACTCAAAACAGAATGCAAAAAATGAACATTTGTTTGGTCACGATTTCGAAAATTGTCATGTCATAAAGAGTAGAAGAAAGAAACTGAGACACTTCCCTGTCTTCAGGATCATTTATTTATAATAGTATATTGCTCAAAATGCTCTCCGTTAGCCACTATACACATTTGCACTCTGGACTGGATTTCTCGCTGCTCATTGTGCAACATGGCAGGAGTTACGGATGCACAAGCATCAGTAATACGTCGTCGAAGATCCTGCAATGTTGGTGGAGGGGTTGCATAGGCCTGCCCTTTTATGTGTCCCCATAAGAAGAAGTCCAATGGGGTCAAGTCAGGTGAGCATGGAGGCCACTCGACGGAACCACCATACCCGATGACTTGATTCTGGAATGTCTCTATTAGGTACTGCTGAACGTTTGAAATCTTATGTGGAGGTGTGCCGTCATGTTGGAACCATACATTTAGGAGTTGGTGCAATGGTAGATTCTCAACAAAGTCTGTTATTACATCCTGCAGAAGCTGTACATACCATTGTCCCGTTAACGTGTCCTCGTAAAATACTGGTCCAATGAGCCTGTCATTAAAAATTCTGCACCAAACATTAATCGACCAGCGTTGTTGATGTCGAACTTCGACGGCATATCTCGGATTTTCCAGCGACCAGGTATGAACATTCTGTCTATTAAACATTCCGTTCCTCGAAAAGCATGCCTCATCTGTCCATATTATGTCTACCAGGAATGTTGGGTGGACCTCTAAGTTATTCATCACAAAGTTGCACCACGTGTAACGTCTCTCAGCATCTCTTGGCAGCAATCCCTTCACAGGTGTGGATCGGTATGGATGAGCACCTGATTCATTCAGGATTTTCCAGACACGGCTTTTTGAGAGGCCACAATTTTCACTGATCATTCTTGTGCTGCTCTGAGGATGGGCGAGAGCGTATGCTAGCACATCCTCAGGTTGCACTTTGTACCCTACATTCGAGGTCAACTGGTCACGCAGCCCATCTCCCTTAAATGTTTTACAACTTTTAAGATGGTCTGCCGTGTAGGATGCGGGCCTTGAGGGAAACGTTCACGATACAGCCTTGCAGCTGATTTTGCCTTACACCCACATTCACTGTAAATTAACAACATCTCGCAATACTCGTTACTGCCAAATTTTGCCATAACTCTCCGCTTTAACATACAACCCAGCAGAAACATCCTTTTTATAGTAGTAGTCTCTGGTGAACAGGTATAACGTTCCATCCTCATTTGCATAATACATGAGATCCATGTGATTTTTATACCAGACATGGTTGAGTTGAGCTGTGTCTTTGAAGAGACGATTTTGCAAGATCAGCAGAAAGTTTTCATGGTTTGTAGAGACATTCAGTAAAACACGCAACCGGTGGGGACAGAACCATGGTCCTCATGAATGCGAATCATGTGCATTTCCCCTGCGCCACAACACAGGCTCGTATTTAGTCTATAAGGTGGTCTTTTCTCGCTTCGCTTCACAATCAAACAAATGTTCATTTTTTGCATTCTGGTTTGAGTATTAATGTACGCAAGGTATTTTTTCGTACTAAATCAAGAGTGCTCTACAACTTTCTAATTGACTTTTTTCACGTATCTTTCACCGTTTACGAGATAGGACCGCTAATTCCAAAATTTGCCAATAGATGGCATTGTAAGTTGTCTCATCGAGTAGCGCATAGCCTTTTTACTATACTTAGACACCAACTTTATTGCCTAAACTGTCACCATTTAGAAGTTAAGGGGAGTGTAACGGATATAAGTGGGCACCCTGTATACTTAAAAATGTTTTATTCTTGTTCAGGGGTACACACCACACCACATGTATATTTTGCAAAATCTCCAATTCAGATGACTATATAACAATGCTTTCCTTATAGAAACATTGTGTATTTAGATAAAATTTGCATGTTTTACTGAAGTGTGATCTTCTGTTTTTTACAATGATATATCATGTGACCTTTCACATAAGATATTGCTGTAAAAAGCAGAGGATATTAAGGCTATTAGGTAGTAAGGGAAATTTTGATACCTGTAAATTTCTCCCCATCCACCCCCTTTGGTGAGCAATGCTAAAACAGCTTAATTGACAACACTCAAAGCCTTAGCACACTGACTTCTATGCTCAAACAGCTAGTCCCTTCTCAAAGCAAAGTACCTGTTAGGTTGGGTGGCAAGGTATTTTTACTTTTCCATGTTGGTGTCTGTCAACAACTCATTGTAAGATATCAGTAATTAATATATATATATATTATCAAAGAC
Organism: Amaurobius ferox; assembly: GCA_951213105.1. Taxonomy (NCBI): domain Eukaryota; kingdom Metazoa; phylum Arthropoda; class Arachnida; order Araneae; family Amaurobiidae; genus Amaurobius; species Amaurobius ferox. Next base: position 62,175,249 of record OX578133.1, read on the forward strand.
TACAAGTATTCGTGTACTGTATTTAAAACACCATCTTGACATACAGGAATTTTAAAATTTACATTTTAAAGTGACATAGTGATTTCAGACATCATAATGTCCATCATCAGTGGCAATGTTAAGAAATTGACAGACATGAGCTTTATGCAACCCAAAATCATGAATATAAAATTTGCATATGGTAAATTGGATAAACTGATACTAAAATTATCATAAATTACAAATAAGTACATAAATATTCAAGCAAAAATAATTCAATTTAAAACCCATGTACATAAATAAATCAGACCAATACATAAGTATCAGGATCAAAGTTACAAATAGATTCTTGATAAATTAAAATAAAAAGGGATTCCAAAAGTAAAATATGATAAGGATTATTACAATTAATTAAAAGAAAAGTTTTATTAAAATTAGAGGTAAATTTAACATTAATAACTAATTGTGAAAGAGCAGTGGACAGTTTTATTTTTAATATCATGAGCATGTTCAGATAAACAAATACTGACAGTACCTTTTTTGCTACCAATATAAAGCTTATAATTATTATCAGGAGATAAAAGGCACAACTTGCACATGCAGCCCAGCTTGATTCAAGAAATTACTTTTATCCCTAAATTTATCAGTACGAATATGATTAAATAATGAAAAAACAGTGAAATGGGCAGGTTTAAACTTAAATTCACTTCAAAATTGGAGAAGAGGGTGGATTGCAGGATGGAAAGGAATACTCAATTTATAAGGCAAAATATCGGAGAAAGGGGCAAAATTAGTTTTAGGGTAAATAAATTTAAAACGAATTGAGGAAAAGATTTTATAAATGAATTGAATGAATAGGCGGCTTCATAGCCAAGGTTTTAGACAAAGTTTATTTCAGAATGTAAAACAGAAATGTAATTTCAGAATGTAACAATAATTACCTTACACTTGTTGACCACCTCACCCTTGTGAATTTGACCACATGATCTATTCACTTATTATCACCCAGGGCTTTAGAAGACTCCTGCACTAAAATACATTGTATATTTTTACCAAGACAAAATATGTAAAGTGGAATAAGGTGGCTTTTTAAAAAATGAATCAATGCATTTGTTTTTGGTGAAGCATGAAGCTATTTCATTTATTGATGACAAACATTTTACCATGCCCTATTTTTATAAAAAGTCAGTTTTGAAGCATTTATTCTTTAGGATTTGCTATAGTTAGAGATTAGATGATGACTGGCATGAATTCTGCATAAAAATCTGTAAAAAGAAGAGGGGGAGAGCGTGTTCACTAAAGATTTCTACTTCCAGTGTCATAATTTTTTTCAATTTCCTTGAAGCATCTAATTCTCAGAATTGGCTATAGATCGATCTTTAGTGAACACGCTGGTAACTGATATGGATTCAGCATTACATTTTGATGTGTGTAGGGGGGTGGGGTGGGGGGAGGCTTATTTAAGATTTCTACTTTTGGTTCAAGAAATGTCACTTTTGATTGAAATACTCATTTTTTCCTTACAACATCTATTTCTCAGGATTGGCTAGATCTAGAGCTTAGATGATGACTAATATGGATTCTACATAATATTCTGGAAGGGGGAGTCAATGAAGTTTTCTACTTCTGGTTTAATAATTTTCAATTCCCTTAAAACATATATTTCTCAAAATTAACTATAGTTCAGTGGTAACATATATGAATTCAGCATCAAATCAAATTCCAATGTGGGTAGGAGAGCTCACTAAGGATTTCTCTTTTTGATTCTAGAAATATCACTTCTGGTTAAAAAATTCACATATTCCTTACAACATCTATTTCACAGAATTGGCTATAAATAAAGCTTAGATGATGGCTAATATGGATTCTGTATAAAATACCAGAAGAAGGGGCAGGGGAGAGGGGTTCATTAAGGATTTCTACTTTCAGTTTAATAATTTTCAATTTCCTTCAAACATCTTACTGAGAATTGTCTATATATAGATAGTTTCAGTAGTGACTGATATGGATTCAGCACCAATTTCTGGTGTGGGTAGGAGAGTTACACTAAAGATTTCTACTTCCAGTTTAATAATTTTTCATTTCTTTCAAACATCTATTTCTCAAAATTGGCTATAAATAGAGCTTCAGTGGTGACTAATATGGATTAAGCATAAAATTCTCATCTGTGTGTGCGTGTGTGTGTGTGTGGGGGGGGGGGGCACTGAGGGTTTCTTCTTTTGGTTGTAGAAATGCCATGTCTGATTAAAAATTTTGCAATTTCCTTGCAACATCTATTTCTCAAGATTGACTATAGATAGAGCTTAAATGATGACTGATACAGATTCTGCATCGAATTTAAAAGAAGTTGCTCTAACTCAGACAAAAGAAGGAAAGAAACCATTAACGAAATCAACCCATATCACTCAACCTCCTCATCTTTTCAAATGTGAAACTCCCTTATCTCATTGGACCTTTAAAAAGCTGCAAAGTAACAACCCTCACCTATCTGTGGTATAACCCTCTGTGAAAAGGGAGGAGCTATCGTCATTCAAATATTTTATTCACCTTGATGCACTTCGATCAAAATTACAACTTCAGAAAGATTTAAAAAATTATTTCAAAATATGTGCATTAGAGCTTATAGAATGATGGTTCTTGTTTCATAAAATTTTGATTCAATGTTGCAAACTGTTATTGTAATCAAAACCTGGAATTTTGTTAATAATAAAGTTTGAAAAATATTTAAAATTACTTCGATCGAAAATATAAGAAATATAAAGGGAAAGGCAAAAAAAGTTTTGTTAACTTAGGCAAAAAACAGAATTCAAAAGTTTTATAAACTCTTTGCGTAATTCTTATCTGAAGTTGTCCCATAGCTTTCGAAGGAGAAGAGGAGGGTGTGCACATACTCAACAGTCTTAACCTCTTCTGCTTTTATGAGTCCTCAAAAAATGAACTTAATTCTCTTATCTCCTTTTATTCAGAAGGGAGAGGATAGTGATCAATTTCTTAAACAACCTGACACAGTCATTGAAGTATATATACCCTTTATGCCTTTTTTTCTTTGGAAGTGCACCTTACCAGTTAAGAAACTGTGAAGTATCATTTCTTTATTTTTACGTGTGTATTTTAAATAGTTAACAAACTCAGTTCTTTACTAACTTGCACTTGATATTAATAACATTTATTGAACTTTTCCCCATATTTCTTTTTATCCAAATCTTTTAATTCCACATTCAGGCATGCTCCTTTTCCTCAAAACTGTTGTGTTGGTTTTCAGGGATGCAGTTTTTTTTAAATTGGAATGAAATTGGCTGAAATTGAGAGAAAATTTGAGCTGAATTTGAGATGGATTAAGTTGGCTGAAATTGAGATAACAGATGTTTAGAGAGAGGGTTGCCATAGATAGGGGTATTTGAGGAGTTGGGTTACATGTTGTTCTGGGTAGATAGATTTGTCCCATGCTGGGATAAATAGATTTGTCCCATGAATTCGGTGAGGCAGTAGTTTTCTCCTCGCAATTTGCATAAGCATGCATCACTATGCTTGGTAGCATGTAGGACGTGAGAAGCTTGTTGGCAGGTATTTTGAGCTAAGCAGCAGGAAGGAGAACATGCGAGTTGATATTGATGCCACTGTGATGGCACTTTGTTCAGCCAGTGGTTACCGGAAATCATCAAATTTTTTCAACATATTCGTCTCACTATTAATTTCTCTAATTCCTATTTACTGTAACTGTCACAAATGACAGTTGTTGCACTGAAACTGTAATCACTGCTGAAATATTCAGTCACTGAAATCACTTTTTCCGATGGTGTATGGATCATCATGTCTGGTGTTCGTAAATCCGGCATTTGCTTTATAGACATCGTCCCTATCTCATGACCTCTTTGGTTATTATCCATTTTTCCTGATGTCTTGTGTTTACCCATCAAGTAATAATTTTTGTGCTTACATTGTGTGTAAACCATTGTTATCACCGAGAGTTCTCCTTGGCTATCATGATCTTCTCAGTGCATCCCTAGTGTCCAGCTCTGCATAACTCAAGTTGTGTGCATCATTGTAAACCAGTTGTGTGCTTATTGTAAATCAGTTGTGTGCTTTGTCATCACCGAATTTTCCCAGTTTATAATGAACACCAAGGAAAAGAAAAATGTCTTAGTTGTTCCTGATTATGGAAGCAATCTTCTGAAGTTCATTGAAACATTTTTTATTCACATACATCCAAACTTTAACTATTTATCCTTTGAATTTTAAATTTTATTCTCTGCACGCCGAATAGCAAATGTTTGTTACTTGAAATCAACATTTTAATAAAACTCCTCTACAAATGTGGTGCTGCCATCTGGGAGCAATTCTTTGAGGAATCACTCATTTTTTATGTTCTATAAGAGATATTCTTCCATTTAAAAGCCCAATGAGTTTACTAAGCTATTATGATTTTTTTTTTTCTGTATTTTAAAGAAAATCTTAGGTGTTGTATTTTCAATTCTGATTTTCCTATGAGTATCTTGACATGCTTTATGTACTTCTAAATTGATAATTTGTATATTCTTTGAATTTTGAAGTTTCATTTGATAGTCTCCATATAACAAATTTAGTATCCTTTAACACTAGAATGACAGAAGTGATCATTTTGATCGCATAACTACTTTGAAAAATGATTCCCCCAAAACGTCTAATCCCAACTCATTGAAATTTTATGACTTTTCTTATTTTCTTGAAGTTATTGAAAATGCAGAAGAAAATTATTCTAGGTTTTATAATAAGAGAACAAATCAACAAACCGTCGTTCTAGGTAGTTCAAAATATCCGTCATTCTAGTGTTAAATTAATATTTCTCTTTTGATAGGCAGCTCTAAGCAAACCAAATTCAGATCTTCAGACCTGAGAATGATTTAAACCTGGAAAAATATTAATGTAATTAAATTTAAGTATTGTTTAGTGATATTCTGTTAGGGTTTTATAATTAATTAAATTTCTGGGTTTTATTAATAGAAGTTTTGTTATGCAATTACCTAGTTATGTTTATTTTCATTTTTTTCTTTTAATACTTTAGAGGTGACTGAAAGGTAGGTGTTTGCTTATTAGTTGAGTATATTAATTGTGTAGTTATTCAAGGTGTAATTAATCACTGGCCAAGAAGAATAAATAATAATTGAACTTAAGTAAATGCATAAAAGTAAACTTAATTAAAATAAACTTACTGAAAGTAAAATGTCTCAAATAAAGAAAATAATAATAAATACAAGTAATATATAGAAACATAATAAAACCAAGAATTTCTGCATTTTGCTTATTTTGTGGGTCTGCAATTTCTGCTAGTTTTAGCTTCATTTTCCACAAACCTTATTTTCTTCTTATCTCCCTCTTTATTTTCTGCTATTTTGCACCATTCCTATTAATTTCCGATTATTTTCTAACAAAATAAGACTTCTACAGTGTTACTATCTTCCCTTCGCTCTTTCTGTCTATTTGAAATAGAATCCTTTATTTGGAAGCTGTGGCCAGTCAGATCATTGATCTGTGGTTATAAAATGAATGTTATTCTGTCTCATTGACCTTGCAGGTATGCTTTCTTGGAGCATTCAATTCGTAGTTGTTGTTTCAGGATTGGGTTTTTCCCATCCAAAACTAATATTTCCCATCCCAGCAGGAAAAACTGGTAAATACCGGGAAAAACTGGGAAATACCTGAAAACATGAAGATTTGTAAACAAATTTTAATTTTAGGCTTATAAATTATATTCTTATGCTGAATTTCTGAATATTTTCTTCAGAAATATTAAAATGAACACTCTAATTACAATGCGATAAGAATTTTAAGTTTTGTGATCCTGATTTGCAAATGCAATAAATAAACTTAGAATAATTATTACGTTTTTATTGTTTTAGACTTTAGACGTTTAGAGGCTGTAGTATCTCATGTCCACAATTAAAAAAAATGAAATACTGAAGTTCTAGCTACGAAATATAATTTTTTATAATATATAAAATTATAAATATAATTTTTATTAGTTTTTAATATATTCTGTAGGATCTATATAGTACTCTCACTGTAACCTGCTACAGAGTTCATGTTTATACTCTCAGTTAGTTATACAAAAAATATGTGTACAATACAAAGATCTTTATCTTTCATATTACCTCTTTGTTTGTAATATCTAAAATTTGCATACGTTGAGTGTTGGATGCAATGATGCATGGGCTTTAGAATTTAACTTAAAATTAGTACGTTCTTTAAAAAATACACCATCCATATCAGATCAGCACATATTTTATTTTAGTTTCTGCAAAGTTTTCAGAACATTTTCAGCTTCATGGTTACTGCATATTTTTTGTATAACTAACTGAGAGTATCCCAGGAAAATTCTTCAACCAATGTTCTTAAATTTTTTTGTTCTCTATTGTTTATCAGATTTGTATTTGTAGTCACTCACATTCTTAGTTCTTACTACAATCACTTGTACTTTTTTTTTCTAGGGTAGCTTAGCTTATGATTGGCTAACAGGCTAACACCACATCTTAAATCCCCTTTAGTAGGCAGGCTTCTTTGTATGTAAAAAACTAAAAATAGATTTTTCCTTTTCAGCTTTCTGATGCACCTGATGCTGATTTAGTTGTTAGTTCCAATGGTTTCAAAAGAAAAACAATCCACTTCTGTTTCAAAGCTCAAGTGACTCCTCCCCCAACAATGAACAATCTGGTTTTGTATCTAAAATTAGATTTCTCCCCCTTCAGTACCTAAAAATTGAACTCCCTCCTGCTCCCCCTTCCCTGCATTGGTTTGATTTGATTCCTAAAAGGAAACCCTAGGCAGAAAGGTTGGGATTGATTAGTATCTCAAACAATCAGATGAAAAAACAACCATTTTGTTTTTCCAGTTTCCCCTAAAATTGTTTACATATGCTGAAATAGGCTTGTGTGAGACATTCAGTTGGAAAGAAATTGAGTTATAAAACTTGTTAAAAATGCCAAAAACATTAACCAAAGGAAAAGGAGGCAGACCAGTTAATCCAGTCTGGGGCCATTTTAATCAAAGTGAAGATGCAAATGGAAAGTTGGTAGTTACATGTAAATCATGTAGTCAAGTAGTTAGTGCTAGAGCTGACAGAATGGGAAAGCATTTTCTCAAACTTGTCCAAAACTGAAGAAAAATATAAATAGCCAGACATGTACTTATTCCTAAGCAAGTGCTAGTTCCAGGGTAGATCCTAATGTGTCAGCAACTAGTGATGAAGATGACCCACAACCTACAACTGCTAATGGATCTGTAAGTGATAAATCCAGTACAACTGTACAGCCTTCAATTAAAAAGCACCAGCTTTCTGTAAGTAACTTTATAGTACACACATTAGCATCTCAAAGACAAGAACTTGATATCAAAGTAGTACAATTCTTTTATGCTTGTAATATACCATTTTTAACTGTAGTAAATAAGAATTTTATTGATATGGTAAATGCATTGAGACCTGGATATAAACTATCATCAAGAAAAAATCTTGCAGAAGATCTACTTGAGAAAGTAATAGAAGAGCTTCAAGAATCTGCTGGAAAAAATGTAACTCTCATGCAAGACGGATGGAGCAATATTCACAACGATCCAATAATTGTCAATTCCATACATTGCAATGGTAAAAGTGTATTTATTTTTTCAGTAGATAGTGGAACGAATAAAAAAACAAGCGAATACTGTAAAAACCTCGCTTGTGAAGCCAAAATTGCAGCAGAAACTAAATATGGATGCACTGTCAAAAGTTTTGTTTCTGATAATGAACAGAAGATGGTTACAATGCGCCAGAATCTTCAAAAAGAGGATGTCATACCAATTGTATATGGTTGTGCATCACATTATTTAAATCTTCTTGGCAAGGATATAACTACTGATTCTCTTATGGCATATGTTGTTAAAGTGCAAAAATTCTTTAGAAATAGCCACATCCCTGGAAGTTTACTAAAAGAGTACGCTGATTCAGTAAAACTGCAAATCCCAGGTGAAACAAGATGAAACTCGCAGATGACCTGTGTACAAACTTTTATTGCCAGACTTTTCTATTTACAAATTGTGGACAAACATGAAAATGAAATACAAGATAGCATCAAGCACATAATCAACAATCATGGCATCTACAAGGAAGTAAAAAATATGTACAACCAGTTAAAACCAGTAGCTGATGCTCTAAATAGGTTACAGATTGACAATGCTAGCTGCATTGCTGATGCTTGTGATATTTTTATCGACTTGCTTAATAGTGAAGAACTAAAGCCACACTCAAAGAAAGTGAAGTCTAGATTTGATAATGGTATAACTCCTATTCATTTTTTGGCAAATATGATTAATCCTTTGTACAAGGGTAAAAAGTTGTCTCAAGCTCAAGAGGAATCTGCTCGTAAATATTTGCAAGATATAAATCTGCAATACTTGCAATACACAATTCGCTTTCAATCAGAAGATGAGCCTTTCCCGAAGACCTTTTTTTCATCTGACTTTATTAACAGCAATATATTACCTTCTCTGCGGTGGAAGAATCTAAAAAAAGTGGCATTGATACTAACTTTCTTGAGCTAATGGAACACCTTCAGGGATGCCCTGCATCATCTGCATCGTTGGAGCGTATTTTTTCAAATTTTTCATTCATCCACAACAAAATTAGAAACAGATTAGGCTTATAAACAGCTTCTAAATTAGTGTTTTGTTACATGATGCTAAAGTCCAAAGTAGAAACTAAAACTTCAGATTGGTAAATGAACTCAGATGCATTCCTATCCCCAATCACTAACATGGTTTTAAAAAAGTAGTGATTTATTGTTATATGTTTCCTGACATTTCTGACAAGACAACCTTACATCCATCTGCCATGATGTTTTTACTTTTGTAGGATTTGGGCTACCTGAGACGGTATCGCTTTCCTCCCCAATTCATTCAGTTTCTAGTTTCTATTAAGTTTTCTCTCATTTTGGTTCCAGTGAGTTCTAACCTTGGCAGTAAGTTAACAAAAGACATGTTGAACATCTAATTTAGCAAAAAAAGAAAAAAAATGCTATTTATCAATGGTAATATTATCAATGGTAATATAATAAATAATAAATATGATAAATAATATACAAAATAAAAGTACATGTTAAGTGTTCACATCTGCATAAATAATTATTAAAATATTGTCTATGATAAATAATTATTAAAATATTAAGTCCATGATAAATAATTATTAAAATTGAAATAATTTTAATTAAGCCTATTGAGTAACATTTATTAATTAACCGTTGTTTTAATTATCATAGTTTTTCCCAGGTGGGAAAAGCAGAATTTTTCCCAGGACGGTAAATACCGGTTTTTACCATGGTATTTACCGGGGGCGGGAAAAACTTTGCCAACCCTGTGTTGATTAGTGAAGGTGGGTCCCCTATCATATGCCTTGGATAACACATGAATAGCCAAAATAAACCTGGTGTTATTTACTCTCAGTCTTAGTGAATATTTCAATAAAATAATGTTCTACATATCAGTGGTTTAGTTACGATGTTAACTAGAAAGTTACATGTTTTGAGATTTAGTTTTATATTGCATAAATACTAATACACATTATACAAAATAACTGTAATGTGTCTTAAGCCAAATTAAGCTTAATATCAAAACATCTCTCTCAAGTTATCTGCACCACCTTAATTAATTATTACAGAATTATTAAATGATGTAATAATAATAAATGTTGAAAAACATCACTTAATATGACCTTATAATTAGGGATGTTTGAAATTTTCTGGAACGGGAAAATTTTTCCGCTTTTTTTTTATTTTTCTCTCTTAATGAAAATAAAATATAATGCTGTTTCTAAATTATTTTCTGAAAGGCAAATAGCTTTACTAGAAGTCTTTAATCATTGAGTTTTCTAATTTTGAAAAGTAAAAAGGAGGGGGTTTGGGGGAAATGTGTGTGTGTGCTTTATTCTAAAGAAAAAGAATGAATGAAAACCAGAAGGGTTCAAATGACATTTTACTCATTCTCCAAAAAAGCAGATAAATTTTTTAAAAGCCTGTTCTTTCAGTGTTTAGTTCTCTAACATTTATAAAAGCATTAAATATTATGGAATGTTTTTGCAAGTTCTTTTGCTGATGAAAAATACTTTAATAGTACTAAATATATGCTTAACTCATCTTGAAACTTGTTTTCCTTTCTCATGATACTCACCCATTCAATTACAAACAATTATTTTTAAAAGAATTTTTAATATTATATAAAATAATTTATTTTTAAAAAGTGTTTATAAAAAAAAATTATTTATTTTTGTCATATAATATTTTTAATATATTTAATAATTTATTTTTTATACATATAATAAGCAGAGTAATTTATTTTTTATTATTTTTTAAGAAAGTGATAGAAAGGTTTCTTTTTAAATTATCACTACCTAGGTATCTAAGAAAATGCAATATAATATTTAATACAGTATTTTTCAATTAAAATTGTTTTTTAATTTTTTCTAATAATATTATATTTAATAATTTATTTTTATACCTATAATAAACAGTAAATTATTTATAAACCTCATTATGTTTAACAATTTCAAATTATTTTTCATGCTATTCCTTTTGTGCAATGTTTTAAATTTGTAAATTAGTAATGCATCTATAATAATGGAGGAAGATGTCTGTGTCTGTGTCATCTGTAACGGAAAATGTAAATGTCATATGGACATGAAATTTGGTACCCAGATACTTCAATTCAAGACCCAGGGCGATATGCCTTGGCAAGATTTTTTTTTTAATTCAAATTAATTTTTTAGTTATTATATGTTTTAGCATGATTTTGGGTGCTTTTGATACAAATTGGTTCTTTAGTGACCAAAAATATTATCGCTGAGTATCCATCTTAGCACCATCCGAAAGATCAAGAAATTCTCTTTCAAACAAACTTTAAATAGAATCCAAACGATTAATAGATGGATTTTCAGGAATTAAAAAAAAATATGTACTTTTTGCATGTTTCAAACATCAAGGATTTTTATATTTCGATATAAAATAATTGACTGACAATTCTATCTTCATAATTTACCAGATGTCTCTTTGGATATTGCACAATGCTGCAATTAAAAAAATTATGTTTCTGTTGTATTTTGTTCATTAATTATGAATTTTTATGTAAAACCTCATAAATTTTCAAAAGAATTCTATCACCTTACAGGACTATTGAATAATCAGGTTTTCCCAATCCTTGGACAGGGTCAAGCACTGGTATTTTGATTTGATGTCATTAGTAGAATCTCATGCTATTTGCTTAGGGATTTATTTAAATTGCCAATTGGTACTAGAATTGAAAATATTGTCAGAGTTTACAAGAATTTTCATTCAGAAAACATGCTGTTGATTTTGATTGAAAGCTTATACAGGTGACCCTTGATATGTCGAACCTTTGTATCTCGAAATATTTTCATCTCCCTTCATGAACGGTATAAAACTAATGTAAAACAAACTCTTTAACTCGAAATTTTTCTAATCAAACTCCTGATATCTCGAATTTTTTCATCTTACCATTTGGATCATTTTACAATTTTCATCTTTTCGTTTGGAAAAATACAGTCCAAAAAATGTGTTTAATGCAGATGAAACAGGACTACTTTTTAAGTGTATGCCTGATAAAATAATGACCATTAAAGGTGAAGTATGTCATGACCGGAAAAGGAGCAAAGAAAGATTAACTGTGCTATTTTGCACTAATATGGATTGTTCAGAAAGACTCAAACCTCTTATGATAGGTAAATCTGCTAAACCCTGATGTTTTTTAGGAATGAAATCTTTTCGAATGACTATTTTGCGAACAATAAAGCTTGGATGACTGCCGAAATTTTTACTAATTGGTTAAAGGAACTAGACAGAAAAATGTCCTATGAAAATCGCAATATTGTTCTCTTCTTGGACAACTGTACAGCGCATAATAGAGTGCCGAAATTAAAATCCCTGAAAGTTCATTTCATGCCACCAAACACAACTTCTAAGTTAACAGCTTTTGGACCAAGGTATTATACAGAGATTTAAAGTAAACTATCATCACAAAATTAAGCTCATTTGGATCCACCTAGCTTATTTGGAAAATGTGATAGATTTTGAAGGATTCAGTAGGCTGTAACCAAATTGTCATAGATGACTATTTTGTAAAGTAAAAAAATGCAAGATTAAATTTTAATAATGTATGTACGTACATGAATGAATGAATGATATAAAGGTGGGTGGCTCCAGAAGAGCCTAGCACATCGACCAGAGGTCTATTGTACTACCCCAAAAAGTGAAGGTCCCTAAGAGAAGAGACCAGTAGCCGATGCAAACATAAGCAGGCACTTGACAGGAATGTCGTTCAGCTCCCAGGGTTCAATCACATGACGACCAATGTGTTCGAATCTGTGAGCAGAGTAGGCCTCACATTCACACAGAATGTGAGCTGCAGTTTCTTCGCTGTAATTGCAGCCTCTGCAAAGCGAATCTTTGGAGACACCCATAATATTAAGATGTCTCATGTACGTACATAGTATTACATTAAATGTGTATCCAATCATTTCAAGCTTCGCTTTATTTGTTGTCAGCATTTTCTTGGGTAATACTCAATTCTCTGTCGGCAAGATAAAGTAAGTGATTTTTTTTAAATGTGTAAAGTATAGAACTAGTATGTATACAGTCTTTTATGAATTCCTTAAAATTTTTCAAATTTTTGATATCTTGAATTTTTGATGTCTCGAATTTTTTTCTACTCCCTTCAAATTCGACATATCGAGGTTCGACTGTATAGTGAATCAAAGAAGCATATATAAAGTGTATCAAAACAGCATATTTAAAGTGTATTATGCCCACACAGAGAATGAAAGTCATATTTGGGTTGAATCAAAGGAGAATATTTATGACATATCAAAAAAGTTTATTTAGGGCATATCAAACGAACTTATTTAGGGTGTATTAAAAGAGCTTATATTTAGGGCATATTAGATTTGCTTATCTGGGGTGTATCAAAAGAGCTTATTTGGGGCATATCAAAAACTTATTTAGGGCTTATCAATGGAGCTTATAGAAAATATTAAATCTATACATATCTATGCACAGGGCAAAATGTCCAGCCACTCATTCTGTTGCTCATACCCTCGGATGAGTTGGGTGTCCTGGGTCTTCAACAGGGCGAAATGTATATTTAGAGCATACTACGCAGTCATGTTAAAGTGTAGCATTCAGTGTTCTCAGTACCAGGACCATAGCATTCGATTTTCTCAGCACCGGGACCATATTGCACACCCAAGCAGCAGTCTAAGGTGCTTAGGTGCCTATTTAGGACAAGTATGTGTGCTCACGTTGCAATTGACTGAACCTTTCAAAAATCTTACTGAATTAATTCCATCAATTTAAATCCCGGGCAATGCCTGATGCAGTTTCTAGTTATAGATAAAATGGAATTTTCTTGCAACTTTTCAGAAGTATGTGTATACTATTTAAGGAAAATATTAAATTATAACTGCTGACTGCAGTATACAGGTATAAGAAAATTTCAAGCATAGAATTTTCTATATATTTCTAAATTTAAACTTTTTTTAGTCTTGTTGTGTAATATATGTTTGACTGTAGCTATAATATAAGAATAAATATTTTTAAAAGTCACTGAACATATTATTCCAGCTGAAATCTAATAGTGAGAATAATTTCAAAATTTTTACCACAGAGTATTTTCTGAGAAAATTTTCTTTCAAAAATTTCTGGAACCTCTACTACTCTATTTTCTCTACCTATAATATGTAACTCTTTTTTATTTTACTGTTGAGAATAGTTTATGAGAAGTAAAAGAAAAAATAATGCAATCAAAACAGTTTTTTTCTCATTCTTGAAAAATAATAATTTACCAGCAGACTGGAAATTAAGTATTATTTGTCCAATTCATAAAAAAGGAGACACCTTGAATTGCTCAAATTATAAAGGAATTAGTATGCTGTATACAGTATATAAAATTTTCTCAAATCTTTTATTTGATAAATATCCCCTTTTGTTGAGGCAACTGTTGGAGAATACCATTGTGGATTTAGAAGGTCCACCACAGAACAAATCTGTACTCTACATCAGATTCTGGGAAAATTAAAGAATTTGATATTGAAACTCATCACCTTTTCATTGACTTTAATGCTGCCTATCATAGTATTGACAGATCTGGTCTCTTACAGGCTATGAAAGAGTTTGAAACACCTGAATAATTAATTAGACTTGTGGAGCTTACATTGACCAGAACTCTTTCCATTATACAGATCCAACAGCCAAGGGGGAATCTCAACCTTTTTATATTAAAAATAATATTAGACAGGGAGATGCACTTGCTTGTCTACTTTTCAACCTAATCTTAGAGATTGTAATTAGAAATTCTAATATCAACACTACATGAAATATCTATCACAAATCAATTCAAATTCTTGCATATGTTGATGACATCAATATTATAGCCAGGAACACTAATGATCTAAAGAAGGCCTTTCTTTCCATGGAAATTGCTGCTGATAAAATGCATCTGAAAATTGGCCAAGACAAAACTAAATATATGGCTTTTATCAGAAGTGGGTTTATCCCCCTCATATTTCAGGCTGGTTTGTGCAAATTTGAATCTGTCAAGCATTTTAACTACCTGGAATCTCAAACAAACTGTAAAAATAATATTTGTTTAGAAATCCGAAATAGAAACATAGCTGCAAATCACTGTTTTAATAGATTAAGAATTTTTTTCAGTTCACACCTGATTGGTAGAAGAACAAAATTACAGGTATATAAAGTACTCATAAGATCTACCTTAATTATGCTTAAGAACCTGAGAACTCTCACAGGACATGATATAAAGGCTCTTTGCATCTTTGAGCAAAAAATTTGGCATAGTATTTTTAGTGGAGTTCAGGAAAATTATATTCAAAGAAGATACAATTTTGAATTACATAAGTTATACAAAGATTCTGACATAATTAAATACATTAATATTAAGAGAATGTAATGGGCAGAACATTTGCTAAGAATGGGTAACCAAAGAATTATAAAGAAAATTTTTACATTTACACCAAACGGAAAAAAAAAAACTAGAGGACAACCGAAGCTGAGATGGATTGATTGTGTGGACAAGGACTTTAAGCATACCTGCCAACTTTTACGAATTTTTCGTAATTTTTACGAAAATTCTCTTATTTTACGATTTTACGCGCGTAATCGATTTCTTTACGATTTTTAATATTTTTTACTAATTACGCCTAAAAATCGCGCCAATTTGACGATTTATCGCCAAATTTATATTTTTACACCAAAATGTCGCCAAGCATTTGGATTGCTTGTCACACGAGAACGTTCGCGTTCTCGTGTGACAAGCAATCCAAATGAACGCAGACAATGAACGCGGCAATGAACGCAGACGTTCTCGTGTGACAAGCTCTATTTATTCTGGTACTTCCAGCACGCAGCGTTCAAGAAACGGACGGCAGACAATGCTCGTCTTTCTAACCCGGAAGTGTAGGCATAAAATCCCCCACAGAAAGGAATAAAAAAAAAAAGTTGTAGGTTGTAGATTTTTGTCTCCGTAATCACCGTGATGTATGTTATCATATATTCATTAATACATATGTTGTCATTGGACTCAAAGGGGAAACAGAAGAAAAAACTTCGCACAGCATTTGAAAATATTTGTTTTACTTTTACCCCTTTTTGTTGAGAGTCCAAAATTACCAGTTTGCATCCATTTTCTTCTTCTAATGATTTCATATCAGAACAATAGATCTAATTTATTTTTATAGTGCGAATAAAAATAAAGAATTATTTTACTAAACAAATTATATTTCGCTTAAATTTTAAGATGAGCAATTCAGTCTTTTCTTTTCAGGCTTTGCTGAGAGTACATAATTGCCTTTTTCCATCCATCTCCATCCCCTGATTATTACACATTAACTTTACTAAACTAGCTTATTTTTATATTTCAGTTGATTATAAAGGTCACATTTTTAATTATTTTCATATAAATAGTAATTTTTTTTTTTTCATCTCTGCAGCGGTTGCCGAGAGAACGCTATTATCCTTTTCCATCGATCTCCATCTCCCTATTGTTGCACATTAACTTGATTAAATTAACTTATTTTCATATTTTGGTTGATTATAAAGGCAAATTTTTTTATTATTTTCACATAAATAGTACGATCGTGAAATTCAGTTTTTTTTCGCGAGCGTTTCCGAGATTACGCAATTATCCTTTTCCATCGATCTCCTTCTCCTTATTGTTGCACATTAACTGGACTAAAGTAGCTTATTTTCATAGTTTGGTTGATTTTAAAAGTTAATTTTTTAATTATTTTCATATAAATAGTACGATCATGAAATTCAATCTTTTTCTATCTGAAGCCCTTTCTGCCACATTTTTATGAAAAGATTTTGAACAAAATAAACATTTTCTTTAAAATATACTGCCACCAATTTTTATTTATGTGTAGACACTAGACAATGCACATTCTAATAATACATGATAATTTTATGAATGTGTTTAAAAATATACTGCAGTTTAAGAACAAAAAATTTGTGTCTTCCCAATTGTAAAATAATTTTTTTTTGTGAAATTAAGTTTATAAATCCTGACTATTGTAATGATTTAATTTCAACAAAACTGACAAAATAAAAGCATGAGTTATTATAGATAACAAAATCATAGTTTAGAATTAATATAAAGGAATGTGTTAAAATTAAATTTGCCCATGTATTTAAACAACCCTGTTCTTAAACGCAATTGTCAAACTTGCATTTTCTAAATATAATAGAATTATATCATTTTTCATCATTACATAACGTAACTTTCTGTCAAAATATTTTGAGAGATGAAGGATACAATGTAAATAATGTACAAATGAACATGCATACAACTGTTTCCAAGGAGATCTCAAAACAGTTGTGTGTTTCACATATTTGTGCATTATTTACATTGTGTCCTTTGAAAATCAGATTTATGTCGATTTGTTCCGTAAAACTCATTTTACGCGCTATTCTGATTTTTTTTCAAAAATCTTCTGATTTTTACACCAAATAAGTTGGCAGCTATGTTTAAGGCATTTAAGATAAAAAATTGGAAAAACATTGCTCCAATAGGGACAGCTTAGAAGAATCTTCTGAGGAAAGCCAAGGCCCACAATAGGCTGTCAAGCCATTGATGATGATGGTGATAGAAAAATGATTTTGTAATTAATGTTGTTTGACACTAAACCCTCAATATCTTGAAACCTAATGATTCAGTTTCTCCAGATTGTACTTTGCTGGATTCTTATTTTAATAATTTATTAATTGTTCCATCGATTTTGACAGCATTATTTTATGAAACTTCTGCTTCTTTATGATTGATTTTAAAACCACTTTTTTTTTCAAATAACATATATTATATCAAATATTTTTTATTTAATGGTATTCAATAATTTGTATTCTATCTCAGCACATCCTTTGTGAAAACCTAATAAATTAAACGCAATTTTGGTATAAGCTATTTTCAATTCGTTTCATATGTTTTGTATAAATAAACATTCATACAAGACATAGTTATAACTATACTGTATATTTTCTAAAATTTTCGAAAATGCCATATTTATTTTCCTAGCACTTTTTTTAAATTTTGGTTATATGAAATAACTTGCCGACAGATTTTAATACATCATTATTTACAGTACTTGCAGACAGTGATCATCGGCAATTTGTACTTTGCTGCATTCATATTTTAATAATTTATTAATTGTCCCATCAATTTTGACAGTATTTTTTTTATAAAACATGCTGCATTTTTGTTTTAATGTTTAATAATAAAACTACTTTTTTTTTCAAATAGTAAATATATCAGGTACTTTTCTATTGAATGATGTTCAATAATTGATAAACTATTTCAGCCCATCCTTACAAAGAAGATCTTCTTATCCGTCACCGTAAATCAATTTGAAAAAAAAAAAAAAAACAGACGATTCTGCACATGTATAAAGAATGAGATCAATCAAATTGTTTAAATCCCAATAGATAATCCAGAAAAACATAATAAATAGTGAATTTTAATCGCCTATGACCAATGCTTCGTCTAAAGTGCTTGCTTAACGTGAGTTTAAATTTGCAATCCTTTCTTAATTTAAGTTTAAATGAAATAGTTTACTATTTTATCATGTAAGTGAATAATATATGTTACATATATTACTTCAGTTTAGTTAATTACTTTACCTTCAATACCTGGTAATGTATAGGGAAAATATTGGAATCATGTCGAAAAGTGCAACTCGAGTTTTCGGTGAATCTACACATTTCTAGCAATGTAGAAGCTGAAAATACTAATTTTAGTGTGACGTCTGTGTGTGTCTGTCTTTCAATGTATGTATCCACTCTAGTTGAAAATTTAATGGATCAAATTTCACAAAATTTCCTAGATAAGTCACTTGTAGGTTACCCTGGTGCTGATTAGATTTTGGTACAGCCTCGGGAAAAATAACTGCCTTTTTTTGCTAAATGGCCCACATAAATCATATGTATCCGCTCTAGTTGAAAAACTAATTGACCAAATTTCATGAAATATAGTAGATAAGTCACTTGTGGGTGACCCTAGTGCCGATTAGATTTTGGTGTGATTTGATAAAAGGAACCTGCTTTTTTTTTGGGGGGGGGGAGTGAAATGGTCTGCAGACATCGTCAAAATCTAAAGTAAAAGACTGCATATACTAAAAAGCATCGATTAAATGCTTGTTTATAAGCAACTTATAACTGCTAAAAGAATAAGACCAACAACCCCATAACTCTAATACCAACCATTCTCAAAATATTTTAGTCGCTCTGCCATGTTGCCTTTGAAAATACATCCTTCTCCAAATGAAAATAGAAATTTAATTAAAACTGTAAATTCAGAGTAATTTCAAATAATTATCTGGGTTAATTTGTGCAATTAAACTCAATTTAATGAATTATGAAAGAAAGAGAGAGAAAATGAATTTGAGTCTGTAGGGAAAGTTATGTGCTGCCCATATCAGGTTTTTTCTTTTCTTTTTTTGTGACGTTTATTATTATTTTAACTATATTTTGCAGTCAGCACAAATAACTGCTTCTTTTACTTTGAATCAATTTGGTAACTGCAGCTACTGTAATCATATTTTTTCAATCATTTTTTTACTGACCCCCGTCTCTATTATGCATTCATTATGTAATAAGTATATTGATATTCACATGAAAAGTTCACTGTATCAGATGAATATGACTGTAGAGACATTTTTTCTTTATCATTTTCAGAATTACCTTCATTTAGACCTACCTCATGCTTGATAATAAACGTTATTAACGTTTATAATAAAATTTATTTTAAAATATAATTATTTTAAACTATAATTAAAGTTGAAAACCCAGACCACACGACCAACCCGAAGGCTTATGGTAGCACTATAATTAAAGTGTAAAGCTTTATATTTTATCAGTTTATTTATTATATTTTCATTCTGAGATTCTACCATTTACTATTAGAGGGTTCACGAAACAACCTTTCGAAATTTCACTGAATCATTCATTCTGCATCATTCTTTTTCACTATTTTTTTAACTAATGAAATGCAATGATTTAGCCCATAATTTTTTTATGATTATGTATATCTACATGAGAAGGATTATGTGTATTTTTTCAAATCAATATATCAATGCGGATAAAAAGACCTTCCTTGTTAGTGAAAACCTGATAAATTAAACACAATTTGGGCATAAGCTATTTTCGATTTATTCCATATGTTTTAATAATCATCCCATATGCATAAATAAACATATCTGTCCTGTATATTTTTTAAAAAAATATCATATTTATTTTTCTAGCATTTTTTAAAAATTTTTATTATATAAAATAACTTACTGACAGATTTTACTAACTCATTAGCTGCAGTGCTTGCTTACAGACAGTGATCACTTTTAACAGCAATAGTAGACTGACCCATTCTTTTCTACCAAGAATACCTATTCCTTCCTTCTCTTTTGTGACCCATAATAACACAAAAATAAAATATATATTCCTTCTGAATATGTATCTTCAACTGTATATGTCCATGAAGTGCCATGCTAAAATTAGAGTGATACCCTATAGAGCAGGGTTGTCCAACATACGGCCCGCGAGCCACAGTCCGGTCCGCCTACTACTCTTTGGAATTTATTTTTAAATGGAGGATTAAAAAAAAATGTAGAAAAATAAATTCTTCAGAAATAAGGAGAAACAGTATGGCAGTCCTGGTGGTATGGTTCCATATCACAAGTGGGCAAACAAATAGTCCGAAGAAATGTTGAGGAGAAGCGGGGGAGGTGATAAGGATATCACAGTCATCCGTAGCGTTGTTTTCTCCAGCTAATCAGGTGTCGACTATTCACCTGTTCCACGCAGAGTTCACCTGACGATTCCGCATTAGCTTTTCATCAAGAAATCGTCTTTTCAATAGGAAGGTTTTGTCACAGGAGTACCTTGCTTGTGCTAGTTAAACATCAGTGTGTTTTTATGTATTCCGGAGAAGCTTTTGTTAAAATACATCACACCAAAAATGGCAGCTCCAATGAATACACGCAAGAAGAGGAAAATTGATTCTGAATGTAGAGCTTTTATAGATGCTTGGACCAATGATTTTTTTGTTATTGACCATAACAGGGACATATTGTGTCTTATATGCCAGGAGAGCATCGCTGTTATAAAAGAATATAATATCAAGAGACATTATTCTTCAAAGCATGCCAGCGAATATGACCACCTCGTAGACCAGGTAAGAATTGATAGAGTGAACTCTCTAAAAAATAGTATTATCGGGCAAAAATCTTTCTTTAAAGTTGCAAACCTAAATTCTGAGGCAGCTACCAAGATCAGTTATTTGATTGTCGAAGAAATTGCCAAGAGCGGCAAACCTTTATCTGATGGGGAATTTGTAAAAGACTGCTTGAGCATATTTACATCTGTAGCATGTCCTGATAAAAAGTCGATGATAGAGAAAATGAGTCTCACACCAGACAGTTGTTAGAAGAGTAAACGACTTAGCAACCAATATTGAAGATTCTTTAATTAAAAGACTCAAATCCTGCCAGTTTTACAGCTTAGCTGTCAATGAAAGTACTGATATAAACGATATGACAAACTGTCAATTTTTGTTCGGGGAGTCACCGTAACTTTTGAAATCGTTGAGGAACTATTGGACTTACATCCACTGAAATGCACAACTGGAAAAGATATCTTCGATGAGGCAAAATGTGTCCTAATTAAATTTAGTCTTCCAGAGGATAAACTTTGTGGAATTACAACAGATGGAGCCCCAACAATGACAGGTAAGCATAATGGATTTGCAAACCTAATTCTAAAATCAGTGCTAATGATGTCATTATATGCCACAGCATCATTCACGAAGAGCAACTGTGTGCAAAGACCATGGATTTGCAACATGTAATGGAAAAGGTTGTTTCTACAATCAATTTTATAAGGGCCAAGGGGCTCAATCACAGACAGTTCAAAGCTTTTCTCTCAGAACTAGGATCAGTCAATGACGATGTAATTTACTTCAGCCATGTTCGCTGGCTGAGTAGGGCGGCGAAACTGGAGAAATTCGGGACTCTGCTTGAAGAAATAAAGACCTTCATTACTACAAAAGGAAAATATGCAAGTTTCATGGATGACGATGAATGGTTGAATGACTTGGCATTGTAAGTAGATATAATAACTAAGTATATTTCAGGCTTAAATGTGAAAATACAAGGAAGGGATCAACTTGTTCACAAACTGTACGAGTATGTCCAAGCGTTCATGCAAAAATTAAGATTGTTTCAGAAACCGTTGATTGTGAAAACAGTTGTCCATTTCACTACTCTATCAACAAGGCCGTCTGAGACAGTAATCCATAAAAAGTCCTCTGAACTGATTAATAAACTCAGTGATGAATTCACAAAAAGTTTTTCGGATTTCAGAGCACACTGTGGTAAAATGTTTTCAAATCCATTTGGAATCGATGTTACTGATGCTTCTGACATGTTGCAGATAGAACTAGTTGAGATCCAAAATGACACTGACATGAAGAGAGCTTTCTTTGAGCATGATTTGTTAACATTTTACAAAAAATATATTCCCTCAAATGTTTATCCAAATGTCTCAAAACATGCCCTTCGATTCATTGCACTGTTTGGTAGTACATATTGCTGCGAGCAGCTATTTTCAAGGATGAAAGCCATTAAAACGAAATCAAGGTGCCTTCTGTAATGTCGGGATTCGAACCCCCGCATTGCTTTTGTGTAAAGTGTATAAACTCATAATGTATTTCAAGTCATCTAATTTATTTAAAGCTTTTTAACTATTTAATTCTGGTTGAAACCCCTTCTTGTCATTCATTTGTGTAATTGATATATTTTAGAAACATTTAACTCTTTAAACCGCAATCTGAATCCATTTTTAAAAGTATTATTTCTAACGTGCGGGCATTTGAAGTTCCTTTTCTTCCGTTGAGTTCGAGGTCATCGTTTCGGCTGATGAAATTGAATGCTTTCAATGTATATGTTTCTGCTGGGGAAAAAAATATGTAGGTGGTTTTGAGTCGCGACGGGAGAAGGGTTTTCCTCTTTTTGCTGGCTCGACTTGGAGGCATCTGATATTGATATCGTGAGAAGAATTTTGACGGTTTGGATTTTAAAAATGATTGCTCTCTCTGCGTCCGTGAGGTGAACATAAATACTCGGGACACTATTTTTCTGGGCGCATTTCCTCTTGACTGATAACATCTGCTGACGATGGTCCGGGCTTCGGGCCTGATGATTTCGACGCTCACGACAGGCTCGGGAACTTGGCCGTCAGTGCCAGTTCTTTGAGATCCGTGAGTGATTGCTGTCTGGGGAAATGTGGCCATGAGACGTCCGGATGACCCGAGGCCCAACCGGATTCGAATACGTAACATCAGTACTCCTTTTGGAACCCCTGCCGGGTCTGACTCCGTGCCTAACGAAGCCGGGTTGTACTGGCTGATTGGTTCCGTGTGAAGACCATGAGTGATGAACCTGTCCGGACCATGTGACCGTATGGCACCGCTGGTGTGCCGGATCCGTTTCATATAGAGCGAGTGTTATTCGCTAGGATCTCCTATTTCCGCTGGTCTGTTTGAAGACCCCCTTCGTCAACTTGGCTCGAGGTAAGCCTGTGATTTTAACATTGTTACGAACCCTGAAGTTCGTACCTTGGAAATCTCAGACTGTAATTTTACCACCCGATGAAGACTCAAGAATTGCGAGCCTACTTCCTTGCAACCTCTTTGCCAGCTCGCACATTTTAATTACATACTTTTAATGGTTAAATTAAGGGCAGAAGTTGATTATCTATACTGTTTTAAATTCAGAAATTCTAAACCTTTCGAGTGCTCGTACCACCTTAATTTATAAAGTTTGTAATTATTTAAAGTTTTGCCACTCTGATTTTTTACATTTGATTTTTACGACTCTGAAGCTTGTGGCATTTCAATAAGCTCTTTTGCACCTGAGTCCTGTGGCATGCTGATAAGGATTCAGCTTTTGTGTTTTTGATAACTCCATACATAACTTTAATGAATAATATTATTATTTTAACTTATAAATTCTTGTGTGTTTATTTTGATTTTTCTATGATTTTATTTTATTTAATATTTGTGGCTGAAGAAGTTCCTTAAAGGTAAGAGTTTGTTTTTTAAATGTTTTGGTTCTTCTGTGTTTTTGGGCAGGTCATCTTTGAGATTTACTTCTCTGAACAGGAGGGTGAACCTAAAGGGTTATTTATTTTGCGGCCTATTCGATCACGGGATTTGTTATGGTGCTGGTGGTCATCCATTAGGGAAAAAAAACCATAAACCTGGTTAATAAAAGATCCCTCCCCTGTACACGAAGATTAGGGAAGCAGGCTCTGTAAATGAAATTTAAAATAAAACAGGTTAAAATTTAGAATAAAACAGAAATATATGAACTGTCAAATTATTGGTAAAAAAATGAAATAGTTTAGATGCAGGAAATATAGTTAAATTCTTGTAAAGTAAGAAAGATAAAAAAATATTACAGTGGAATGAGGCAGAAATTAAGAAGAAAATAACAAAAGGAAATAACCGGTTTTGAAAGTTAATTTCATCAATCAAACAGTAGTTAAAAAATCAATCAATAGTTAAAAATCAATCAACAAACAAGTATAGATGTAGTGAGGAGAAGCAATTGGTTTTGAGTGCTTAAATAGTAACTTTATCAACTATATTCAAATAACCAGTGAACAAACTACTTAAAAAATACCAATATATGATACTGAAAATAAGAAAATAAACAAAAGTTAAGGAAATAACCAGTTTTGGAAACTCTATGAGTTAACCTTATTAGCTAAATTTCAGTAACAAATGAACAAACAACTTTAATCCACTATTATATGATTTGATGTTTCGGTTTTTAAAGATTTATAGTATGCTATTAATAAAAAAAACTTAATCATTCTAGTTACAATACATTTAAACAATTTATGATAATAACCAAAGATATCCAGAAATATGTCCAATTTTTATGCTTATATTTAAATTACCAATAACAATTTTTATGTTGTTTTAATAAATATTTTAAAATGTATCAAAATTTTTCAATATAAATAAATATATCCCAATACTTCTCCAGGTAAAGACTGTACTTTTGAAAAAATGGAACAAGTCCGAGAACAACAGGAAAGGCTGGCTCGCTTGCATTTTGAGTTAAATGCACAACAAGAAATATATGGGTAAGAATTAATTAATATTGGTGTTTATTTTCTGTTGAATGCTTTTCTATATGACATAAAAATAAGCTGTGTGACAGTTAAGGAATACAGATTTGAAAACCAAATGTTAATCTGCTAATGTTTTGCAGTCATTGAAAATGAAAAAATGTACAGTCGGTCAAAAAAATCCAAAAAATCACTCTTTATTCCAGCTCCTCGTGTCATACAACCAAACAAAAAGTATCTTTAGATTAGGGAAATTGACTACTATTAAATAAATGTGCATTTAACTTGCATAAGGAATCATCTTCATATTCAGTTGCTCATTATTTCCAAAAATTCAAATATACCAACACCTACTTTTTTATTTTATGTCACAATGAAATTTCTCTTGTCAACGTTATGCTAAATATTAATTTGTATGCGATTTCAACCATAAATACAGGAGAATGAAAAACCATTCAAGGATTCATCTCCATATTTAAGATAGTAAAATGAAGCTCATGCGTACTCTTCAGTTATACCTTTTATATGATATGGCACATTCTTTACAAAAACATCATATCAAAAGGCTTGTGGGGTCCAGAGCCCATGAATTTTAAGGTAACAAAAATTGCATTTTTAATCATCAATATGCTAATATTAAATGTGATTTGTTGAAGCCACAAAATTTAGTGCCTTTGGAGCCACTCAGAGGCCACACTGCCAATCACCATTGTCACATTTTATAAAAGAAAATTCAATTTGTCTATTGAAAAAAGATTTGGTGAAAAAATTTTGATGATTATGAATTCTGCCAATGTTAAAATCAAAAATCATGGTATACTAATCATAATCTATACTACTATACTATTTGTCTTTTCCAAAACAATGATATTTGAAATTTGAGAATTTGTAAATCAAATCAAATTTTTAAATGGAAAGTAAAAATTTTATTTGGCGAATGAAAACTCCATTTAGCAGAAGAAAATGTCATTTGACAAATAGGTTGGATATAGTAATCAAAATTGCAAAGAATTTTTCTCACGAAGTTGAGGGTAATCATTAGCATTTTATTCAAATCATCCAAAAATTTATTTTTTGTTTCTATTTAGACTGATTTAATTAGAAATTTTATAATGCGGCTTTAACTATTGGCTTTTATTTCTGTAGCACACAAATGCATCTCGTATTAAAACATTGAGCGACTATAACACATTTGTTTAGTGCTTTGCACAATTTGTTTTAAACTTATTAACTAAATGACAAAACTCAAAATATTTACTAATATATACAGAGAAGCTCAGTACATTTAATTTGATACAATTACTATAATCACAAATATATACTATACATAAAACATTGCAACTCAATAAGACATAAAGTGGCTGTTCCTGTCAATGGATATTTGGATGTATGGTAGTATAGAATTTATCAAACTGTAGACTAGGTCAGTATCCTGCCAAAATAATTCCTATGCTATATAAACAATCTGTTTATATAGTGTGAGAATTATTATTACCCAAAGCTATCTCTCACTGACATTTTATAGATTAACGTATCTTTAAACTTAGCCACATAACATAAATTTTTCATTAAAAAAATACTTTTCTAAGTCACCTTTATGTCTTCTAAATACAATTAACAAGTTGAAAGTAATTAAAAACTAATTATTAACATGCAGTATTCAGATTATTTGTTTAACTGACTGTATGTACAAAATTCTTAAAAAGAACTTTACATCTGAATTACTTGCAATTATTATGTTCACATTGGAAGTCTATTATATTTTCCTTTCTGCAGGAAGAATTTTTTAGCATTTTTAACACATTGTCTGTCAAGACTTATTTAGGTAAATAAGTCTTGCATGCCAATTTGAGTTAGGCATCTTAGATTATTCAAAACTCACATTATAATGTATATTCATCACCAAAACTCTTAACATTTTTATTGTTGTATAAATTAATGTTTCTCTGAATTTAACATATTTTATTCTAGAACCTGTAGCTTCACAATGCGTTTTTGCATTGTAAAGTTATGTAATCCAGTATAAAATATCTTAAACTCAGAGAAACATTCATTGAATCTTTCATTAAAGTAAAAGTTGTAAATAGTTCTAAGAAAATTAAGTCTCAACATGAAATTTATTATTTAGAAGATATACTACCAATTGAATAAAAATACTCCATCCAATTAAACCATGTCAAGTATAGACAAGAAATAAAAAATGCCGTAAAATACAGTATTACTGTCCAATGTACCAAGAACAGCCAGCCCTTTATGTAAATGATTGTTTCTATATATGTCACAATAATATTATTGTCATGAGTTTTAATAATGCACTTTCTTTGTGTATAAAACATTTTATATTATAAATAATATTGTTTTTTCCTAATGCCATGGTTGATTTTTCATTCTTATCCCAGAAGTCTTTATCTTATCCATTAGTAGCTGCACCTGATGTACAGTAGATCTAGAT
Source organism: Amaurobius ferox (assembly GCA_951213105.1). Classification (NCBI taxonomy): domain Eukaryota; kingdom Metazoa; phylum Arthropoda; class Arachnida; order Araneae; family Amaurobiidae; genus Amaurobius; species Amaurobius ferox. The sequence continues at coordinate 62,202,384 of OX578133.1, forward strand.
ATCTGATGTACATTAGGGATGTGCATCAGCCTGAAAAACAAGTCATACTAGTCCGAGTTAATTTGTATGTGGCTTCCTGGTCCATATTGTCAAGTATGCTTAAACTTGTATTTGACAGTCAATGTGATAATGACAAAAGTAGAGTAAAATTAAATTTCAGGGGAAATACTATAAACTAACCATACATAGAATGTAAACAGATATAGCTAAATTTTTATATAGTTGAAAAAATATATCATATTTCTTTTTTCAGGATGTTATATTTTAAAGGTTGCAACAAATTATTGGTCTTTCTACATTTTTACCAGATAAAGGATTAATATTTTATACTTATAGCAAGTACACTTTATCATTAGAGTAATAATATCTTTCATAGTCTATAAATTCAGTTAATTTCCATCTTCCCTTCTTTTTATCTTCAGGTTGATTGCAACTAACTATAATATACATTGGTGTTCAGAATTATCTTTACATAAACAAAAACACTGTTTTGTCAACAACAAAGAAAAACTTAAGCAACATATTTAAACATAAATAAAATAATAATGCAGCATACAACTGTTTCAAGGATACATTGGATCCTCTTTGTCAGTACACGATAAATAACAAATCGGAAATCAAAGAGACAAAATGGATGCAAATAGGGGAAACATTGGGCTTTATATACCCAAGACCTGGATTAGGAGTCCATCTGAAAGAGCCAATCAGAAAGCAGAATGAAGAACACTTGATGCAATCCAAAATGACAATGTAATACATACAACTGGCATGCTTCCAAACACAACAGAAATATTCTGACTAGATGAGTCCAGTCCAAACAAAAATAAATGAGACCCAACAAGATAAAAAATTAGTCAAAACAACACATAAAAGCTGCAAACACTAAGAAATGGAAAAATTAAAGGACACTTTGCACAGACCAAGGACAAAAATGAAGTACTGGACAAGTCATTAACTAAATTACTAGAATTTTTCTAGATGCAGAAAGCTTCAAAGAAGTCAAGATCATAGATCGACATGCATTTTTGTAGGATCCTAGATGAAGAGAATTTAAAATGGTGATCAAAAAGCAATTGAAGATGCATTAAATTCCTGTTTTCTGACATAATTTTCATGTTTCTGAATATAAAATTTTAAAGCATGTTTAGTTTGGCCAATATAAGAAAGATCACACTGACAAGAAATACTGTAAATGTCCCAACTATTAGAAATTTTTAAAGTTGAGGCATCTAATCTGAGTTTATTAGAAGGTTTAAACATAATATTAAATTTGAATTTTTTAAGGATTATAGTTATCTGCTAACTGATTTTTGAAAAAAATATGGTAAGATAATGTTATTGAAATTCTTTTCAGAAGCAGTTTAGAGAAAGGTTTAGAATATTTTTAAATAGCACAATTAACTATGCTAGGAGAGAAACCACGATCAGCACCAACAGCTTTTAAATAATTGATCTCAGAATTGAGCAAATCCATAGTAGAACAAATGTTTTGAAAGCAGCAATTTTCTGGTTGGTTGGTTGGTGTCGTGTCCCTAACATATTTATTAAGGAAGAATGTGTGCACTGCTTCTGTTTAGTCAAAGACCCGGGGCACCTGAAGGTAGAAGTCTGACTTCTGCCTCAATAAGACATCACAACATCCATGCCCGCAGGCGGGACTCAAACCCGCAATCTGGCAGCCGAGCCATCACGAGGAAACGCCTGCCTCTTTGAGCAATTTCCTGATTTGGTCAATGACTGAATTTTCTATATGGAGGTAGAGAGACCAAAAAAGGTTTATGAAAGACTATAGTGAGAAATTCATCATTATTGCAGATGACCAGGGCATTAAAAAATGCAAGATGATTATTGGTTTCTGTTTCATGGGTAAACTTAATGCAAGGATCAGTGGAATTCAAAATATCCAAAATACCATCAACATCATTAGAATAACCATCAACATAATTAATATTGATTTTTCTACAACTGTTAATATAATTGAATGAATTTTTTTTATTTTGGGTGGGGGGGGGGGGGGATACATGGCATCATAGCACATAAATACAAACTGAAAAATTGAATATGAGTGAATACAGTACAAAATTAATTATCAAGCAATTTGTTACTTCCATCCATGTCTGCCCAACCTCTAAATAGCTGACAGCTTGCCAGCTCAAAGATTCTTTGCAAGTAATACTTTGGAGTCATATGAAACTGTTTTGAGTCTAGTAACACTAAAATCAAATCCTGAATTGCAGATGTTCGCAGTGAAATATACGTTGTGCCCAGCACTTGCACTACTCAGCACTTGTATGTAAAGATAATTTTGGACACCAATACATATATTGATTTCCGTACTGTGGTTTAGTACTTGTTCCATCCACAAAGCAAAAGACTCCCATAACACTGAACTTGAATTAATTTAAATTTTACTTTTTGTAAGTGCTTTTGTGCTTATCATTGAGTAATGTAAAAATATCAAAACAGCATTTTAATACTATTGGAACATTTTTACAAAATAATATGCATATACCATGCTGTCAACTGTACTGTTTTCTAGGAGACTACTGATTTTTTAGGATTTTTCTCAGTTTTCTGATTTTTAATGAGAATCTCCCAGTTTTTCTCAGATTTTTTTTAAATTTCCTTGTGGGAACTTCTGACCTTTTCATGTTTGAACCCGGGGCCATCTGTGTTGTAGCCTAATACTATAAGGTTAGGCCGAAAGATAGTTTCAGGCCTGAAGTTATAATTCAGAATGTGCTGCTCAGCATGGTTGATCGTGTTGAAAAAGCATGAGAGCCAGTCTACCACACATGACTCCTTCTCCTGGAAAGAGCTTAGATGAGTTTGAAAAAATGGTGAGGGTGACCCAAAGAGTTCACCTATTTTCAATTGTGAACCTTGAGTCAGGAGCATACCCAGTCCAGAAGGCTAATTGCAATTGATTGTACAGTTGCCAGAAGCATGATGCCAGGGGAAGGGAGAGATAGCACCTTTTGTTGTGCTACCATCTCCTGAGAATCATTGAGATTGTTGTCAATGGTGGTTGTGTCTTCTATTTTGTCATCTAGCTTACCACTGCAGGGACCAGCTGGCCCCATTCGAGTTTGAACTTGTGGCTACTAATGTTGTATCCTGATGCTATATAGTTGGACCAAAAGCTAGCTTCAGGCCCAGTTTTATAATTCTGAGTATGCTGCTCATTATGATAGATCAGTGTTAAAATGATACAAGAACCTGTCTGCAATACTCTAAAGTTAGAGATTTTTCAATAAAAATTCCCTGTCAAAGGGAATTTCAATCAAACTTGTGATTTTATTCCATCTGCACATGAACTTATCACCAGTACTAATGCATACTGTATAAAAATGTTCATTTCTAGTCTAATTAAAGTTAATTTTTAACTACAATTACACTGATAAAAGGAGAAAAGAAATAAAGCATTGCAATTCAAAACATCATCAAAATCAGACAGTTACATATTTCCATTCTATTCATTTATCCAAAAGCATCCATTTTCATCTATATTTGCTTTCAAAATATTTCCATTAAATTATGCACTACATTCATTTTTTCTTAGTATGCTTTATCATTAATCAATATTTTAATGGATTTCTCAATGTTCTACTGACGCATTACTATATCATCTCCATTTATATACAATGAATTTTACGTCTCACATGCTAATGCCCTAATCTTTTTACAGATTGAGATAATATTTTTAACTTTAGAAATCATTAACATTTGACAATATGGTATAAATTTTCATGCTTTATGCCTTTTAACCCATTTTCCTAAAATTTAAAACAATTGAATGTTGTGTTGACTTTTATTTTTATTTTTATAGATTTACTGTATATCGATATACTCAAATATAATTTTTATATATTTTTTTTATCTTCTACAGTTGTCACTGCTTTTAACAAATCATTTATAATTCATTTTTAATTTAACAAACTATTCATTATTAATGGTCAGTCCAATTGTGTATGAAAGTAGCAAAGAGAATATCAGATGTAACACAGCATTCGTACCAACTCTTGATGTTACTACATTTTACCATATTTTTTAAACATTCACATTTAAAGAAGATTTATGTCCCAGCCATTAAGAGCAATAAATGGTATAAAACAAATGTTTTTTTGAGCTTAAAAACTGCTCTGCCAATGATGGATGCTTCACTTGAAGTGTCATTTCAAGCTTTTGAGTGAAATGACATTCTCTTTTTCATACACATTTTCTCATTTTGCCCTTAACCCTTTCGCAATGGCGGCATTCCGGAACTGCTGCAGCCCAAAGGACAGAGTGCTTCACTTTCGAACTGTTTCCAAAGGATGGCAAATTTTTTTGCAATAAGCCTAACTCTCGAAAAAAATTCACTGAAAATCACCTATTCAACACAGAAATCTACTTTTTTCAGGAATAAAAGAAATATTTATTTTCTATTTGATGTATATTTTTCATACAAATCTGAAAACAAAATAATCGTTAGTTGCTCCCATTCTTTTATCCGAAATAAACGAATAATTTCACTGCCTCTAAAACCCAAACAAAAAATACTCTCTTATATTCCAATGATTCACCAACGAAATCATTAAGCTGAAATTAAAACGAGAACCAGAACTCAATTATAAAATAGGTGATGCTGCAACAAGTGCCATATTTCCATTCTATTCATTTATCCAAAAGCATCCATTTTCATCTATATTTGCTTTCAAAATATTTCCATTAAATTATGCACTACATTCATTTTTTCTTAGTATGCTTTATCATTAATCAATATTTTAATGGATTTCTCAATGTTCTACTGACACATTACTATATCATCTCCATTTATATACAATGAATTTTATGTCTCACATGCTAATGCCCTAATCTTTTTACAGATTGAGATAATATTTTTAACTTTAGAAATCATTAACATTTGACAATATGGTACAAATTTTCATGCTTTATGCCTTTTAACCCATTTTCCTAAAATTTAAAACAATTGAATGTTGTGTTGACTTTTATTTTTATTTTTATAGATTTACTGTATATCGATATGCTCAAATATAATTTTTATATATTTTTTTTATCTTCTACAGTTGTCACTGCTTTTGACAAATCATTTATAATTCATTTTTAATTTAACAAACTATTCATTATTAATGGTCAGTCCAATTGTGTATGAAAGTAGCAAAGAGAATATCACAGATGTAACATAGCATTCGTACCAACTCTTGATGTTACTACATTTTACCATATTTTTTAAACATTCACATTTAAAGAAGATTTATGTCCCAGCCATTATGAGCAATAAATGGTATAAAACAAATGTTTGTTTGAGCTTAAAAACTGCTCTGCCAATGATGGATGCTTCACTTGAAGTGTCATTTCAAGCTTTTGAGTGAAATGACATTCTCTTTTTCATACACATTTTCTCATTTTGCTCTTAACCCTTTCGCAATGGCGGCATTCTGCAACTGCTGCGGCCCAAAGGATGGCAAATTTTTTTTTCTCTAAGCCTAACTCTAAAAAAAAATTCACTAAAAATCACCTATTTAACACAGAAATCTACTTTTTTCAGGAATAAAAAAAATATTTATTTTCTATTTGATGTATATTTTTCCTACAAGTCTGAATACAAAATACTCGTTAGTTGCTCCCATTCTTTTATCCGAAATAAACGAATAATTTCACTGCCTCTAAAACCCAAACAAAAAAATACTCTCTTATATTCCAATGATTCACCAACGAAATCATTAAGCTGAAATCAAAACAAGAACCGGAACTCAATTATAAAATAACTGATGCTGCAACAAGTGCTCTGTCTGTTTATTTTACAGAATCATGTTTCACCGCTCCAAATGGAGAAATAATTCATTGGATTCTCCCTATGCCAAGGTCACGTATCTGCAAAATATATTGAAGTTGTTTCCATGGACATTTAATGCCATCTAGTAGACAAATAAATTCAAATAAAAACGTTTCACATAGAAACATGCATACGTGCTACTTGCCGTTTAGGGTAAAGTTTTCTCCGTCACGAGTGCATTCTGTCCGTCCTTGAATGCAAGTTCGCAGCCGACATGTGAGCGTGACAACTGTCGCGAAAGGGTTACTAGTATGGATATTATGACTGACTATTCTAATACAAATCTTTGAAATAAGTTGATATGCATTTGCTATTTTCACGTGTTAGCATCATTGTAGTGGTATGGAAGGGACATTTATTTTAAATTAGAACCAGATGTTTCCTTGATAAAAAAATAATTATCTACCTGAAGGTTTCTAATCAATTTTATGAATACTTTCCAGTTTATGTGAAATGTTTTCTATTAAGATTTTTGAACATAGCACATATTAATATTCTTAAACTGGTGCCACTGCATTCATTTCATCCTTCAATAATTTTATATGTGTATATATTCACACACTATTATTGAAATAACCATATGTAATTGACTTTGGATACTCTGAAAACTGATAAAAAATATAATACTTTTATTCAGTTGTAATTTATTTGTTGTAGAACTTATTTTATTCTGAACATATTTATCTTTCTCATACAGACCTTATGCTGAAGAAGGAAGTATTGGTAGAGAAAATCTTGGAAAACTGATTGAAAATGTATGCTTGAATCATTTAAATAACCTAATAGCTTTAAATATTTTATTTTCCAGCTATTTGATTAGTAAACCAGGGTTGATTGATAATGTTAGACCGAAGAATTATATCATGTATCATTGGAATTTACAAATGTACCTCTCACTCAATCTTAAATTATACAAAATATAAGTTTTAAAATTCTCACAAAAGCCCTGGCTCAAAATATACATTGAATCTAACATTGAACCAAAGAAAACATGCCAAGTCCTTCTATGAAAAAGATTTTTTAAGCTCCCCAATAATCCAGTTTAAGCACAAGAAAATGTACATAATCACTTTGTTGTAAAACTTACTTATGAAGAAAAGAGAGTAAAGATGATTGATGCAGCACCCACCTTTAAGCAATTTAAAATTTTTAACAAAGTCTTAATTGACATAGATAAGTTGCATAGATTTGTAAAGTTAAACAAATCCATCTATGCAAGATTTATCATATTAAAACTCGGTAAAATACTAATGCATGACTTTATTGCAACTTAATTAAATTATAAAGCACAATGTCTATTTACTGACACTGATTCCCTAGCCTACACTATAGAAAAAGATATTTATGAAGATTAAAATAAATATGAAAATTATTTTGATTTTTCCGACTATTCTCCAGATTATCTAATTTACTCAAAAGAAGAAGATAATTTACAAAGTGAAAGATGAACTTAAGAGTACACCTCTGATGGAATTTATTATGCTTCAATCAAAAATTACTTTCTCTAAAAACAGAGAAAAAACAGCTAAGGGAGTAAGTCACCCTATTGTCAAGAAAAAAAAAATAAAGCATCAACACTATAAGGAATGCTTGATACAAACCAAGGCAACATGTAAAAAACATGTAAGAATTAAGAAAAACTGTAACAAGTTTTACACACTGTATACAAATAAAATTGCTCTCCCCCGCTCCCTTTGATGATAGACAGTAAATATTAGAGGATGGAATTACAAGTTGTGCACATGAGCACTATAAGTTTAATGAAAAAATTTGAAAAATATTTCAAAACAGAATAAAATTGTGTTGGTATTTAAAAAATGCCAGGATGATAAACAGTCTTTGTGAAATTGTGCCATTTTGTTACATCCCTAAGTCTATAGGATGAAAATTGTTCTGTCAAAATCTTATTATCGAACATCAGAAATTGCATTTTTATTCATTGCCGTAAATTAATTCAACGTTTTCTTTGCCAAATGACTAAGAAAAATTTGATTGTATAGACTGTAATTTAAAACAGACTATGATTTGACTTCTTCAAATATTCTCTAGATAAAAATAGAATTTTTTTTTAACAATCTTGAAATCAACCTAAATTGCTCTTTGCTAAAATGCGAAGAAAAGATCTAGTGCATTCAAATTAGAGTTCTGATTGAATTCTTCAAATTCTTAACACCAGAGAAAGTGTTATTCTGTTGTCCATGGAACACGTGTTGATTCTGCCAAAATTTTATTTTGAACCTCAAATGTAATGAGCATAGTATTTCTTAATTGATACTTGAAATTAATTTGAGTTGTATTTCTAAAATGCTGAGAGAAAAAATTAGTGACTTTAGAAGGTGATTTCAGATTAGCTTCTGGTTTACTTTTGCAAATATTAAATCCTAGCTGTCCATTCTTTGCATTTTCTGAAGATACTATAATTTTTTGGATTTTTTGCTCACCATCTGTCAAATATGGCAAATTATTTTTTTAACAATTTAGAGGAAATTATCTATGTATATGGATTTTAAAATTTCAAATTCTGTACTTATGAATAATTGCTGTACTTGGCACATATTCTCTTTTACTATATGTTTAAGATTCTTTAATGTTGTCTTTCATTTATTAATAAGTAATTTTGAGAAAAACACTAAGAAAGATTATAGAAATCTGCATTTGTATATGATCCTCAGCCAGGTACAGCAATTATAAAATATAAAATTTCAATTTTTAAAATCTATAAGATAAAAATTTCATCTGAAACTCTTTAAAAACTGGAAGATTTGCCGTATTTGACTGAATATGGTACTGTGAAAAATATTTCGTGTTTGCAAGTCTGTTTTCATCCACTAAGATTTTTATATTTATTTCACAATTTTTTACAATTTTTTTAATATATTAATAAAACAAAGCTATTTTCTAAATAGTGTTATTAGAACATTTAGACCTATACCTATTTCATGAGCATAAATAGGAATTCACTATTTTTGCATCTATAATTATATTTATAATGTTAAACAAAAATTAATTTCTGTTTTATCTTAATAATTTCAACTTAAATGGAGATTAACTGTTAAAAATATTTAAAATAACTAACTAGCTTTTCTTATAAGATTCTAATTTTAAAACATCTTTAAAAATATTTCCAACCATATTTTTTGCCTAATATAACTCTTGTGATATTTTTTCTGGCAGATTCTGAAAGATTTCAACGAATTCTTTCACTAACAGATTTTCTTAGTTCATTCATTTGAACACTTAGTTTTCTTTAACCACTACACATTATTTCAACACTGCCTGTTTCTTTGGACCTCTTTTATATTCTATTAAATTAAATACAATCAATCATAGGTTTAAAAAGTCATTTAATAAAATCACCTTTCTTGATGTACAGCTGTGGAAAAAAAAAACGCCCCACCCTCTGTTAATCGAGCATCGTTCATTGTAGAGAACATTAAAAGATACCATTCGATTAGGAATAACATCCTCTGCAAATTAATGTGCATAAAATTTGCATAAGGAGCCATCTTCATGTGCACAAACTTTGAAATTTTCAATGGCAACACCCAATTTTGACGTCACCCACAAGTTCTAGACCCCCAAATTAGTCCAAATTCAAATTTTCACGACGTTTCTATTTTTATATCCGAAGATATTCAATATTCCGGAATGTGCAATTTTCGGGGATCAGCTCCATATTGAACACCGCAATTTGAAGGACGATGTTTCGTTGATTGACCATAGCACTGTTGTAAATTATTGAACTATCCTCTTGACATTCAACATTATGGCTTACCTCACAGCCAAAGGGTCACAGGTTCGATTCCTGCATCAGAGGGTGAGCATTTTCATGGCTGGCTGTGGTGTTGTCTTGTGTGTGTGTGCGTTACTAAGGCAGTGGGCCTGTAATGGGTAGGATTATGTGAGCCTCAAATAGGACACGATTATTAGGGGTAAAAAGCCGTACTGGGTACGTTACTAGAAACTAATGGGGCATTCATGCCAGGGTCAATAAAAGAAAGAAGAAATAAAGAAGAATGAAATGTTTGTTTTCAAATGTTATTTTATAATGTTCTTTCAAAAACAATTTATGAGACTAACAAATATCTGCAGATCACGCAACAAAACAACTCTGTTGGAACTTGGTGACGAATTTAAAAGTATGAATACGGTGTGCAACCTCCGTCATTATCATCACCGCTTGAAGTCTTGTTAGTGTTTAGTATCACATAATTTTATAATTTGTTATTGTTTAATATAAATATTTTTTATTATAAATTATCACATTTTGTGGGTGATTTCAACTCGCAGTAGCTCCCGAACTATTGATCGACAGTAACATAAGTAGATCCTATTTATAACAATACAAGTTTTCATCCTTCAATGCAGTAGCAGAATTATATTGATTAGGTTGCATCTATACAACACTGTTTATACAAAGATTTTATTAAAACTGGGTAAAAGTAAATGCCTGTTTTCTTAAATAGATATTAACTTACAATTAATATAACTTTTTCAAATTAGTCATTTTTTAAACTAATATACGACCCCCTAAAATCATCTTGATGCTGAATATTTAAACATTTCGAAAGACCTAGAGGGAGGAAACACCTGGAATTTTACATAAACATATAAAAAGTCTTTGTGAATCGATTTTTATCAAAACATGTCCAGATTTGTATTCATATTTTTTCGATTATTAATTTCATAATTAATATTTCATACAAAAAATTATTTCCACAAAAATAAAAATCACATAAATGTGTTTAGGTTGCTTAGTAGTAACGTCATACAAATAATCAGCGTGAGCAGATAATTATTACAGAAGATATGAATAGAAGTCTTGGAAACTAATTTAACATTAGGAGCTCAAAACTTTACATACTCACAACTCAGAAACGCTTCACCCAAATGATTTGAAATTTGGTATCACAGGTTGAATTTTGCTCTAGATTCGAACTATGTTGTCAAACTTGGGTGTTGCCATTAAAAATTTCAAAGTTTGTACGCGTTTAGATATGAAGACGCCCCTTATGCAAATTTTACGCACATTAATTTGTTGAGGCTGTTATTCGTAATCGAATGGTATCTTTCAATTTTCTCTACGATGCTCGATTAACAGAGGGTGTGGCATTTTTTTTTTCCACAGCTGTTCATAAGTTTACAAAGCCAAAGCACTTTCGGCATCACCATGCCCTTCATCAGTGGTGAAATGAAAAATACAGTGCCAACAAATGCTTACATATAGGCCAAATCGGCAGGCAAAATTTACATGCTATTCATTTACGTTTTTACAATAGTTACATTATATTATTTTATAAACAAGGTATTTAAGATTTAAATAATTATTAAGTACAAATACCATAAGGAAGAAAGTTCATTACCAAAAAGTATGTCATTGTAGCACAAATTACATCAAAATGTAAAGCCACAGAAAACAATGTAAAGGTTTGACACACATGGAGTCAACCGGCCGTCCAAATAGCTGCTCATGTCCTTGCTGACGAGTCGGACAGTCTGGGTTTTCAACACATGGAGTCAAGAATGAGTCGACAAGCATAACTTATAGTCTGAACAGGATCAAAATTATAAATAGAATCACGGTACAGATAAATAAACAGGGATTCATAAAGTAAAATACTATGTGGGTTATTGCAACTGATTAAAAAGAAAGTTTTTTCAAACAAGGTGTGAAAATTATCATTAATAACATACTGGGCAAGAGCCGTAGACAGTTTACTATTTTTAACATCATGAGCATGTTCAGCTAAATGGATTCCGACAGTATGTTTAGTACTACCAATATAAAATTTGAAGTTATTATCAGAAGATAAGTGGGAGACAACATACACCCCAGCCTGACATTTAAAGTTATTTTTATCTTTATATTGATCCTTATGAATGCGATTAAATAATGTAGTAACAGTCGCATGAGCAGTTTTAAACTTAAATTCATGGCAAAAATGAATAAGAGGACGAAAAATCATCGGATGATATGGAAGACTAGATTTATGCGGCATAAGGTCAGCAACAGGAATAAAGTTAGTATTAGGTTGAATAAAATTACGGCGAATATGGGAAATATTTTTATAAATAAACTGAAAAGAATAAGCGGCCTCATGACAAAGGTTAAAGATAAATTTAATTTCAGTAGCTAAAGCCGATATAGAAGAGCAAACATTAAAGGCACAATTAAAATGAGCATTAAACAAGGATTTTTTAGAAGAGATTGGATGAGATGAGTTAGCAGGAGTATAAAAATTAGTAAAGATGTGTTTACAAACATTAGAGCTATGTAAACCAAGAGAATTATGGGAAACAAGAACATCCAGGAACGGTAAAGAAAAATTAGACTCATGCTCAATGGTAAAATTAATAGAGGGATAAAAATCATTAACTATATCCAAGAGATCAAGGAGGTCACTTAAATTTTGATCCCAAATAATAAACACATCATCAACATAATGGCACCAAAGATTAGGTTTACATGTTAAGAAAGACAAAATCTCATGCTCAAGCTCCTGCAAAACAGCTTCAGCTAGAATGCTATATAAGGGGCTACTTATAGGGGCACCAGAAGTTTGCAAATAGATACTGTTGTGAAAACCAAAGTAATTAGTCGCCGCTGCTATGTTCAATGTCAAAGTTATTGTGTCGATAGAGGGAATACTACAATTTTGAAGTTTTTTAGCAATATTATTAATAGCATTATTAATGGGAACACTAGGAAACAAAGATACAACATCAACACTGTGGAAAGTGCAATTTGGAACAAATTTAGTATTAAAAAGAAGTTTAATAAAATTTTCAGTAGAGCTGATAGAATAAATATGGTTATTACAGTTTAAGAGAATTAGCCAATGCTTTCTCTAAAAAATAAGTTGGACATTTAGACACAATAAGATGCATGGGATGGTTAACTTTATGTAGTTTAATTTATCCAAGAATTTGAGGTAGTTGATGAGAAGTACGGAAAACAGCAGTTTAATGTTGGGAGGAAGATCAGCAGATTTTTTAAATTTAGCTATCCCAGAGTTAATAACCTCGGGAATTTTTTAACCTGATTGCAATCCATCTCGGCAATACACTTCTGCATGGAATTGACATAATCATCTTGATTGGCAAGAACAAATTGTTTAGTCTTATCGCCAGATAAGATAATTAATTCAGAATTAGATTTAAGTTCATTAAGCTCAGTGATTTCAATATGGAAAGGCACACACAGACTATTTTTGCTTTTACTTTTAAATGTCTTCTCATTATGAAAATTAGTAATAGATCGATACATAATAAATCTGCCTCTTTCCTTATGGGCTTCAACCATGTGAATCAGAGCATCCTCCACAAGGAGAATTAAATTGACAAAAGTACACTGAATAGAGGAAATAGCCGGTACAAAACAATGTTTCCATAGTGTTTCACCACTAGCGTTATGTTTATGAATTGGCCTGATTTATTTATGTACATGGATTTTGAAATGAATTAACTGGAAATATTTTTATTTGAAATTTATATAATTATTTGTAATATATGTTAATTTTAGTATCGATTTTTTCCGATTTACCCTATGCAAATTTGTATTCACAATTTCTGGTTGTATAAAAGTTCATATTTGTCAATTCCTTTTTATTGCCACTGATGATGGACACTATGTTGTTCAAAAGTGCTATGGCATATTGAAAACCTTTTTCTGTACATCAAGATAGTGTATTAAATAATGACAGTTTACAATACTTGTAGTCTTTTCTGAAAATATTAAAATATTTTAGATGTGTTTTACCATACTTAACAAATAGTTTTCAATCTTTAGTTACTAGGTTCAATGTTAGGTTTGTCATGGCCAATTGTAGTAGTCTTGGTTCAGTTTTAAGTTATTTGTTCTTTTTGTATTAGCCTTTCTGTGCACTTATCAATCACAAAGCACAAAACTTAAACTACTAACTCATTTAAAACTGACATTTTCTCTGTATTACAAGTATATTCAGCCTTATCATTATATTTAATAAAAACATAAAATTTGTTAAAATATTAATTTGTCATAGTGTTTTGAGCATTATCAAACATTACTTAATACATCTATAAAAGCATTTATAACAAGCAGAAAACAACCAGATAGTGTGATATATATATAGTTGCAGTTAAGTTTATTAAGGTATAGAAAATATGCTCTTAAATGTAGTAGATAAATTACTGGATTGTTTAACAGTTAACTTTTTTCTCACAAAAATGATTAGTTTTCTTTTTTCTGAAATGATTTGCTAAAAAATGTTTAGGAATTTGCATTATAGGACATATTTTTTCTATTACTCTTAGATCAGAATTATATAAATTTTTGGTATGATTTTTTCAATAAATTAATTTTTGTGTCTTTTCTCATGTAGCTGCAGCAGCTGAGCCGCAGCATGTATCCTTTTTGAAAAAAAAAAAAGCCAGATTTCTTTTCAGGTAATTCATGAAATAAAAAAATGGATTAGAATTGTTGACAGTTTTATAGCCAGTGTTTTTAATTTTATAGCCAATTGTATTGCATCTATAGCTGAGTTATTTATGAGTATTGGTAATTGATAATAGTTAACTGCACTAAAAGCAACAATCCTCACATTCTATATATGCAGAGTGATTTAAAATTCCCTAGCTGAACTTTAAAAGGTGATAAGGTGCACTAAAATAAGAATCTTTATCAAAAGATATATGTCCGCAACTGTTGTGCATAAACACTAACACTTGAATGAGTCAAATTTTTATTTACTTCATTTTACAATAGTTGCTCAAAGCAGTGGCCACTAACAGTAATATATGCCTAACAGTGTCAACACATTGATTACCATACATTTTCAAAGATACCAGATATTTCACAAATGTTAAAAATACAATGTTAAAAATGGTAAACTGTCCACGGCTCTAGCCCAGTTTGTTATTAACGACAATTTTCATCCTATGTTTGATAAGACTTTTCTTTTAATTAGCTGCAATAATCCCTGTAATATTTTACTTTATGAATCCCTTTTCATTTACTTTACTGTGATTCTATTTGTAATTTTGATCCCATTCAGATCCTTAGTTAAGCTTGGTGTCTCGTTCTCGACTCGTTATCTTTCGTTAGTTCTGATAACATTTTTTGCCAAAAAAAAAATATAAATTTATGCATTGAGTTGAGGTAGCAGCAGATATGACCCAATCAAAAAGTTATGGCCAAGCATTAACAGTGAATCGTTGCTGGTAAGCATGAGGCTATGTAGTGTGTAGATTAGTCTGTGCCCAAACATGAGTATTTTGCTCATTAAACACTCTCCCACATGTAAAACAGGCTTTATCCGTGATGAGCATATATACAGAAAAATCTGGCTGTACTGCACTCTGCTGTCAAAACCACTGAACAAAATCTAAGCTCAGAGGATAATCCTCAAATTTCAGTGCCTCGACTTTTGGTAAATAGAAAAAATGTAATTGCTGCTTGTGCAGAATTTTCTATATAATCAATTGGCTCATACCTAGGCTACAGGTCATGTTCTTATGCCTGGATTTCTCTCAACCTCACATAGAATGTCTTCTTCCATTTCTGGAGTGCTCAAAATTATCTCCCACTCTTGTCATGCCTGCTGACCAAAAATGTTCCTGTTTATCAAAGTTGCCAGTGCAGAAACTCAAATGTTTGATGATTCAGCACTCACATGTTGAGGAAGCGTTCTTGGTACAACCTTTGAGCAGCTCTTTCATCTTTATTTGCAGCTACATATATTAGATGCATGTTTGCCATCTCAAAATTTGTATAATTCTCCATTATGCCCAAAATCACAAAATGCACCCTACCACCCTTTAAAATTTGGCCAGGAAATTTCGAATCACCCTGTAAATAGACAAGGACAATAATGTTCAAATTAGAAAATGTTGAACTTTCTCTCATAAATTAATATTAATACACTTGTTTATATGCATGTATGCTGTATAGCATGTATAGCTTTATCAGAGTAATCCTCATGTCACTCTCAGTATTCAAATCTGGGTGGTTTTAAGTTACAATTTTGCAAATCTGCATAATTTTATACTATAATTACTATATTATTTTATACACTATCATTACTTGGAATCCAAGTGATACCAATGACTTTCAGTGACTTGAGCAAATTCCATATGATCTTTAGAATACACTATCTTGACAGTATTGCCATTAAGAATATTTTAGATTTTCTAGAATTTGATAGCACTAAAAGCACATTTAACATTGCAATAGGAATTTAAAATTAATTGTGAGCACAAAACTTTTTAGGTTGAACAAAGTTTATGGCTATAATAATTTCACATTTGAAAAAAATGTAATTTTCAGGAAAAGTGTATTACTTTTCAAATTCTTCTATATGCTAACACTTATCCAAGCATTTCTGTACAACTTGAAAGTGGGTCATCTTAGCTATAAAAGAACACTTTAATTGTTTATTTTGAGTCAATAAAAAAATAATATATATATAAAAAAGCTTGCATTATATTTATGAAATTTGATCTTGAAAAAAAGCTCATGAAATGAAAATCTATTCTAGTATTCTCTGATCAATTATGTATAAACTCATATACTAAAGTAAAAATTTGATATGGACAGCATACGACTTTCCTTGCAGACTCATATTCTTTTTATTTCTTCAATAATTCATTGAGTTTAATTGCACAAAATAACACGAAATGCAAAAAAACTAAAATATTTTGAGAATGGCTAATCCTAGAGTAATGGGGTTGGTCTTATTCTTTTCGTTGTCAAAAATTACATATAAAATAAGTATTTAATTAATATGTTTGAGCATATATAGCCTTTAATTTTTAGATTTATTGACTTTTGTGGGCCATTTCACAAAAAAAGGCATGTTCTCTTTTTTTTTAATCATACTAAATTCAAATCAGCACCAGGTTAACCTACAAGTAACATATCTACCAAACTTTGTAAAATTTGTTCAATTAGTTTTTTAGCCAGCATATATATACATGCGATTTTTGCAGGCCATTTCGCAAAAAAAGGTTGGTTCTTTTATCTTGAATCATACCAAAATCTAATCAGCACAAGAGTCACCCACAAGTAACTTACCTACCAAGTTTTAGGAAATTTGATTAATTAGTTTTTCAGGTAAAGTGAATAATTACATTGCACAGACAGACACACACACACGTCATACTAAAAATAGTTTTTTCATGTTCTAGAGGTCCCAAAATGTGCAAATCCATAAAAAAAATTGAGGTGCGATTTTCAACACGATTCCAATATTTTCTCTATGCATTATCGTGTATTGCAGGGAAAGTAAAAAATCTGATGTGGACAGCACATGACTTTCCCTGCAGACTCATATTCATGTTCTCTATTTCTTCAATAATTCATTGAGTTTAATTGCACAAAATAACACCCACAATTATTTAAAATGACACTGAATTGGCATATTTAATTCAATTTTCTTTCTCAGTTGGTAACTGGACTTTTTTCAACGGTGGCACAGCGTAAATGCGAAAAAACTAAAATATCTCGAGAACAGCTAGTCCTAGTGTAATGGTGTTGATCTTATTCCTTTCATTGTTAAAAATCATGTATAAAGCAAGCATTAACTTGATATATTTCAGCATACATAGTTTTTTATTTTAGATTTTGACAATTTTTGCAGGCCATTTTACAAAAAAAGGCAGGTTACTTTTTCCAAATCATACCAAAATCTAATCAGCACCAGGATAACTCACAAGTGACTGATCTACCAAATTTTGTGAAATTTAATCTATTAGTTTTTCAGCTAGAGTGGATACAGGAAATTTTTGTGGTTCATTTTGCAAAAAAAGGTGGGTTGTTTTTTCCTGAATCATACTAAAACTGATCAGCTCCAGAGTCACATACAAGTGACTTACCTACCAAATTTTATGAAATTCAGTTCATTAGTTTTTGAGTTAGAGTGGATACATACATTGCACAGATAGACAGACATACACACACAGACGTCACTCTAAAAATAGTGTTTTGGGGTTCTAGAGGTCTTGAAATGTGTAGATCCGTCGAAAACTCGAGTTGCAATTTTCGACATGATTCCAATACTTTCCCTATATTTCCCCCATGTATTGCAGTGAAAATAGATTTTGCACTGTTATATTCTATGCTATTTGTACAAGATGTGCCTAGCTCCTAGAAATCTAGTTCATACTTTCTCATTGTAATATACCATATATTTTTGTGTATAAGCTGAGAATTTAGGGAATTTTTTCCATTACTGAAGTAAGAGGATTGGCTTATACATATATGAATTATAGAATTTTTTTAAAAAATTGGCCTAATGCTGGAAAACCATGTACAGCCTTTCTTCATCCTCAGCATCAGAAACAATTTGGACTTCTTTCCTCCATTACTGCATTTGCTTTTTCTTCATAATGATATGACATGCAAGCAACCTTTGAATTGATGAATTCTTGGCAAAATTGATAATTTTTAGCTTAAAACTAGCATTATACGGGGTTCTTTTCTATCTGAGAATCAATCTTTCTTCTAACACTGAACAAAAATTAAAATGTTGAAAAAAATTGAAGAGCTAAAAAATTTGAAACTGACAATCACAAAAGCAGAGTTGAATAAAAACAAATTCTCTTGTACAGTAAGTAAAACTGCTGCTTGTGAGAATATAATTTCCAATATTTCCTTAAGCAGGCATTAGGTGATTACAACTGTTTTGTAAGCATCTTTTAGCCCCCATCCTCAGGCTTTTTCTTAACAACCACTAAGAAAGAACTGCAAGGTGGCAGGCAGAGCAACAATCAAATAGATAGATATGTAACATCCAAAGTAGAAATTTGTAATGGGTGTAACAGACATTGAAATCAAGACCAACAAGAATTAGGAAAAACAACCAGTATTGGAGTGCAGCATTAGCTACAATATTCAAATAATATACAAACAAACTATTTTTAAAATGCCAAAGCATGATATTTGAAATAAGAATATGGACAAAAAATTAAGGAGGTAACCAGTCTTGGAAGCTATGTGAACTAAATTTATCAAGCTTCAAAAGGCCTATGATCATATAATTTTAAAGGTAGTGATATGTCCTAAATAAGAGTGAAAATTGCTTGTCAATCATTTATTTCTTACTTTCCTTGCAATACATGATAATGTATAGGGAAAGTATTGGAATCATGTCGAAAATTGCAAGTTGAGTTTTCGGTTGATCTATACATTTTAGGACAGTTAGAATACAAAAAACTGTTTTAGCGTGATGTCTGTGTATATGTCTGTATATCTGTCTGTGCTATGTATGTATCTGTGTGTCTGTCTGTGCAATGTATGTATCCACTCTAACTCAAAAACTAATGGACCAAATTTCATAAAATTTGGTTGATAAGTCTCTTGTGGGTTACTCTGGTGCTAATTAGATTTTGGTGTGATTCAGGATAAATGAACCTTGTCTGTTTTTGCAATATGGCCTTTAAAAATTGTATGTATCCACCCTAACCGAAAAACCAATAGATCAAATTTCACAAAATTTGGTAGATAAGTCACTTGTGGGTTATCTTGATGTTGATTAGATTTTTGACATGATTTGGGAAAAAAACCTGCCATTTTTGCTAAATGGCCTGCAAAAATCATATGTATCCACTTTAGCTAAAAATCATTTGACCCAATAACACAAAATTTTGTAGATATTTTGCATGTAGGATACCAGTGTGCTGGTTAGATTTTGGTACGATTTGGGAAAAACAGAATCAACTTATTTTGCGAAATGGCTTGCAAATCTAAAACAAAAGATTACATATGCTTAAATGTGTCAATTAAATGCTTGTTTTATACATACCTTTTGACGACAAACAATAAAAGCAACTCCATTACTCTAAGATGGGCCATTCTCGAGATGTTTAAATTTTTAATTTTGAGGAACTGAAGACATTTTTTACTGTAGTTAAAACTATTTAATGCAATTTCTTAAAACTTAGTAGTTAAGTTCCTTGATGGTTATTTTGATGCTGATTAGATTTTGATAAGATTCGGAAAAATATAATCGAATCTTTTTTGTGAAATGTCCTACAAAGATATAGTTTTTTAGTTAAGTTAGCAGTGAAAGTCAGAAATAAATGACTAAAATTGTTGAAATATATTAATTAAGTACTTGCTCTTCAAGTAAGTTTTTACAACAAAGCGAATAAGATTGACCCCTTGACTGTAGGATGAACCATTCGAGATATTTTAGTTTTTTGGAATTTTAAGGAGCTGAAGAATTTAAAGTGAATTAAATTGCCAAATGAAATGAAGATGCATTAAAAAGGCAAATTGGATATAATATTAGAAAAGTATCCATGTTATTTTTTGCAATTAAACTCAATTTTATGCATGAAATAATAAAAATGAATTTGAATCTGCAACAAAATTCATGTGCTGCTTACATCAGATTTTTACTTTCCTAACAATACATGGTAATGTATAGAGAAAGTATTGGAATCATGTCGAAAATTGCAACTTTAGTTTTTGACAGATCTATACATTTTGGGACCTCTCTGAAAATACCATTTTTAGCATGACGTCTGTGTATGTATCTGTCTGTGTAATGTATATATTCAGTCTAGCTCAAAAACTATTTTATGAAATTTCACAAAATTTGGTAAGTTATTCGTGGATAACCCTGGTGCTGATTATATTTGGGTACAATTCAGAAAAAAATAACCTGCCCAATTTTGCGGAATGGCCCACAAAAAATAGTATATATCTACTCTAGCTGAAAAACTAATAGACCAAATTTAATAAAATTTAGTACATAAGTCACTTGTGGATTACTCTGGTGCTGATTAAATAGATTTTTGTATGATTCGGTAAAAAACCCTGCCTTTCTTTGTGAAATGGCATGCAAAAATTGTTAAATATTAAAATAATAGACTATGTATGCTTAAATGTATCAATTAAATGCTTGTTTTATATGTAAATTTTGACGACAAAAAGAATAAGATCAGCCCCATAACTGTAGGAACAGTTTTTTAGTTATTTAATTTTTTTTTTTGCATTTAGCCACATCGCCTTTGAAAATATATCCAGCTGCCAAATTAAAAAATGAAATAAATCTATAAATTCAATGTAATTTCAAGTGTTTATCCACATTATTTTGTGCAATTAAACTCAATTTAATGAATTATGAAATAAATAAAGAAAAAATGAATTGAAGTCTGTAGGGAAAGCCTTCAGGACCACTGGTGTGTATACGCAATTGAAAAATTCTACCTTCTCAGGCCCATGGATGCATATTTGCTATGCTATACAGATAGCTGCTAGAGCCAGCCCAGTGATGCAAATGCTTAACTTAGAATTGGAACAAAACATGGAATTGGGATTAATATTTTTAATAACACCAGATGGTGGTAAAATCCTATAATTTTTGCAAAGCTAGTTACTTAAATCATTGTCCTTCACATTTTACCTTCTGTGTTTGTTTTTCATGAGAATGCTGACTAAGCTGATTATGTAAACAAACACATGTGCAAGCTGTTATTGGTGGTTCTGATTTAAAAGGCATGTGACTGAGAGATTTAAATGGTTTGTTTCTTTCATGGCAGTTATTCTGTGTTTATTTTAATGATGAGGGTTTTGGGTGGTATGTTTGGAAGGAGATTAAGCCATAAAATTCTTATTGCTGGTTTTCAGGGGGAGTGCATATGAGCTTGTAAGTATTTAGTCAGAAGAATTGCAATAATTATATCTAAAAAGCAAAATATATTTCTGAAAGTATAATTTAACAATTGATGAGTGAATCTCATAGTGATATAAGTGAAGAACATGAAATAGTTGCTATGTGCTTTAGTGTAGAAGTTGATTTAAAAGATAATTGATGTGGGTGATGATGCTTTTGATACTTTGGGTACAGATACTTAGAGTTCAAAGTTCGAAGATGTGCCATTGCTTCAGTTTTCTTAACTCTGGACTAAATATAAACAGTTCAAAGCCTCTTTAAAAAAAAATAATTTTTTAATCTGTATTTTATTGATGATATTATACAAGTAATAGTAAACAAAACAAACAAGTTTTCAAGGCTCGTGTTTAAAAAACAATAGTAAAGTCAGGTCCCTGAAAATGCTATAAAATCCATGGATTTCTGTGATAATGGTAGATGTATTTTAAAGCAGAACTTATTAAATATTATTTTTTTTCACCACGTTAGTCTTAGCATCAAAAGATGTATCTGGGCCTATAGCAGTAGACAATTCTCTCTATGTGCTGTCCCATGGAAGGACTTCTTCCTGCACTCGGCAGTCATGAATGGGTTAAATATTAGTTCTTTTGAAATGGCAACAGTGTTTTCAACAATAGACACTGAATCATTTAACATTACTTCTTTTGAAGTTGCAGATGATAAATGAAAGAAAATAAAATTTTCACTTAAAAAATAGTGAAAATAAATTTTTTATTTCAAAATTGTATAAAAAAATAGAAGTTTTTATTCGATTGTAACCGAAATAGGAAGCAACACAAAGCATAATATTCTAAATCATCATGCAAAATTGCAAATCTTTTGATGCCATAGGTCCGGTACTAGCCTTGACAAAAAATCTATGCATTTTAAAATGATTTTGTTAGCAGCAGCAACAGCTGTAGCCATCTTTTTTTAATATAGAGAGATTTATTAAGAAACTTTGAATTACCACTTCATTTTTACAATGATATTGTATAGAAATTATCATTTACATATATACATATATAAAACTCATAACCAGGATCACACATTGCATAACCTATAACCAAATTACTATTTAGAGTATTAATACAATGTATTAAATTAACTTAATACATTGAATTAATAATTTTAATAGCTAGACAATGAAGATGTGCATTAGGATTATACTCCTATTGTAGATAACAGCATTCATAGACTGGGTTTGTACTTTCAGTATGAAATAGTACATATCTGCAATGGCAGACAGAAAAACTTGCTATGTACAAACAGTTTTGAGAAATTCAATAAAGACCAACAATTTCAGTCCTACCAGACACCTATGTAGAAATATGGACCATATGGAGATCTTATAGAGTCTTATAGCACTTGGGTATGCTATGGAAACTGAATTTTTCAGTCTCCATAGATGTTCATAAAATTGTGGCATACAGCAAATTTTCTTACTGCCATTGCATGTATAGATCTATGCTGACAAGTGCATGCAAAACACATAGCCTGTTCATTGATACTGTTATCTGCAATGGGAACACAATCTTAACTTTGGCAATGCTATATGGACAGATTCTATGAGTATATGGGACATAATTTAAATACTAAAGTTTGATAGTTGTTAACCTGAAATCATTTCCTTTCTTATATCAATTGATGGAGAGCTTATTGTCTTATTTGGTTTCAGTCTAGAAAGTTTACTTTAATATGCAAATTGCAGTGAAAGAAGTGTGAAGCATTAGTGTGTTTAATAGTGTAGAATGTACTCATGGTATCCAAAATATCCTTATATATGTAGTCCGTATATATGTATATCAAAGCATTATTATTCTGTTCATAGTTATAGTATATTTGGATTTAGTTATTTTAACCCTTTTTGGTAATGTTATCATTCTTTAACTTACTTAAAATTTATATATTATGAGAACTAGTGCTCTTGAAATTATATTTTGTTATTTAGCAATATATTATATATTTAAATAAAATAAATTAGAGTTATTTACACTTTATGAGTTTCTTAATGAAGGTGAATTTTTCTTTTTCATAGATCTAAATTAGTTAAGTGATAACTTTAATCTGATTAATAAGTAAAATACACTTTGTGCAAAGGATAAGGAAAACTTGAGTAACATATGTAAGCAGAAATAAAACAATAATGCAACATACAGCTGTTTCGAGGATGTGCTGGATCCCCTTCATCAGTGTAAGAGAATCAAGAAATCCGAAGTTCAAAAGAGGAATGGGTGCAAAAGGATGAAACAGAGGGTGTTGTATACCCAAGACTTGAATTAAGAGATAGCCAAAACCAGTATGAAAGACAATCCAGCCAATACAAAATGAGAAGTAACACACAAGATTAGCAGCAGGCCACTAAACTAGCTTCTCATACCCTCGGGTGAATCTGGGTATTCCACACAAGATTAGCATGTAATAAAGCACTACATGAATATCTCGACAAGATGAGTAAAGTATGCACAAGAATAAATGAAGCCCAACAAGATGAAAAATAAGTTAAAACAACACATGAGAGCCCCAAAATGGGAAAATTTACAGGATACCCTGCCAGACGGTGGACAAAAATGGAGTACTGGACAAGCCATTAACTAAATTACTAGAACTTTTCTGGATATGGAAGACTTCAAAGAAGTCAAAATCATAGATGGACATACATTTTTGTGTAATCCTTGCTGGAAAAAAAACTCAAAACGGTGATCAAATTGATAGCAGTGTTGAGCAATTGAAAATGTGTTAAACTCCTGCTTTTTAACATAGTTCTCATGTTGCTTAATGTGATATTTTAAAGCATATTTAGTTTGACCAATATAAGAAGGACCACACTGGTAAGAAATACCATAAATGCCGTAACTGTTAGAATTTTCTAAAGGATCGTCAAGATTAAAAAATCTGAGTTAATTAGAAGGTTTAAGCACCATATTGAATTTGAATTTTTTAAGAATTTTAGCAATCTGCTGACTGATTTTTTGATAAAAGTGGAAAAATTTACATTGCACTCCACCAGACTGCAGACAAAAATGGAGTACTGGAAAAGCCTTTTACTGAATTACTAGAATTTTTCTGTATATGGAAAGCTTTAAAGTAGTCAAGATCATAGATCGATATACATTTTCTCTCAAACATTTTCTCTCTTCATACTCAAAACGGTAGTCAAATTGATAGCAGTGTTGAGGAATTGAAAATGTATTAAACTCCTGCTTTTTGGTGTTATTGAAATCTTTTCAGAAGTTAGTTTGGAGGAAGGTATAGAAAACTTTTGAATTGCATGATCAATAATGCTGGATGGTTGTTTTTTATTTCATGGGTAAACTGAATGCAAGGATCAACGGATTTCAAAATATCCAAAATACTATCAATATCATTAAAATTGTGATTAAGAAGAGCAAAACTGTCATTAACATAATGAGTATGAAAAACAAACTGGATAATTTCAAAATAATGCATATAAATCTCACTGAGAATAGGATTGAGTAGATTACCCATAGTCAAGCCATCAGACATACTGTAGAATTTATTATGAAAGACAAAATAATTTTGTGATAAACAAATGCTGATAAGAGAACTGGCTACTGTTGGCTGGACTGTTCTTCATGCTCCTTTCTGATTGGCTTCTTAATCCAGGTTTTAGGCATATAACCCCTCTGTTTCATCCTTTTGTACCTATTTCTCTTTTGGACTTTGGATTTGTTGGTTCCTTTGCACTGAAGGGGTTCCAGCTTATCCTCAAAACAGCTGTATGCTGCATTATTGTGTTATTTGTGCTTACATACGTTGCTCAAATTTTTCTTTAATATGATTGTTACTAGTTTATGAATCTTGAATTTAATAGTTAATATCTGATCATGTACTAAAGGATATCACAAACTTTAATGGTTACTTACAGCTTAATTTTTATAAATAAATGATTTTAAAATCACATGAAATTTGTACGGCAATGAGCAGACAAATTTTCTTGCCAAAAACGGCTGTTTTGATACATTGTGCAAAACAAGAAACTTCTTTTCACATGACAAAATTATAAGACAATTTATAAATTCAACATACCAACATGAATTAAAAGCAAAATGAATAACAAGTATATGAGAGGATGTCTCCTGGATGTGCCTGATAAACCAAGTGGCTGTCTAATGTATGTGGCTGTCTAGTGGCTGTCATCAGTGGCTGTCTTTCATCTGCTAACTGGGCACAACTGCCTTGCTGCACATTTGTACCGTATTGGCATTTTTACTGGACTGCCTGTCTGCTGTGTGATGCTAATGAACCTATGGACAAATACCACCTGTGTTGCTGTGGAGTCCTCCATGGTGCTATTGAGGCTTCCAGATATTGGGAGGTGAGAGGACTATTGGGGCGATAGCCTTCAGTTTTTTTTTTTTAAACTCTTATCATTTTTTGTATTGTTTATTACTTTTGTATTTTGTTCATGTACCCCAGCTATTGGAAACAATAAAAAAAGTCACATAAAAAGAAATTGCAAATTAAATCAGGGTTGTTTACCGTAGATAATCGATATTTCATGTTTGATAACAAAGTTATCACAATGTTGTTGTTGTTGAGACCCAGACCGTCCGACCTACCAGAAAGGTGTAAGGTAAGGTATCACAATGTGTGAAGACCCAGACCGTCCGACTCATCCAGAGGACTTGAGTATCTAATTGGACTAAGGTATCACAATGTGTCATATTTGATTATATTCAGATTATTCATACTAATTCAGGTTTTTATGTCATTAAAATTGAGGAGTAAGTATGTTTTTACTATAATGTTTCTAAATTTGCCACAGAAAGTTATTTAATCTTAACTTTGATACAGCGAACAGCTACAAGTTTCAAGTCCAAGTGTCCAGACTGATGTATGAATATATCTTTATGCTGTATTTATTGAAAATTGGGTACTTCTAGACAAAGAATACTATTTCTGTAAAAGCTACTTCATGTGATAAATATTAGTAACAGCTGAGTTTATTTAAAAAACAAATAAAAGATGTATTGCCTTAAAATTTAATTGTATTTTACTACTCTGCTTTGTAAATTTTATTTGGAAAATTGATTTTTAACACAAAGTACTTTATATTGTGTTCTCATACAAATATATTTAACTTATTTAATTTCAATGGCTAATTTAGAAAGCATGTAGATAACTACTTGTGTATTTGTATTCAAATTCTTAGCTGTTTCAAATATGACAGAATTGAGGAGTATGAAAAAAATGTGATATGTGTTTTGTAATCTTGAAATTTTGTAGAATAAACATTAGAAATATAAACTGTGAAAATATTTTTAAATATTAGTACAGTTTTCATATCTTTGTAAAAACATTAATATTTTATTGTTTAAATGTCATCTACTTACTTATTATCTTGCACTTTGCCTTACCTGCAAATTCTAAGTAAATAGATAACACAATATGTTTATATATTGTACCATATATATACATACATTTGCATACTGCTTTATTTGTCTTTGATGAGTTGTAATTATATGGGATCATAGTGTTTTACTTCTTTATATATAAAACATAAGATTTTAAATGCTCAAACAAATTATTAATGTTGATTCAACTTTTGGATCCTAGTTGACAATCGCAGAAAAAGCCATATATAGTCTAATCTGTTTAAAACTGAATTTGTATAATATGAAAATCTGCTTACTACAGAAAAGTTTTGGCCTTTCATGTATTATAAATTGACATATTTATAACTAAAGAAGACTCTTAATAGCCAAGTATTTCTCTTCTTAATAGCCAAGTATTTTGCATTCTTAGAGTTTCCATCTGAGACCAGTTTTACTTAACTATCTAACCCATTTGTAACAAGGGTAATAAACTTTATTAGCTGAAATAATAAATTTACAGAACTAATTCAACAGAATTTTTCGTCCATGTCTTGCACATTTTCATAATAAAATTACTACAATAATAATTTTTCAAAGATCCTTATAATTTCATTATTATCAGAGTAGATTGTATATACAGTAAATTTTTTTAATTTAAACTTGGCCATATGTAAAATTTAGCTTAAATTGGTTAAATAAATTAATAAGAGTGTGAAAATGTATTTTTTTTTGCCA
The DNA here is from genome assembly GCA_951213105.1 of Amaurobius ferox. Lineage (NCBI taxonomy): Eukaryota > Metazoa > Arthropoda > Arachnida > Araneae > Amaurobiidae > Amaurobius > Amaurobius ferox. Next base: position 62,229,932 of record OX578133.1, read on the forward strand.
AGACTGGAAAGAAAATTTATTTGAATTATGTAAAAATTTGAATAACAAAATTTTATTTTATATACACCAAGTTTATGTTGATATATTATAGCAAATATGTAGGGAAAACTCTTGTACCTAGAGCCAGCAATTTTCAAACTATAATAATATTGATAGAACAGTTTTTAATAAAATTGTATGGAAAACACGTCAAATCATCAACACTTTAAAAAATAAAGACAACCAAAAATTGGGTATTATTAAAAGTGTTTAATTAAAATCATCATCCTTGACATACAAAAATTCACAACCATAGCGCTTTCGGGCATTATTATTCCCTTAATCAGTGGGAAAGTGAAAATAGGTGGCAAATATATGAGCTTAAATACACGGTCTGTAATTAAACTCACCATCCACGATGTACAAAAATTCACAACCATAGTGCTTTCAGGCATTATTATGCCCTTCATCAGTTATAAAATGAAAATACGTTGTCACAACCATGAGACAAAATTTGCATATTAATCATTTTATATTTTAAATATGATACATTTAAAAAAACATAATTTAATTATAAAATACAAAAAGAAAGAAAAGTTCATAAATTACAGGATAACCAATAGGCATGTCGTCAAAAACAAAAGAAAACAGCTACTAAATATCCAGAAAATCATACAATGGTTTAACATGTAGTGAGTCAAGAATGAGACATCAAGAATAGCTGAGGGTCTGAACAGGATCAAAATTGCAAATAGAATCGCGGTAAAGATAAATAAAAAGGAATTCATAAAATAAAATATTATGGGGTTATTGCCCTTTCCCCCCTTTTTCCAAATGTTCCTTTTTCTACAGCTATTAATATTATTTCCCAAAAACTTCTATGCCAAAATTATACTATTCCCTCTATCGACGCAATAACTTCTGCATTGAATATTGTCGCTGAGACAAATTACTTTGTTTATCATTATAATATATTTTTGCAAACTACAGGCATCCCTATGGGTAGCCCCTTGTCTGGCATTTTGGCTGAGGCTGTGTTACAGGAGCTCGAGAAGGAAACTTTACCATTTTTGTCCCTTAAACCTATTCTTGGGTGCTGTTATGTGGATGATGTATCTATTATTTGGAACCATACTTTGAGCGATCTCGTTAATCTTTTGGATAATATTGTTAATAATTTTTACTCCTCTATAAATTTTACCTCTCAACAGGAGTCTAATTTTTCTTTACCTTTTTTGGACGTCCTACTTTCCCATAACTCTCTTGGCTTTCATACTTCTGTTTTTTTTTATAAACCCATGTTCTCTAATTCTTGTATTCTTGCTCCTCTCGCCCAATTTCTTCTAAAAAAACCTCCTTTGTTGCTTATTTTAATCTTGCTTTTAACGTTTGCTTATCTATTTTGGCTTTAGTTACTGAAATTGACTTTATCTTTAACCTTGGCTGCGAGATCCCTTACTCATTTAAGTTTATTTATAAAATACTTTCCACTATTCGCTATAATTTTATTTATCCTAATTGCTTCTTTTTCTGGCATTTTGCCATATAAATCTAGTCTTCCTTTTCACCCGGCGATTTCTTGTCCTCTGATTCATTTTTGAAATGACTTTAAGTTTAAGCCTGCCCATTCTACCGTTACTATGGTATTTAATCATATTCGTTCTGATAAATTTAAGAATAAAAATAACTTCATGTGTCAGTCCAGGGTGTGCATTGTCCCCTTTTTATCTCCCGAAAATAATTTTAAGTTCTACATTGGTAGTATAAAATGTACTATAGGCATTTGTTTAGCTGAGCATGTTTGTGATAAAAATAGAAAACTGATCATGACTCTTGCCCAGTTTGTTATTAATAATGATTTTCATCCTATTTCCGATAAAACTTTTCTTTTAATTAGTTGCAATAACCCCTGTAATATTTTACTTTATGAATCCCTTTTTATTTATCTTTGCTGTGATTCTGTTTGCAATTTTGATCCTGTTCAGACCCTCAGTTATGCTTGGTGTCTCGTTCTCGACTCACTGCGTGTTAAACCATTGTATGATTTTCTGGACATTTAGTAGCTGCTTTCTTTTGCTTTTGATGACATGTCTATTGGTTACCCTGTAATTTATTACCTTTTTCCTTTTGTATTTTATAATTAAATTAAGTTTTTTTAAATGTATCGTATTTAAAATGTAGAATGATTAATATGCAAATTTTGTCTCGTGGTTGTGACCTGTGTATTTAAGCTCATGTTCACCACCTATTTTCACTTTGCCACTAATGAAGGGCATAGTAATGCCTGAAAGCACTATGGTTGTGAATTCTTTTTTTTTTTTTGTACGTCATGGGTGATGATTTTAATTAAAGACTTTTAATAATAGCCAATTTTCTGTTGTCTTTATTTTTTAAAGTATAATAATATCACTTAAAATAAACTTTCAGTAACCAAAAGAGTTTTTACTGGTTAGGTTTTTATTCCCTTTACACTAAAATCAGTTTAACTGTTGATTTTTTTTTCTTCTAAAAGATATTAAGTTTTTAAAAAAATTTACAAATGGCCCTAGTTACAATGACAGTGTTGTACCTAGGGCCAGATGTTTAATATTGTTATCTACATATAATATAAAATGAATGAAATACAAAAAACAATGTTATTGAAAAAAACCCAGCACTCATTGAATTCTGCAGAAAATTTAACCACTCGAATTGAACTTTTATGAAATTTTAACAGAGAATAATGATAAAATATAAACAATACAAATTAAACAAAATTTGATTACTCAAATCACAATAATAATAATAAAATAAAATATTTGTATTATTCCATACTGTAATTTATAACACTGATGCCAAAAGTAAGTAGTAAACATAGCCATTCTGAGCCTCCAATCATTTTGGGTTAAGATAGCTTAAATACAATATTATCTCTACTGATCACATAAATTGTATCATTGTAGAATAGAAACTTTATTGACTCTTTACTTATTCGTTTTAGGTATTTATTATATAATTGTTTGCAACATAAAATTGTTTTGTTTTCTTCCTGTCTAATTTTGTCAGGCAATAGTTCCTTTTTCAATTTGATCTTTCCCATCAGCTATTACAGAGCTCATATCACTTGGAGAATCTGAAGATTCCATCATATCTAATGATTCTTTAGATGACTCATCACCATAATCATTTTCTAATGCATATTCCTTCAGAACTGACCCTTTCTTTTTAGTCAGTTCACACAAATTTGTTTTCCTGCTTGAAATGTAGGTTTCTTAACAATTTTTTTTTTTGCAATCATTTTCTTTAAGTTTGCCTCTTCAATTTGAGCTTTCTTTGGAGTATCATTAAGGATTCTACACTTATCACATTTTTACCTCTCACTTTTTACAATACAAGGTTTATCCTTAGGGAAAGGTCACACTTGTTCTGATGTTATACATTGTATTGATTTAATGTTTGATGTAGAAGTCTGACAAATTTCAGCTGAGGTATCCTTTTTTCTTCAACTTGATGACTATTAATAGGCCTATTCACCATCAAATTCTCACAGTTGGAATCACTTACAGTTGGATTGGGTCTATCTGTTACTCAAGAACTAAAATATTCATCATATCTGACTAAATTTTTATTTACTAGCCATATGCTTGATAAATGAAAACCAGCCTGAATAAATAAAAGCACCAACATTACTATGCTACAGTAAGACAAATGATGTCATACAAAAATTCTAAACTTGCATTATAAATATATTTATTCTTACAACTTAAAAAATATTTTCATCCCTATATATATATTTTTTAATTAACTACACAAATGATAATATTGTACCTAAGGCCATGACCCTAGATACAAGGTATAGCCACTTTTTATAAAATGGCTTTCACAGCCAAAACCCTATAAATATTCAGATTTGCTAATATGCCATCTTTTCCCTTAGCTGATGACTAAGACAAACTGTCACATATAAAAAAAACTTTGCACTTACCTTCAAAAGATTATCAAAATAATAAAAAATTTTACTTTCGACCATCAAATCAAAACTTTTCCTTCTACTTAACTGCTATGTTTCTTTTCTTTCATTCAAAATGGTTGCTAACATTTCAAACCATGTAGCCACTCAGTATCGAAATGATGCGAAGAATTTTACATTTGACCATAAAATCAAAACTTTTCCTTCTACTTAACTGCTACGTTTTCCTTCTTTCATTCAAAATAATTGCCAAGATTTCAAACCATGTAGCCACTTACCTCAAAGAGTAATAATGCTGTAAAATAATTATTATTAAAATAAAGCTGGGTGGCCCTATGTACAAGAGTTTCTCCTATGTAATTTTGCACAATTATTTTTCAGTCACTTTTAGGTTATAAACTCTTCTGTGAAAGGATATTTTCTAAAACGTGGTATTAAAGCAATAATTTAGTAAAATTGCTTTTCATTTTGTAAAATTTAGTTTTATAAAATTGCTTTCCATTTTGCAAAATTTAGTTTTATAAAATTGCTTTCCATTTTGCAAAATTTAGTTTTATAAAATTGCTTTTTACAGATGTAATCACATTCAGTAGCACTAATTACATATATTTTTAAGCTGTTTTTATTCATTAAAGAAATTGTTTATATATACACAGTCAAGTCACATTATTGTGACCACTAGCTAATATCTGGAGTAAACACAATATGTAGTGCGGACAGCAGCTAGACGGGCGAGGAGTGACTCAATAAGATGCTGGAAGGTGCTCACAGGTATGTGAAGTCAGGCTAACTGCAATGAACCTTGCTGCTGGAGGGTGCGTGATGGAGATTCTATAAAGCCAACAGCCCGATTGAGGTGGTCCCACAAATGCTCAATTGGGTTTATGTCTGGGGAATTAGAGGGCCAATTATTAGGGAATTAGGTGAAGCACTTTGAGGTCTTCATCATGCTCCTTCAACCACTCTGACAGTTCTCGCTGTGTGATATGTCGCATTGTCATGCTGGTAGATCCCATACGCCCCCAGGGAAGACAATCACCATGTATGGGTGTACGTGATCTGCAAGGATGGATTCATAACCAATTCGGTTCATAGTGCCTTCCACAGGTATGATTGGACCCAGAGAATGCCACAAAAATTCCTCAGACCATAACGCTGCCTTGTGTTCTTGCAACAATGGTTGATGAGTGTTTGTTCTCCAATCTTTCACGCTTTATAAGCCAACGTTCATCCATTCGATAAAACAGGTGTGGTTCTTCGGAGAAGGCAATCTTTTATCAATCAGTGGACGTCTCCGATACTGCCGTGCAAATATAAGCCTTTCCTGCCGACGCACCTTCGTTAGCATAGGTGAAGTGACTATCCATCTGCTTCGCAGATCCATACGCAGGAGGGTTTGCTAAACTATCATTTGAGGCACACTTACGGTAGTCCCCTGGTTCATTCGGCCAATGAGTTGCTCCAATGTAACCCCGGCGATCGGCCCTCATGAACTTTTGGAGCCGATGTTCACTCCTCACATCAATGGCACGGGGTACTCCGCATCACTTATTCGCAATGATGCCATTTCTCCATTGACGATATGCTTTAATCACAGTAGCACGCGAATAGTTCACAAACTGCACTGTTTCGTAAATACTGCCACCCTTGGCCCGAAACCCGATAATCGTCCCTTTTCCAAATCTCATAAATCACTACTTTAGCCATGACAGCAACGAGTGATGTGTTTTCAGAATGCTTATACCACACCTTATATACCCACCAAGCTAGCTTATGAGACATGCTTTCTTTCATTGGCTACGCGCTGTTGACGTCAAAAGTAGGAGGTGGTCACAATAATGTTACTCGACCCTGTATATATATATACATATATATATATATATTTCTTACTAAGTGAATATCTCATTCTTGCTCTATTTTCTTAAACTCTTTATTAGTTACTAGGGAATATTTCACATGTGTCACTTGATATCTATGTGTTTTGTGTACAAAGGAGAGAGAGATGAAGGTAATAAATATTTGAGTAAAAAATTTAAATTATTTGTCTGACAGAAGAAGAAGAAGTATGATCCACATAAACTTTGATTTCATTTAATGATCTCTTTGAAAACTGGCATATTGGTAGTAAAAAAAGAAGCAGATATTTTGAACCATATGATAATGTGCTATTTTATTGATGTTTTCTAGCTTTTACATTCTACTCCTGAATAATTACACCTTGTAAAGTTTTCTCACAACTGAAATAAATAAACTTATGATCTAACCTGAAATGTTAAAGTACAATAGTGATCATACAAATATATTAATAACAACTGTAAGGAGGTACAGAAGTTTATCTATTACTCCTTCTGTACGTCCTTGTGCTGGTTAAAGAAGTAACCATCCTAAGAAGGTATAGAGGTAGTAATAGGCAAACTTATACTACGTATCAGTATGCTGTATCTAATGTACGCATCATTTAGAAATTTAGAAATATTGCATCAATAATCAACTTGTCATATCAACACTGTATTCTATCAATGTTATCAATATTCTGAGTTAAATAATTAATCTTTTTACAATTTTAGAGTTGTAATATGCAGGGATTAAATTGGAAAATAATTTAAATTTTTTATTTTTAAAACTATGAAAAATTATGTATAAAGGATAAGCATAACACAATTCAAAAGCATAATAATTATAACATTAGCGGGCTTTGTCCACTAGCAGTCACTAAATATATCAACCTGGAGAGTCAATTAGCTGATTGGCTTTCTTTTAATCTAGGTCTTGGGTATATAATCCCCTCTGTTTCTTCCTTTTGCACCCGTTCCTTTTTTGGACTTTGGATTTGTTGGTTCTCTTGCACTGACTAAGGAGATCCTCAAAGTAGCTATATGCTGCATTATTGTGTTATTTGTGCTTATATACCTTGCTCAAGTTTTCCTTATCTTTCACACAAAATGTATTTTACCTATTGCTTATCCTGACAGTATAACTAATCCATTTACGATTTATAGCATTAGCCTTTCATTGAATTAAAAGTTAAAGGTGAAGAAAAGAAAAAAATTAAGATGATCCAGATGCTGCAGTGAATATTTTCCCCCTTTCGACCCATACTGTCTGACCTACCCAAAGATGTAAGCTTTCTGTTTAGACAGCCGGGACAATGTCACCCAATTTAAACGGAAACCCAGTGGGAATGACCATAGATCTAGTATATAAGGTCTATGGGGACAACATTTACAACCGTCTTCTCTTGCCACCAACCTCTCGGAAGGACATTCGGGCCCAAGATTTAACGTGCCCATACTCCGCATAAACACGGGGATAGTTTAGGCAGTTGTTGTTGTTGTTGAAACCCAGACCGTCCGACCTACCAGAAAGGTGTAAGGTAACTGCTTGGACGGTCGGGAAGATAGTTTAGGCAGTGTCAAGAATCAAACTCGGGTACTGCAATGAATCTGCAATAGTCAAGCATCTAATATTCTGTTCATTATGCATTAGATAATATAAGTCTGTATAAAATATCCAGTCAAGGCCAGCCCAGGCCAATAAATAACACATAGGAGCATTATTTCCAAAAAGATATATTTGTGATAGTCAAGCATCTAATATTCTGTTCATTATACATCAGATAATATAAGTCTATAAAATATCCAGTCAAGGTCAGGCCAAGCCAATAAATAACACATAGGAGCATTATTTCCAAAAAGATATATTTGTACATTATAAAAAACATTAAAGGGTGTCCATAAACTCTTTTACATTGGGACGCAAGGATGTCTTATACCAGTCAAATATTTAACCTCTGAATGTTGCTAGTTTGTAAATAAAATTAATAAAATATGTATTCTTATATGTAGTCGTGCATATGTATATTGAATAAAAATAATTACACCTTAATTATTTTTCATTATTTTTGGTATTTGTGTAATATATCTATTTACTTTTTCTATTTTAAATTCGAAAAGCTGTTTTGATTTATTTTGTTTCAGTTTACATGAGGGTGTGAAAAATGCAAAACTTGCATAGTAAAAGAAGATAGTTGTCTGTCTCTGTGTGTCATCTGTAACTGAAAATCTAACTTCAAACAGCTGTGAAATTCAGTACTGGGTTAGTTGAACTCCTGGTACCACAAATCATAATTTCCTTTCCATACTTCAACAAGATTTTTTTTTATTCGAATTAGTTTAAAGTTACGAACTTTTAAAGCTAGAAATTGGCCATTTTCAGCCATATTTCATCAAATCATTCAGTGTCACTTCATACAGTATTCAAGAGCAGGCGTTTTGATTAAATAGACATTTTGTCTGGACGAAAAAACAGCCATTTATCTAACGAAGTGGATTTTATTTATCGATTTTCTAACATTACGAATTTAAAAGATTTCATTTTAATTTTTTCAATTTGGTATTACATTATCATTATGAATATTGTGCTAAAATTTGACTTAAATTGGATAGAACGTATTGGATAATGCGTATCACGCACGTTGTGTTCACTAGTATTTATATATATAAAATTTATTTTGATTTTTTATATAACTACCCTGCTTTAACTTCAGGGCAACACCGGTACATTTTCTAGTCTTAAGGAAATATGTCTGCCTGTAGCGGGAAATCTAAGCATCGTATGGCCATGAAATTTGGTACACATGTACTTCATAGCCCTAATAAGTGCACCTTGGTGTTCTGTTTTTTTTTAAATTTAGAATTAGTTTTTTAGTTATTTTATCTTTTAGCCCGATTTATAACGATTTTGGCCGATATTCTCACAAACGGATCCTTTAGCGACCTAAAATATTATCACAAGGTTTTCATCTTGAAACCATCAATCAGAAAGATCAAAAAATTCTTTTTGAAACAAACTGTAAACGGAATCCATACGATTAGACGATTTTTAGTAATTTTTTAATATATACTTTTTGTGCATTGTAAACCTTTCCGATTTCTATATTACGGTATACAGAAATTGAATTACCACCCATCGTTCATTTTTTTGAGCACTTGCGTACACTATCACAGATTATTCCTTACTTTCTTCTTTGCGTTTTTATGAGAGGTCAAAATGGGTTTTGGTGTTCGTATTATTTATTACTAGGCGCTTATTTGGGACCCGGACAACGACGGGTAATTCGTTCTAGTACTTGAAATTGTGTATGTGTCTGTTTGTGCAGTCTGTAGTGGCAAACTTAAGCGTCGTACAACCACGAAATTTGGTACACAGGTACTTCAAGACCCGAGTAGATACACCTCAGCGTTATTTTATTTTAGTTTCGAATTGTTTTTTTAGTTATTTTATGTTTAGTCCCGAATTTCGACGATTTTGGCCAATATTTACACATTTAGGTTCCTTGGCGACTGAAAAAATTATCACAGAGTTTCCACCCTGACGCCAGCAGAAAGGTCAAAAAATTCTTTTTACAAACAAATTTTGAACGGAACCCATTCAATTAATAGAAAAATTTTCGTGAATTTTTAAAAGACAATATACTTTTCGTGCGTTTGTACCTCCCCGATTTTTATATTGCAATTTAAAAAATTGCGTGCAATCCAAAGTTTATAATTTAACCGCAGCTCCTGTAAATACCACATGCAGTTGCAATACAAAAAATAATTTCCTAAAGCCATCCGTTCATCAATTAAAATTTTTTTAAGCCCATGAACTGTAAAAAATTCGATGTTGTGCTTAGATCTAATGTATCAACTTTCCCCGTGCTCGGTTGTAAGCCACCTCTGTGCATTCGCCAAACCTTCCTTCCTTTTGGGTTGTGGGTGGAAAACATTTCTCTGAGGTGTCTGATTCTCAAATTTTCTGATGGAACTCTAATCCATATTATACTTCGTACTTCTGTATCCATTAATAAAAGAAGTTAAGATTTTATTTAGTATATTCTGATTTTTATCTTTTGAGCATTTTATTCAGTTTAACTATTTTGCATGCTCATTAAATACAGGGAACTATAATATTTTGATCTTTAAAAATGATTATATCAAGCTGGAAAATAACATTGTATAAAAAAAAAATCTTATTAATTTCATTTTCCTCATTAAATATGGAATCTCACAACAGGTTTGTTATAAGTGCACTCTACTGTACTTAAAATACAGAACCTTTTGTTTCACTCCTCCCCCTCCCCCACCACACACACATACATACACTAGGTTCTTTCTTTTAAAGTAATCCCATATATTCTGAATTATTTGTAAATGTACATAGTGAAGTTTTTACATTATTGCTTTCATACTTATCACCTGTTACTAAGGTTATATTACCATCATTTATGCTTGAATAGCTAGAGCTATCATAGATAGCACATTTTTTATCACAATTTTGTTGACTGATTCTTATGGATGTTGATGATTCACTTTGCAAGTTTATGTTGGAATGTATCTCTGAGTCAGCTCTTGCTTCAGGCAGAGTAACATTAAATGGCATATTGATTGAACTTGTTGATGTTCTAGAATCTACTGGCTCAGCATAAATATGAGCATTGTACAAATCATCTTTCTTAATTACAGTTGTATTCTGAATTTTCTTTGTATCTATGAGAGTTTCAAATGGTTGAGCATATACAGGATCAGTATCCATTGGTAAATTAGGCAAAGCAGAATGTGGTTTTCTTGGAATTGTGCAAATTGTTTTAGGCCGCAACTCAACAACTTTACGACGCTCTGATCTGGAACTGTGCTTATCTTGAAAATTTGATTCTCTTGTGTCATTTTTTCGCTTTGTACTTTGAAGATGGAACATAGTTGTGTTTGCTTGTGTCAGACGCCTGTAAAATATTCAAACAGTAATTATTGTATGTTTTACAATAAAAAAAATATTAGTCTCAGATTCATAATTTACATTTCTCTTAAATTATAGGTAAATTTGACTTTCAGTTACGGTGCTTAATTTTCAGTAACACTTAGCAATATTTAGAGATACAACAAAATTAAATTATACTTTTAATAATAAACAAAAATTTATGATTCATCCAGATTAAATTATATTGAAGTAGTCCATTTATCATTACATAAATCTTAAAAATTTAATCTACTTTGTAGCTTCCACAATTTCACTGATAAACCGTAACTGTCCTGATATCGTCCAGTGAAACAAGTGCAACAATCAAAATCAGACCGATATTGATGTGTTTATCAGTCACGTCGTGTGAGTCAAACTGTAAATATTGCATTTACTTGGCATGTAGATATATCTGACTTTTGCTTAAGATAAAAATATATTTTAAGAAAAAATTAAGGCCTAACACAGATATGTAATTTTTCTATCTCTATTAGCCAATGAACCTATTGAGTGGCGGCCACTACATAAGTGTGCATGCACACTATGAACGAACTTTGCAATGCGAACAAATCTTAAGCAATGCGACCAAAGGATTGCAGTTCTTAGAGTATAGCACATATTGTTCAAATCCCAACTGTTACTATTTGTGCCATATGTCACAGCAGTCTCGCTTGTCATCAGTGCTAGGCCTAAACTTTCAGTGCACAATTTAAATACATACATAAAGTGACAAATCAAATTGTTTTATTGTTTAATTTATTCAAAAATTACTTGCTATTTTATAATGTAATTTTTCCCAAATTACACTGTAAAACATTTGAAAGCATGTTACTAAAAGTTTCAGGGGAATCAGTTGTCCGTAATGGGGAGTAAGGTTCCTAATACTTATGATAACATATACACTGCTCACAACTGAAATCGCAACAACATAAAGTTGTAGGTGGCCAATGTAAATCAGGTAGTGGAAACAGCAAGGCGAGAAATGCAAATGATCAGTTTCGTTACACATAGTGACTCACCACCTTGCCGAGCAGCATAAAAGCTTTAGGTCAAGGAGGAGCGATATCACAGCTAAATTGTAGCGTCATTGGCTTCAGGTTGTAAAAATCATCACAGTATGCCAAGTGTACGTCGACGTACCGCATACATTCAATTGTCGTCAACGGAACCGCAACAAATCATTGTTTTTTATGAAGATGGATCAGTGGAATGAGCCTTCGAAGGATCTCTGAACTATTGGGTCGTGATGTGAGCACAGTTCAACGGCGTGTGTTACGATTCTTGAGAGATAACAAAACGACACGAAGATCAGGTAGTGGAGCTTCCAGGTGTACCACACCACGTGAAGATCGTATGCTTCTGAGAAGCGTTGAGCTGGAGCCGTTTACCACAGCAACCGTATTATAACGACATTTATCCCACACTACAGGTAACGTGGTTTCAAAGCAAACAAATCGAAACCGTTTTCATGACGCAGGACTCCGAGGTACACGACCTTTTCGACACCTACCGTTTCAACGTCTTCACCAGTTACGTCGCCTCCAATGGTGTCAAATGAGACGCACTTGATCCACAGAATAGCGAAACATTCTGTTCACTGATGAATCACGATTCTGTTTTGGCATGCCAGATGGCCGTACTTGCGTATAGCGGCGCTTTCAACAACGCCACCAGGCAACTTTTTCTATCAGTCGCCACACAGCCTCCCTAAGTGGTACCATGGTTTGGGGTGGTATAACATTTGGTGGACGAACACTTTTGGTCCATGTTTCTGACAGTATCACGGCACAACGATACGTCTCTGACATTGTGATACCTGTGGTACAGCCATATCTGTCAACCAGGCCTGGACTGCTTTTTCAGCAGGATAACGCCAGACCACATACTGCGCGGGTAACTATGAATAGGCTACAAGATTTTGATATCCTGCCTTGTCCAGCATATTCTCTGGATTTGTCGCCAATTGAGCATATCTGGGACATCATGGGTTGCCGATTAAGGAAACTCCTAATTCCAGCAAACCATGTTCAGTTACTAGCCCATTTGCATGCTGTGTGAAATGTCATCCCCCAGCACACCAGTGACCATCTCATTGAAGGGATGCCTCGTCGTATTCAATCCTGCGCCGTTTGCGGTGGGTCTATTGATCTAATGTCAATAAAGTTTCATGCTTTCATTTGCAGGTATGAGTCTTTGATCATTTGCACATCTCCATGTTACAATTATATTCTGTAAATTTCATAAGGATACATCAATTTATTCATGGCGTTGAGATTTCAGTTGTGAGCAGTGTATATAAAAATACAAAAATAACTCTTCGGCAGACGATAATTAGCTGAATATTTCAAAAATAAAGCTGGATTTTCCATGAACGCCTGTAATTGCGGCTTTTCCGATAATTTGCCGAAATTATCAACGAAGTAGCTGAAATAAATGAGCAAAGGTTGCAGAAAGTTTTAGTGTATAAACCAGAAGTTGGCCTTCATCTGGCCTGGTGATTACACCTAGCGAGTCTACTGCCCATTTACCCTTAACAATTGTGTTTAAATAAATTTATCTCTTAATCAATTAAGAAATATTTGACAGGACTTACCTTTTTCTTACTATCATAAAAGCTAAAAACAAGCATAAAATGAGAATAGCTGTTCCTGCTCCAATAGCTACAGCAGCAACTATTGGGGAAAAAACTAGACTAAGATATTTATGTTCATTTAGCTTTATTTATTATATGAATGTAAATGATTTAGAAATATTTTTGACTTACTTAACATTAAGTTTTGTGTCCAACTATTAGCTTCCAGAGAACCTGTAAATACACATTTTCATTAGTGGTGTATCCTAGTAATTTACTCTTATGTTAGTATTATCTTCATTGTGAAGTTATAGGACTCCAGAAACTATTCTTTATTTCAGTATTTTTTCAATGCCCAATCTACCTTGAACTGGAATTGCTTCAACAAGATAGATCCCTCTAGTGGCACAGCCACAAAGGGGTTTGAGAGTTAAAGCCCCTTCCAGAAGAAACATTTATTTTGCTTTTAAATATTTCACAAAATGAGAAATTTTTAAAATGTCTAAATTAGTACACCGGGGAATACCGGTACATACTGTAGACGAACTGCTGGCCGCAGTGGACACTTCTTGGCAAGGATTACCTCAGGCAACCATTAATAGCCTCATCGATCGTATGCCTCGCCGTTTAGCGACCTGTATAGCTGCCCGTGGGGTCGCATTCTTTTCTGAATAAACAGGTTTATTTTGCATATCTTTGTTCTTTTTATCATTTGCATATGACTCTCGTCTACCGGTACTGTGACTTGTATATGGCTACGTGCATTTCTTCATGGTATTGCAATTTCACTTTTGACGAGTGTATATATCCCAAAAACTAGAAAACCCATTTAACATTGATCAGCAAATTTCAAACACTTGTAAATAAATAAAAATTCCTTTAAAAGTGGTAAACTTTTTTCAATCCGCTTCAAATGTTCTCTAGAATCCGAATATGCAATGATCAATGGGGGTTGCCTTTGAAAATTTTGGAGTTAGGGCCAAAATAACTATGAGGACGGCTCCCTTAGGCAAAATTTTAAATATTAATATTTATAGAAGTTATTAATCCCTATCGAATCACGATATCATGTTTGGCAGTCATTTTTGTAACCCAGAATAATGAGCAGCCATATTGCTGGTGTTGTCAAAAGACTGTCCTCTGCAGTTTGAAAGTTTATCTTTGACTTTTCGGGTATTTTAAAACAGTTTCTGATAGGTCTGTAGATTTGTGACGGTTTATATCCAAAAATGTCAAAAATCGTTCTATTTGCTTTATGATTTTTCACATATGATAAAAGTCAATTTTGATGAGAGGTAAAAAGTTTTCCCGAAACCAGAATTTCCAAAATCTTTCACATGTGACTTGTTAGTTACCTTGCACCTTTCTTGTAGGTGGGACGGTCTGGGTCTCAACAATAGCAACATGTGACTTGTTAAAAATGAATAAAATTTTGATAGTAGCTCCATACAACCCAAAATGTTTCCATTGTATGGTGATCCATTAATTTCATCGTCTCCCCGAAATGCAAGTTCACGCTCTGCTAGCATAGATACGACTGCTACTACTCGCCTCATAATCTCATACCAATAATTTTTAGCAGTATTTTGTGCTCTCTGTATTTCAATATCAATATACAGCCTTCTCCTGAATGTCTCATGCAGGGTTTAATCTGAAAATCTCTGTGCATTTCACTCCTTTCGTGACAAGCAATTGTTACCTTAGATTCCTTCCAGATACTGAAACCATCAGCAGAAGAAAAATGAGGTTTTCACAAATATAAAAAAAGCTATCAAATTTTTTTAATTTTCGAAAGTCTCGGCGGAATCTTCGGTTCGTTTTAAAACAAACAGAGTGCTTCTAGGCCCAGTCGAGGCTTCTGAAATCGGTCCAGAAACAATTCGGCTAGCTTCACAATTTAACTCTGCAGTATGCAGCTATGTTATCATGTTTTAATAGTATCGATAATAATCTGCCAAAGAGACATTTACAACCATAATTCAACATGAATCAAAGAAATGTAACGTCATCGATAGTAGAAGGGATTCATATTCTAGGCAAATATCTTTTAAGGACCGCCAGTCACCTTCATTAAAGAATGCTTGGGGACAGCTTCACTTCACTGCCCAGAACGGTGAGCTCGCCAAAAACATGGGAGCAGCTTTATCCATTAAACACACGCATATTCTGGGACCACTTTCAATCAGAATTTCACGAAAGTTGAAGCGGATATGATTTTAATATAAGAACCCATTCATAATATTGAAAAAATAAAAGTTTTACTAGGAAAGAAAATTCATTTTTTATAAATTAACTCAGACCGGTTTAATTCCCAAA
Organism: Amaurobius ferox; assembly: GCA_951213105.1. NCBI lineage: Eukaryota > Metazoa > Arthropoda > Arachnida > Araneae > Amaurobiidae > Amaurobius > Amaurobius ferox. The sequence continues at coordinate 62,245,522 of OX578133.1, forward strand.
TTTCAAGGGTTAAAGATCCCTTCCCATTATTTTTTTTAAGCGTAGAAATTAAGAGGTAAAATATCTGGAAGAAAAATAATTGTCTTTTATTTCTGATAGGGAGCCGCCTCACGACTTAAAAGAAAGAAAACCAGATGGTGGGATGCCCCTAAGGAAGGACCCATTATCCTCCTTATTCCAGACCTGGCGCTAAGTACAGGAACCAAGATGATTTTTCAAAAAAATTATGAAATCTTAAAATGGTGCACGACATCCCCGCAGAACCAAGCTTTACTTTCAGGTCTAGGGTACCCTATTGAAGAATCCATAATTTAAGATCCTTCAACTGGGTACCCTAAAACCTGAAAGTGTGCGACTTCAATTCTGCAATGACTTCGCTCTCAAACCATTTTTGAGATTTTATAACTTTTTACTTTCCCTGTATATAAAGTAAAATCACGGAGGTAGTATGGGAGAAATATATTGGCAGGGTTGACATTTCGAATTCGAGTTTTCAACATAAGAGCAAACTTCAAGCATCCGTGAACTCGAATCGAACGTTTTAGAGGTAATGTCTGTGTGTGTGAGAGAGAGTTTGTAAATGCGATATCTCATAAACGAATTGCGCATGTCTAACGTAATTTGGTACGATTATTAGAATCAGTTAATACTCGAAACCTAATCATTTTAAACGTAATCGAATGTTCGGACGACCCTTTAATTTTCGAATGAAATTTTGAAAAAATTAATAAAAATTCAGAACCGTCAATAATATTACATAAAAAATAATTTCTTATGTAAATTTTCATTAGAAAATGATTGACACAAACTATAGAATGCTAGCATGAACCATTTTCGAGATATTACACGTTTCTCAAATAAATGTATGAAAAAAAAATTACATAAAATTAAAAAAAGTATTAATCATCATGAAATATGTTCACTGTTCATATGCAATATTAAGCGATAAATTTGTTAGCATCATTCCTGTGAATTTAGTTCGTTCTATTCATGATAGATTATACTTTGTGTAATAGATTTTAATTTTGACGCCCAACAATTCGTGAATAGTCATTTATTTATATATAAGAAAATCCCTTATCTCTGTCTGTCTGTAAGGCTTGGCGATAAATTTAGAAACCTTGGGGACATTCTTGATGGTGCATTTTGGCAAAATATTGAGAATTGTCAAGTTAGATTTGCGCGAAATATAATATAATTGTGTGATTCGAAATAGTTTTACATTTTGTCATTTAGAATAACGCCAAGTGTACAATTCAACGCTAAAAATATTGTGCCGTGGATCCTATATCTCATTTTTTCTCATTGAAAAAAGTATATTCATTGTATTATGCAGAGACAGTTATGTGCTGCCCACACCAGATCTTTCGGAAAGAGTTTTTTGTACTTGGAGGTCCCCCTCCCCCTTGTTTTGTAAAATATTTATTTTTCCGCGCACCCCCTCGCAAAACTTGCTTCGCTGAAAGAAAAACTGATAGAAATGATTCCAGTCGATAGAAAGCGTTAAAAAATTAAAATACGCAACATGATGAATGTAACAGAACAATGATGTGTTGACTTTTAAGGCGTATTTCTTATCTGTAATTTCTACATTAGCGAATTTGCAGCAATTCTCCTAGATTTGGGAAAAACAATAAGTCTTATTGGAGCTATGCTGGAGTCCAGTTATTGAAACGAAGCTAATATAATTTGCTTTGTCAGCTATCTATAGAGATATAGACCTTTTAGGTGATTATTTTTTCTCTGTCTGCTAATTCAGCCAGCAGACCTCTGGATTTTACTGTGCAAAATAAAATAAACTGTATATGCTGTAATGATATTAAAATACAATGGTAATATTTGCCTTGTACAATGAAAAGAAGTTCTGTTTACGTCACTAAATGTAACTATTTAACTCCACTTAAATTTCAAAGAAATTATATTTTATTCTTCTAAAAGTGTAATTATTAGTTCCTAAAATGCTTCCAAATTCGCATGTTTTTAATTTCTCATACTAGTAAAAGAAGGTGTGCTTTCCCACAAGATTGAAATTTTCTTAAGGGAAATTCATGTTTTAATGACTAAATACATTGCATCAAATTTTAGAGTAATACTCGCTACAGAGTTATATCTGAAAATGTGAAGACTATAGTATTACTCAAGAATGAAATACATGGATCGTCATTTAAATTTTACATATTTGTAAAAATTTTACATTTGTTTTGTATGTGCAAAACAACAAAAAAATAAATTTTTAGTAATTTTTTCATAATTCGATCAAATTTATTAAACTTTTAAGACTTTGATTTACTGTGTTACATTTGGAGAACATATAGGAAAATGATGTTGATCTTCATTAGGTGTGGAAACTGTCAGACAAATGTGCGGAGCTGCGGCTTACTTATTGAACGAGTTTGATTGAGTCCGATAAATGTATTTACTTTCCTTATATACATAGTAAAATGTATGAGGAAAGTATTGTGATGGAGTCGAAAATTCGAATTCGAGTTTTCGACGGGAGAGCACGTTTCAATCATCCCTGATCACGAATCGAACATTTTAAAGGTGATATCTGTGTATGTGTGTGTTTGTGTGTGAAAATATGTGTATGTGTGTCAGTGAGTCTGTTCGAATGAAATTTGGTATAAGAATTACAATCCATGAATACTAGAAGCCTATTGCTTTTAAACACAATCGAATGTTAAGAACACCCCTAAATTTTCGAGTGAAATTTTGAAAAAATCATCAAAAAATCAAACCCTTTAATAGAGTTACGCAAATAGACATTTCTTATGTAATTTTCTCTTAGAAAATAATTAACATAAACTTTAGAACACTAGCATGAACCGTTCTCGAGATATTGCGCATTTTTCAAATAAATTTATCTAAATATCCCATAAATTAAAAAAAATATTAACTGTTTAGAAACAGGTTCACTTTTAACTCACAGGTAATATCGTGCGATAAACTTGGTGACATCATTCTCGTGGATCTAGCTCGTTCCAATTCATGAGAAAAGATACTTTGAGTAATACTTTTGTATTGAACGCCAATAGTCATTTATCTGATATAAGAATAACTTATTTCTCCGTCCATAACGCTTGGCGAGATTTTGGCGACAACTTTGGCGGAATGTCACCAAATTGGCGAGTTTATTAAATGTTGCCAAATTAACGAAAATCTCGCCAAATGGATTAAAATGACACTAAATCAATGAAAATGACGACTGACGAAAATTCAATATCTTGGAAAGAGTATAAGTATCTACTATAAGAATAACCTATTTTGTTTTTACTGTTAAAGTAGTACATTCATTGCATTGTATAAGGAAAGTCATGTGCTGCCCACAACAGATTTTTTATGTTTACAATTTTACCCGTTTAGAATGAGTCGAAATTCTATTGGACCATCCATTTTATATGCTTCAATTTTATAGGATTTCAGTCTAGAATTGTATGTTTTAAAACATTCTTGATATTTTTTAGTATAGTGTATAAAACATATATACCAAAGTAACAGAAACCTACTTCTGCACGATGCAGATGTATAACTCCAGGATCCGTTTGATAGGCATCTGGTCACTGGAGGAGATCCTTCTATATGATAGTCTTCTGGACAAACTAATATACGGAGCGAATGCGAGTCGTTGAGAGGTATCCATTCACCATTGCTCACTTCGACAGAATTGAAAACTCCACAAGTGATTTCTGAATCAAATAAATATTTAAGTTATAGAAACAAAGGGGAATTTAATGTCTTATTATATTTAAGGTTAAAGTAATCAAGATAATTATTAGAGTTTATTTTCACACTCGCAGGAAGAATTAAAGCTTATAATTGAAGTACAAATATTTTCACTCCAGTTTCACGAGCCGTTGCGTTGATTGTCACCTTGCTGAAAAATAACTTTTTACCAGGGCACCTAATTTTTCATATTTAAAAGTAAAATTAATTACTATTTTAATTACCAAAATTAAATAAATATTTTGTGAGAGGTCATGATTCAAATAACAATAATGTTACATAATTACTAATTTAAACTTTTTGGGATAAACACTAAATATACTATGTGGTATGATTAAATTTTTCGAGTTACAAAAGAGTCAGTGTCTTTTAGATTGAGCTCAATTGATAGCTTGTAGCATAAAATTATTAATAGCTTGCATCATAAAAATTTATATCATTAACCGCTTGTATTGATTAACAGTATCATAAAATTATGCATAACCATTTTTACTTTTCCTGCCATGTAGTTGTATCACATGAGCTTGGGCAATACCACACAAAATAAGCACGAACTAAACATACAATATGACAATTTTCAGTTTATTGCTATGCATTATGACAGTAAACTTCTCAGTATTATCTCGTAGATACAGTAACTAAACTTATTTTTCTAAAACAGAGATTAGGAACAAATTATGGCAAATACTGACTGTGCAAATATATTTCTAATTTATGGGACAAACTCAACTGGAATGAACAGAAAGACCGTGTTGGATTATAGCAATTCAAGCGTTGATTTAGATACCGGAAAACTGCTGATTTGATTGATATTCACTTAGAATTAATTTTTACTGTTGCCTGCTAGATAAACTATAAGGAATAGATAGACAGCATAGATAAGCCGTGGTATATTATATCAACATAAATACTTAAAACGGTTGATTCAATCGATAATCATTTGTGGGGGCAAGCGAACCCCCGAAGTGAAGTTTTATTCATACGTTTTTAATTGGTTGAGTATCAAATATTTTTTCTTTAGTTTAAATATATATATATATATATATATATATATATATATATTTTAAATCTTATTTTATACGGTGCGATCTTTCAGTTGTAATCTTCTTTCCTCGTACGAGTTGGTTAATCCTTCGATTAATCAATTTCGAAGTTCAGCAGTTTGTATATTTTAAACACAGCGATTTTTTATATTTTATAAAATAATATCTCTATCACCCAAATAAAATGGCGATTTTTGCTTTTAATACAGCAGTGATCGCACAGATGACCACCAAATACTAATCATTACCCTACAATACAAAGCTACATCAGACATCACCTTTAACATTGGATAGAAAATCAAAGTAATATATCTAAAAGAGACTCTGGCATTTCTAACCCCTTTACTGAAAACTTAATCATGAATGTACATTTCATTTTATCAAATGTATCATTAAAATCACGCATCTCAGTTTTTCTGTTAAGTCGCGATTTGCAACATGAGAATGATCTGTTAAGGGGGTATGGTACCCAAAAAATCTCAATTTTTTTTTATTGCTTAAAAAGAAATTCATAATTTTCTGATTCCAATGACACCAAATTCATCTCACTACGTTAAATAAGAACCGATTATATTGCAATGTTGAAAATTGAACTACTGAAGTTGTCACCAGTCACGCCCCAACTTTAATGCCTTTTGACATTTTCATGAATTGAAATTGATATAAGTCAAATTCCACCTCACGGATATGAATGAAATTTGGAACAATTATTATATAGATCTTTTTTTTTAATTTGTCTTCAGCAATTGCTGAAATATGTATTTGTTTTTTACTATGATTTTCGAAAACAATATCTGTGGTGTAAAATCACGTTTTTTTACATTATTTTTTATTAAATTTTTTCTGATTCATATTTACAAAAACTGTGAAGACAATTTATTTCTTTCATATTTTTATGCTAAAAAATGTTCAAATTAAAATTTTAGGAAAATTATTTTTCTACTTATATCAAAAAGAAAACTTATCAAATTTTTGAAATTTTAATTTTTAAAAAATAATTTTTTTCAATTTTTAAAATTTTGAATATTGCATTTTGTTTACTATACTTAAAATCTACCTCAATACAAAAAATTACAACTATACCTTCAAAATTGCGGATTTCAGCAATTTGGGTACCATATCCCCTTAAATACATAGCAGGGTTTCTACATTTCGAAATGTAGATTTTAAACCACGTATTAAAATCTGATGCATTTATGTATAGGTGACTGAAGATGTCCTTCTTTAACATATTCCAAAAAGTCATAATTAATATCTATATAAATAAAAATGAAAATCTGTCTGTCTGTCTGTCTGTCTGTCTGTTTGTCACACCATCACGGGAAAACGGCTGAACCGAATTTGATGAAATTTTGTGGGTAGCCCAGAAATAGCCCCACTTAAAATTATATCCGTGTTTTGAGTTTCTACGACCAGTGGTTCTCGAGATATTAGTAAAAAACGAAATTTTCGTTTGTCTCATCATCACGGAAAAACGGCTGAACCGAATTTAATGAAATTTGGTGAATAGCCTTGAAATATCCCCTCATAAATTTTGTCCAAGTTTCGAGTTTCTAAGACCTGGGGTTGTCGAGATATTAATGAAAAACGGAACTTTTTCCTAGGAGTTCTACTCCCTAACTCCGTGGTTTATCCAAACGAAAAGCTTGAAAATCGTTTGAAAGTGAATTAAAATTTAATCTCTGAGTTTGATGGGAGATTTTTTGCGTTAATTAGTCACTTTCTGAAAACATGAATTGTTTGAAACATGATTTAAAGGGGAAATCTATCTCCATGGTTCATGGTTTATTTAAAACAAGCTTTTACGGAACAATGAGAAGTATAGAGAAATCAAAATCGTTATTTAATTTCGCAGTTTATGTTATAAGACATGACATATTTAACATGTTATAAGATTCTATCTTATATCATGTTACTCAGAAACGCAATTAAATTAAATCTGTCTGTTAATTTTAATAATTATTTTTTCGATTTGAATAATAAATAAATGGATATAAAAATATATTTTAGAAAAGAACGATTTGATTTTTCTTATAGCATTTTTGACTGGATAATATCAATTACGGTCTTCAGGTTTAAAAATTATTATTATTTATATTTTCGGGGATTATTGATTCAATTATTATTGATATTTTCAAGTTATTATGCAATTATTTTATTATGACAAAAATTGTTTAAACTCATATATTGTATGTTGTACGAATCTTCTACAAATACACGTGTATATCTTTTAATCTACGAGAATATAAGTAGTACAGGTATATTGACATATGTTTTGATATATATTGGCATATATTGGAATCAATTACGACCTTCTGGTATAAAGAGTACGGATATTATTGATGTTTTCAATTTATTACGTCATCTCTTTTATTTTGGCAAATATTTTTGAGACGCATATTGTAATACGGGTAATCTTCTACTAACACATTGGCATATTTTCTGATCTGCGACAATATAATTAGTACGGGGTTGCATATATTCATTCAATTCCTATTTTTTCTTCTGTAAATTTGCTTACAAAAGGGGGCAGGATGTTTTATTCTTCAGATCTGATCGTGAAGATAATTTTGCATAGTGAGAACATATATTCTTAAACTTCTCTTTAGGAGCAATACATTTAATATTTTAACAGAATTTGCACATGATTGCGAACTTTAAGTTTCTTTAAATTATACACTCCGTACGAATAACGGGTGTGCTGTTAGTGGTTAATAAATTTTAACATTTTAGGAGGATATATCATGTTGCTCGGCATCGCAATTAAATTAAATGTGTTTGTTAATGTTTTTATTATTTTTTTTCGATTTAAATAATAAATAAATGGATAAATGGATATAAAAGTATATCTTATGAATGGACGGTTTGATTTTTCTTTTAATTATATTAATTGCTGACTGCGTACATCAATTTCATTTATTTTGGCAAAGAGTTTTCAAGCTTATATCGTATTTAGCTACTAAACTCATATATTGTGTTTAGCCAATAAATTCATATAGCCGATTGTTGAAACAGAAAAAGAGTAGAGCGGGTATATCTTCTAATACAATTGTAGTGTTTTCATTTAGTATATTGAAACGGGATAAGAATGTTTCATTCAGATCTGCAAATTCAAAGCTACGAATTTGGAGGGATATCGCTAATTTGACAACTTTTCTTAAACTTTGCCAAATTGACGGAAATGTCGCCAAATTGATATAAACGACACACAAACAGCTGCCATAAACATTCGGGTTGGTCGTGTGGCTTGGGTCTTCTACATATCAATGAAATTTTTTTTTGTTTTGTTAGAAGAGAGTACTGAAATGATGTTTGGTTAGCATTTATCTGTCAGACCAACCATCCTACTTAGTAATACATTTAGCGAATTTTTAAAATGTCACCAAATTGATAAAAATGTTTTCAAATCTATAAAAATATCTTGAAATTGATAAAATTGCGCTACATAAATGATATTAATTGTTTTTGTTAGGGGATAGTATTGTGATGATATTTCGTCAATTTGTCGCAAAGTGGAACTGTCAGTTCTACAGTCCCACTTGGCGATAAATTTGGCGATTTTTTAAAATGTCGCTAATTTGACGAAACTGTCGCCAAATGTTTCATAGAAATATAACTATTTAGACGATATTTTTTCTACCAATTTATTTGAAGCAAATGATATCATGTCGCTTAGCAACGGATTTAAATCCAATGTGTTTATGCGGCAGACGATTTTTATTAAATCCTTTCCGATTTGAATAATGAAGATATGTATATAAAATAAATTTCATTGCCATTTCATTTTGGACTGGATAATATCAATTATACTCTTCAGGTTTAAACATTATTATTATTGATATTTTCCGGAATTCTTGATTCAGGGATCATTGATATTTTTAAGTTATTACGCCATGGTTTTATTGCGGCAAAAATTGCTGACACACGCATATTGTACGTTGTACGAGTAATCTTCTAGGAATGCACGGGTATATCTTCTAACCTACGAGAATATAAGTAGTACAGGTATATTGGCATATATTTTGACATATATTGGCATATATATTGGAATCAAGTACAGTCTTCTGGTATGAAGATTAAGGGGATTAATTATATATTCAATTTATTACGTCGTCTGTTGTATTTTACCAAAAAACATTTGTGACTCATATTGCAAAACGGGTAATCTTCTACTAATAATCGGACATTATAAGTAGTACGTGTATATCTTCCCATATAATTTTAGCACTTTAATTTTGACATATATAGGAATAAATGACTGTCTTCAGATTTAAAGATTACGGGTTTATTGGTATTTTCAATTTACACATGTAATCTACTAATACAGGTTATATTTTCTAATATTCGCGTATATAATTAGTACGGGTCCCATACAATTTTAACGCTTTTGTTTTGCATATATTGATTCAATTCCATATTTTTTTTTATATTTGCTTACATAAGGGGTCCAAGATGTTTTATTCTTCAAATATGTCGATGAAGATAATTTTATATAGCGAGAACAGAGATTCTTAAACTTCGTTTTAGGAGCATTATATTAAATATTTTAACAGAATATTTTGATTAAACATGTCATTTAGTATACTATAAGAATTTGGGCATGATTATGAATTTCAAGTTTCTTTATATTATATACTCCGTACGAAGAACGGGTATGCTGCTAGTCTATATAAATAAAATTGAAAATATGTCTGTCTGTCTGTCTGTCTGTCTGTTTGTCCCATCATCACGGGAGAACGGCTGAACCGAATTTGATGAAATTTTGTGGGTAGCCTAGAAATAGCCCCACTTAAAATTTAGTTTATGGTTGGAATTTCTACGACCAGTGGTTCTCGAGATATTAGTAAAAAACAAAACTTTCGTTTGTCTCATCATCACGAGAGAACGGCTGAACCGAATTTAATGAAATTCAGTGGGTGGCCTTGAAATAGCCCCCCATAAATTTTGCCCAAGTTTCAAGTTTCTAAGACCAGGGGTTGTCGAGATATTAATGAAAAACGGAACTTTTTTTATAGGAGTTCTACTCTCCAACTCCGTGGTTTATCCAAACGGAAAGGATAAAAATCGTTTGTTTAAAGCGTCAAAGGGAATTAAAACTTTATTTTTGAGTTTGATGCAGGATTTTTGCATTAAATAGTCACTATCTGAAAGCATGAATTGTTTGAAACATGAATTTAAATGGAAAAATCTACCTCCATGTTTTTACATGTATTAACCTCCATGTATTTCACAAGCTTTTACTCAACGATTAGAAGTATAAAGAAATTAAAATGGTTATTTAATTTCGCATTTTATGAGGAAGATTCTATCTTATATCATGTTGCTCGGCAAAGGAATGGAATTAAATGTGTTTGTTAATGATTATTATTTTTTTTTCTATTTGTATAATAAATAAATGGATGTAAAAATATATTTTATAAATAAACGGTTTAATTGTTCTTTTAATTATATATATTGCGGACTGCGTACATTACTTTTATTTATTTTAGCAAAGAGGTTTCAAGCTCATATATTGTGTTTAGCTAATAAACTCATAATAAATGAACGGTTTGATTGTTCTTTTAATTATATATATTGCGAACTGCGTACATCACACTTTTATTTATTTTAGCAAAGAGGTTTCAAAGCTCATATATTGTGCTTAGCTAATAAACTCATATATTGTGTTTACCCAATAAATTCATTTAGCCGATTGTTGAAGCAGAAAAAGAGTAGAACGGATGTATGTATCTTCTAATACAATTTTAGTGTTTTCATTTAGTATATATACAGACGGGATATGGATATTTTATTCTTCAGATCTGCAAATTTAGAGCTACGAATTTAATTTGAATATCTCTAAATAACTTGGTAACTTTTCTTAAACTTTACTGAATTAGAGGAAATATCTCCAAATTAATAAAAATGACCCAAATCAATGAAATTAAATTTGTTTTTTTAGAATAGAGTACTGAAATGATGTTTCTGTAGCATTTGTCGGTCAGTCCATCCATCCTACTTAGTAACGCATTTAACTAATTTTTTTAATATCACTAAATTGATAAAAATATTTGTAAATCTATAAAAATATCATGGAGACGAAAATGTCGCCAAAACTTCCATGGAGATCACATTATTCAGACGACATGATTTCCATCAATTTATTTGAAGCAGATGATATCATGTCGCTTAGCAACGGATCCAATGTGTTATGTGTCATACGATTTTTATTAAATCTAATAAAAATATGTATATAAAATAAATTTCATTGACATTGCATTTTTGACTGGATAATATCAATTACGGTCTTCAGGTTTAAACATCATTATTATTGATATTTCGGGTACAGTTGATTCAGGAATTATTGATATTTTCAAATTATTATGCCTTTGTTTCATTATGACGAAAATTGTTGAAACTCATATATAGTACGTTGTACAAGTAATCTTCTACAAATGCACGGGTATATCTTCTAATCTACGACACTATAAGTAGTACAGGTATATTGGCAAAATTTTTATATATATTGGCATATATTGGAATCAATTACGACCTTCTGGTATTAAGATTACGGGGATTTTTGATACTTTCAATTTATTACGTCATCTTTTTTATTTTGGTAAATATTTTTAAGACTCATATTACAATATGTTTAAGCTTCTACTAACACACTGGCATATTTTCTAATTTGCGACAATATAAGTAGTACGTGGTTGCATATATTGATTCAATTCTTTTTTTTTGTGTGTGAATTTGTTTACAAAAGGGGCCAGGATATTTTATTCTTCAGATTTGCCCGTGAAGATAATTTTGCATAGTGATAACAGATATTCTTAAACTTATCTTTATCTATATAAATAAAAATGAAAATCTGTCTGTCTGTCTGTCTGTCTGTCTGTTTGTCACACCATCACGGGAGAACGGCTGAACCGAATTTGATGAAATTTTGTGGGTAGCCCAGAAATAGCCCCACTTAAAATTATATCCGTGTTTTGAGTTTCTACGACCAGTGGTTCTCGAGATATTAGTAAAAAACGAAATTTTCTTTTGTCTCATCATCACGAAAAAACGGCTGAACCGAATTTAATGAAATTTGGTGAATAGCCTTGAAATATCCCCCCATAACTTTTGTCCAAGTTTCGAGATTCTAAGACCTGGGGTTGTCGAGATATTAATGAAAAACGGAACTTTTTTCCTAGGAGTTCTACTCCCTAACTCCGTGGTTTATCCAAACGAAAAGCTTGAAAATCGTTTGAAAGTGAATTAAAATTTAATCTCTGAGTTTGATGGGAGATTTTTTGCGTTAATTAGTCACTTTCTGAAAACATGAATTGTTTGAAACATGATTTAAAGGGGAAATCTATCTCCATGGTTCATGGTTTATTTAAAACAAGCTTTTACGGAACAATGAGAAGTATAGAGAAATCAAAATCGTTATTTAATTTCGCAGTTTATGTTATAAGACATGACATATTTAACATGTTATAAGATTCTATCTTATATCATGTTACTCAGAAACGCAATTAAATTAAATCTGTCTGTTAATTTTAATAATTATTTTTTCGATTTGAATAATAAATAAATGGATATAAAAATATATTTTAGAAAAGAACGATTTGATTTTCTTATAGCATTTTTGACTGGATAATATCAATTACGGTCTTCAGGTTTAAAAATTATTATTATTTATATTTTCGGGGATTATTGATTCAAGGATTATTGATATTTTCAAGTTATTATGCAATTATTTTATTATGACAAAAATTGTTCAAACTCATATATTGTATGCTGTACGAATCTTCTACAAATACACGTGTATATCTTTTAATCTACGAGAATATAAGTAGTACAGGTATATTGACATATGTTTTGATATATATTGGCATATATTGGAATCAATTACGACCTGCTGGTATAAAGAGTACGGATATTATTGATGTTTTCAATTTATTACGTCATCTCTTTTATTTTGGCAAATATTTTTGAGACGCATATTGTAATACGGGTAATCTTCTACTAACACATTGGCATATTTTCTGATCTACGACAATATAATTAGTACGGGGTTGCACATATTCATTCAATTCCTATTTTTTCTTCTGTACATTTGCTTACAAAAGAGGGCAGGATGTTTTATTCTTCAGATCTGATCGTGAAGATAATTTTGCATAGTGAGAACATATATTCTTAAACTTCTCTTTAGGAGCAATAAATTTAATATTTTAACAGAATTTGCACATGATTGCGAACTTTAAGTTTCTTTAAATTATACACTCCGTACGAATAACGGGTGTGCTGTTAGTGGTTAATAAATTTTAACATTTTAGGAGGATATATCATGTTGCTCGGCATCGCAATTAAATTAAATGTGTTTGTTAATGTTTTTATTATTTTTTTTTCGATTTAAATAATAAATAAATGGATAAATGGATATAAAAGTATATCTTATGACTGGACGGTTTGATTTTTCTTTTAATTATATTAATTGCTGACTGCGTACATCAATTTCATTTATTTTGGCAAAGAGTTTTCAAGCTTATATCGTATTTAGCTACTAAACTCATATATTGTGTTTAGCCAATAAATTCATATAGCCGATTGTTGAAACAGAAAAAGAGTAGAGCGGGTATATCTTCTAATACAATTGTAGTGTTTTCATTTAGTATATTGAAACGGGATAAGAATGTTTCATTCAGATCTGCAAATTCAAAGCTACGAATTTGGAGGGATATCGCTAATTTGACAACTTTTCTTAAACTTTGCCAAATTGACGGAAATGTCGCCAAATTGATATAAACGACACACAAACAGCTGCCATAAAACTTCGGGTTGGTCGTGTGGCTTGGGTCTTCTACATATCAATGAAATTTTTTTTTGTTTTGTTAGAAGAGAGTACTGAAATGATGTTTGGTTAGCATTTATCTGTCAGACCAACCATCCTACTTAGTAATACATTTAGCGAATTTTTAAAATGTCACCAAATTGATAAAAATGTTTTCAAATCTATAAAAATATCTTGAAATTGATAAAATTGCGCTACATAAATGATATTAATTGTTTTTTGTTAGGGGATAGTATTGTGATGATATTTCGTCAATTTGTCGCAAAGTGGAACTGTCAGTTCTACAGTCCCACTTGGCGATAAATTTGGCGATTTTTTAAAATGTCGCTAATTTGACGAAACTGTCGCCAAATGTTCCATAGAAATATAACTATTTAGACGATATTTTTTCTACCAATTTATTTGAAGCAAATGATATCATGTCGCTTAGCAACGGATTTAAATCCAATGTGTTTATGCGGCAGACGATTTTTATTAAATCCTTTCCGATTTGAATAATGAAGATATGTATATAAAATAAATTTCACTGCCATTTCATTTTGGACTGGATAATATCAATTATACTCTTCAGGTTTAAACATTATTATTATTGATATTTTCCGGAATTATTGATTCAGGGATTATTGATATTTTTAAGTTATTACGCCATTGTTTTATTGCGGCAAAAATTGCTGACACACGCATATTGTACGTTGTACGAGTAATCTTCTAGGAATGCACGGGTATATCTTCTAACCTACGAGAATATAAGTAGTACAGGTATATTGGCATATATTTTGACATATATTGGCATATATATTGGAATCAAGTACAGTCTTCTGGTATGAAGATTAAGGGGATTAATTATATTTTCAATTTATTACGTCGTCTGTTGTATTTTACCAAAAAACATTTGTGACTCATATTGCAAAACGGGTAATCTTCTACTAATGATCGGATATTATAAGTAGTACGTGTATATCTCCCCATATAATTTTAGCACTTTAATTTTGACATATATTGGAATAAATGACTGTCTTCAGATTTAAAGATTACGGGTTTATTGGTATTTTCAATTTATACATGTAATCTACTAATACAGGTTATATTTTCTAATATTCGCGTATATAATTAGTACGGGTCCCATACAATTTTAACGCTTTTATTTTACATATATTGATTCAATTCCATATTTTTTTTTTATATTTGCTTACATAATGGGTCCAAGATGTTTTATTCTTCAGATATGTCCATGAAGATAATTTTATATAGCGAGAACAGAGATTCTTAAACTTCTTTTTAGGAGCATTATATTAAATATTTTAACAGAATATTTTGATTTAACATGTCATTTAGTATACTATAAGAATTTGGGCATGATTATGAATTTCAAGTTTCTTTATATTATATACTCCGTACGAAGAACGGGTATGCTGCTAGTGAGCAATAAATTTAATATTTTATCAGAATTTGCACATGATTGCGAATTATAAGTTTTTTTATATTATATACTCCGTACGAAGGACGGGTATGCTGCTAGTCATCTATATAAATAAAAATGAAAATATGTCTGTCTGTCTGTCTGTCTGTCTGTCTGTCTGTTTGTCACACCATCACGGGAGAACGGCTGAACCGAATTTGATGAAATTTTGTGGGTAGCCCAGAAATAGCCCCACTTAAAATTATATCCGTGTTTTGAGTTTCTACGACCAGTGGTTCTCGAGATATTAGTAAAAAACGAAATTTTCGTTTGTCTCATCATCCCGGAAAAACGGCTGAACCGAATTTAATGAAATTTGGTGAATAGCCTCGAAATATCCCCCCATAAATTTTGTCCAAGTTTCGAGTTTCTAAGACCTGGGGTTGTCGAGATATTAATGAAAAACGGAACTTTTCCCTAGGAGTTCTACTCCCTAACTCCGTGGTTTATCCAAACGAAAAGCTTGAAAATCGTTTGAAAGTGAATTAAAATTTAATCTCTGAGTTTGATGGGAGATTTTTTGCGTTAATTAGTCACTTTCTGAAAACATGAATTGTTTGAAACATGATTTAAAGGGGAAATCTATCTCCATGGTTCATGGTTTATTTAAAACAAGCTTTTACGGAACAATGAGAAGTATAGAGAAATCAAAATCGTTATTTAATTTCGCAGTTTATGTTATAAGACATGACATATTTAACATGTTATAAGATTCTATCTTATATCATGTTACTCAGAAACGCAATTAAATTAAATCTGTCTGTTAATTTTAATAATTATTTTTTCGATTTGAATAATAAATAAATGGATATAAAAATATATTTTAGAAAAGAACGATTTGATTTTTCTTATAGCATTTTTGACTGGATAATATCAATTACGGTCTTCAGGTTTAAAAATTATTATTATTTATATTTTCGGGGATTATTGATTCAAGGATTATTGATATTTTCAAGTTATTATGCAATTATTTTATTATGACAAAAATTGTTTAAACTCATATATTGTATGTTGTACGAATCTTCTACAAATACACGTGTATATCTTTTAATCTACGAGAATATAAGTAGTACAGGTATATTGACATATGTTTTGATATATATTGGCATATATTGGAATCAATTACGACCTGCTGGTATAAAGAGTACGGATATTATTGATGTTTTCAATTTATTACGTCATCTCTTTTATTTTGGCAAATATTTTTGAGACGCATATTGTAATACGGGTAATCTTCTACTAACACATTGGCATATTTCCTGATCTGCGACAATATAATTAGTACGGGGTTGCATATATTCATTCAATTCCTATTTTTTCTTCTGTAAATTTGCTTACAAAAGGGGGCAGGATTCTTCAGATCTGATCGTGAAGATAATTTTGCATAGTGAGAACATATATTCTTAAACTTCTCTTTAGGAGCAATAAATTTAATATTTTAACAGAATTTGCTCATGATTGCGAACTTTAAGTTTCTTTAAATTATACACTCCGTACGAATAACGGGTGTGCTGTTAGTGGTTAATAAATTTTAACATTTTAGGAGGATATATCATGTTGCTCGGCATCGCAATTAAATTAAATGTGTTTGTTAATGTTTTTATTATTTTTTTTCGATTTAAATAATAAATAAATGGATAAATGGATATAAAAGTATATCTTATGAATGGACGGTTTGATTTTTCTTTTAATTATATTAATTGCTGACTGCGTACATCAATTTCATTTATTTTGGCAAAGAGTTTTCAAGCTTATATCGTATTTAGCTACTAAACTCATATATTGTGTTTAGCCAATAAATTCATATAGCCGATTGTTGAAACAGAAAAAGAGTAGAGCGGGTATATCTTCTAATACAATTGTAGTGTTTTCATTTAGTATATTGAAACGGGATAAGAATGTTTCATTCAGATCTGCAAATTCAAAGCTACGAATTTGGAGGGATATCGCTAATTTGACAACTTTTCTTAAACTTTGCCAAATTGACGGAAATGTCGCCAAATTGATATAAACGACACACAAACAGCTGCCATAAAACTTCGGGTTGGTCGTGTGGCTTGGGTCTTCTACATATCAATGAAATTTTTTTTTGTTTTGTTAGAAGAGAGTACTGAAATGATGTTTGGTTAGCATTTATCTGTCAGACCAACCATCCTACTTAGTAATACATTTAGCGAATTTTTAAAATGTCACCAAATTGATAAAAATGTTTTCAAATCTATAAAAATATCTTGAAATTGATAAAATTGCGCTACATAAATGATATTAATTGTTTTTTGTTAGGGGATAGTATTGTGATGATATTTCGTCAATTTGTCGCAAAGTGGAACTGTCAGTTCTACAGTCCCACTTGGCGATAAATTTGGCGATTTTTTAAAATGTCGCTAATTTGACGAAACTGTCGCCAAATGTTCCATAGAAATATAACTATTTAGACGATATTTTTTCTACCAATTTATTTGAAGCAAATGATATCATGTCGCTTAGCAACGGATTTAAATCCAATGTGTTTATGCGGCAGACGATTTTTATTAAATCCTTTCCGATTTGAATAATGAAGATATGTATATAAAATACATTTCATTGCCATTTCATTTTGGACTGGATAATATCAATTATACTCTTCAGGTTTAAACATTATTATTATTGATATTTTCCGGAATTATTGATTCAGGGATTATTGATATTTTTAAGTTATTACGCCATTGTTTTATTGCGGCAAAAATTGCTGACACACGCATATTGTACGTTGTACGAGTAATCTTCTAGGAATGCACGGGTATATCTTCTAACCTACGAGAATATAAGTAGTACAAGTATATTGGCATATATTTTGACATATATTGGCATATATATTGGAATCAAGTACAGTCTTCTGGTATGAAGATTAAGGGGATTAATTATATTTTCAATTTATTACGTCGTCTGTTGTATTTTACCAAAAAACATTTGTGACTCATATTGCAAAACGGGTAATCTTCTACTAATAATCGGACATTATAAGTAGTACGTGTATATCTTCCCATATAATTTTAGCACTTTAATTTTGACATATATTGGAATAAATGACTGTCTTCAGATTTAATGATTACGGGTTTATTGGTATTTTCAATTTATACATGTAATCTACTAATACAGGTTATATTTTCTAATATTCGCGTATATAATTAGTACGGGTCCCATACAATTTTAACGCTTTTATTTTGCATATATTGATTCAATTCCATATTTTTTTTATATTTGCTTACATAAGGGGTCCAAGATGTTTTATTCTTCAGATATGTCCATGAAGATAATTTTATATAGCGAGAACAGAGATTCTTAAACTTCTTTTTAGGAGTATTATATTAAATATTTTAACAGAATATTTTGATTAAACATGCCATTTAGTATACTATAAGAATTTGGGCATGATTATGAATTTCAAGTTTCTTTATATTATATACTCCGTACGAAGAACGGGTATGCTGCTAGTCTACTTATATAATTTGATAAAAGTGCTGTGATCATTAAATTCACTTCGAAATACGATCATGAAATTTACTACTACAAAATTATCCCGTTCATAATCAAAATAATTTCATTTTCATATAATAAATAATTTTTATCATATAATGACGTACGTTTCTTCATGCGTTTATGTTTCCATCTTAGTAAATTCAATGCCCATCAACCTATATTACAGCTTCTGCTTCAATACCATCTCTTAAGATACCATCTCTAAGTTCTGTTCTAATAAAACTTTTCAGATTCCAAAAGGTTTACTCTTGTCGATAAACATAATTCTGGCTCTGCAGAGATTTACTAGTAGCATTCATTTGTTTGTTTGAAGTAGTTTGTTCTACATGACTGTCATTGGTGAGATCTTGTACGAATCCATTTTTTAGCAAGAGCTTTAGCTTCAGTTTTTGATACAAATTTCTACTGTGAATAATTACACATTTAAATCAGAACTTCTTTAATATCACGATAGTTTTAATTTCCCCTTTAGACTAATTATTGTACAGCGAAATTTTTTCTAATTGAAATTTTTATGCTCAAGCGACCGCATAAAAATTTGGACCCGCCCTCCCACCTTAATTTTATACCACCCTCCGGAAAAAAATTATATGAAAGAATTTCATATTTAATGTTAACGAGCCAACGGCCGTACCGTGCTGAAAACACCGGTTCTCGTTAGATCACCGAAGTCAAGCAGCATCGGGCGTGGTTAGTACTTGGGTGGGTGACCACCTGGGGACACCGCGTGCTGTTGGCACATTTCGGGCCCTGTAGCCCGGTGGTTTGCGCGCTGGATTTACGCGCTGTCACAACTGCCGCCGTGTTCATGCGGAGTACGATCACGTTAAACATGTGGATCCGTAAGTCCTTCCGAGAGGTTGGTGGTAGGGGAAGGAGGGTACGGTCCCTGTGGATGCCTCCCCCACTGGGTTCCGGTCTAAATTGGGTGGCACTTCCCGGCCGTCCAAACAGTTACCTTACACCTTTCTGGTAGGTCGGATGGTCTGGGTCTCAACAACAACATTTAATGTTAACGAACTTTCAAATTGGAAGTATGTGTCTGAAACCAATTGCTGAAGCTCGAAAAGCGAGGTCAACTATTTTGAAGCACCATGCACTCTAAATTCGGAAGGAGTGAGAAAGTCACTTTTGGGAGGAGTGACAAGCCTAAAAACTGATAATCACTCTTTTAGAGTGATTTTTTTGGTCATTTCACTCGTAAAAGGGATGCATATTTCACCTGAAAAAAAAGAGTGAAATATTTCACTCTTTTTTCAAGAGTCATTTCTCACTCTTTAGAACAAGTGAATTTCATACCACTCCTTTTCCGAGTGAAAGCATTTCAAAAATGGCAACAGCGCTGTTGTTTACATCGTGCACATTGCACAGAACTAGTAGCATTGGTGTATCAGCTCGTTTTATACGAAACTCTCTATTACACAAGTTTAATTTATTATTTTTTTCATGTGTTTAATCATTATTAGAATAGCATAGTTTGTATTCTAATACTGATCGTTAATAATCTTCGATCGTTAATAATTCGATAAGCGATACCGTAATGTATCAGCTGCCCCGAACGTTCTAGGCCTAACAGTTGTGATATTAATTTTTTCTTTTGGATTTAAAAAAAATATATATATATATATAGTAAATGCATATTTTTAGGATATTTAGAGCTGCTTTTGCTTAAATTTTAGTTTCAATAGCTATTTTCTTATGAATATTTAATGTTTCAAAACTGTTGCTTTAACTTTTATGTGTAGTAAGCGAACGTTTAATTTCTAGCAGTTTAAAATGTTTTTATTATTTAAGAGGTGCGCGAAAAATTTATCTTCGAATTAATGATATTTTGAGAGTATTTTCTATCGTCTCAAAAATATTAGAACTTCTTTTTTGATTACTCTGGCATCGAAACGTGTTCAAATTTTCAAAAAATGAATGTTTAGTTAAAAGAGTTACAAAACAATTATACATATATTTTGATACAATTTCTATGCTCTGTTGAATTTTCATGTTTTTGGACCCTTGAAAATACATTTTCCCAATCACTATCCTTCAATAAAAGTTGTACGCTTAACAGAAAATATTTTACAAACAGCAGTAAATTGCTATTCTTCGTTCACTGTAAACCAACTGTTCTTTGCCAATTTTTTCAACATATTCTTTCATGCGAATGAGATGTTATGTTTACTTCTATTTCTTTTTTATTTATGTATTTCTTGTTTTCCCTAGAACTTAAAACAATTTCGGTACTTCCTTATTATAGTGGCCCCTGAAGATGAATTGCCAAGGTAGGTTGTAAAATCTCGCCAAGTGTTTGCAGTCCTAAAGAAACAGCATCTATTTATATTATCGTCATATTGATTTTTCGTTAACGTTTCCGATTTCGTACTAGTTTTTTTAAATTGCTTGCTTTTTTTAAAAATCATCTTGTTAACAATCTTACCAGACAGATCTTGTTACCAAACAGATTCCATATCATTATTCCAAGAATAATGTCTTTTACCTGACAAACGAATATATGATAATAATGGCCAAGACATGAAGCTGTATGTTAACGACGAAACCATTTGGAGGTGCAATGTAAAAAGAAGGGCCTCCATGTTGGAAATTGGTTCAGCGGTTCCAGAATACTGTTCGTAACTGCTTTTAGATTTATGTGCTGTTGGGCAGAGGAGTTGGCGACTTTCAAATGGTGTGACAAACATCTTAATATGTGTGAAAATGCAACAATTGATTGGAACAATTACATGAGAGAAGTGTGTTCCCTACATCTAATGCAAAGATTTAATGGACGAATAAGTGGTGTCAATAAAATTGTTGAGTTCGATGAAAGTTTGTTCATCTGGTGTAAAAACAACAGTGGTATGGTACTCCAACAATGGAATTTCGGAGGAATATGCTGGGAAAATGACGAGTGCTTTCTCATTCAAGTTGCGAATAGAATATGCTAGTACACTCATGGAAAAAATTATTGAACATGTACAAGATGAATCAACAATCAGTTCAGACTGTTGGAAGGGATACAAAACGGCGGATCTTGAAGCAGGTTTGTTCACACACAAAATGTAGAAAGAATGTGGTGTTCTGTCAAGTGGTATAATAAAAAAGATCAAGGCACGGCTCGGGATCACCTTGAATCATATCTTTCAGAATTTATGTGGAGAAAATACAAAGGGGAAAAAAATGCTTTTGATGAATTATTGAAAACAATTTCAGAAATATGGCTTGTAATGTACAGCATAATGTCATAAAGATTATTAAAACTCTTCTTATAAAACATGTAAGTATTATATTATTTATTTTTGGGTGATCGGTTGAATTTCTCCCCACAGCTTCTTTGGCGCGAAACGTCTGGTTTTCGCGAAGCACCGAGTTACAATTCTATTCTGTTTTCATCACTAGTCTGGTAGCCTGCGACTTTCTGACATCAAATCAACATGCGGCTTTTTTGGATTCTTCATTTGAATAGGAAATAGGTATTTCATCGGATTGAGTATTTTTGCTGTACATCTATCTTGCATTTCATTAAACATTTCACACGTAATTTTCGTATCTATTCTTTTAATTAATATTTTCTGTAGATTTAATTGGATTGCAGATAAGTTTTCAATGACATCTGGTACACGGCAAATGGATTTGTGCGAATGTTTTAGAAAACGTGTTCCGGTGAGGAATGTTTAAAAAATGTGATGTCTTAGGGGAATGTACGTGTTTGTTCAAAAAAACGTGTTTGTGTGGATGTAAGTGAAAATGTGGATATAAGGGCATTTACATAAAGGTTAGTTCTTTTATTTATTCATCCTGTGTTTTAAAAGTCTTTTGTATTTTTCTGTGTTTGTAAAATGGTTCAAAGTACAATCATTTTTCTAAGTATCGTTTTTTCTTAAATTTCGTTAAGTCCAATTATTTCTCTAAAAGTATCGTTTCTCCTTAAATTTCGTTAAAGTCTAATTTTTTTTTCTTTTAAATTTGTTCCAAGTATCGTTGTTCTTAACTTTCGTTAAAGTCCGATTGTCCTTTTAATAAATTTCATTAAAATCCTTTTAAAATTTTTGAAGTTTCGAGTTATAAGTTTTTGAAATTGATTTTTAAAATCACAAAATATTTTAAGTATCGTGTGTTTCAATATGTTTTCTAAAATTTAAAAAGTTTTTTATTCTGCAATTACACTTGCAAGTTATGCAATATTTTTAGAATGCACAAAAATCTTGTAATCTTTTTATGAGTGTTATTCAGTTTTATTCAAATTGAATTCCATTATAATTACATTCAAAATTCCAGTTCATAAAACTGTAGAATTGGTATGTAGAATTGGAATTCCACTTTGGTATGAAGCAGAGTTTCCCCCAGGATTAAAAAAGGGCAGGGTGCTGTTACCAGAAAAAGGGCAGTTCTTAATAAAAAAGGGCACATATTTTTTATGTTTGAATAACATTTATGTTTGGGATTTTTATGACGAAAATCAGAGTTTTGCAAAAAAATGTAAACACTTTTGTCGCGTCTAATACACAAAAATGTAAATATATTTTCTTGTTTTGTAGGAAATAGGGTCAAGATTGTGAATATATAAAATTAATTTCAATTTTTTAATATTTTGAACTTGTTTTTTGAAAAGTATCTGTCCGAGCAAGTTTTTTTTTTTCATTTTGCTTATTTTCACTCGAAATATCTTCGAAACCATAAAAGACAGATATAAATAGCAAGGGATAAAAATATGCATTAGGAAACTTAGTTGCTAAATCTATATTAATATTTTTAAAAAGTGCTTATAGTTTTCGAGTAATCGTTTTGTCGAGTTGAAGAAGATTAAAAATTTCCCCTTTTTTAAGTTTGTAATGCTATCTCAAAAACTAAACCTGTAAACAATTATGCAAGAATATAGCTCTTTGAAATCTCTACAAGTGTATATAATTGGATTTTGGATGAGCTCTTTGTTTGCGAAGTATAGTGGTTATAATTTCGATATTTTAGTATTTTAACCTGGGTTTTCCAATGTGTGGGAAAGCTTTAATTTACTTAAAATGTTACTATTGTTTCAGCTGAATCTGTCACTTACTCCTTGGTGAAATATGTGTGCATAAGTATGAGATAATCTTATTTTGTTTAAAAAATTAGGGCATTAAATGAACTTGGAGATTCTAAAAATGTGTAATGATTGGTTAGGTTTGAACAAAAGAAATGAAAATATACATATTCAAGTACATATTTATGTGCCGCCAGACAAGTCTATAGATTATAGGTCAGGTTGATTTCAGGTCAGATAAGTTTAATTTATATACTGAAAAACAAGTTCATAAAATAATTTTATATTTTAACCTGAAGTCTATGGTCTATAACATCCAGATAAAATCGTTGTGAAAACTAAAGTACTAACTAGTTATAAACAGTTAGCGAGACATTTGTAGCAAATTGGAATCCTGTAAACAATATAAATGAATCTGAAAAAAACGAATAACTTCATTGAACTTTACTGAAGTTTTATTTTACAAAATGTTATTCATTCAAAACCATTTTGGTTTTATCGGACTGGAGCCACCACCACTAAGGTATGAAAATGTTTCTTTTGTTGAGAACAAATTTATCATTGAATAAATGCAATTTTTACATCAAATGCAATTATAGTCTTGAGCAATTAGGTTTATTAGCAATTACAATTATTGAATTTATATAAATTTAGAGTTTATTAAATTTTTTAAATTTAATAATAATAAGTAGAATATTAAATTTTGATTTTTAGTATTTTCTCATTAGTCAATGAGGTTTGATGATTTTAAGGGATAAGATATATTTAAACGTTAAAAATATTTATTAATTGTTTGTTGCTATATATTGATTACAAAAAAAAAAAAAAAAAAAAACTGATTTAAATAACTAAATAAAATTCTAGAAATCTCCATAAAATCACCGTATAAAGAAAGTATTGAACAATGGATTGGCAAATGTTTAGTTGCTAAGTTAATCATTATTCCATGGAGCAGGGTTATTAATAGTGCAAGCAACGTACGTTCGTGTGTCCGCGCAGCATCCGTATCTTTAGCCGTAAACTCGCGTAGCGGACGAGTACGCGAACAACTACTGCATACCTCCCTAAAGCCGGCGTATCGTTATTAAATGAGCTTGATTATTATTATTGTTATAGCATGCGTCCGCGGAGCGGGTCAAAGACTAGTCGCTAATATGAGGGGGTTTTTTTGTGTTTCAAATCTGCTATGCGGATGTCGTGCAACGGGCCAATATGTTAATCCATAAGCCCGCATAGTGCGCGTGTTCATAACACAATGTCACACGATTTGCATGCGTCTGCACAAGGTATATATCGTTATTGCATGCATTGTATGCGGATTACATACACTCGTTAAAAGAGGGCGCTTAATTTTGTAAATCCACTACACGAATTAAATATGTCGAATCGTTATTGCATGGAGCTGAGTTATTGTTATATTATATATAACGCGTACTACATCCGTCTGCGTAGTAGTCGGGTCAGGGCCGCTCATACAAATTTCTGGCTTACCCTTCATATTTCGTTTTCCTCTTTTGTGCATTCTTCATGTCTTCTCCTCCCTCAAAAAATTATTGGGGGCCCGACTACTTTGAGTGGTGTCCGACCCTCCTTATGGGCGGCCGTGGTCAGATACACAGTCAATAGCTATTGCATGGCCTGCATTGAGAGCAAATCAGCTACGCGAATTAAATATGTCCGCGTATCATTATTGCATGGAGCAGAGTTTTCATTATATTGTATATAACGCGTAGTAGTCATATCAGGGCCGCCCATACAAATTCCTGGGTTCCTTTTCATATTTCTCTTTTGTGCATTTTTCATGTCTTCTCCTCCCTCAAAAATTGTTGGGGAGTCCGGGTCCCACCACTTGAGTGGTGTTCGATCCTCTCTAAGAGCAGCGGTGTACAAATACACAGTCGATAGCTATTACACAAACAACAAATAGCAGTACTTTTTACCGTGACTTTCGCGCGTAGCGGAGATACGCAGTCTGCAACAAGAAAGCATATTAAGAGAATTTTCAAAAAGCCACTAGGCTGGTAGCTAAACGCAATTAGTAAACAATATAAAGAAAATAAGCTCTCCCATATTTCATTCAAGCCAGCTAAAATCACCGCGCTAATCTAACTTTTCTCCCCCATCCTTTCTATCATCCTCGGGTTTTGACTGAATCGGCGGAATCAACGTAAACATCTTCTCGCAAATGGCGCAAAGAACCCTAGTCCGGAAGTCTATATTTTTAAATATTTGTTTTAGAGCAAATATGCGTACGGGGTTTACATTTACAGAATTTTATAACTCAAATGCATATCAAACATGAAATAATTTAACAAAAATTTAAGTTGAAAAAGAAAACTGTTTTGAAAGTTTTCATCAGATGGAAGAAGGAATGTACGTGCTTAATATTCCCGTTTCCGTTTTGTTTCTTTTAGGGGAGGAAAGAAGTGATATGAGGCTGTCAATCTTCTTTTTATTGGCACTAGATCACCCTTTTTCTTTCTTTGAAGGAGGAGGGAGCAAGAAGGGGGGGGGAGAGACACGATCAAAATTTACGGTAATGAACGCAGAGAAAGGGCTCTGGGACTTATCTGAACTGGTTAAATTTCGTTTGAGGACAGACATTGCTCTCTTAACAAAAGGCTAAGCAGGGGATCTGATCTGCTAACAAAAGGGCAGGGAGGGCGCTTTTCTCGTACAAAGGGCAAGGAGGGCGCTGTTCTGGTAAAAAAAGGGCAAAAGTGCCTGGGGGAAACTCTGTATGAAGAGCCTATTTTAAAATATGGGAATATACGTCACTTTAGTGGGGAGGAGTCAATTTTAAAACACAGAGAAACATGTCAACTTGGCTCACTTTTGGCGCACCGAATGGAGGAGGGGGTATTCTTTCGATCTGCCTTTATTTTTATTTTTCTATTACACATTCGCTCTACAGACCTTGGCGAAATCGTAATTGTGGGGGCCACTATAATAAGGAAGTACCACAATTTCTAATTAAAGATTTTTTCCAACATCCACATAAAATCTTTCTTCGATCTAGGATTCAAATTTCCATACAAAATTACCTGCTTTTCTTTTACTGACCTGTGATCTGAGCTTTTGGCTACCTCTGTGCGACAAAAATGGTAAATTTTCTGAAGTGGAAGCTAAAGCTAATCTGCAAGCTAAGAAACGAAATTGACTGATGAACCAGCATTGAAGCTAGTGAAGGCTATGGTAGAATGGAAATTGGATTATATGGATGCTGTGACAAATCAATATGTCTTTGTGAAGAAACTAAAATACAAGTTTTGTTGCAGTTAACCTGAACTGGAAAAAGCATATGCCAAAGGGGGGGGGGTAATAACTGTGTTAATTACTTTGATGGAGCTTCATCAATTAAAAAATGCAATGCTGAAAACCATTCCAAATACAAATGACTGACATATAAAAGTAATGGGAAAATATAATGCAGTGCATGCGAGAACAACTTTAGTCTAACTGTGGATGCGGTTTCATTGAGGAACCGAAATGAAGTGTAAAGTTGTAAAGCTTTTTGACATAAGCCACTTTCTTGCAAAAGAAGAACTTCTAATTAGCCTTTTACCTGCTCAAATAAAGTTGGAAAAGAGGTATAGCATTGTATGGGAGAAATTTAATGTTAACCACAGGGATTGCAAAACATTTACGATGTTTATTGCCAAGTCTAAAGAATGATCCATCTTAAATGTGCTCTACATCAGTTTTTTAGGAGCACAAATCAATCCCAGAAAGAAAAAAAAAATTATGTACCTGGAGTATATTAAAAAACCATAATCCCCCAAAGAATAAGTACAGATGGTCCTTCACTTTCAGATTTTAAGGCTGATTGAACAGTTAAAAAATGTTTTGCAAGTGATCCCATACCTTACTTTTAGCTATAAAAGTAAAATGCAATTTTATCTATGCATTAATAAATTTGATAATAATAAAAAAATAAATGTGTGTAACTACATCTACAATATATTTATATTTAAATGCTTTTTATCTGAGGTGTACTTTAGTGTTTCGTATTTAAATTTGTAAACAGTTTCCAAAGTAAGTGGTTTTCTTTTCATTATATACATTCAATTTTCTTTAACGTTTAGTGAAAAATTTATAACAAATTAGAAATCATTTTTGATAGTTAAGATTGCTGTGAGCTTAATAGTTTTGGACTCCAACTTATAAAAGGTCACAACGGTATATGATGCCAGTTTTAAAATCTTATTTCTTGCTCTGATCCAAGCCAAATTAATTCATATTAATTTGACAAAAGCTGGTATTTATTGAATTGTTTTGAATAAAAACAATTCTGCAAATATATATAAATGAAGAGTTTTGTTGCTATGGTGTAAATAAAGCTTAAAATTCCCAGTAGCCACATGGCGATTAACGAAATCCTGACTGCCCCCCCAAATTTTATGATAGTCTAAAATGATTCTTTTCCTTAAACAATCCCTCCCATGGAGTGGGAAAATCTGGCAACAATTGCTATGATACTGCGATCGTAATTTATATTTACAGCCTAGAATGAGTGTAATCCACATTCCTATCCTCTCCCTCCCCGTAATCACCATGTGTTTTGAGCCATGTCCAGGAATAGCATCTCTGCCCTGCTCTATCCATTGACCTAGAATGCCACTCCCCACTTTTATATGCTATACAATAAGGTTTCATAATTTTTACATCTACATTAAATTTTAAACGGTTCCTGAAAGCAGATGCACAAATGGAAATAAAATCACTCGCAAAAATAAAAATGGTGCATGAAATTTGCTCCCGCTATTTTCGGCTTCTTCTTCGACCCAGACCATCCGACCTACCAAAAGCGTATAAAGTATTTGTTTGAATGGCTGGGAAGCACCACTTTTTTTCAATTTAGACTGGAACCCAGTAGGGGAGGCATCCACAGGGACAGTACCCTTCTTCCACTACCGGACTCAGACCAGACCGGAAGGACTTACGGACTCAGATGCTTAATTTGATCGTACTCCGCATGAACACGGTGACAGTTTTGACAGTGGCGGGAATCGAACCCGGGCCGTCTAAGTTCATTTCCCGCATGCAAACCATGAGGCTGTCATGCCCCTTGCTATTTACAGCTTGTAAATCTATTTATTAGTAAATATTCATTATAACATATTTTACACCATGAAAATTAAAATAATCTATATGAAAGAGTTTCGATAATACGCTGCGGCCCGGGACTGGCACGAGCTAACCTATATTTGGGCACCCGGTGCGAATAATGGGCATCAATCTTGGGGTTGGGGGAATGCTTTAAACTAGATCGTGAGTCTTGCTGCATGGAAGTTTTTCGTTCAGAAAAATTTCAGAAATCCTTTAATTTAATGTATTGTAACTTATTTTAGTTATCTGTCACTGACAATGTTAAACACTAAAAATGGATTCCTAAAATGCTAAGAGATTAGTTATGTTTTCAGAAGTACTAACTATTAACAATTATCAATTCAAGGTTAAATCAGTTCTATTTTCAACTTTCTCGCGGCCAAGGATAGTTGACGCCAGACATATAGCGATACCAGGCACCTGAACAAAGTACTCGCCAGGTCAAGACATGGAGAAGGACTGGTTGTTCGATTTGTGTCTACTGTATAATAAATCTATAAATAAATAAATGTAATATAGCTGTAATTTTCTAAATTATTACATAACATTTAAATATGTTTATACACAATTTATCATAATTTTAAGTAAGTTGAAAAATATCGCACATTTAACAGCTGTCAACTGGCCACTAAACTTCACAAACCTACAGGTTAGTGGCTACTAACTAAAACCGGGAAGCTTTAGATGTAAAATTCTAGTATTTACATCCTACTGAAGTAGTCCTAAGTCTTGTTATGTTTGATCGGCAAGCATTATTCTCTATTTTCTTTATAATTTAGTGCCTGTCATCTTTTGTACACTAGGGTAAATTTAATATAGACTTACCTTCAAAATAAAGCTGATTTTGAACCAGAGCTGCTGTAGGTAGAAAGAAAATTCAAGAAGAGTTTTAAATTACTATAGTAATAAATACTTGCTTTCCAAACAGTTACTTTACATCTTTGGGTGGGTCAGATGGTCTTGGTAGAAAAAACAAAACTATTCGCTAAATAGTGCTAAGTTAAGAATTCGCTACATAGTGCTAAGGTAATGCTTCCTTGCACAGTGCAAAATTTTAAAAAACAAGTAATCGAAACAACAGTCCAGTTCCAGAATAATTGGAGCACATTAAAATAGGACAACCAATGGAATGCAATTGACCATCACGAAATCAAATAGAATGGAACGATTTAAGGAAACGGAACATCAAGGTGATAATGGAGCACCAATTATAGTGCATATAAATTTGTGAGAACATGATGTGGAATAGTATGGAACCAAAATTGTGATGAGAGAGCATAATGGACCATGGAATAATCTAATTTTAAAAACAAGGCAATAGAATGCAATGAAACTACTACGAAATTGTCTAAGCAGGAAGGAAGGAGTAACAAAATAAGGGAACAAGCAGATTAAGTCATAAAGGGAGCAGAACAAAACAGACTATACAACTTAGTCTAGGAAATAGAACAGACTAAAATCCTGTAATTAAGATGGAATAGTTCAAAAATATTTATTAAAAGGATGAACAGTAGCTTCATAGTGGAGAGAAAAAGAAGTGCCATAATGAAACATAATATACAACGAACTTTTTATGGAACATAGAACAGAATGGGTTACTGGTCACAACTGATGCAAAGGCATATCCTCCAACCAATATTTATAAACAATTTTATTGAACACTAATCTACATTAAAACAATACTAATTTGAATTAATATTGAACCATAAATAACATTGTCTAGTGTTTTTGCCCCTTATGCAAAGGCAAAAACCAACTCAACAGTGAAGAAAAATTTTCTGTTGTCTGTATCAAGATTTTCCCTGCTTTGATGCATGCTACGTCCTCATTAATATACAAAGATTTGAATATGGTAGTAGAAAAAAAAAATGCTGCATAACATGGTAAATATGATACACATTAAGTGTCTCTTGGTGAATTGTCAGTCATAACAGAAGTGTATAAAGAACATGGTATCCTCCTGTAAAACATTTAATGAATTCGAAGTCAAACCTATCATTAATTTTCATTTCTTCTGTCTGACCAAGACATTAATGCTGTCATGTTTGCAGTAAAAGAACTGGTTTTAAAACCGAAATTATTTTGTTTCTTGCATTAGTTGATTTTGCGATAAATTTTTTATAATTATCAAATAGCTAATAATTTGAACAAAATTCTTACAGGTATATTATTTTTCCTTTTCACAACAATAAAAATAAGATAACATGATTTTCTAATAAAGGAATTTAGTCAACTTTTAATAAATTATATATATATATACAGCTTTAAGACTGTTTTCTATGAATTATTATTTCAAGAGTTATTTAGGTTTTCTTCTTTTATATACATATTGTGGCTCTGAAGCTATGTTTGATCCTTAGGTCCCAGAGATTGACCTGTATATTGTGTTACTGTTTTGAGAAACCGTAAACATTTGAATACCTGTATAGGCTATGCTTATAAGATTTTCTATCTGGTATATTAAAAAAATTCTATAATTGTAGTGGAAAGAAGATATGCAATTAGGATAGATTCACATATTGATACTCTATAATACTACCGGTTTGAACATCTTTGGTAAGGATATTTTTAGGCATACACAGATTTAGAATTTTTTTTGTTCGGGAGTGCTAAAATACTTTAGCTCCGATCCAGTGGTCGAGCGGTCAGGGGCAAGTGTTTCCGTCTGATTGCTGGATTGCCGGGTTGTGGTTCGAATCCTGCCAGCGGGCATGGATGCTGTATTGTCGAGGCAAAGTCAGACTTCCGCCCTTGGGGTGCCTCAATATAAAGTGAAGCTGCAAATTTCTCCCCTTCGCTATGGGATCAGGTTGTCTAGTTGATGTGGTGCATAGACGCTCCTTCACCATGTGGGAATAAGTAACAACAACACAAAAAAATACTTTTGTACACCTGAACAAATTTTTTGCAATGTATGATGTCGAACAAAATTTTTTGCAATATATGTTGTCAATATACAATTGAAAACAATACCACATTTTTGCATTTTATTTGCAATGTCAATATACAATTGAAAAATCACTAGGGTGTTTTTGAAACTTTGGGGGGGGAGAGGGTATAATCAAGCCTTTCCTACCTACCTAGCTCTGCGTTATATTTTAAGAGTAAAAAAAAATGAATTTTTGTTTCTTACTGGTTAATTTAGCCTACATGTGGAATTGTGTGTATCTAATAAAACTAACAGATGAAGCTGTTTCATTCAGTGGTTGTTTGTGATTTCAGGAATGGGTTAAGCAGATTTCAGCGGTAGGATTCCTCCTCCAGCTTGACAAAGCATGCATCATCAAAACACATCACGCTACTGGCACAAATGTTGTTAAATTATCTAAAAGTAGCCAAACGAGTCTGAAAAATTTGCCAAATAACAATAATAATAACCCATTCAGCCAATAACATTGAAGCAATACTGTGTCACCTGCTTCACTTCACAAGCCGCCACTGGTTTCATTTGCTTTTTATAAGCTGTATTTAAAGACATATATATATATAATCAGATAATGCTCTGAAAGAAATTATATTTAATGAAGATTCTCGGATGCAAATTTAAGCAGATATTTTCAAATAATTGACTAAAATGAAATATATAAACAAATTGGGTTTATGGAATAAAAAGAATTAAATTTGTAAGAAGTTTTGTCATTGCACATTGAATTTCACAAGAAAGATTTAGCCCTACTTTAAATCTTTGAGCTTGTTATGCGTTAAGGTAATCACCTGATGAAATGTGTATTCAATTTAATTTAAAAATTTGTGCAATCTGTTGTTAAAAATTAAATGCATTAATGTCTAAATGTTAAATTAAATTGCTTTATGAATACCAATAAAAATAATCTTGATAGCTGCAAAGTTAGAAATACTCAGAAATTGTTATTTTCATTCAAAAAGAAGCAAGGATTGAAAACATTTTTTAATGAGGAGACAGTAATAAAATGTACTTTAAAGTAATTTTAAAGTACAATTATTAATTTTTAATAATTTTAATGTACTCATTTAATGGAAAATGGATCTAATTAAGTAGCTAAATTAAATAAAAGTGCCTGTGAAATTATTCTAAAATAAGTTATTTTAATCATTGAAATTGTAAAACTTCACTTTTATGCTTGCTTAAAGCCTAATCTCTGTATTTTGATAATGCAAACACTAGAATTTAAAATACATAGAATACAGATAAAATCTTGATTTTAGCTCAGCTAAAATATATTTTAATGCTTATTTTAAAACTAAAAACAGGATTACCTCCACTGAGATAACACTATTTAGGAGTGCATATTTATTAGCTCCTAGAAGAGTGATTATTCACTCCTAAATAGAGTCTATTAATCACTCCAAAAACACCAATTCTTCACTCTTTCTAATGGGTGAAAAACCACTTTTGCCAAGAGTGCATATAGTCACTCTTTCTAATGAGTGGAAAAACCACTTTTACTAAGAGTGTATATAGTCACTCCTTGACATGGATTATTCACTCCAAGGTGGAGTCAATAAATCACTCATTCAGAGTGGGCATTCACTCCAAAGGAGTGACTATTCACTCTTTCCCTTGAGTAGAAAACCCACTTTTTGTTAGAGTGAATACTCACTCTTTAGAGGTTGGCTCAATTTCAAGTCTTTCTTAGAGTGACTATTCACTCTTTTTGAGTGAATTCTCACTCTTTCAAATTTAGAGTGTGGACATTATATATAAAATGTCATATAATATGATATATCTCTATTTTTTACATATTTGTAAGTCATAGTGTTTACTTGACTATCTTTCCTAAGTTGTTTTAATTTTGGATTATTTACTTTTTAGTTGTGGTTTTATATATGTGTTGCAAAATGTTCTAATATGTCTTTGGATTTACATTTGGATTTACATATATACTATGTTTATTATACATATATATAATATCATATGATATAATGACAACATATATTATATTTAATACCTTTTTCTTGTTCTTCGAAAACGTTTCTATCTTTCCCTTGAAAATCCAATTTACTAGCAAGCAAACATAGCAGCGTTTCTGCATGCATGTCCTGTATAGAGTGCAGCTGCAAAGCGACATACCTTACAAGTTTAAATTTTGCATAACTGTTTTACTTTCTATCATAATTCTCCATGGTTATTGCAGGACATACGAATCATGATCATTACAATCTTGATGTCTGGAGTTGCGGCAATTTGGTATCACAAGTTAAAACGTTTCAGCAAAATCTTCCACCAATTCCTTAGCTGCGTGAGAGAGAGAATCGTTCAGTCTGCACAGAATGTACACATTTTGGTCGAACTAGTGAACTTGTGATTGAACTGTCCTCCGGGAAGATGTGTTTTGCAGTATGCATAAAGAAAAGTCGGGGTTGGAGAAACATTACTTTTGAACAAATGTAGATTTGGTGATAAATATGATAATAACAGACAAACTTAGTCGAAATTTATTTAGAATTAAGGTTTAGAAATGTATATATTATTTTTTTTCATTTCTTATAGTATATAAATTTCCCGATGTGAAAAGAAACTTGAAATATTTTACTGTTTCTTTTCATGCTTACGTAATATGGAATCAGTTAATAAATACTATAATGGCCCAGATCTATATGGCTGAAAAGTTTGGCAAAAAATTGGCAACCTTGATGATACATTTAGTGCCTTTTCGAAAATGTCGCCATAGGAAAATTTTATATCTTGGAACATAAAGTTTCAGTTTCATTGATAAGTCCTGTTGCTTTGTGAGAATTATTAATTTAATATAATTGATATTCAAAATATAATAAGATTCAGTGCTCGTAGGACAGGTACGTTTTGTTAGTGGGGGATGTCAAGAGGATCGTAAATTGATTGTTTCATTAGAGTACATCATATTAATTATGTTTTGATAGGGTCTGTTTGTCCGTCTGTCCTATTTGGCGACCTTGCCGACAAACTTGGCGAGTTTTGGAAAATGTCGCAAAATTGACGAAAATCGACGAAATGCCGCCAAATCGATGAAACATCCTCGACGAAAATTCAATAACTCAGAAAATTTACACTATTAATTAAATTACTTTGCTAATCCCTGTCATTTTGAAGAAATTATTAATTTAATATTCTTCATTCAAAATGTAGTGAGTTTCACAGTTCGTAAAACAGGTACGTTTTGTTAGGGACTGGGCGGTTCGTAAATTAATTACGTTTTGTTAAGTGATGGTAAAGTATTATGTTTCGATAGAGAGTCGTATAAGAAATGCTAATATTGAATAGAAGAGGTCTGTGGCTCACATATATCAGTGGAGTATATATACGGATTTGAGATAATCTTTTGCAACTTTGTGGATGATTGGTGGAAGGAAGGCCTTTTGCAACTTTACCCGGTCTTATAACGGGCTTTTCCTTCCAGTAAATTAATAATTCAAAAAGTTCTTTTCTACATCTTATATGTAAATGTTTCTATATCTTGCAAGGAAAAGGCATTATAAAGACAATTAAATTTAAATTAAGTCACACAAAATAGTTAAATTACATACCTACACAAACATTTAGATCTCCCCAAGTTCCAGATTTTTCGCACTTACGAAGGATGGTTTCGTGTGATGTATAACCTGGATTGCAAATGATTTGTAAATGAGCTCCATAGTAAGAAGAGTTGTTATGTAAAATAACTGCACCATGTGGGACAATAGGATTCAAATCACACTTGATAGCTACGTAAGGAAAATATAGTTTCACCTTTCCAAATATATGAAACAGTATAATTATTACAGAAAGATTTTAAATACACTACCCTACATAGAAAATGCAACACAATGAAGCTTTGGCCGTATAATTATGCAAATTGCGAGACAAACGCAGTTGGCCGATGTATGCAGATGAGCTGAAATACAAGTAGGTCACGTGATTACAGAGCGGGAAAAAAAGGATAGAAAACTCCAAATGAACCAACAGTTGTTACTGTCTGTCGCTTACGGAAACCCGTTTTCCGAGCTGTTTTTCGTTTCAGAAGACCCGTGTTTTTAAAGAGATGCCTGGCGACGACGCCGAAGTCCGTTTTAACATTTAGATAATCGTGCGAGGGGATTTAGTTTAGGCCGATGTACGGCTGGGTGGTCGTACTGGCGTATCGCCGCTGAAACACGCGTAGATGCGTCCACGGTGCAAAATATTTGGAGAAGATGGATTGAAGAAGGTCATGTGAATCATCACAGTGGTTCAGGTCCATCCAGACGTACGTCAGCACGCATTGATCGACGCATTCGAAGGCAGAAGGTGGCGGCCCCACAAACGGCGACTGCCGACATTCTTCAGAATTTGAAGGGTACGTTGGATGTTACAATATCAGCGAGAACAGTTTCTCGACGATTGGCCGAAAGCGGCTTGCACTCAACCTGTCCTTTACGAAGACTGCCATTGACGACAAGACACCGACGTGAGAGATTGCAATGGTGTCGGGTCCGAGGCTCTTGGACGACTAAATGGGACAGGGTAGTGTTCAGCGACAAGCCTCGGTTCTGTTTTTCGAATGGCAGTCGCCGTGTGAGAGTCTGGGGGCGACGAGGAAACAGGTCCAATCCTGGTGCGATTGTTGAACGCCATATTGCTCGAAAACGCGGCACCATGGTTTGGGGTGCCATCAGCTTCGATAGACGGTCACCTCTGGTTCGTATCAGAGGCACAATGACGGCACGACGATATGTGGATGAGGTGCTGCGGCCGGTTGCACTGCAGTGGTTGCAAAATGCTGTTTTCCAGCAAGATAATGCGCGGCCGTACACGGCAAATATCAGCAGACAAGTCTTGTAAGGTATCCAGGTGCTTTTTTGGCCTCCGCGGTCTCCAGATCTCTCATCTATCGAGCATGTATGGGACGTGATTGGCCGTCGTTTGACTGCTTTGCCCCAGCTTTAAACAGAAGACGACCTGTGGAGGATGGTTGAAGGTATACGGTCATCCATCCCTCAGGAAACTATCCGTACGCTCATTGCATTTGTTCCTCCAAGGGTTGCTGCTTGTATCGCCGCAAGAGGTGGTTCTACTGCCTACTGATCACCCTGTCTATGCCATTACTGTATTGAATCATCCATCTGGAATTAACATCTCTTATTTATATATGCCATCTCTGGTTGTTTGTCCTTTATTATGACACTCTGTTCGCTCTTTCATGGTACATTTTCTGTGTCGGATAGTGCAGAATATTTTTACTACTTTTTCTCAATACTGTACTTGCCGTAGATCTGTCAATTGTCCCACTACCGTTAGATGTTACATATATTTACTTTATTTTCATACCTATAGCCTCCTGGGAATTTTGTATCTTTTGAGTCATGTTGTTTACATTTGAAAATTAGCCTTACCATAATCGATCAACACTGCTCCTAGAAAACCGGTTACCTCTTAATGGTAACTAAACTTTATTTTTGCATTAAGACAGCTGTTCGTACTATACCAAAAGTCTTATACAGTCATTTTTTTCTCTATTAATGAAGACTAACGTATGCATCTGGAAATAGTTGAATGATTATATTCTCTTTCATTTTATTATTTTTATGGGATTTTTGCAAACGGTATCGGATTAAATATTTATAATGAATTGTGACATTTAATCGTATTTGAAATAAAAATCACTATATACCTGTTTTTTATACATATACTCTTAAAAAAACTAATCACTCCGACGAAAGTGTTGTATCACTACGATATAATCCGACAGGTTATATCGTAACAGTCTAATGCTGTGCTGTTGCAGATTCTACCGATGTTCTGTAACTGATGGACTAATTCGATCATATTCCGTGACAGCAGCAACTGTCTTCCCAGCATAACCAAGACATGATCAATTGGCGAAAAGTCTGGGGGCTGGATTGTCGAAAGGACTGGCAATGGGCAAGTATGAACCCCAAAAATACCTTGTTGACAGAGTCTTGCCGTGTAAAGTCTAGCATTATCAAACTGGTAAATACTAAATAGCTCCTTGAAGACGAGACGGCATAAGCAATACAATTGACCTCAGAATATGTTATCAACGAGATAACTAAGACATACTGTACTGTCATTGTAGAATACTGAGGGAGATCGGTTGTTATAGTAGATGTTTCTTCAGCTGTAACCCCCAGATGTGATGGCCATTCAATCACTGTAGCCAGATTGAATCGATGATCGCACTTCTTTCATACACGGATACGGTGATTATATACGCTGAAAGAAAAGCGGGATTCGGTGTTTATCGACTCAAAATAGTTTTCTTATAGCTCCTATGTATCATTGGGAAAGAATCTTTGAGGCGGTGAATTACCGGCCGTTTAGAGGCTGGATGAATTGATGGAAGTGGCAATTGATTCATAATTAGTTTTGTATCGTATGCACTCATATTCAATGTTTCAGTTTGTATTTATGTGTTATAATGCTATATAAATTACCCCATAAAAATGCATTCAATTATATTGAACAGTGTTTTTATGCATGCAAAGATAATGTTGGACATACAACACAAACATATAACTACATAAAATTACGGAATGTGCTTTGATAGACACTCAGTGGAAGAAGGTAATATAAGATGTTTCACTAAGTAGATCCTCTTGGTAGGTCGGACGGTCTGGGTCTCAATAACAACAACTAAGTAGATCCCCCAAATCTTTTCTTCCCTCAAATTTATCTGGTAATTC
Organism: Amaurobius ferox; assembly: GCA_951213105.1. Classification (NCBI taxonomy): domain Eukaryota; kingdom Metazoa; phylum Arthropoda; class Arachnida; order Araneae; family Amaurobiidae; genus Amaurobius; species Amaurobius ferox. The sequence continues at coordinate 62,283,822 of OX578133.1, forward strand.
GTGCTATGTTACCTTTATAGACTTTGTTATCCAATAACTTTTCAAAATAAACACCCTTTCTGCAATGGTATATCCAGCCGTCCTGAGCGATGTTCAACAACACAGTGAAATACATATTTACACTGGACCGGACATAAATCGTGCGCTCCGACATCTTACAGAGTGATGCCACAATGAGTTCTCACGTTATTAGGGAAATCCCTATCTCTCATTTCCCAAGGATCAAAGTCACTTGTAAACCAAACTTCATGCTTCTATGTAAAGTGGGAAGAGCTATATAGTTAGTCCTTTGAGGTGGCTACCTAGTGATACACCCTAAATCTATATGAAGCTTATTGTTTATGCTGTATATGAACATTTTTAACGTTATCGCTTCAGTACGATGCACAAGCCATCTCTGAATATAAGCATACCTGCACAGTGAAGACTATGGGGGCTCCAATTTCCCGTTGGTAAGCAGGAAATACGGTCATCCGTCAGAGGTTTGAATCCATCATTGCACTTTAATAATGCTATTAATCCATTTGCAGTTAAATTTAAAACAAGAGCCCCATTGGCAATTTGTGGTAAACTGCCACAGCGGAGTGCTAAAAAATAAATGGAAATTTTGATTATTTGAATTTGAAGTTTTGACTGCATCACATTTTAATACAGAAGTGATTGATATTATGCATATTAATTTATTAAAAACTGAAAGTAACATTAAATTGTTCAACTTGTCTCAAGAATGCGAATTATTTATGGCTAAATATCTCCTTGAACAGAATAAAAGTCGAAGTAAAAATCAATTGAATGATACAACTTTTGTTTTTAGAATGTTATATGCATGGTTCCCTCTTAAGTCATTATGCAACCCTTTAATTTCGATTTAAGTGTTCTAGAACTGCGGGAGCATAGTTTAATAACAGGAAAGCAACTATGAGCTATCGACTGTAAAAGGTTGCAGTGCCTCTCCCGGCGAATTGAAAAAGTTTGAATTCCTACCTCAAAAATGGAGCAATATAGGCGAAAATTGCTTCCACTGTTATTACATACGACAATTGATTTCAGTTGGACCATTCCTCATGTTAATTAGATATCGAAAGCTACCCCAATTTGGACGCTTGTATTCGGTAAGCTAGTTCCACTACCACAGTAACTTTTATTAGAATGAATCTATTCGTCTCTTAATACAGGCATTGTAAAGGTCATTTTACACAATGTGTGAAATGGAATCAATAAAATGAACTTCCAACTGACTACGAACTTGCATGGTGCAAAATTGAATGGTCGGTAATTTGTATTCAACTTCTTGAATGTGCTTTTACATCTGCAAGATCACTCAATTTCTTGACTGTAAGTAACCAGTCAGAAGGCCTATGTGTTTTGTCACGCTACGCTTCTTCAGCAAGTGACAGAACAGTAATGGGGAATCTCGTCCCTGGTATGACTGACTCTTTTTTTTTCCCTGGCTCTATGCATATGATGTCAGTGGGGTAGGAAACATGCGTATTTTGTTTTCTGGCTCTCAAGAGGAACTGAACTTGTTAACTGCGACTGTCATCCTACCTCACCGATGTCACTAAATCTCATTGGACGTCACTGGATCCTGTGTGTACAGCACAATTTAAAATATCTGAGCATTGTTTACGTCTGGATATTGTCACTTCAAAATTAACAAACAATTTTTTAACTGTAGTAATGCAAAAGCTTACTGTGTTTTGGCAACTCTTCTCACAGTCATCCTTGGACTATAGCTTCTAAATATACAGGCTGACTTAGCCCAGTAGAGTTGCTGCAAATACATGAGTTACCATATTTGTTACCATGCAAGTATGCTCCTATACTGGGTATCCAATGGTTCCTCCGACTATTTATAAGTCATTGTTCTCCTCTCTTCGTTTATGGGAAAACGAAATAATCTTAAACCTTTTCTAGAATTATTAGAATAGTTTGGTGTAAAACACCCACTTACAATAATTTCAATAACATTTCGTAAAGGAAAAATGCAAACAAAGCTAACACTAATGGTAATGGATTATGCTTTCTGCTTCGGTGGGCTTCAATATGCCTGATGACTCAGATTTTATATATACGAACCTTTTCCTGGACTAAGACTCCTATGGACTATGCTTTGCTTTAATAAAAGAAAATACTATCATAGGCTTCTCTTTATAGGGTTCCGCCATCGAATTGAATTTTAGAAAGTATTCCGTGGCCCCAAAAGTTTTATTTAAAAGCAAAGACATTTTTAGTCATACAATCTTTTTGATACACCCTGTATAGCTTACAATACTATGCGACAAATTATCATTAGACGATAGGTTGCAAAATGTTAAAAACATTTTATACCGAAATACAGTACTCTGGATCTAAGGATTTATTTTAATAAAATAAGTTGATTTATGGACAAAATACAGTATATTGTAAAAGACAAAGTCAAATTTTAACCTGGAAGGATGTAACAAGAACAATAGCACAAACACGATAGTCAGTCTTAAAATTCATTTGAGACAAAAGTGGCGAATACAGGTAAAATGAAATTGAGCGTATGATTAGAACACAAACACGGTATTAAGTGTGGAATTATTTTCTATGACCGTATACGTATTATTTACGATATACGACTGATTGTATTACACCATTTCGATGACCTTAAAATATAACTGAAATGCATGCAATGTGCCGATAATTAAAATGCATGTTATGTGTTTCATTTGCGGAGACAACTCCGAAAACCGTAGGTAGGGTAGAACTCGTGGTTTATAGGCTACAAACCTAAGACTGAATGCTTAAGTCAAATTATATCTTCCGATCCGACTATTTAATTCGAGGTGTCTTTCGGATGGAAAGTTGTGAGGGTCAGAAGTGCGTGCGAGCTATAGCCATAAATACTCTTCCTGTTGTCAAAGGCGTACTTGATTCGACCTGTTAAGGCGGTCCATGAGCCCTTCGGCGAAAACACCGTGATCATGACGTTGATCATCATGGATGAAGAAAGGATTGAGTGTTCGTCGTGATCTGGTGAGTAGCCGTGCGATATCGTGAAGGTTGTGGGATTCGCTCGTCTATTACCACTTGTTGAGGCAACTCCGGCGACCGAAGAGAACTGAATCCACGTCCTATAGGAGCCGAGATAAGCGATTAGACTAACAGATATATTCGGGACCGAATATTTAATTGGAGATATATTTTGCATGGAAAGTTAAACGGATCGGAGATATTTTCCACATGAGAAGTGGAATGGGTCAGAATGGCTCGACAGCTGTCTCCATAAGCACTTCCTGTGTTAGGCAGGCCACGCATTGAGAATTCAGGATGCACTGTACGTTGTGCACTGCGTCTCATATATTGCTCAAATATGCACTAGAAGCCGATTTTTCTCCTGGTTTTTTGTGTATCTAGTGCAGTGTGTGGCTATGTGTCTTCAGTCTGTCGGTGTTCAAAACGAACCGCATTTTGTTCAATGCAGCATATGTCTTCAATATGTGGCCTACCTTAGTAAAAGGCGTGCTGAATCGAGCCTGTTAAGGGCGATCCTTGAGCCCTTCAACCAGAGTTCAACAGGAGTATCGGTATTATGACGTCGGTTGGGAGGGAAGAAAATTATTAGTATCTATTGTGCTGTGATACTGTCATCTGGTGAGTGGAGGTGCGATATTCGCGAAGGTTGCGGAACCACTTGTGAAGACAAGGGCCCTATTTCAAGCTTGTCCTTCGTAGTTCTGCGTCTATTGATAGAGGACGCTTCTATAGCTGAGCAACAAACTCTATTTAAAACACATTAGTGTTTGTAGCTCCGCTAATGACCTTTTGCATGCATGTCACAATGTGACTTCACGGTTGTGTACGCCGCCATGTTAGATGAAATAAACGCCGATGTGGTAATGGATCCAGTCGTTATCGTTATCAGATACAATATGGATATCGTTTTCAGATGGATATCGTTTTCAGATGGATACAATATGGATATCGTTATCAGATACGGTAAGATATATGGATATAGACCTTTGAGAAAGGTATATTAAGAAATTGCGTGTAGAGGTTCGGATATAGATCCATATTTGTAATTTATAAACATTGTATCCTTTGAAAAAATACGCAATTGTACTAACAGAAACTTCGAACAGTAAGGAAAGCATACTCTAGCATAGGACAGCAATGTGCACTTTTCATCCAGCATGTTTGACAAGACGTGCATTTGCCGGTAGTGACATCACGTACAAAGGGCCAGGAGCGCTCTCTATAAATAGTAGAACTTGAACGACAAGCTTGGAATAGGGCCCCAGATTCGACAAACAGGGAAGACATAACATACGTCCTATAGGTTAAAAGCCCGAGACTAAGCGGTTATATTATAAAATGTCTTCCTGTCCGATTATTTCATTTGATATATATTTCACATTGAAAGGTAAACGTGTCTGAATGGCGTGAGAATTATCGCCATACATTCTTCTCTTCTTGGGGTATAGATCTAATTTATTTTCGAGAACTACGGTGACAACAAATATTGGCGGAATTTCGATTCACTTTAATTTTAATTTAGAGAATTTCAACTTGATGCTAATACATTGTTTTCAACCTCTTTTGAGTTTGTACTAGAAGAACACCTTTTGAGCCACTGGAGGTTCCAAATGTCCTTGCTTTGCACTTGGGTTCTATAGAGTCCCACTGGTCCCAATGTATGCAAGTTATCATCGAGTGTCCTTCCAATATATACCCATCGTTACACCTGTATTTCGCTGTACCATTGTATGGTATCTTCCCGTTGATTAAACCATGCTCGACAATCCCATTCTCCAGTGCACTTGGAGGAGAACATTTTATTTCTGAAAAATAAATAAATAAATAAAATAAATAAAGAATAAAACACATTATACTAATATCAAAGTAAAAAGGTGAGTATAAGAACCAAGTGAGTGTCCAAAATGCCAAGTTTTCTGACGGGCAAAAATATGAATAAAAAATTCATGAGTTATTTTTTATTGCAATTACTAATGTTATAAATAACTGCAAGGTGTTTATTGCTTGTAGGCAAAAAAAACCAAAAAAAAAAAACCTGTCTATTCCAGAAAAAGAAAAAGACTGAGGGTAGACTTACTTGGTTATTGCACACCAGTATTATACATAATTGTATATTCGACCAAATGCAGCTTTATTGAAGTACAAAATACAGTAGTTTAAATGAAGGCAGTCATTAAATTATTCTTCTGGTTCGTAATTTGTTCTCTAATTCCGTAAATCTATTTGAAAGATTTATTATGATACTAGCAGCATACCCGTTCTTCGTACGGAGTATATAATATAAAGAAACTTATAATTCGCAATCATGTGCTAAAATATCGGCAGATCTGAAGAATAAAACATCCTAACCCCTTTTATAAGCAAATTTACAAAAAAAAAGGAATTGAATCATTATATGCAACCCCGTACTAATTATATTGTCGTAGATTAGAAAATATGCCAGTGTGTTAGTAGAAGATTACCCGTATTACAATATGAGTCTCAAAAATATTTGCCAGAATAAAGGAGATGACGTAATAAATTGAAAATATCAATAATCCCCGTAATCTTTTACCAGAAGGTCGTAATTGATTCCAATATATGCCACTATATATCTAAATATATGCCAATATACCTGTACTACTTATATTCTCGTAGATTAGAAGATATAATGCATTTGTAGAAGATTACGTACAACGTACTATATATGAGTTTCAACAATTTTCGTCATAATAAAACAATGTCATAATAGCTTCAAAATATCAATAATCCCTGAATCAATAGTCCCCGAAAATATCAATAATAATAATGTTTGAACCTGAAGATCGTAATTGATATTATCCAGTCAAAATGCAATGTCAATGAAATTTATTTTATATACATATCTTTATTTTTCAAATCGGAAAAGATTTAATATAAAATCGTATGCCGCATAACACATTGGATCCGTTGCTAAGCGACATGATAACATTTGCTTCAAATAAATTGATGGAAATCATATCATCTGAATAATGCGATCTCCATGGAAAATTTGGCGACATTTTAGTCAATTTAAAGATAACTTAAAAAATCCCCAAATTTATCGCCAAGTGGGACTGTAGAACAGATAGTCCCATTTTGCGACAAATTGACGAAACATCATCACAATACTATCCCCTAACAAAACACAATTATTTTCATATATTAAGCGCGATTTTATCAATTCTATGATATTTTTATGGACTCACAAATATTTTTTTCAATTTGGTGATATTAAAAAAATTCGTTAAATGTGTTACTAAGTAGGATGGATGGACTGTCCGACAAATGCTACCGAAACATCATTTCAGTACTCTATTCTAAAAAAACAAATCATTGATTTGCGTCATTTTTATAAATTTGGAAACATTTCCGCTAATTTGGTAAAGTTTAAGAAAAGTTACCAAGTTATTTAGAGATATTCCGCTAAACTCATAGCTCTAAATTTGCATATCTGAAGAATAAAATATTCTGACTCCGTTTGTATATACTAAATGAAAACACTAAAATTGTATTATAAGATACAGCCGTTCTACTCTTCTTCTGCTTCAACAATCGGCTAAATGAATTTATTGGGTAAACACAATATATGAGTTTATTAGCTAAACACAATATATGAGCTGGAAACCTCTTTGCTAAAATAAATGAAAATGATGTACGCAGTTCGCAATTTATATAATTAAAAGAACAACCAAAACTTTCATTTAAAAATATATTTTTACATCCATTTATTTATTATTCAAATAGAAAAAATAATAATAAATATTAACAACACATTTAATTTCATTCCGTTGCCGAGCAACGTGATATAAGATAGAATCTTCCTCATAAAATGCGAAATTAAATAGCCATTTTGATTTCTTTATACTTTTAATCGTTGAGTAAAAGCTTGTGAAATATAACCACGGAGGTAGATTTTTCCATTTAAATTCATGTTTCAAACAATTCGTGTTTTCCAACAGTGACTAATTAATGCAAAAATCCTGCACCAAACTCGGAAATAAAGTTTTATTTCATTTCGCCGTTTTAAACAAACGATTTTCATCCTTTCCGTTTGAATAAACCACGGAGTTGGAAAGTATAACTCATAGGAAAAAGTTCCGTTTTTCATTAATATCTCAACAACCCCTGGTCTTAGAAACTCGAAACTTGAACTAAATTTATGGGGGGCTATTTCAAGGATATCCACAAAATTTCATTAATTTCGGTTCAGCCGTTTTTCCGTGATGATGAGACAAACAAAAATTTCGTTTTTTACTAATATCTCGAGAACCACTGATCGTAGAAACTCAAAACACGGACTAAATTTTAAGTGGGGCTATTTCTAGGCTACCCACCAAATTTCATCAAATTCGGTTCAGCCGTTCTCCCGTGATGATGGGACAAACAGACAGACAGACAGATTTTCAATTTTATTTATATAGATTCCAAATTAGTTCCAAGAAAGAAATGCAAATGCTATTCTTCTGAGGAATTTTATGTATACCGTTTATTTGATATTTACGGTAAGAAAAAGAACTTGAAAATCTTAAAACAGAAATTTACGAAGATATTAAGAAGTGGATTTATTGATTTAGGTGACTTTACCAGGCCGTTTCAGACATGAATTCAAGATTTTGGAGAATAAATTTAGAGATTTTAGGGATTTTTTACGAACATTTAAGGATTAATTTTTTTTTTTTATGAAATTCTTATTAAACAGATTTCTTCAAATTTCGTATATAGATATCGATTGATAACTGAGGATGTTGCTAGTAATATCACTCAAATTGGAAACTTTTGTAGGGGGCACATGTAAAAAATATATTTTGAACTTTCCAAACCACTATCTGTTCCTTTCAAACCTCTATACCCATAAATCGCGTTTATATCTAATAATCGCGGTTATATCTAAATGCTGCGTCACATAAATAGAAACTAGATTAACATAAAATGATTCCGGGGGGCGCAACCCCCCCCCCCGGAGTTATGTCTGAAAGAAACACTGAACATGGTCGAACACATTTTAATAGTGCAGATTAGAGGGGAACAACCTGTTACGCACATCTAGGAAGCACCGCAGTACTCGCAAGCCGGAATTTAGTGCTCTTCGGAAAACAATAAAATGAAGTTCGAAAGCATTCAAAATAATATATAATTTATTTTTTACTCAAAGGCTCCAACCCCCTATTCGCTATGCTCACAAATCCCCATCACTCGCTTCGCGAGTCGTTAGCTTCGCCCGCTACTCGCTGGCACTCGATGAGCTCGCTTAGTTATCTATTTCATACCGCCTATTGCAGAGACTTAATACGCCTGTCGGGATCCGCCCCTTGTGCGCTAGCACTCACTAACAACCAGAATACGCTTCGATAGTTCTTTCAGCACGGTCGATGCAAACGACCGCCCTCGTGCTCCCACTCGGCTCAACGAATTAAATCTTTGCCCATACTGAAGAAATATGTTCACTTCAGAAGTGCATAAAAATAGAATAACTCATAAACTAAATTGAAATTAAACAAGAAAGATCAATCATGTATAAAACAATGATTATGAAACACTTTTCAACTGTAATGCAATTTTATTTAAACATCTCTAAAATGCGATACATTCAGCGGTGATATTTTTAAAATTATCACAATACTACAATAATTTATTATACTTGAAAACTTGATCGAAAAAAATGAAATTTATTTAAATGACGTCATTGAAATATAAATCGCCTGGCGCTCTACATGAAAACAGTGAATATTTCATTCATAAGTTTTTATTCCATTTATTTCATTCAGCGGCGATATTTTTAAAATTACCACAATATTACAATAATTTATTTTACTTAAAATCTTAAAACCATGGAGGTAAAAGTACTTTCTAACTCCATGCTTGACTCAAAACTTCATCGAAAAAGGCAATAACATAAAATCATTTGTTTCTCTATGTAAAATCAATGAATGTGTCATTCATATCAGCTATATTCCAGACTCCAGAGCTAAATTTTGCGTTAAAAATTTAGCAATTCTTATACAACTCATCTTACAGTTTGGTGTGTTTACATTCTGCATACGTTAAAATTAGGCTTCGTTGTAGAAATAATCAAAGTTTGATGATCATTTAAACTCAAAAATATTGTAATTGTGTTGGCGCAGTATATAGATGCACAGAAATTACACAAAAATAAAGCGGTTCTAGGATGGATGCAACACTAAATATAAATTAAAAAGAACTTTAAAGATCACGATTTTGATACTTGGAAATAAGATAGATGATTTTATTTTGAAGTGGGTTACATGATCTCTTCATATAATGTGGGTGCAGTTATTATTTAAATTTTTATTTAAAAAATTAGCGAACATATTTTGCTAAAAAAAAAATTTATATATTTTATGGGATAATTTGAATATTTGCTAAAATTTTCGGGTTCATTCATATTTCATTTTTTTAACCCAGGTTCAATCCAAAACCAATTGGGTGATATTATTTATTTACATTCCCATATATCCCACAGACCGTCTCAACAACATACTAAAAAATTTCATTTAGATAAAGTCATTTTTACGGCAGTTATCGTGCGAACGGACAGACAGACTGAACAAAGTCATAAAAACTTTTCAACTATGTTGCAAAGTGTTAAAAAGGGGCTTCTTCTTTCAAAATTTCAAGTATGTAGGCACATGTATGCAAAAATTCGTGGTCTTGCTATTACTAGTCTATCGAGAATGTGAACTCGCAACTCCAATACTCTTCCTTTGACTTGGACATTAAATATCTCTTAAACTAATACTTAAATCGAAAACGGTTTATTTCAGCACGTACTCCTAACATTATTCTACACATGTGCCAAATTTCATATTTTTGTATGCTATAGTTTTTACGGTACGAGATAGTGAAACTCGAGGGACTCGAAATTTGTCAAACAATACAGCGTCAACTATTTTTTTTTAACACTTTACAACATAGTTGAAAAGTGTTTATGACTTTGTTCATTCTGTCTGTCTGTCTGTCCTTTCGCACGATAACTGCCGTAAAAATGATTTTGTCAAAATGAAATTTTAGTATGTCGTTGAGACGGTCTGTGCGACATATGGGAACGTAAATGAATAATATCACTCAATTAGTTCTGGATTGAACCCAGGCTGAAAAAATGAAATACATTGAAACCTATTGGACTTAATTTTTTAAACATTTTTTAAGCGACTTTAAAATTCACAAATTGTTTCGAAAATATTAGGACATATTCAAATTATCCCATGAAATATATAAAAAAAAATTCAACAAAATATGTTGAGTAGTTTTTTAAATAAAAATTAAGATATTCATTGCAATTTATATTTAGTGTTGCACCCGTCCTAAAACCGCTTTATTTATTTTTTTTTTCTGTGCATCTACGCTGCTTTCACATAGAGAGAATGGCGATTTATATTTCAATGACGTCACTTGAATAAAGTTCATTTTCTTTTTGATGAAATTTTAAGTTTTCAAATATAATAAATTATTGTAGTATTACGATAATTTTGAAAATATTTTAAAATTAAAGATGTTTAAATATAATAGCATTGCAGTTGGAAAGTGTTTCATAATCAACGCTTTATGCATGATTGATCTTTCTTGTTTTAATATGTTTCGCTCTTCACTATAGAAATTAACGGAAGTAGAGCTCAACTCCACTTTCTCATACCAGAATCCATTTATTTTTCTCCCAAATTTTACAAGAAAAGTTTTACTTCCTGGCCGTCCAAACGGTTACCTTACACCTTTCTGGTAGGTCGGACGGTCTGGGTCTCAACAACAACAACAAGAATTTTTTTGAAAAACCGGTATTGTGGGTCCAAATGATTACAGTTATAGCGTGTTACCCTTCACTTTAAAGGGATTGAGAAAAATAATTCGTTTGGTACCATGCTTAACAATGTATCCCCTTGGGGGAGGGTAGCTTGCCCTCGAGGGAGGCTAATGACGTCACGAACAAAAAATTGTATCGCGGCTATTTTTCACAACAGTAATTGAAACTATCGATTATCGTGATCATTGAGCCATAAATAAAGCCTTTTATGCATGATTATGTCACATTTTATCCTATGCTGTGATGTTAAAAAAAATGTAAAATGCGGATAAATTAAATTCTATCTAGTTCTAGATTTTTTGATAACAAAGCCGGATATAAAGTTTCGTGAAAATTCATTAATATTCGTGGGCGCTGTTGTGTACACAAGAACTCGACCACAGACAGACAGCACTCTAAAAATAGTCAAAACGGGTTTAGAAAGCCTTAAAACATATTGGCATCAAAATCTCGAATTCGAAAATTTTTCGTGAAAGCAAATTTTCTTCTATAATATATTACATAGTATGAGAAAGTAAAAATAATAAACTAACTCAAATCCGCTCTGTTGAGTACGCTGATTACTCTAAAACAAACGCTCTTCGCACGAGGCTCGAAAGTTCGTCTCATGTCCGAAATTAAATATTGTAGCCGGCGTTTTAAGTAGCAATCAATTGCTTTAAGTTTAAATTTTCGAAATTTTAATCAACCCTATACAGTACATTTTTATGCCGCGGAACACGCTCCCTCATAACCAATCAATGTGTTCTGGAGCGGATAGTCCACGGTTATGCGTTCTACTAATTTTAATTAGCTACGGTCTTATTCGGCGCAGCTTCCTGGATTTAAAAGAGAGAAACAGAACATGATCAAAAACAAAAACGTTCTTTATATAAAATATGCTTTTAAAATATTATCGGTGCATATAGACAGTACTTAAGAATATTTTAATGTCAATCGCACACTTGTGGGGAAATAGAATCAAGTTATCCATTTAAGGTATCCTAAGGGCGGTCCAAATGGTTGCAGTATAAACGTTTACCTATGGCCTGTCAATCTGTATATAAAGTAAAATGAAATGTAAACTTGAAATGGCAGAATTAGTGCCGATATGAAATCCATGCCGAGAAGTTATTTCAACTTCAGTATTTTTCCTTGTTCATTTCATCACCTGTCAAAAGAATGCTTTCGAATGAAATCATCTGATTAAAAAAATTCCCCTTATTTCATATTTATTGCAAGTAAAAACTGTTTAAGTGCCTTCTTAGAAACTCCAAATGCTAAAAATGGAAGTGAACAAATGTGGGCGTGACCATATACACAACTGATAAATGTTCAGGCTTTTCACAATTGAATCTTGAAGATATTTCCTTAATAATGCTAATTTTCTATAATTGAACATGATTGCCAGGATTTTCAATTTTTTCATTTCTTTAGGAAACATGGACGTCCTTGCTTAGGCTCCTATACAAAAGTAAAATACAAGCCCCTCTACCTTCTATTATTAAACTGAAAAATGTAGCTGGCGTTGCCCGGGAGAGTTAAAATGAATTTATTAATCAAAAACTAACAAAAAATATTATTCCTATACAATAAAAACATACAATCGGTAACAGCCGGTGCAACGATTCCATCCGCAAATTATATCCAATGATCCAAAGCCAAGTTCTGAGTCGCAAGGAATTTTATGCAGTGAAGGATTCTCTTCAATACATCATGCCACTTCTGCACGATGTATTGAAGATCTTGATCTGCACGATCTGAAAATCTTGATGCATTCTCGATTTCTGACCAAAGTTCGGCGTCAATTAAACCTACGTTTTCAGCTAAATTTCTTTCCACTGTGTGAAACACACACGATGATTCTTGTCATTCTCATGAACCTTAATCCCTTCAGGTAATTTCCATTGATTAAATCCACTGTCCTGCTCCAATGTGGACTGATTATATGATCGGGATAAGAGAAGACAACAGATACAAAATGCAGACTTTTTGGAAGGTGAATAAACCAGCCGTGAGCGAGCCACTTCTTCACCACGACCATTTCCTAATGTCTTCTTGAACCAGTTTTTGCTCATTGAGTGACTATTTGTTCGTAGGAAAGGTCCCTCACTGTTCTGAAAATACTTTGAACCCAGCTTTATTATTTCTATTCTCAACGTGTCAGACAGAATTGCTTTCCCAGTTTTTGTGTCGAAATTCAGAAATCCGACGTCATGCTGTTCAATCACGCCTGGTTCTGGTATAACAGTTTGAGGCTCTTCAACATTGTCTAGTTCACTAGGGTCAATCCGGTCAGTGTCATCAGGTGAAATATCGTCAATAAATCTAATGTAACCACAACCATCCTTTCCCCTCTTGTTATGTCCACATTTTTTTTTTTTTGGCAACCTCACTTATAATCGCTCGATACTTTGATTTTCCTAACTTGACTTCCTCCTCCGCTTGTAATACATTTGTACTTGATCCTCCTTCGAATTCTAACGAATTAGAAGCATGTGCAAGCGACTCAATGGCGCATGCCGAATTACTTGCTCCAGACTTTTCAAAGAAAGGAAAGAACTTACTGGATTTCTTCGCTTCGACCGCTTCCAACTTTTTTCTTTTCGTCCATCAGCTCCACATTCCTTCTTTTTCATGAGAAAACGCTTCATGGCTTTCTCATACAATATTCTGAAATTAGAAAAATATGCCTTGATTTCTAATGGGGGTGGAGGCTCCCCCTCCACCATTCCTACGACGCCCTTAAATTCCAATTTATTTATTTTTTATCAATTACACTGACTGATAGCACTTACGTGCAGGGGCGCAGGCAGGGGCATCTTAACACACTCGGAGACTCTGAAGTCTGGATCCGATAAATTTTGGGGGGCCCCTTTTCTACAAACCTTTTAAATTTCGAAATTGTGGAACCAATAATAATAGTAATGATATGTTGTTTAATTTTAATGTTCAATCGAAAATTTAAAAAAAGAGAATATACAAACAGACACAAAATAAAAAATCTGATGTGGGCAGCACATGACTTTCCCTGCAGACTTATATTCACGTTCTCTTTATTTCAATTACATACAATTTACTTTTAATTCAATTTTCGTTTTCATTTGATAACTGGACTTCTTTTCAAAGGTAGGGTAGAGAAAATACGAATAAACTAAAATATCTCGAGAACGGCTAGTTCTAGTGTAATGGGGTTAATCTTATTCTTTTCTTCGTTAAAGATTACGTGTTAAACAAGCATTTAATGGATATATTTGAGCATACGTAGTTTTTTATTTTAGATTTTGGCGATTTTTCCGGGCCATTTTGCAAAAAAGGCAAGTTATTTTTTTCCGAATCATACTAAAATCTAATCAGCACCAGGGTGTTCTACAAGTGACTTACCTACCAAATTTTGTGGAATTTGGTCTATTAGTTTTTCAGCTAGAGTGGATACAAGCTTTTGCGGGCCATTTCGCAAAAAATTGCGGGTTCTTTTATCCCGAATCGTACCCAAAACTAATCAGCACCAGATTCGCCCCCAAGTGACTTACCTACCAAATTTTATGAAATTCGGCCAATTACATTTTTAGTTAGAATGGATATAATATCTGCACAGACAGACACACAGACGTCACGCTAAAAATAGTTTTTTCGTATTCTAGAGGTCTCGAAACGTGTAGATCCGTCGAAAACTCGAGTTGCGATTTTCGACATGATTCCAATACTTCCCCTATACATTACCATGTATTGCAGGGAAAGTAAAAAATCGTCAATTTTTAAAAGGGAATTCATAGTTTTAATAAATTAATTATTTATGACTGAAGAGTAATAGAAACTGTTCAGTGGCGCCCCTTCAAGTGGCGAAGTTGCACCCATGGCACGTGCCATGCCTGCTATTCCCTAAATACGCCGCTGTATGTATAGGTTAAGGTTCCACTAAACGCATAAGCAGTGTTCCTTTCAAGACTTTTTGGCCAGGGGGCGAATAAAATTTTAGGGGGGTCAAGTTTTCTATTTGCCCTATATAAATATATCTAAATGCTGTCACATAAATAGAAACTAGGTTAGCATAAAATATTTACGGAGGGGGAGGGAGCGAAAACTCGTCTCCAGGGGGGGGGCTTCATCCCCTGGAGGTATGCCTGAAAGAAACACTGCGCATAAGCTGGCAAATTATATAAAATAAAAGCATACAATCCGTGATAACCGGCGCAACGATCACCTCTCTAAGAAACTATCCCCTTCTTTCTGCCTTTACAATGGGTCCGATCCGCAGAAAAATATAAATAAACAATAAAGATCAATCGTGCATAAAGTATTGAAGACATTTAGCGGTGATACTTTTAAAATTATCACAATACTACAATAATTTATTATATTTGAAAACTTCATCGAAAACAAATGAACTTTATTCAAATAACGTCATCGAAATATAAATCGCCAGGCTCTCTCTATAAAAGCAGTGAATATTTCATTCATAAACTTTTTTTCATTCCTTTCATTCAGCGGCGATATTTTTAAAATTATAACAATACTACAATAATTTATTTCACTTAAAAACTTAAAACCATGGAAGTAAAAGTACCTTTTAACTCCATGCTTGAAACTTCATCGAAAAAGGCAATACTATAAAATCGCCTGCTTCTCTATGTAAAGTCAATGAATGTTACATTCATATCAGTTATATTGCAGACTCCAGAGCTAAATAATTTTACGTTAAAGAAATTCAGCAATTCTTATACAACTCATCTTACAGCTTGATGTGTTTACATTCTCCATACGTGAAAATTAGGCTTTGCTGTAGAAATAATCAAAGTTTGATGATCATTTATACTCAAAAATATTTTCTGGTAGGTCGGACGGTCTGGGTCTCAACAACAACAACAACAACTCAAAAATATTGTAATTGCGTTGGCGCAGTATACATGCACATAAAAAAAAATAACGCGGTTTTAGGACGAATGCAACACTAAATATAAATTAAAAAGAACTATAAAAATCACGATTTTGACACAAGATGGATGCCATATTTCATTTTGAAGTGGGCCCCATGATCTCTCCATATAATATTTGTGCAATTATTATTTTTATTTTTATTTAAAAAACTACCCGACATATTTTGCTGAATTTTTTTTATATATATTTTATGGGATGATTTGAATATTTCCTAAAAATTTTTAAGAAATTTGTAAATTTTAAATTTACTTAAAAAATGTTTGAAAAGTTTCGATGTAGTTCATTTTTTCAACCCGGGTTCAATCCAAAACTAATTGGGTGTTATTATTCATTTACATTTTCGTATGTCCCACAGACCGTGTCAACAACATACTAAAATTTCAATTTGATAAAGTCATTTTTACGACAGTTATCGTGCGAATGGACAGACAGACAGAATGAACAAAGTCATAAACACTTTTGAACTATGTTGTAAAGTGTTAATAAAACACGACGTAATGCGAAATCAGCTACGCTACCAACAGAAGGCTTATTAAATGTGTTTGATGAAAATGAGGTATGGTCCGGACATAATGGCGAACGCTACGTCATTTCAAACATTTTAAGATTTCGTTGGCTTAAAAAAAATTATAATTAATGAATGGATAGCTTTATGAAATTATATTTTGCTTTTGAACAGTCTGTGATATTTAAAGGAGTTAAGATTAAATTATAAACTTTGGATTGCCCGTTAATAATTTTATATCGCAGTATAAATTTTGGGGGCATTTTGAATGAACGAAAAGTATATATCTTTAAAAAGTTCACTAAAATTCGTCTATTAATTGTATGGATTTCGTTCAAAGTTTGTATGAAAGAGAATTTTTCGATGTTTTCTATGGTATCAGATTGGAAACAGTGATTATATGTATTTTCAGTTGCTAAGGGACTGCATTGCGTGAATATCGCCCAAAATCGTTGTAAATCGGTCTAAAACAAAATAACTAAAAAACTAATTCCATATTAAATATAAAATATCACCGAGGTGCACCTATTCGGGGCCTGAATTCCTGTGTACCAAATTCCATGGCTGTACGATTTCTCTATACAAACTACACACACACAGAGACATTTTCTTTTATTATGTAAGTTAAATGGGATATATGTGCCAATTGTATACAAATTTATCAATAATATTACAGAAGTGACAAGAAACTCAAAAAGGCTTTACTATTCTATTGTGTTTTGCTTTTATCTACTCACATATGATTATATAAAATCTTATTTTTTTACTTATTTTACTATAGCATTTCTTATGCATACAACACAAAATTAAATGTTTTTATTCTTTTTGTTAAAATGTATAAGTCAGAATAAATTTTGATTACGCTGCAAAAACATTTAAAACTATTTAAATATTTTTAGCTATATAAACTGCATTGGAAATAACCATAATTTTTAAATAAATTAAGGAATAAGGAAATTTTGCATTTTAAAATATAAAAAATTAAGACCATGGAGCAACAAGTAATTAAACTCTATGCGTAAAACTTTATCGAAAAAAATCGTCCTTCTCTTTGTAAAATCAATGAATATTTCATTCATATCAGCTATGCAGACTCCATGAACTGAATGATTTTGTGTTAAAGAAATACAGCAATTCTAATACAACTCATTCTACATATTTTGCTGTTTACATTTTACATAGGTGAAAAATAGGCTTCGTTGTAGAAATAATCAAATTTGGATGAGCATTTAAACTCAAATATATTGTAATTGCGTTGTTTCAGTATGTAGATGCACAGAATTTAAGCAAAAATAAAGTGGTTTTAGGACGGATACAACACTCAATATGAATTAAAAAGAACTTTAAAAATCACGATTTTGAGGCAAGATGGATTCCATATATCATTTTGAAGTGGGTCACGTGATCTTTTCATATCATGGTCACGTGATCTCTTCATACAAGAGGTGTTATTATTATTTTAATTTTAATTTAAAAAACTACTGAATATATTTCGCTGAATTTTTTTTACATATTTTATGGACCAATTTCAATATTACCTAGAATTTTCGAAGCAATTTGTGAATTTTAAATCCGCTTAAAAAATGTTTGAAAAATTAGGTCCCATAGGGCTCAATGTATTTCATTTTTTCAACCCGGCTTCAATCCAAAACTAATTGGGTGATATTATTCATTTATATTCCCATAGGTCCTACAGACCGCCTGAACAACATACTAAAATTTCATTAAGTCATTTTTACGGCAGTTATCGTGCTAACGGACAGACAGACAGACAGACAGAATGAATGAACAAAGTCATAAACACTTTTCAACTTTGTTGTAAAGTGTTAAAAATACTTAAAGATAATATTAAATCCAAGCAGTTTTATTTTGTAGATCGAAAATCTTCCTGGAAATTGGGATCATATTCTCAGTCATGCGACAGAACCCACGCCTCACTATTTTATTTTACCACAGCTCCTCTGCAGCGAATAACTAACTGTTGGCTGCACTGGAAGAATTTGCTAAGTCTGTGTTAGCTATTACAATGTCTGTGTTAACGGTACAAATAAAACAAGCCACGCTAATGATAATATTTTGCAGTACATAATTTCATGATACCACAGCAAATGGCAATTCGTTGTTGCTGGACTTTAATAATAGCAGACCCGATCAATGGTGCTGTTTGCAGCACTATGAACATGATTCTAAAATTTTACTTCAGTCAGGTAATTTTATAATATGTAATCAATTTGATGTTAGTGAATACTGACATATATTTTTTCCGGTTCAAGTTTGTTTATAAGTAAATTGAAAGCACCATAATTTTAAATATGTAAATATGTATGTATGCATACAAATATTAAGTATGCATATATAATGTTTTTTGTCTAGTGCTCGCCAAAAAATTTTGAAGTCTGTGTGTGCCACGGATAGTAAAAGTTTGCAGACCCCTAATGTAGATATCACAGCACAGTAATGCGTGTCAAAATTATGTGACAAAGTGAAACATCAAACGGAGTTATATTCAGTGTTTCTTTCAGGTATGTATCCGGGAGACTTTTTAAGTTAACCTAATTTCTATTTATGTGTCAACATTTAGATATATTTATATAGGGACAAATGCAAAACTTACCCCCCCCCCCTTCCGGCCAAAAAGTCCTGAAAGAAACACTGGTTATATTAAGTTCACGTAGTGTAGAAGCTTCAACATAGCGCGAATTATACCGGGTTCCCAGGAAAGAGAAAACTCTGCCTCCAGCCACTTGTTTCATTTCTCCCATATTAACCCAAGTAAAATAGTCCTAGTTTTTAGTTTGTTTAGTTTTTAGAATTTTCTCCCGATGTTTTTGCCGAGCATAGTTGTTGAGCATAGAAATGTTTCTACAAATGTTTGTTAGAAGTATTTTTAATACTTTTGTGGCATGCATTACTTTTCGATGCATATTAAAAATACTTCTGATTATTTTATCAACTTCTTAAAAAAGCACAAACATTCGTATTCTCGAAACCTATACTCAGCAAAAAGAAAACATCGGAGAAAATTAAAAAAAAGAACTAGAAGTTAGGGACTTTTTTTTCCATGGGTTAACATAGGGGAAATGAAACAAGCGGCTGGGGGGGGGGGAGAATTTCCTCTTAAACAGCTAAATAACTTCTGAATGAAAAGATCATTAGGTCTATCTATAGTAAAGAACCATGCCCGATCGGATAAAAGTGGTTGCAGTGGTGCTCTTAGTGGAAAATTGAAGAAGTTAGGGACACAAACTCTACAAAAGCCGAAATTAAAAAAAAATGTTGATTATAAAGTTGTAGAACGTTGTCTAATGAGTAAGAATCGACACTGAATCGATATAGAAGATATTTATGTAACACAAAATGATTATAAGTGATTTGTTGTATGATTCAGGACTGATACCATAAACAATACTTATATGCCTAGGAATCTAGTCCAGAATCTGTTCGAAATTTTCTCTGTCAACGAATATACACATTTGAATTTGAGAAAGAATATTATCGCGTACTTTGAGAAGTATTACAGGTGTCACCATGCTACAGCATCTAGCAACCGATGAAGTATGGCAGATATTAATTCCTTTCCGTATACACGTTTTGTACGTTCCTGCTTCTGGTTACTGCTAATTAGACAGTGCTCTACAACTTTGTAATTGACATATTTTTTCTATCGCTCTTCGTTGCTGAGTTCCTGCTCTTAAGGAAAGCTCGCTCAGGGCGCTACAATCACTTTCATTCAATTGAGCGTAGTCACTTTAGACATAACGCTTACACTTAGGTAGATACGCGTGTACGCGTTAGCATATGCGCGCACACACACACACCTACATACAGGGTGGTCATAAAAAAACTCCCCCGATATATGAACCCCTAGCGGCCTATCCGCTCAACCAATCGAAAGGAAATTTCAGATATTGTTATTTGAAGGTATGCGCTCAAGAGATTGTGATGATTTCAAACGATAGAGCTCTCACGGTTACGGTTACAGTGAAAAAATTTCGAAATTTTCGAATGGCAACACCCATTTTTTCCTGCGCAAATTGATCAGCGCATTGAAAAATCATAAATGGCGTTGGAACGATACACGTATGATGAAAATTGGCGGCGTAAAACATTTGCAAAGAAGAGCATTGTAAAGGACCAATGACAACACAAGAGAGGAGAGGGAAAAAACTTTTATTGGAATTACAAATTTTCAACAAGCCCACCGTCGCAGACGATAACGCATTGCATGCGGGAGATTGTTGACAACAATGACGAACGTAAGTAACATCGCAGGAGGAATCTGCATAACTTTACGTTTTATGGCATCTTTCAATTCTGACAAATCTCGTGGATTTGATGTGTACACCTTAGATTTCAGATAACCCCTGAACCAGAAATCCATCGGAGTGAGGTCGAGGGATCACGGTGTCCACGAAACTGCAAAGTTACGGGAGATGACTCTATCACCAAAGTTCTGTTTCAGCACTTGTTGAACACATGTAGTGACGTGTGGAGGAGCACCATCTTGCATCCATACAATGTCATTAATAACATTTCGCTGCTGCAATTCTGGAATTACGTAATTCTGCAACAGTGTTTTATACCGAGGGCCTGTGATGGAGCACGTTTGCATACCATTGGAAGTGACCTCTTCGAAGAAGTACGGACAGAGAACGAATGTGCTTGCGATGCCGCACCACACAGTCACTTTAGCTTTGTGTAAAGGCACTGGTGCCACATCGTGAGGATTTTCGTCAGCCCAGTGAACGCAGTTCTTGGAGTTTACGTTCCCAGTTAAGGAGAAATGTGCCTCATCCGTCCATAATATCCGCAGCGGCCACCTGCTATCTTCATCATATCTGATGAGGAAAAAATTCGAAAAGTCGACACGCTGTTGCTCGTCTCCAGGTTGCAACATCTGGACGTGCTGGAATCGATAAGGAAACATCCGCAGAACAGTATTATGCACTTCCTCAACAACTTCAACAGGTCGCCCGGATCGCGGTCTATCACATGTGCATCCAGTTTCTTCAAATTTTTTTACCAAATCAAGTACAGTTCGTACGGAACATGGGCCTCGTCTTAGCTTATGATTTCGCCGATAAACTCGCACTGCTTCGGCAGCATTTTCCCCGCTCAGATAAAACAGCTTTATTAATTCACCTCGTTGTTTCCCTGTAAGTGTCATCTTGTTGGCACGTTCGAACACCTGATTGAAGAAACAATCTTCCCACACTGCTTATTAAAGGTTTTCCACAAGCAATGCTTTGCACATAGTGTTCTGTGATTGGTGCGTCTACTGACTATCCCTGTGAATCATGCAAAGTGCGTCAATGCACCTCCTCTCTGTGTTGTCATTGGTCCTTTACAATGCTCTTCTTTGAAAATGATTTACGCAACCAATTGTCGTCATACGTGTATTGTTACAACGCCATTTATGGTTTTTCAATGCGCTGATCAATTTGCTCAGGAAAAAAGTGGGTGTTGCCATTCGAAAATTTCGAAATTTTTTCACTGTAACCGTAACTGTGAGAGCTCTATTGTTTCAAATCATCACAATCTCTAGCGCATACCTTCAAATAACAATATCTGAAATTTCCTTTCGATTGGTTGAGCGGATAGGCCGCTAGGGGTTCATATATCGGGGAAGTTTTTTTATGACCACCCTGAATATATATATATATATATATATATATATATATATATATATATATATATATATATATATATATATATATATATTAGCAGGAATTCTGTATATATATCTCATGGCAGTCAAAGCAACAATTATTGAATTTCAATTAAAATGTACTTACTTTCGCAAATCGGAGACTTAGGCGACCACCTTCCATTAGCTTGGCAAGTGACAGTAAACGGTCCCCACAATTTGTAACCATCCTCACATTGAAACAAATATTGGCGCGTTCCCGAAATTATTGAACGCCCGTTACCATTTTTGGGAATATCGGGCGATAGGCATTGCTTAGCTGAAAGAGATCAGAACTATTTTACAAGATTTTAATACAGTAAAAATTTTGCTATAATACTTTTTCAATAATGTTTAAGTAGTTGGGATTTTATAAGAAACAGTAGATTGGGATTTTATAAGAAACTTCCCAATCCCAAGAGTTTTTTATTAGTGAAAAAACATAGTGAGCTATGAACTTTACGCATGAAGAACTTAAATTTGGAAAAACATTTTCCCATGGTAGAGAACTTAGAGATGTTGCACTCCCATAGTGAAGAACTTAGATTTGTTGAATTTGACTAGAGGTTTACGAAGAGAGAGATACTGAACGGGACTCAGCACATATGCACCCTTAATTGCCTGTAGTACATCGTAATGTTTTTACTGAAAAATTTGAAAAATCGGGGGGGGGGGGGGTCTTCCGAATATCCGATTACGTTTAAAAGTAATAGGCTTCCGGCATTCGTGGATTGTAATTTTTGTTCAAAATTTCATTCGAATCGCTTCATTCGTTCATAAGATATCGTCTCCACACACACAGATATCACTTCAAAAACGTTCGATTCGTGTTCAGGGATGCTTGAAACGTGCTCGCCTTTCAAAAACTCGAATTCGAATTTTCGACCCTGTTGCAATACTTTTTTTTATACATTATACTCATACTTTGTATATAAGGAAAATAAAAATATTCTACTGGGTGTTTGATGAAGAGTGTCCGAAAAGAATATATAATCAGCTCGTAGAAGTTAAGTGAAATATGAAAAATAATCAGCAATCAGAGAAGAATTTAACTATGATAGTTGCACTCCCCCCCCCCTCGAATTGATAATTTTTTTTTTAAATGTGAGATTTAATATTTTATACTCCCCCCAATCAAAACTTTGTTAATTAGTAAAATTTTAGCCATGCATAGGGCGAAAAAATTTTCCCTGTACATTTTGGTGAAAAATTCTTTGAAATATTCCAATAATTGTTATTAGGTATTTTTTGTTCGACAGAAAGAGACCAGCAACAAATAAGTTTTTCAAAATTAAATGGTATCAAATATCAGTTGGCAGTTTTTCTGTTACAAGTAGATTTGTTGATGTCCTCCAATATTTACTTTCATAGGAAGTAAACTATTCCCACTTGCAGTTCAAGTAAAATGGAGCAAGACTAGGATTTCATTGAATCTCAGCGAATTTTTTCGAATTTCTTTCACCATTAAGGACAGCAAAAATTTAACTAATTAACATTTTCTTGATCGGAGGAATGTATAAAAAATTAAATTTTACACTTTTATGAAATTATCAGTTCCGGGGGATGCAACTGTCCAGGCTAAATTCTCCTCTGTTTGCTGATTATTTTTCATTTTTCATTTTACTTCTACAACCAACCGTTGAAATTGCTTTCAGACATGACATTCTTCATGAAACACTCGGTATAATGGAGCAAAGAGTGTTTTACCGTCAGGATAAAAAAAAAAAAAAAAAAAAAAAAAAAAAAAAAAAAAAAAAAAAAAAAATAGGACATGAAAACAGTAATATTAACTAAAATTTTCTTACCTGGAGGGAAAAATGCAGAAACTTCGCAAATGCTCCAGCTTTGATTCTTATTTTTTATATATATAAAATCACCAACGGCACCAGCAGGGCAGTAAAACCTTAGCGTGTTATAAGTGTCTGCTGTATGGACGAAAACTGAAAATTCTCTTATTTAAATCTTACAGCATATTTATTATTTAATATATCAAAGCAATTGAAACGTTTAAATATTCTATATAAAGGCTGAAGATTTTTAAATATAAATTCTTATAAAAAAATTTTAATTCTGACATCATTGATATTAAGTATGACTGTGCACAATAATTGGGGTTTATAGAAGCAACAGATTCTTATCTACAATAATAGCAACAATAAGAACAACAACAATAATAATATCAATAAGTTCCTGTTGTTATAACAGAAGACTCTAACATTATAAAACATTTTTTGTTTGAGAAAACTTATGAGCTTTGATACTAATGTCCACTCTCTAGGTGGTATAGTCATAAACAAATATCATAAATGATATTGTTTCAGACTTAAATAAATTAATTAATAGTGCTTGTAAATACACTATGATCAAAAGTATCCGGACACTTTGGATGTTAGAATGTTTTTCGAATTTCTAAACAAATACTTGGCGAAGTGTTCTGTAACTTTGGCGATGTGAAGAACATATTTGAACTCACACTTTCCAGTAAAGTTTCGGTGACTTGTGCATTTTGGGGACTACCAAGTTGGTGAAAAGGGGGGAAAATGTATTTGATCACCCTGTACCATAAAAAGCTGGAAATGATTTGTAACTTTCACAAAATAGTTAACCAGCTTTATTCAATGTGTATAAGCATTTTCGTAAAACAAAAACGTATATTCATGAAGATATGGACGTTTCTTTAAAGAAAAACAAATTTTGTTACATGTTTTTGCTTACAATATCCATAGGTTTCAATCAAATTTCACAAAACTTACAGAAAATATGTCAACATCCAAGAAAAACATTGTACTTCAATTGAAAATCAAAGCATTGAATATGCGATGAGATATAAGCATTTGAAGAAATAAAGTTTTTACTGCGCAGGCACGAAACATAGCAATAGTTTTCTTTCATGATTTTGTAGTCAGTACTGTAGGGCAACTTCTCTAAAAAATCCACTGGAATATCGTGAAAATTCACAAAGATATCGACGATATAGTGATTAGTTCTTCTCTGACTCTCTGAAAGTACCTGGATGATAAGGGGTTTTCCACAAATTGAGATTTTGCAAATCCATTGGACACCCCTGTTCTGAAAATGATCTAGTCCAATTTTAAGCAAAACATACAGGTGTCCGGATAGTTTTGATCAGATCGTGTATATGTATTTAGTATATTAGTTAATTGTATTTACTCCAGTTTAACTATCCTATGATTTACGATTTAAAATGTCAATTTGTGGAAACCCCCTTATCATCCATGTACTTTCAGAGAGTCAGGGAAAAACTGATCACTATATCGTCGATATTTTTGTGAATTTTCACGATATTCCAGTGGATTTTTTATAGAAGTTGCCCTACAGTATTCACAGCAAAATCATGAAAGTAAACTATTGCTATGTTTCGCGCCTGCGCAGTAAAAACTCAGTTTCTTCAAATGCTTATATCTCATCGTATATTCAATGCTTTAATTTTCAATTGAAGTACAATGTTTTTCTTAGATGTTGACATATTTTCTGTAAGTTTTGTGAAATTTGATTGAAACCTATGGATATTGTAAGCAAAAACATGTAACAAAATTTGTTTTTCTTTAAAGAAACGTCCATATCTTCATGAATATACGTTTTTGTTTTACGAAAATGCTTATACACATTGAATAAAGCTAGTTAACTATTTTGTGAAAGTTACAAATCATTTCCAGCTTTTTATGATACAGGGTGATCAAATACATTTTCCCCCCTTTTCACCAACTTGGTAGTCCCCAAAATGCACAAGCCACCGAAACTTTACTGGAAAGTGTGAGTTCAAATATGTTCTTCACATCGCCAAAGTTACAGAACACTTCGCCAAGTATTTGTTTAGAAATTCGAAAAACATTCTAACATCCAAATTGTCCGAATACTTTTGATCATATAGTATAAGTACAGCCGCGGAAAAAAAAAAGCCCCATCCTCTGTTAATCGAACATCGTTCATCGTAGAGAAAATTGAATGATACTATTCGATTAGGAATAACATCCTCTACAAATTAATGTGTGTAAAATTTGCATAAGGGGCCGTCTTCATATCTAAACACGCACAAACTTTGAAATTTTCAATGGCAACACCCAATTTTGACGTTACCCACAAGTTCTAGACCCCCAAATTAGTCCAAATTCAAAATTTCACGACGTTCCTATCTTTATATCCGAAGATAAAGCTATAAATTTATCAATAAACGAATTATTATTATTCAAAAAATCAATTACTAATTTGCAACAATTTATTATTGCATACGTATGACAAAGCTGCGAATAATTAGATTATCGCAATCATATGCAAAATGTATATAACATTTTCTCGAATATATATATAAAAAAGAAATAATTAATAGCCAAACATAAACTAAAATTGGATTTCAACAATCTGAAGTTCCCGTTTCAGGGTCTTTAAAAAGACGTGAACAGTAGAAGATTTTTTGAACCGTTGATTATAAATATATTAATTCCAACTGCACAAATGTTTTAAATAAGGTAGGAAATTATGCAATAAAAATTTAAATATTGTGCAATATTTGTGTAAAAAATTAAATATTTATAAAGCTCTTCTAGCGAGAAAAGTTATATGACAAAAAATTTGCCCATACTTCCATTTAGTCCATGTACAAAAATTGATTCTCAAAAATGCAAGTTTAAGGCGAAACAAATTGTCAAACTTCCTGACTTACACCACTTGACCCACCGCACCACTTACACCACTTGACCCACCGCAATTCATAAATTAAGTGGGCATTTACGAATGGAATTGAATCACAGAAATCATTTATCAGGGTTTTAAAACAATTTTTTCAGCAGTTTGCTTTTGAAACTACTAAGGACAGACAGGTGATTCTGGTTAAAAGTTATTTTAACACTTAAATATTGGGTGAAAACTGATAATTGTGATTTCGTTGCGATTCTGCCTATGTTGAGGGTTCAGTGATAGGAGCCTTAATTGATGTCGATACTTAATCCCATCTTCTGCCAGTCGTCTCCGAATTGTATCCCTTGATGCATGGAGGATGACAAATGTCTTTGAATGGCTGATAGCAACACCATTGGTGTGGACGTGGCTCCCCTCCTGATTGCACGATCGTTTCGAGCAGGTTTTCGTCTGGGGCTTCCCGAGTCTCTGCGACGGTTACATGTGCCTCCTCAGGTTCACTGTTGCCAACACCACTGTATAATATTAGTCTGTGGCTCTGACCAAGATCGCGACTAATACGTCTGTGGGACCAACCAGCTTCCATTAGGCTTGTGATGCGACCTCTCGCTAAATCCGATAACTGTTCGTAGTGCCGTCAAGTACGTCTCAAAGGCAGCTTTGTACACAACTTGCAGTATCACAGCAAAAGATCCAGATCCGATTGCCCGTTAGTGAGAATACCGGTCGTTTTAAATGCTGACATAGTGCGTCGTTCCCATGCTCGTTGCATGAACACTTTAACATTATTGGCGCTGAAAGTTTGATAATTTGTATAATTCTTGAAACGAGATTTGCATGCCGAGTTTCGCGGCTGTAGCTCAATTTTTTATGGGTGCATATATTTATTTCTGGCAACAGAATATATTTTTGCAATTGGAATTATGTGTCTACAACCAACGGTTCAAAAAACATTCCGCTATTCACTTATATTTAAGCATCCTGTATAATTGTTATTCGTGTATTTCACACCAGTGTCATCACTTTTCGAACTTACTGTATGTCATAATGCATATGGAAGTAAGATCTTGTTATTTTTTTCAAAATAAAATAGACATATTTAAACATGAATGGCCATGGTTTCCTAATAATTCTTGCCATACCCCCCCCCCCCCCCCCAATCAAAACTTGCCGCATTCAATACTTATGTCTACGGTGCTATTAAATTATGTACTTTCAGGGGTGATTGTGTTCCGGAATTTCCGGAAATTCCGGAAATTTTAACTTGCCACTTCCGGGATTTTTTATGAAATTGACATTTAATTTTTTTTTATTTTACAGTTTTTTTCTGCTAAATTTTTTTTTTTTTTTACGATTTTTTTTTTCTAAAATCCAGGTATGAGATTCTTCCGCGTTTCGGCGGAATTCCGCTTCCTTGCTTTTCCCCAAAAATGTCCGCTTTTTTGTTTTGCTTTTGTTCCAAAAAATCCGCTTTTTCTGAAAAATTCAATTTTTTTTAAATCAATTTTATTCCTCAAAGTTCCGCTTTTCAAAGAAAATCGCAGAGAGGTTTCAACCAGAGCAATTATCTTAATTGAGTTTCGGCCTACGACTGATGAGCGTTGTCTGCCTCCGTTTTTTAGACGCTGTGTGCGGGGGGTGGGGGTGGGTGAAAGAATAAATGTAGCTTGTCACACGAGAACGCAGACGTTCTCGTGTGACAAGCTATATTTATTCTAGTATTCCCAGCACGCAGCGTCCATAAAACGGATTGCAAACAAAGTTCGTCTTTCTAACCCGGAAGTGGAGGCATAAAATCCCCCACAGAAGGGGATTCAAAAACAAGTCGTAAATTTTTAGTCTCCGTAATCACCGTGATGTATGTCATCATATATGTCATTAATATATATGTTGTCATTGGACTCAAAGGGGAAATAGAGGAAAAATCTTCGCGCAGCACTTGAAAATCTTTGTTTTACGTTTACCCTTTTCATAGCAGTATATAATTTTTATAGATACGACTAGTGCAGAGATGCCAACTTTTACGGATTTTCAGTAGTTTGTACGGATTTTTACTTCATCTTACGGTTTTACGGATATTACTCCTAAGACTACGGAAAATCCCAAGAAATCCATGCATCCCACCATTCAATTCATATTCCCTGCTTTGTTGAGAGTCCAAAATTATCAGTTTGCATCCATTTTCTTCTTCTAATGATTTCATATCGGAACAATAGACCTAATTTATTTTTATAGTGCGAGTAAAATAAAGAAATATTTTACTAAACAAATTATATTTCTCTTAAAGTATAAGATTCCGCAATTCAGTCTTTATTTTCGAGCTTTGCTGAGAGTACGCAATTGCCTTTTTCCATCCATCTCCCTATTGTTGCACATTAACTTGACTAAACTAGCTTATTTTAAATATTTTGGTTGATTATAAAGGTTAATTTCTTAATTATTTTCACATAGATAGTGCCATTCAGTTTTAATTAACTCAGTTAAGTTAGCAAAACTACATTTTGAATTTATTCTAAGATTTTAAAATATATATTTTCAATATACTTAAACGATGCGGTTTTACTGAATACTACTGAAAATTTCTGATTCTTCTACTGATGACTCTTTTCAGAGGTTGGCATCTGTCCCAGTGGAAGTATATTTTAATATTCTTTAAAATAAACTTATTAAAATGTCTAAAGCTTTTTCTGCCACATTTTTATGAATATATATTTTTGAACAAAATAAACATTTTCTTTAAAACACATATAAGATACTGCCACCAAATTTTATTTATATGTAGACACTAGACAATGTGCATTTTAATAATACATGATAATTTTATAAATGTGTTTAAAAATATACTGCACGTTAAGAACAAAAAATTTATATTTTGTCAATTGTAAAAAAAATTGTTTTTTGTGAAATTAAGTTCGCAAATCCTGGCTATTGTTATAATGATTTAAATTCAGCAAAACTTGCAAAATAAAAGCATGAGTTATTACAGATAACAAAAGCAAGCATGTGGGCGCGGTAGCCCTGTGGTTAGCGCGCGGAGGTTGCACTCGGTAGTCCCGGGTTCGATTCCTGACGCTGCCCAAACTGCCGCCGTGTTCACGCGGAGTACGATCACGTTAAACATGTGGGTCCGTAAGTCCTTTCGAGAGGTTGGTGGTAGGGGAAGGAGGGTACGGTCCCTGTGGATGCCTCCCCCACTGGGTTCCGGTCTAAATTGGGTGGCACTTCCCGGCCGTCCAAACGGATACCTTACATCTTTCTGGTAGGTCGGACGGTCTGGGTCGAAGAAGAAGAAGATAACAAAAGCATAGTTTAGAATTAATATGAAGGAATGCGTTAAAATTAAATTTGCTCATGTATTTAAACAACCCTGTTCTTAAACGCAATTGCCAAATTTGCATTTTCTAAATATAATAGAATTAAATCATTTTTCCGATGTAGTTGCATATAAGATGAAATATGGTTTGGCAAACACTCTTCAAAACAGGATTGTTGAGACATTGAAGAAGGTAAAATTATCTTTGAATTTGTATGAAAGTACAAGTAGATCATTCAAAAGTATACTTACTGTACTTGTTCAATAATTTTGTCCTGAACAAAATTATGTAGTTATTCAACATTTAGTTTCCTACTGCTGCCAACATTTACAACCAGTTGGTAGAGTTCATAGAAGCAAATGAGATATCTTGGGTAAACTTGGTCAGCGTGCTTATGGATTCTTGCAACACTATGCAAGGAACTAAGAAAGGAGTTGAAACTTTGATAAGGACAAAAAAGGCTCCACATCTTTTGGACATAGATGGGGATGTATTTAAACACACTGTAAACAATAGAGCTAAACGGTTTATCAAGCCATTTAATATGTACATTGAATCTTTATGTGATAATATGCATTTTGATTTGAAAAGTGCAGATAAACGACACTTGTTTTTAGAAATATGTACTGTCTTAGAAATAGATCAACTAGCTCCCCTATCACGACCTTCACATGTGGATGTATGTTTTATCTGCTATCGATCGGATAGTTTTTTTGTTTTTTTTTGTGGGATGCACTATTAATTTTTTACTATTCTTTTATGTCCAGAAGTGACCAAGAATTGCACAATATTGCGTAAATTGCAAAAATATTGAGAGTGAATTGCAAAAATATTGCATAACTTTTCAGGAAATTTCTTTGTATGTTCAGGAAATTGGACTTAGACTCACAATCACCCCTGTACTTAACTTCTGATCATGTCTGAGCTGAATTATTTAAAAGCTGTTGCCTTAGATTGTGAATTCTCGGCTAAACTCGTTGATTGTGCTTTTTTCAAAATTTCTAAGCCACCTCAAATCAAGGAAGATTCAGTTAAAACATTTAGCTATATGTTTACCTTCCTTTCTATTTTAAAATTAGTCATAAAATTGCTATAATTCTCATTAAGAACATCAAAATTGTGTTAAAAACTAAGAAATCAATAAATCTTCCATCGCTAATCATTGCTGGATGACAGATCATCGATTTTTTTTTTCTAGATTTATTATTCAAAAGTGCATTTCAGTTTTAGATTTGGATTTCTCTTATCATACCAATAAAAATTCCCTTAATCTGGTTAATGATTTATCAGTGACACCTTATTTCTTCGAGGTATGACATGATAATATTTACTTTTCGATTATCTGTTTCGCTTGTTTTCTGTTCCCCACGTCGAGTTCATATACTCTGGATTTTATTTAGTTTTCATTGTTTGCTTCTCAAGTTCATATTTCCTTGATTTTTTTTTTCTCGTTTTACTTCCCTTTTGTTACACTTTGTGGCGCTACTATACTGGAATTTGTCGCTTAACCGTTTTCTGTTCAGCCGACATAATATTGAACTCAATTGGGTGTTCAGATTCAAGATTGTTGCACTATAGTAGAAAATCTAATGATTTCTGAAATATGTTTAGTTATTTTTGTGCTGCAGTTAGCGTTGTAAACCAGTTAATTATTCATGTTTTAGCAACCTTACAAAATGTCGTATGTAAGTTATTGGGAGATTTTTGCAAGGTAGAAAAATCCGTCTTTTCCGACAACTCACCATAACATACTGGGATTAGGTTGGACTCCACCCTTCTGGAGATGTCTTGGAAATGCTTAATTATGCTGTTGCTGCAGTGTTGAGGGGTAGCATCGTGTAAGTTTGCTACAACGACACAATATATCAGAAGGCCAACGGCCGTACCGTGCTGAAAACACCGGTTCTCGTTAGATCACCGAAGTCAAGCAGCATCGGGCGCGGTTAGTACTTGGGTGGGTGACCACCTGGGAATACCGCGTGCTGTTGGCACTTTTCGGGCGCGGTTGCCCGATGGTTTGCGCGTTGGATTTGCACGCTGCCACAACTGCCGCCGTGTGCATGCGGAGTACGATCACGTTAAACATGTGGGTCCGTAAGTCCTTCCGAGAGGTTGGTGGTAGGGGAAGGAGGGTACGGTCCCTGTGGATGCCTCCCCCACTGGGTTACGGTCTGAATTGGGTGGCACTTCCCTGCGGTCCAAACGGTTACCCTACCCCTTTCTGGTAGGTCAAACGGTCTGGGTCTCAACAACAGCAACAATATATCAGAAGTTCATGCGGAGTGCGATCACGTTAAACATGCGGGTCTGTAAGTCCTTCCGAGAGGTTGGTGGTAGGGGAAGGAGGGTACGGTCCCTGTGGATGCCTCCCCCACTGGGTTCCGGTTTAATTGAGTGGCACTTCCCGGGCGTCCAAACGGTTACCTTACACCTTTCTGGTAGGTCGGACGGTCTGGGTCTCAACAACAACAATATATCAGAAGAAAGTTATTACGTGGTTACGAACGTTATTACTGTATATTTAAGAGTCTTATTTCAGTGAACTGATCCCATCTCCTCGGATGAGCCAAGCTGTTGTATCAATAAACCTTGCTGTGAGGTTGAAATGAGATAGAATCCACAATTAATAGAAATATATTAAATGGGAAATCCACACAGAAAATTGCTACTTAATATTTTCCCTTGGTGATTTTAACACCTGCTGAAATAGTGATTTGAACCGAAACCATTTGCTTAAAAATTTATAACCCTCTCTTTTAATTTTTATTATATTTACACTTTCTCAGTACCTCTGAATTGAAAAATGGGAGTGGTCAAATGTGGGGTGGGAGGGTGTCAAAATGTCGGCATGGCCAAACACATTAATAGTACGTAGTGGAACAGCATTTCACAATTAAATCCTGTCCATATTTTATAACCAATGCCTATTTTCAATATTTGAACATAGTTGTCTGGATTTTTTAGTTATTTTACTTCTTATAGCAGGCAGAGCCGTCTAACCCCTTGGCTGAGACTCTATAGAAACGTAAAGAACAAGGTTCCTTTTGTAATTGAGTATTTTATTACAATAATGGGATGATCCACAATGTAGCCGAAGATATGATAGCTCATAGCTCAATAGCAAAAAGACGGGCTTTGAATAACTTCGCGCATATGAAGTATGTGATCTGTGAAAGATGTCAAATTAAAATCTAGTGTAACAAATAATTATGAAATTTAAAGTTTAAAATATTAATTTCAATATTTGAGAATCCTAATACAAAAGATTATATAAATTTTTAGAATTCGAATGATAAATTAAACAAATTACAATACAGGAAAACAATGAAATCAAAGTAACACATTTAAATCGAAATTGTAATTTAATATACAGGAGCGCGTTTTAATCACAATACATGCAAGTGCACCCGTTTTGATTAGATGTTTAAAAGTTGTTGTTTACTTGCTATTTGTAGGAAGCGTAGTGAGCATGTGCAGTTTAAAATGTTTATTTCGCCCTGTTACAGTTCGTTTCAATAATTGAAATTGTGACTCTGCAATTTTATGTATGTATACAGAATTTCATCTTCCTATCTATTGTAGTTTTCGAGTAAAAGGGATAACAAAATTCAGGCAAATGTTAATTTCGCTTCGTTGGTAATAGAGAATGGACTTCGCTTCGTTAGGAATAGAGAATGGACTTCGCTTCGTTAGGAATGGAGAATGGACTTCACTTCGATCGTCCATAATAATATTCCTTATTCATGATCTGCAAATTGTAATAACCTCTATTCAAAATATAAGTTCGTTCGTTACTAATTCCCCCGTGGTGAAGGAGCGCCTACGCACCACGTCCACAAGATCCACCAAGGTATCCCATGACGTAGGGGAGAAGAATTGCAGCTTCACTTTTATAGTGGCTCCCCGAAGGGCGGAAGTCTGACTTGGCCTCGACATGACAATATCCATGCCCGCTGGCGGGATTCGAACCCGCAACCCGGCAATCCAGCGATCAGACGGAAACGCAAGCCCCTGACCGATTGACCACCGGATCGGCAAAATATAAGTAAACTTTTGTAGCAATGTGCAAATAAATGTATTTTTCCCCATTACTTTAGCTTTAGTGTTCCCTTTCTCCTTTTCTAAAATTTGTGTTAGTCCAATGTTGCCGTAAGGTCAGTTATTTGAGGAGATATCTAAATGAGAAAATGTACAGGGAGATGAAACCTTTCGATTATTTTCTAAGCAATAAAATATATGTCACATTTAAATATGAAGATGATTCAGACCAGACACATTAACATTTATAAGAACATTATTTTAACTTGCTTATATGCAGCTACGGGCAGTTATATGGTATGCGAAAAGTCGTGTCTAACAATCTTTATAAGATTGATTTAAAGTGATCTAAAAACTTAATCAATACATCTTTATAAAACGATGGAATCTTAGATTACGGCAAGCCTGTATTGCTTGTGGGTGCATCTGCGTATAGCCACTTCATATAAAATGGCTTAGTGATTGTAATGCCAGAAATGTAAAGTAATAAATATTTGGAAGGATTAAAAAATAATGGAACCAGGAATGCGTGCAGATTATCCCCACGCTAAGCAGATGGGCGATAATATACAGGTGGCCCCATATCTTACATACCACGCCCATGTTTACATACCACGCTAAGCCGTTTGGCGGCAACCGAGACGGCGACGCCATGTCTACGGATTAGCCCTCAGCTCTGCATTTCAGCACGTGGACCGCGGACCGAAAAAGGGATATAAGTGAGAGTTGCTCGAAGTGGGAGTCAGAATTGGTCAAGGCAGGCTGTTGGAGTTAGACTAGTCAAGAAGAAGCGGCGGTAGCAGAGTTAAGAGTTGTGTGTGCGTCTCTGATATAGGAATTCGAAGGAGAGCTCATGTTCATCTGGTATTGCAAGTGTAAAGTGTGACAAAGCATCGGTGTTACCCAAGTTATATGAACGAAGATCAGGTACCGTACAATTAAACTATATGAGGATAACCTCTTTGTCTAAATTTGTGTTTTTAAGGAAAAGCTAATTAATGCATCCCACCACGTGCTCCAACCAAATATCAATTCATCTGGCATTACACCCCCCGAACTACCATTGAGATGTATTCCACTATTGTGATATTTATTTAATTTGTAAAACTAAAGAGTGTAAATTGAGTATGTGATAAATAAATGTTTGTTCCTTTACTATTAACCTTAATTTTTAGTTTGTTAACTTAGTATCCCGTTAAGCACAGAAATAGGTGGGTTTTGCGGCCACCAACGCAATGTACGCAGCAGTAAGTTTTAGAACAGATTACATGTATAATTAATATACTAATAAATAATTAATTTAATGTAAAATGCATTTTTGACAATATTAATTTTAATCAACAAAATTAATAATCGGCACATTTGGTGCTCGTGACTTTAGCAGTAACGGGAATAAAATAAGGATTTATGAAATTAATAAAAATAAAAGGAATAATAATAATAAAAAATAAATATTGATAAGGTTGGACAACTGGTGGCGACATAGATGATTGTGAAAATATTGTGCACAATTCTCATTTCTCCTTATGTTATATGTATGATTATGTAAAGTTTTATCAATGAAATGGAAAAAATGGTTCTTCTAAATGAGATCGCAGGTATAATTAGAAAAATGGGATATAGGAATGGGACCAGTTAAAAAAGTGGTGAAAAGTTCAATTATAACAAGGAGTTCAAGTTTGAAAGAAGATTCAAAAATATCAAATAAAAATTATACTAAATTGGATAGAAATAATAAAAATATGGATATTCCAGTAATGCAGATCCTGCCATTATTTTGTGGGAGTAAGGAGGAAGATATAAATTTCTTTATAAAACAATTTGATGAATTAGCGGAGTTAGCAAGTTGGAAGGAAGAGCATAAAGTGGCTATCATTAAAACCAGATTAAAAGATAAGGCTATGCAGTTTTTAATTCAAAACCCTGAATTACAAAACGAAAAGGAGTTTGATAAAATAAAAATATTACTAATAAATAAATTTTCAAACAGAATAACGATAACGCAAGAACAGGACGCTTTCAATAAAATAAAACAAACGCCTGATATGTCAGTGGACGAGCTTGTGCTAAAAATAAAAAACGCAGCGCGTAAATTTTTGAACCTTAAGGATACAACAGATGGAGAGGTAGAGAAAATAACCAATAAAATAATGTTGGGAAAATTCATTAGCGCATTACGCCCTGATTTGGCAATTGAAGTGAAGAAAAAAGATCCGCAGCGGTTTGAAGATGCCATAAAAGATGCCGAACTGTTTGAAATAATTCTTAATGATAGGACTCCAGAAGAATCATATAACGAACTGAAAGAAATGTTACTTACAACACAGGTTCAAGATTTGACTTTAGAAATTAATAAATTAAAATTGCAAAATATACCAAATCAATCCATGGAACGGGCTGTTTTTTGCATAGGGTGCGGAAAAAATGGACATTATTTCTCAGATTGCTGGTACAATGAGTGTAATACTGCATTTGCAAGGAATCCCAAACGAAGGAAGTATCAGCAATATGGGTTGGAGCAAACAAATTATATCAGAGGAAACAGAAACGAAAATCTCAGAAATTTTGAACGAGGAGGATATGATAGAAATAATAGGGAATATCAAGGAAATAATAATGATCAAAGAAATTATTGCGATCAATTAGAAACCAACGTAGAAAATAGAGAGAGGCAAAGTATAAGAGGAAATTTTAGGGGGCGCAACGGAAGAAATATAAGATCAAACACATATGAGAGAAACAATAATAATAGTAATTTAAACTAAGAGCTGGAATTTGGGACCAAGGAACGAATCGTACAAATTCCAGAGAAATAAATAAATTCGGTTCACAAACATATAGAAATAACAAAAATGGAGATGACTGGCAAAACTATACAAATTTGAAGAGAGGACAATATTATGAAAATAATGATAAAGCAAAATATGATACCAAAAGTATCCTTTCAAGCGAATGTGAAAACGTATCTAGCCCACAATTACCGATGGTAGAAATAGATTGCAAAGGAATAAAAATAATAAGTGTAATTGATAGTGGGGCTCAAGTTAGTATTATAGATTTGGAAACATTTCAAAAACTAAAACAGAATAGAAATGTAAAAATAAAATACATAACCAGAAGAGTAATACTTCAGACGTTTACTAAAGAAAATATAGAATTTTTAAATTGCATTCAATTTTCATTTAGAATTGGGGAAAAGGCATGCAAAAATTATTTTTTCGTGACAAAACAGAACTTTCAGGGGCAATATAAAATGCTTTTAGGCTACGACTTTTTATCCTCACATAAAGCAATTTTAAATACAAAAGATAACGAAGTACAATTTGGGAATACTGCGATTAAATTGTATAAAAGTGAAAATACAAACCCAATACAGAATTCAAAACAAAAACCACAAAGCCAGGGAATTCGCGATGAAAATAGATATAATAGTAATTATGAAAATTATAATACTGATGACGACGAATATGAGGAAATAAATAGTTGTTATAATGAATCCAATAATGAGAATGAAGATAGAATAAGCGATGATAATGATGACGACGAATATGAGGAAATAAATAATTGTTGTAATGAATTCAATAATGAGAATGAAGGTAGAATAAGCGAGGATAATGAAAGCGATAACGATAGAAAAGACTCTAATATGCAAAATTGTAGCACTCGCGATAATGTAAATGATGGAAAATGGTTACCAAGTTCTAATGAAAGTAATAAGAATAAGAATGTTAAAAAGAAAGAGGAAAAGCAGATTTTCGCAAAATTGAAAAGAAAAATAACATTAAAGCCAGGGGAGTCAGAAATAGTCCAATTGATTTTGTCACAGGAATTAAATGAGGGACAGGATGTTTTATTTTCTCCAATAAAAATGGCAAGAACATTAATCACGGATGAAGCGATCCAAAGTATAGAAAATAAAAATAAGATTAGAATGTTGTTATACAATGAAAAAAATTGCCAAATTACACTTAATAAAAATATGAACGTGGGTATAATAACAGAACAAATCGAAATTGTTGATACAAAAAATAAAAGCAGTAAACCCACGTTGGAAATTAATAATATTCAAAATTTAAATAAAACAGATTATCAACAAATTCGGGAATTAAGAAAGAAAGAAATATCTCCAGACGATTTTCAAGTACAGCACTTAAATAAGGAAGATAGAAATAAAGTTATTGCATTAATGATGACCAATACAGAGGTTTTTTCAAAGTCATATGCTACCCTAGGTAAAACATCAGCAATAGTACCGAAAATCGAACTCATGCACAATTATCCTATTCAGAGTCGACCATACCCAATTCCGAGAGCAGTACGAGAAATTGCGCAAAAAGAAATTAGGGAATTATTGGAAAATGACATTATTGAAAGTTCACAAAGCACGTACGCTAGTCCCATAATTCTTGTAAAGAAACCAAGTAAACCAAATGAAGAACCTAAATATAGACTTGCTATTGATTATAGGGCCATAAACGCGTATTTACCACTTTTGCCAATAAACTTACCAAAGGTGAAGGATATATTACAAAATATCGCTGGTAGTAAAATTTATACAGTTATGGATTTGAAGGCGGCGTTTTTTCAGATCGAACTAAGAAAACAAGATAGAAAGGCCTTAACGTTCACAACTTTTATGGGAAATTTTAATCCTAAAAGAATTCCGTTTGGTCTTAAAAACTCAGGAGCATATTTTCAACTTTTAATGAACAAAGTGTTAGGAGATCTATCAGAGTTAAAAATATACTTTTACTTAGATGACTTAGTCATATGCGCACAAAATAACGACGAAATGTTAGAGAAAATCAAAATTGTTTTCCAAAGATTGAAAGAAAATAATTTAACACTCGACCCGGCGAAGTTACAGATATGCAAATCGCAAATTGAATTTTTAGGATATAAAGTAAATGCGAATGGTATAAGCCCATCAATAAAAAACTGTGCAAAAGTGCAAAATTTCAAACAACCCCAAACGGTTAAACAAGTAAAAAGCTTTCTTGGGACAACAAACTATTTTAGAGGTCTGATAAAAAATTATGCACAAATTGCAGAACCGTTGGTAAATTTGACAAAAAAGAATGTTAGGTTCGAGTGGAATAATGAATGTAGAAAAGCTTTTGAAAAATTAAAAAATGCAATTTTTAAAGAACCAGTTGTAAGACAGCCTGATGAAGTAAACCCGTTTGTCTTAACTACGGATGGCTCAGGTAAGGGAATTAGTAGTATTTTGATGCAAAGGGTAAATGGAGTCGATCATGTTATCGAATTTTATTCAAGACCTGTGAACCCGGCAGAGAAGCGTTATCCTGCAATAAAGCTAGAATTGCTAGCTATACACGCATCCTTACAACACTTCAGAGAATATCTGTTCGGAAGGAGTTTCACCTTGCTGAGTGACGCAAAATCCCTTATGTACCACATAAAATTAGATAAAATGCCAAATATCATATCGAGGTGGCTAATTGACATAAGTCAGTATGATTTTAAATTCAAATATCAAAAAGGTGAAAATAACGCAAGTGATTATTGCTCGAGATATGTATTTGACAATGATAACCAAATCAAATATGTAAATACTTTAATTAAAAATGATGAGATAAATGTGGAGAAAATATTAGAGCAACAAATGGTAGATGAAAAATTAAGTAAAATTAGAGAGGAATTACAAAAAGGAAGAAACCGATATCACAATAACAAGGTATACTATATTGATAGCCAAAATAAACTGTTAATGGTAAAGAAGGAAAATAAAAGACAAACGTATAGGAAAATAAATGAGAATAAGATTGTAATACCGCACTCGCTAAAGGGAAAGATAATAGAGATAGCACATTTCCCTCATTTCGGAGTAAAAAAGACATACCAATTACTTTCAAGAAAATATTTTTGGATAGGGGCTTTCCAAGACGTGGAAAATTTTTGTAAGTCTTGTAATCAATGCTTATTAGTAAAACACAAAAATATACCACCAGCCAGACTTCAGGCTATGCCAGAAATATTAAAACCAGGAATATATTTACAACTGGATTGCGTAGGAAAACTACCGCGCAGTAATGGAGGAAATAATTTTGTAATTACAATTGTAGACATGTTTTCACGATACTTTGAGGCCTATGCAGTCAGAGACATTACTGCTAAAACAATAGTGAATAAGCTAACAAACTTCGTGACAACTTATGGAGTTCCAATTATTATTCAAAGCGATAATGCTCAAATTTTTAAAAGTAAAGAATACATAGATTTTACAAATGCATTAAATATTGAAAGGCGATACAGTTCGGTTTATTTCCCAAGTTCTTTAGGTCGTTGTGAAAGAATACACAGAGACATGAAACAATGTATAATGTGTTTGTCAAAGACTACGTTTGAATGGGATGAATCTTTAAAATGGTTTAAGTTTTATGTGAATAACACTATTAACAGTAATACAGGATTTGAGCCTTCATTCCTGTTCTATCTTAGAGATTTATCATTGCCATTTGAAAATATTAAACAAACAAACATACCAAGTAAGAAAGAAATAGATATAATGTATAGTGATGTAAATAATTATAAAAATTATGTGGCACAGCATTTAAAAAATATAGATAAAGTAGTGAAAGACGCATCGGAACAACAAAAGCTGGTAAATGACAAACAAATAAAGAAATATAAAATAGTGAGAAAAAACGATATAATTATAGGAGCGACAGTGTACCTAAAAAAGTTCCTAAAACCAAGGGTATTAGAGGATCGATATGATGGACCATTTAGAATTACGAAATTAGTCCGAAATAATAATGTTATAATATGTCTTAAAAGTGATGAAAATAAAACTTATAAAGTGCACATAAATAAACTATACATGGCAGCGGAGCGAAAACAATATTTGAAAGATAGTGACGAAAGCGAATCAAACCACACACACACACAGGACAAAGAAAAAAATCAAAATGAGAAAGTGATTAGAAATAATGATCAAAGTCAAATTAAGGAAGGGAAGGTCACTAAAGAAAAGCAATTAAACTGTGAAAATAATAGAAATGATGATGAGGTTTGTTATAATGCCAGAGGGTATAATTTTCGCCCTCGAATTGTTGTAAATAGTAATTTCATAAAACAAAGAATATGAAAAATATGTAAAAAGTTTGTAATTAATGTCATAAATAGAAAGTGATAATTGAGTGTATATGTATATGTTTTTATGTTTTAAATTGTGGATATAAGTATATTTCAAAAAGTATGTTATGTATTTCTGACATTACATATATGGCAAGTTCAAAAAAAAAAAAAAAAAAAAAAAAAAAAAAGTGAAATAACAAAGTAATTTATAAATAATATGGTGGTATGGAATTCAACCATAACCAAGAATCGGAAGTTGATAGTTGCACTACTACAATATGTTACAAAATGAAATGATAACAAGAAAATGTATAATAATAATAAAGTAATGAATGCTGTTATGTAATGATATGTCGTATGTAAATAATTATGTAAAAGGAGAAATGAAAATTATGCATTGCAAATAATATATATCAAAATTTACAATTTAATAATAATGTGAATGTTGGTAATCCTCATGTAATTTATGGTACATTATGTAAATTATGAATAATGGACTAACTTGACAGGGAACTATCAAGAAACTACAAAGAACTATCAAAGCTATGAGTTGTACGAGGCTAAAAAGTGGAACTCAGCCTTTCTCACGATGGATGAACATATGTGTTTGCGAGGAACCATTGTGAACTTAATTTCTTACCACTGGGGTGAAACTGTGGGAGAGTAACTTTTGGACTTTTTTTTCGCGGGGGGGTGAGAATGTAATGCCAGAAATGTAAAGTAATAAATATTTGGAAGGATTAAAAAATAATGGAACCAGGAATGCGTGCAGATTATCCCCACGCTAAGCAGATGGGCGATAATATACAGGTGGCCCCATATCTTACATACCACGCCCATGTTTACATACCACGCTAAGCCGTTTGGCGGCAACCGAGACGGCGACGCCATGTCTACGGATTAGCCCTCAGCTCTGCATTTCAGCACGTGGACCGCGGACCGAAAAAGGGATATAAGTGAGAGTTGCTCGAAGTGGGAGTCAGAATTGGTCAAGGCAGGCTGTTGGAGTTAGACTAGTCAAGAAGAAGCGGCGGTAGCAGAGTTAAGAGTTGTGTGTGCGTCTCTGATATAGGAATTCGAAGGAGAGCTCATGTTCATCTGGTATTGCAAGTGTAAAGTGTGACAAAGCATCGGTGTTACCCAAGTTATATGAACGAAGATCAGGTACCGTACAATTAAACTATATGAGGATAACCTCTTTGTCTAAATTTGTGTTTTTAAGGAAAAGCTAATTAATGCATCCCACCACGTGCTCCAACCAAATATCAATTCATCTGGCATTACACCCCCCGAACTACCATTGAGATGTATTCCACTATTGTGATATTTATTTAATTTGTAAAACTAAAGAGTGTAAATTGAGTATGTGATAAATAAATGT
Organism: Amaurobius ferox; assembly: GCA_951213105.1. Classification (NCBI taxonomy): domain Eukaryota; kingdom Metazoa; phylum Arthropoda; class Arachnida; order Araneae; family Amaurobiidae; genus Amaurobius; species Amaurobius ferox. The sequence goes on from OX578133.1 coordinate 62,326,239, forward strand.
TTGTTCCTTTACTATTAACCTTAATTTTTAGTTTGTTAACTTAGTATCCCGTTAAGCACAGAAATAGGTGGGTTTTGCGGCCACCAACGCAATGTACGCAGCAGTAAGTTTTAGAACAGATTACATGTATAATTAATATACTAATAAATAATTAATTTAATGTAAAATGCATTTTTGACAATATTAATTTTAATCAACAAAATTAATAATCGGCACAGTGATCATAATAATTTGGTCACTCAGTGCATATATATTTAAGACTTATTATTATGGTAAGACTTGTAAAATTAAAAGATAAGATTGTAACACCATAATACAAAGAATATATACTTTGAAATTATTGACCTATATTAATTTTACTACCTGTACTTTCACTGCTAATCTCGCATCTGCTTTCAGATCTGTAACTTTTGACTATGACTTCCGTTCTGAGATCTCTCATTCCTTGAAAATAAATTCAATAATCAATTGAGAATAAATACTGCACTCTTAACAAATGTAACACAATCAATATTTTTTTTTATAAAAATGCACTACACTGTAAAACTTTCCCTTGAGATTTCTTTACTGACAAAGAAACATTCAGAAAAATCATTCGAATTCTTTCATGAAGCACAACGATTTCAAAGCGAAGAAAATTCTTAACAAAAGATCTTCTAAAATCAGACACAGATATGAGAACTTACCGCGAGCTGAAAGACTTACCTGAGATTAAACGAATCGCCGCACTTCGGCCTACAGATCCATAGGAGCCAAATTTGATTCCTGGGTATGGGTGGACAGCAGTGTTTCTATCAGACATACATCCGGGGGATTCAAATTCCCCCCATGACTATTATTCGCCCCCCCCCCTCCCCTCGTGAACATTTTATATTAACTTAGTTTCTATTTATGGCCGACGCGGTGGTCGAACGTTTAAGGCGACCGTTTCCAAGCGATCGTTCGACCGCCGCGTTGTGGGTTCGAGTCCCACGTAAGGCATGGATGTTGTGTTGTTGGGCGTAGTGTGTTCCGCCCCCCCCCCCCTCTGGGGCAACGTCCTAGGACGGTTAAATGGTTCACGTTTCTGGCCGATATATAGGCGAATGATGAAAGTCAAGTGCCTGGACATTTGATAAAAAAAGTAAAAAAAAAAAATTTATTTATGTAACAGCACTTAGATATGTATTTATATAGGGCAAATAGAAAACTTGACCCTCTAAAGTTTCATTTGCATCCACGGCCAAAAAGTTCTGAAAGACTGCCGGGTGGAGAGCTCTGCATATATATGTATTCATGCCTTGGTGCGGGATCCACTTTAAACTTTAAGTCTCCCAGTTAAAGAGTCCTGGTGTGCATAAAAAGAACCGTAGAGGGCAAAGTCATCCAATTCAATCATATCCTAGAACTGCGAACATTGACAAAAGAAAGGTTCCTTGTCAAATTCTTTATGTAATAAGAAAACTTTTAATGGAATCGGAGATGTAATGTAATATTAACTCAAGATAAACGCCAGTGTGAATTATTGCTGGTGGCAAAAACATTGCTATGCTATTGATTTTACGAAATTTTTTTCCATGAAACATCTATTTCTCGGGATCTGCTGTAGATAGATCTCAGATGATGACTGATTTGGACTCAGCATCAAATACCGGAAGATAATGAGATTGTTCATTAAGGATTTCTACTTCTAGTTATTTTTCCCTTTCCTGACCAAAAAGTTTCCTTTTATTTGAAACATCTATTTCCCATGATTGGCTATAGATAGAGCTTAGATGATAACTGGCATGGATTCATCATCAAAGTTTGGAAGAGTTAGGGTGGTTCACTAAGAATTTCAATTCCAGTTTCTTTTCCACTTATGGTTTAAACATTATGAAGTCGGCAGTTCACGAAATATTTCTACTTTAGGTTCAAAAAATTACCTTGAAACATCTATTTTTTAGGATTGGCTATAGATCGAGTTTAGTTGATGACTGATATAGATTCAGCATTGAATTTCAGATGATGCTGATAGGTCCACCAAGAATTTCCATTTCCGGTCCTGGAGATATCACTTCCAGCCATTTTGAAAATTCCTATGACTATGCGAAATAAGTATGCAAAACAAAATAAAAATTCTTAATGGTTCCCTTTAAACATGTAGTATAACACAGCATAGATGACTTCTTCATAAATTTCTTGTTAAATTTGGGAAAAAACAAAGCATTGTTATAAATTAGAAATTTATAAGTGTATAAAAATAATATTATTATTTTCTTATTTTGCGTTCGATGGAACTACATATATTTGTATGATGCATTTTTAGAATTATGAAACTGTATAGTGTCGTTACAGTGTTTCACTTTCATTTTGCATTAAAAAAATCAAAGTGATAACTGTTTAATATAAAGGATGCAAGTGCCTTCCTCTAGAACAATAATATGCGATCCATTGCTTCTATTGTCGAATTGAAGATCTAGCTTCAATTGCTCTTTGGCTCTCGCGCAAGTACAAAAAGCAAAGTGCAAAATTAATTTTTTTTTTATACCAATCAATCGAAAAATATTTACCCAATACCTTTTGACGCAAAATTGCTGAGATTTCGTCATCAATCATTAAAATCCTTGACTTATTTCACCTGAACTGCAAATGTAAATAGTTTACTTCCTATGATAGTAAATACGGGAGACATAAAAAAAAAATTAAAACCCGTGTTTCTTTCAGGACTTTTTGACCGGGGGGGGGGGCGAATGAAACTTTAGGGGGGGGGGGGGCACATTTTCTATTTGCCCTATACAAATATATCTAAATGCTGTCATATAAATAGAAACTAGATTAACATAAAATGTCACTTTATGTTACCCCCCCCCCCCCCCGGAGGTACGCCTGAAAAAAACACTGTTTAAAACCCGAAAACCGCCAATTAAAATTTGCTATAATTAAATTTTTAATCATTTTTTTTGTTGTTGTTGCCGGTCCCTTCCAATCGAACAATAAATACCTAATAACAGAAATTGGAATATCACAGCAAATTTTTCATCAAAAAGTATCGGGTAAATTTATTTCGCCCTAATTAAGCGCGGCACAAATTCATTAACATTGCGAATAGGGGCATATAAAAAATTAAATTTTGCATTTTTTTTTTAAATTCTCAGTTTTGGTGGGTGCAACTGCCATAACTACATTCGCTGCTGTTTGCTGATTATTTTCATATTTCTCTTTACTTTTATGACCAACTGTTGGTTTTATATCCTTTTTGAACACTGTCTGTGAGGTATATTACGAGAGAAAGTTCCGAGAAAAATAATGATTTTAGTTACATTGGTTTTGAGGTGTTTATAAATGATCTGTGGGTTTTAACAAGTTAAATACAGGATGTGTATTGGATTCTTGAATCACGCTCACCTCGAAAAACAATCTGTACTGCTGATATGTTAGCATGTGTAGAGAGTATGTACCCTGCCCATATTGTTGAATTAAATGGTGTTGCCAAGCAGGTTGAAATATTTCCATCAACTGAAAAACTAGTTTTAGCTTTTGCATCCTCATTATAATACTGTATTTCTTCAAGCTTGATCAATTTATCTGGAAAAGGAAAAAGCATAAGAACATAGAATGAAATAAGAAGCATACACAGTGTGCGAATTAAATAGTATATCAATACATATAAATAGCTGACTGATTTAAAATGGAGTTAAGAACACTACTTTGTGCAATAGTAATAAATAAAACAATCATACTGAAATTGATACGCAAATATATATATATATATATATATATATATATATATATATATATATATTTTCCAATGGCCAGGCATTTGATATTTCATCAATTCGCCAATACACCGGCCAGAACCATGTACCTGTTAGCCGTCATATAACGTTGCCCCAGCGCACCAGTGGGGGTCGGGACACATCGCGTCCAACGACACAACATCCATGCCTGAAGGTGGGACTCGAATCCACAACCCGGCAGCCGAACGATCGCTAGGAAATGCTTGCCTTGACCGTTCGACCACCGCGTCGGCGATACGCAAATATAATGATTACGATTTTTTAAGAAAAATCTGATTTTTATTTTTCAGTGCGAATAAAATTTAAGTGAATACTGTATTTAAAGTTGTTAAATCGGTGTTGAATACTAGTTTGCTTGATTTCAATTTTCGTGTTGCGTTGCTATTCTGTAGATTTTGCCACAGACAACATGAGTACAAATGGATATATGAACACTAACAACTTATTATATTATACAGAGTGGTCCAAAAGGTCCTAGACAAACATAAAGGGTAGGTCAGGCATACAAAAACAAGCCCGTTTTGCACAGGAATATGGGGCCTCAAACGCCACCGTGGGGTGCTACAGACGCAGGAAAAAGCAAAAAGAAAAGAATGCAGATAATACATCACAGGTTTATTAGACAACAATTACAAGTGTCAATTACAATTGTTTATCATAGCATTAAAGTAGGTGTTCAAAGTTCTTGCCATCTGCAGATATGCATGTCTGGCAACGTCGACGTCGCAAACAATTTACTAAAAATAACGATTTATTTAACGCAAAAGAAAAATTTAATGCAAACGATTTAGTAAAAACGATTTACTATTTAATAAAATGACCGTGTAGTCAGTTTACGCCATGTAGCCTTGCAAAGACGGGACTCGTCCATTAAATGGATAGTGGTAATAGAACGGGTTTTCGGTTTCCAATATAAGCTCTATAGAAAAGTAATGTAAGTCTTTAGCCAATAAGGAGGAGGGTGTATATTGAAGATGTAATACAGAAATTATATGTCTATGAACATGTACTGGGATTATTTATTCTACTAAAAATACTATCATAAGCAATGTATCACGAAAATGACCTTGTAGTCACCTTACGCCATAGGTGAAGCCAAGGTCTCTGAAGGGGAAAACTCGTCGATCAAATGGGGGTGGAGGTAATAGAGCAGGTTTTCGGTTTCCAATATAAACTCTATAGAAAAGTAATGTAAGTCGTTAGCCAATAAGGGGGAGGGTGTATATTGAAGGTGTAATGCAAGATTTATATGTCTATGAACTTGTACTCGGATAATTTATTCTACTAAAAATACTATCATAAGCAATGTATCACGAAATTGTCCGTATAGTCACTTTACGTCATAGGTGAAGCCAAGATCTCGGAAGGGGGATACTCGTCGATCAAATGGGGGTTGTTGTTGTTGAGACCCAGACCGTCCGACCAACCAGAAAGGTGTAAGGTAACTGTTTGGACGGCCGGGAAGTGCCACCCAATTTAGACCGGAACACAGTGGGGGAGGCATCCACAGGGACCGTACCCTCCTTCCCCTACCACCAGCCTCACGGAAGGACTTACGGACCCACATGTTTAACGTGATCGTACTCCGCGTGAACACGGCGGCAGTTTTGGCAGTGGCTGGAATCGAACCCGGGCCTACCGAGTGCAACTCCAGCGCGCTAACCAATGGGCTACCGCGTCCCGATCAAATGGGGGTGGAAGTAATAGAGCAGGTTTTCGGTTTCCAAAATAAACTCTATAGAAAAGTAATGTAAGTCTTTAGCCAATAAGGGGGAGGGTGTATATTGAAGATGTAATACAGGAATTATATGTCTATGAACTTGTACTCGGATTATTTAGTCTACTAAAATACTATCATAAGCAATGTATCACAAAATTGACCGTGTAGTCACTACACCATAGGTGCAGCCAAGATCTCGGAAGGGGGGAAACTCGTCGATCAGATGGGGTGGAGGTAATAGAGCGGGTTTTCGGTTTCCAATATAAACTCTACAGAAAAGTAATGTAAGTATTTAGCCAATAAGGGGGAGGGTGTATATTGAAGATGTAATACAGGAATTATATGTCTATGAACTTGTACTCGGATTATTTAGTCTACTAAAATACTATCATAAGCAATGTATCACAAAATTGACCGTGTAGTCACTACACCATAGGTGCAGCCAAGATCTCGGAAGGGGGGAAACTCGTCGATCAGATGGGGTGGAGGTAATAGAGCGGGTTTTCGGTTTCCAATATAAACTCTACAGAAAAGTAATGTAAGTATTTAGCCAATAAGGGGGAGGGTGTATATTGAAGATGTAATACAGGAATTATATGTCTATGAACTTGTACTCAGATTATTTATTCTACTAAAAATACTATCATAAGCAATGTATCACGAAAATGACCGTGTAGTCACTTTACGCCATAGATGCAGCTAAGATCTCGGAAGGGGAGACGCGTCGATCAAATGGGGGTGGAGGTAATAGAGCGGGTTTTCGGTTTCCAATATAAACTCTACAGAAAAGTAATGTAAGTATTTAGCCAATAAGGGGGAGGGTGTATATTGAAGATGTAATACAGGAATTATATGTCTATGAACTTGTGCTCAGATTATTTATTCTACTAAAAATACTATCATAAGCAATGTATCACGAAAATGACCGTGTAGTCACTTTACGCCATAGATGCAGCTAAGATCTCGGAATGGGAAACTCGTCGATCAAATAGGGGTGGAGGTAATAGAGCGGGTTTTCGTTTTCCAATGCAACCTCTATAGAAAAGTAATGTCCAATGAGATGTATGGAATATTTTATTACACGAATTATAGATGAACTTGTTTACTATGATTATTTCTTCAACAGAAAATACTATTATAAGTGATTTAGCACAAAATGATTGTGTAGTCAGTTTTGGGCGTAAACTGACTACACTGTCATTTTGTGATAAATCGTTTATGATAGTAGTTTTAGTTTAAATAATCCGAGTACACAAATTCATAGACTTATATACTCAGATATATTCCTGTATTACATATCCTACATACACCCCCTCCCAAGGGCGTAAGCAGAGGGGGATCTTAGGTATCGTCCCCCCTCCTAAAATCAATCCCAATCAATTTTTCCCAGTTAAACTACAACAAGTAATAATTATATATATATATATATATATATATATATATATATATATATATATATATATATATATATATATATATATCTGCAGAACTGCTCAAGGAGTTAATATACAGATAGCTACATGTTGTCTAAATTTTAGTAATTTATATAATCAAGACATATTCCAGACACTATTATTAGGTATTCTCCAGATATTCACTTTTTTATATGTACTTTCATATTGTTTTATTTGTACCTTCAAATTGTTTATTCCATGCATTTCTCATAAGCAATATTGCTTATACCTTTTTACTAAAATGAATATACAACATGATAATTTAGCGACTGGCAAAATAGAACATAAAAATTCTAGTGCCCGGTATTTGGGTATGAATAGGGCATTCCAAAGATCGACATCCAGTTACCCTAATCTGACTGAAAATGTGAAAGACACAATGCGCCCAAGGGATTTTAAATTTCAAACGTGTGGAAACAAAAACTGCAAAACTTGCCCCAATGCGGAACCTTCTCAAATCAACAGTGATAAGAATTCACATATTTTTTGTAAAGTTTACAGATGCATATACATGCTTCGTTGTTCAGTATGCCAGATGGCATATGTGGGACAGACTAGTACACCTATACATCTAAGAATAAATGTACATCGCAATAACATCAAACATTATGATAAAGATCGAAATTCAGAAAATCAATTTGAGTATGAACACTTCTACAAACATGGATTTGATTCAGTAATAATTTCAATTTTGGATATAATTCCTAATTCCTCAAACAGAATTTACTATGAAAACAAACTAATTTTAAAACACAATACAGCATTTCCTTTTGGATTAAATCAAATAGTTAATGGTCACAATATAGTAAAAAATGATTTATTCAATGCTTCTATTCTAACTTCAACAGTATATTCTTTGATGCAAACCCATTCACACAAAACTACACGCACACAGAGGGGTATACACAAAAACAAACACTCCCTCAACTTAGACTTCACATCTCAAATAAATCATCAATGCACACTTTTTGAAACAAACTATAATTGGAAACATATTAGAAACTGGGTTTTCTCCATCAAAAAGCCACATTTAAATAAACTTTATAATTCACTCTTAAATCTCAATAATAAAAAGCACTTCGGACACCTAGTTTTTGACCTATTACTAACAAGAGCAAGACTTCTAGGAGTACAACTCACACATTCACACAAAAAAGAAAAAACCAACCAATCTTATTGCGTTATTAATTACACAAATCCTATATTTAATTATTTCAACTTCACACAAATTTTTAAAAATTTCCAATCCTTCTTTCCTATTAAAAATGTTAACATAGTAAAAGCATATAAATATCCAGTACCTTTAGGACGTAAAATATATAACTATAATCATTTATCAAAACAGTTGAATAATTCTGTATCTTGTTCGTGCAATGAAACCTACTATCTTCCCTTTATTGACCCACAACATGGACACATAATCACCGGAAATCTTGATTTAATACAGGAACCTCATCTCAAACAATTTCTAAGCTACGGATCCAAATACAGAATACCTCTTCTTTATAATAAAAAGAAAATAATACAAGCTTTTGACATAGATCTAGACAAATATATATTTAAAATGTCAGGTAAATCCCACTGCCCATTTGAAGCCTTCAAGAGCTGGAAAGTACAAATAACTAGCCATGTAAAACATTTGATCCAACACTTTCCCATTCCAATATATAAGCATAATTACCAAGAAATCGTTAAAGAAATCAAGTCACTTCAAGACAAATTTGTAATCACATATGTTGACAAAGCATCCAGTAATTATGCGTTTATCTGCAAAAATTTTTATTTGGACGAGCTTAAATTGCAACTCAGTACCTCTCTTTCTTTAACTCCTTTATACACTCATATCAATGTTATAAATAAACAAATAATAGCTTACTACAAACTTCTTAAACAAAAATACAATCTCAATTTTCCTTACTTGGTACTCGTACCTAAATTCCATAAAACACCTATTTCATTTAGAACAGTCACTATAGGATTTAATTCATATACCAATGCAGCTGACAAACAACTTCTAATCATACTCAATCAAATTTATGATTATTTTACTGTACAAAAAACACATATAATCAAAAATAGTATAGAACTCATTAATAAAATAAAACTAATCCCTTACATACATGATGTAAAAACTTTTGATTTCAAAGACCTATTTAATAATATAGACATTAATGATTTATATAAAGTCATACTACTTTTATATGAACAATTCACTCAAGCAAAAAACATATCATTTCCAAAATTCAAAACTTTATTAAAATTCATTTTGTTCAAACAGTATATAGTTCAAGGAAAATGCATATACAAATTAAATAAAGGAATCCCACAGGGAGGTAAATCATCCACCATACTGGCCAACCTTTATCTACATTTTTACGAAAATCAGAACCCTTTGAACAGTCATATAATGTACAGATATATTGATGATCTTATTATTATTGGAATTACTAATGAGGCCAATGAATTAAATTTTGATTTCTATCCACCTAATCTACAACTCATTGAAAATGTATATACATCCAACTGGATCAATTTTCTAGACGTTAGTTTAACAATTAAAAATGCAAATACAATACAATTTAAAATCTATGACAAAACAAAAACTTATAACTTCAAAGTAAATAAACTTCAACATTTCTCTTCCAATCTTTCCAAATCTGTATATAGAAATATTATTAATAACCAGTTATTAAGAATCAAAATGTTAAGCACACCTTATTACTACAAAGAACATCTTCATAAATTCATCAACACCGTCATCAAAAATAACTACCCGCCCAATCTTATTTTTTCTTTTATTAAAACACATTTTAAATTTAAATTCAAAAACTTGCAACAATTACAGCAACATATTGACAGATCATACTCTAACATTTCTAAATAATTCATAAACTCCATGTCTTCTTCTAACAGTTAAACTATTCGTATAATTCACTTTAACCTGCTTTGAGAAAACTGCTTAGTCAGTAACAAAAAATTCACTGTAACCTGTTCTGAGATGATTGGTAATACACATGCTTTTCCAGAAGTACCACTGTACTAGGGGTAGATATATTTTCATTTTATTTTCATTATATTCTTTTGATATTACTTTATAATACTTTGCATCCTCATTTCAATAATTAGCCACAAGCTGGTGTAACAGAATATTTTATATTCATGTTTGATTTTTTTGTGTTTTTGATCCACTTTGTCTTTTCTTCTACGTCGGGCCATTTACATTATTTCTGTAATACATTTTACAGTTATGCAAACAGAAACGTAGAATCAGTATTAATGAAACATGTATGGCCCTTGATAACGTACATGGTTTCAGAAATGCTTTTCATATACATTTTATTCCTTTTATAATCACTAGATTCCATTTTTTCAATTTCCAAACTTCTTGCATAGCTCATCGTGCTACACTAGGCTTCTGATTTGCAAAAACCTTCAGTTTACAAGCAATTTTCATTGGTATTTCTCGGGTATATATATTACAAGTAATCATAAAAATCTTCAATTATATATATATATATATATATATATATATATATATATATATATATATATATATATATATTATTCATCCACTGGGCAGCAACAATGCATATAACTAATTTTCACTGCTGAAAATTTAACTTTTAGACAACCAAAACAATGCCCTCCCCCGAAATTAAATCCTGGCTACGCCCGTGCCCCCTCTCCCCCCCCCATTGATTAAAGAATTACATTAGAATTCTCACGCAACCTGAGCTGAACGTTGAAAAAATATGAAGTTGGAAGATGCATGGAAAGACTGAATTTATCATTTTCCACAAAGGTTCACAAAATTGCGGTATATTCTAAAGTTTTCTGTCTGCCATTGCTGATATCAGCTATTCCAGCCAGACGAGCACATAATAAACGCAAAACCTGTCAATGTAGGCTGTTATTTGGAATGAGGATATATTCTAAATTATTTAAATTTCCACAAGCAAAAAACTATTTTTAATTTTGCTTTGAAATATAACTGTGAACTTACAACATACAGGAATTTCTTCAGACCATGATCCATTTCTGAGGCATTCTCGTTCAGAGGCACCAAAAAGCACATCTGACCCATTCGTGCACCTGTAACGGATCTTCTGTCCGGTTTCAAAATTATCTCTGCCGGGGTCATAAATAGTTAGCCAGCTTCGTCCAGGCCGACCGCAAGCAGCATCTGCAAAAAGTTAAATAGTTTTAGAACGCGATTCAATATTTTGTAATGTCATAGGTAAAATAACATTTTACGTCATGAAAAAAGTTGTTTGGCACTAAACAGCACAGAGTATCAACTTTATACATTGTGAATATTATAATTCAGAACAGATGGAATTTTTTCGTATGAACTATGCTGTTTTTGTAGGTTTAGTTTCATCCCTTGCAAAACGGAACAACTGATAAAGCTTGGGACAGCTGGCGCACACTTTCGCTTAAAATTCTAGTTATGCAACTAAAGCTATATGTAATACACTTCTTTTTTAACACTTTCCAACATACGTAGTTGGAAAGTGTTTATAATTTTCATACTGTTTGTCAGTCCGTTCGCATTTATAACTTCCGTAAAAATGAATTTATCGAAATAAGATTTTAGTATGATGTTGAGACAGTCTATGGAATGTTTGGGAATGAACATGAATAATATCGACCAATTAGTTTCCTATTTAACACGGGTTGAAAAAATGAAATACATTGAACCCTATGGCACTCAATTTTTAAAACATTTTTTTAAGCGGAGTTAAAATTCACAAATTGCTTCGAAATTTTTAGAAAATATTCAAATTATCACATAAAATGTGCAACAAAAATTCAGCAATATATGTTGGGTAGTTTTTTAGATAAAAATTTAAATAATAATCACACCCATTTTATATGACTAGTTCACGTAACTCATTGCAAAATAAAATATGGCTTCCATTTCTTTCCGCTTGTATATCGTATAGATGTTTAAAGATCGTTTAAATTTATATTTAGTACTAGCAGCATATCCGTTCTTCGTACGGAGTATATATTATAACGAATCTCAAAATTCACAATCATGTGGAAATTCCTATACTAAATGACATTTTTAATCAAAATATTCTGTTAAAATATTTAATTTAATGCTCCTAAAAAGAAGTTTAAGAATCTCTATTCTCGCTATACAAAATTATCTTCACGGACAGATCTGAAGAATAAATCATCCCGCCCCCTTTTATAAGCAAATTCACAAAAAATATGGAATTGAATCAATAAATGCAAAATAAAAGCGTTAAAATTATATGGGACCCATAGTACTTATATACGCGAATATTAGAAGATATAACCTGTATTAGTAGATTACATGTATAAATTGAAATCTTAATAAATCCGTAATCTTTAAACCTAAAGGCAGCAATTGATTCCAATATATGCCAAAATGAAAGTGCTAAAATTATATGGGAAGATATACCAGTTCTAATTATAATGTCGTAGATTAGAAGGCATGTCCGAGTGTTAGTAGAAGATTACCCGTAATACAATATGAGTCTCAAAAATCTTTGCCAAAATAAAACAGATGACGTAATATATTGAAAATATCAATTATCTCCGTGATCTTCATACCAGAAGGCCATACTTGATTCCAATATATGCCAATATATGTCAAAATATATGCCACTATATTTGTACTACTTATATTCTCGTAGATTAGATATACCCGTGCATTTGTAGAAGATTACTCGTACAACGGACAATATATGAGTTTCAACAGTTTTTGCCGCAATAAAACAATGGCATAATAACTTATAAATATCAATAATCTCTGAATCAATAATCCCCGAAAATATCAATTATAATAATGTTTAATAATGTTTAATGACCGTGATTGATATTATCCAGTCAAAAATGCAATGGCAATGAAATTTATTTCATATATATATCTTCATTATTCAAATCGGAAAAGATTTAATACAAATCGTCTGCCGCATAAACACATTGGATTTAAATCCTTTGCTAAGCAGCATAATATTATTTCCTTCAAATAAATTGGTGGAAAAAATGTCGTCTGAATAATGCTATCTCTATGGAAGGTTTGGCGATATTTTCGTCATCGTAGCGAAATTGTAAAAAATCGCCAAATTTATCGCCTAGTGGGACTGTAGAACTGACAGTCCCCTTGGCGACAAATTAACGAAACATCATTACAATATTATCCCCTAACAAAACACAATTAATTTCATTTATTTAGAGCAATTTTTTCAATTTCAAGATATTTTTATGGATTTACAAACATTTTTATCAATTTGGTAACATTTTAAAAATTCGCTAAATGTGTTACTAAGTAGAACAGTTGAACTGACAGACAAATGCTAACGAAACACCATTTCAGTACTCCTCTTCTAATAAAACAACATAAATTTCATTGGTTTGCGTCTTTTTTAACAATTTGACGACATTTTCGTCATATTGGCAACGTTTAAGAAAAGTTGCCAGGTTCGCGATATCCCGCCAAATTCGTAGCTCTGAATTTGCAGATCTGAATAAAACATCCCGATTGTATATACTAAATGAAAACACTAAAATTGTATTAGAAGATATACCCGTTCTACTCTTTTTCTATTTCAACAATAGGCTAAATGAATTTATTGGCTAAACACAATATATGAGTTTATTAGCTAAACACAATATATAAGCTTGAAAACTCTTTGCCAAAATAAATGAAAGTGATGTACGCAGTCCGCAATTAATATTATTAAAAGAAAAATCCAACCGTTCATTTATAAGATATATTTTAATATCCATTTATTTACTATTCAAATCGAGAAAATAATAATAAACATTAACAAACACATTTAATTTAATTGCGTTGCTGAGCAACATGATATAAGATAGAATCTTGCTCATAAAATACTAATAATAAAATAACTATTTTGATTTCTTAATACTTTTCATTGTTGACTAAAAGCTTCTGAAAAATAAACCATGGTAATAGATTTTTCATTTAAATTCATGCTTTAAACAATTTATGCTTTCAGAACGTGACTAATTGGAGCAAAAAATCTCCCACCGAACTCAGAGAGAAAGTTTTAATTCACTTTCACATTAGAAACAAACGATTTACAACCTTTTCGTTTGGAGGAGCCAGGGAGTTAGGGAGTAGAACTCCTAAGAAAAAGTTTCGTTTTTCATTAATACCTCAACAACCCCTGGTCTTAGAAACTCGAAACTTTGACTATATTTAATTGGGGCTATTTCAAGGCTACCCACAAGATGCATCCTAATGATGCATGTGACCAGGTTACTGGTGATAGCTCAACAGAAAGTAAATGACTATCAGATAATCCAACAGCAAATTACTCTAATGAGCATAACTACACTTCAGTTCCTGTGGCTGACAAGCATGCCATTGTAACGAGGGATATAAAAAAGGAGTTCAAATTTTATTATCAAAATGTACGTGGATTGAGAACGAAAACAAACGAATTTTATGTCAATACCTTAACACATGACTTTGATATCATTTGCCTAACTGAAACATGGTTGAATGGTGATATTGGTAGTGGTGAAATCTTCGATAAGGACTATAATGTTTTTAGGTGTGATAGAGATCCGGTTGCTACTGGTCTACATCGGGGTGGAGGTGTACTTATAGCCGTAAAAAAAGCATTTGATTCTATTGAACTAACTGATGTGTCATTTGAAAATGAGTGCTTATGGATTCGTGTCTGCGCTTCTCATACCTCCAAATTCTATATTTGTGTCATATACTTTGTGCCTAATACTACTGTTGATAAATATGAAAGTTTCTTTAAAAGCGCTGAAAAAAAATTCTGTACTTCGCCGGATCATATATTTATATTTGGAGACTTTAATCTTTCTTCTGTAAATTTCAACCATTCCAATACTGGTACCCTATCTGGCCACACTCAAGTTGAGTATGCTATTTCTAACTTTATGCAGTTCCTAAATCTTGATCAATTAAACACTGTTTGTAATAAATATGGCAAAATTCTTGATCTTGTCTTGACTAACTATAAACAGATCATTATTGAACATTCTACCTTCAGTTTCGTTAAAGAGGATCCATACCATCCTGCTCTGGAGGGAACTATATTGATTAAGAAGGTGAGTAGAAATCATCGAATTAATAATAATATGAAATATAACTTTAGAAAGGCCAACTATCCTATGCTATATGACTACTTTTATAATACAGACTGGAACTTTCTAAATACATATACAAATGTTAATGATGCTATATCGAGTTTTTATGACTGTGTCTATGGGATATTTGACTTATGTATACCAAAATATATTCCTACTAAGCGGAGATATAAATCGTGGTATTCTTCTAGCACAATCCATAATATAAAATTAAAAAAAAAATATCGTAAAAAATCTATTAGAGGTGGTGATATAAGTGATCTTCAGGAATTTCATAGACTACGCAAATCTGTGAAAGATGGAATCAAAACTGATTTTACCAATCATGTTGCTATCATGGAACAAGAACTCAATAAGAACCCTAAGGCTTTCTGGAATTTTTGTAAAGGTGATTCGCCTGGTAGTCATGGGAGCTCAACAATGAGTTATAATAATACTGATTATTCTACTGTTAATGATATTGCAAACTGCTTTGCTGATTTCTTTGAATCTGTTTATATCCAAAGTAGCCAACCTGTTGATTTTGAACTGCTAACCAAGTATTGTGAACTCAATAACATTGACTTAATTAAGGTTACATATATTACTGAAAATGATGTTGTCAAAGCCTTAAAGAAGTTAAAATCCAGCCAGTCTTTAAGCTGTGATGATGTTCCTTCTTTCATTATCAAAGGTTGTGCTGACTCTCTAACTTACCCTTTGCTTATTTTGTTTAATATTTCGATTAAAACTATGGCTTTTCCCAATGTCTGGAAATATGGTCAAGTTATTCCTGTACATAAAAAGAACAACAAGCATGATATTTCGAACTACAGGCCTATTACCATTCTTTCCCCTTTTTCAAAAGTTTTTGAATGTGTTATGCATGAAAGGATCTTTTCCCAAATTAAGCAATGGATTTCTCCGTACCAGCATGGGTTTATGCCAAGACGATCAACTGTAACTAATTTAGCTTGCCTTACCAGTGACATTGTTGATGCTATTAAAACCAAGAGACAACTTGATGTAATTTATACTGACTTTAGTAAAGCTTTTGATCACATCGATCTGGGGTTATTAACCCGTAAACTGATTACTTGCGGTTTTAGTGTTCATTTGTCGACTTGGTTATACTCTTATATTTCAGATAGACTGTATTCTGTAAAGTACTGTGGTGTAAACTCTAGACTATACAGTAATTCCTCTGGTGTTCCTCAGGGTTCTAATCTGGGCCCACTCCTTTTTTTAATTTTTATTAATGAAATTCCCCGGATTTTTAAAACAGCTAAATGTCTTATGTTTGCAGACGATTTGAAACTTTATATGAAAATCAACTCATTAACTGATTGTGAACTGCTGCAGAGAGATCTAGATGAACTGTATAACTGGTCTGTACTAAATAAACTTCATTTAAATATTTCTAAATGCTACGTTATGAGCATTGCTAGGATCCATAATATTCTTAATTACAATTATATTTTAAATAATTCATCTCTATCTCGATGTACTCATATTATTGATTTAGGTGTCACTTTCGATGATACTTTTAACTTTCAGAGACATATCGATAATATTATTAAAAGGGCCTACCAAAGACTTGGTTTCACCTTAAGACGATCTCGTGTTTTTGCCAGTTCTGATACGATTATTTGTATTTATAATACTCTTGTTAAACCAAACTTGGAATATTGTGCAATGATTTGGGACCCTGTTTACAATCTACATTCTCAACGGATAGAAATCGTGCAAAATAAACTTTTACGTACTATTGATTACAGATTGACTGGCTATTATCCTTATGATATGCATACAAGGGAACTCAGACGGAAATATAGTTTAATGTCTCTTAAAAAAAGAAGAAACTGGTCCTGCCTTTTGTTTTATTATAAGGTTTTAAATAATACTATTGATTGCCCTACTTTACTTTCTTGCCTGGAATTCCATATACCTGTCAATAATACCAGGAAAAAAACTCTTTTTCACAATACTATTGTTAAGCGCAACTATATTAAATGCTATTCTATCTATAAATTTGTTGATCTATATAATACTTATTGTGCTGATATTGATATATTTAACTTAACCCCTGCCTGTTTTAAAAAAGCCTGTTTCAATGCGCTTGATATGTTTACTAATTAGTATTCTTGTATCCTATGTTCTGTACTTTTTAATTTCTTGTGTGGCTACTGTAACTGGATTTCATCTGTAGTTGCCACGTTAATTGAATAAATAAATAAAAAATAAATAAAATAAAATAAAATAAAATTTCATCAAATTCGGCTCAACCGTTCTTCCGTGATGATGAGACAAACAGAGAGGCAGACAGATTTTCAATTTTATTTATATAGATTGCATCCGTCCTAAAACCGCTTTCTTTTTGCATGTTATCTGTATATCTAAATTCTGTTCCAATGTAATTACAATATTTTTTATTTTAAATGATCACTAAACTTTCTGTATTCCTATAACGAACTTAATTTTAACGTTAAACTATAGCATACAGAATGTAAACAAATAAGGGATTATGAGGTGAGGTGTAAAGAATTGAAATATTTTTCATGCAAAATTATTTAGCTCTGGAGTTTGGAATACAACCGATATAAAAGAAATATTCATTGATTTTACATAGAGAGGCAGACGATTTATAAAATGAAATGGTTTGTCATAGTTGCAACAATTTCGAAGAACTAATATAACATGAGATAAGCAAATTATATAGCTTCTCTAATAATGAAATATTATAATTGTGACATAATATTAACTGCAAAAGCATCGTAAACACTTCGTAAATTATACTTTAGAGGACGTCATTTGACGTTTTTGAAGTTCATTTTGTGTAACTGGCATTGTCTTTTTCGATGAAGTTTTAAGATTAATTTTGTCGATGGCAATTTTTGAAGCAGCTTAAAATGTAAATAAAATTGCATTTCAGTTGGAAAGTGTTTCATAATCAATGCTTTATGCATGATTGATCTTTCTTGTTATTAACACTTTCTGGTGACAAAGTTTTTATTACGCTATTGGTAAATCGAATGTTTCGCTTCTTTCTTCTGCGTAAGTTATAAAATTCCATAAATTGCTTTTGGGTGAAAAGGAAATAAATTATTTGCCCTCAGACCTGTTAGAAAAAAATTCTGAAATTGCTGGAAACAAAACATTGTGAAGGATTAGTCAACAACCAAGCATTAGATACAAATTTGCTAAATAAATTAGTGTGTTATTCACATATTTGGCAAAAGGCCCAGACCGCCCGACTCATCCGAGGATTTGAGTAGCAATTTGGGCGGCCGGTAATATATTTGGAAATGCCATTAAAAAAAACAAGAAAGATCAATCATGCTTAAAGCATTGATTATGAAACACTTTCCAACTTCAATGCACTTTTATTTAAACATCCCTAAAATGCAATACATTCCTCGGTAATATTTTAAAACTTATCACAATACTACTTTAATTTATTATATTTGAAAACTTAAACCTTCATCGAAAAAAAATGAACTTCATTCAAGTGACGGCATTTAAATATAAATTGCCTGATTTAAACATCTCTAAAATGCGATACATTCCTCGGTAATATTTTTAAAATTACCATAATACTACAATAATTTATTATATGTGAAAACTTCATCGAAAACAACTGACAGTCCTTCAAATGATGTCATAGAAAAAATAACATGCCTGGCTCTCTCTATAAAAGCAGTATTTCATTCATAACATTTTCCATTCATTTCATTCATCACAGTACTAAAAAAATCTGATGTAGGCAACACATGACTTTCCTTATATAATACAATGAATTTACTACTTTTGCAGTTAAAAAAAATGTTATTCTTATAGTAGATACTTATTTTCTTTCCAAGATACTGAATTTTCTTCAATTAGTCGTCATTTTCATTGATTTAGCGCCATTTTTATCCATTTGGCGAGATTTTTGTTAATTTGGCAACAATTAAAAATGTCGCCAAGTTGGCGACATTCCGTCAAATTCGTCTCCAAAATCTCGCCAAGCGTTATGGACGGAGAAATAAGTTATTCTTACAGCAGATAAATGACTATTGGCGTTCAAATACAAAAGTATTACTCAAAGCATCTTTTTTCATGAATGGAACGAGCTAGATCCACGAGAATGATGTCACCAAATTTATCGCATGGTATTACATATGAAAAGTGAACATATTTCTCAATAGGAAATATTTTTTTTCATTTTTATATAACTTTTTGATAATTTTTTTGAAAAATGTGCAATATCTCGAGAACGGTTCATGTTAGCATTCTAAAATTTATGTCAATCGTTTTCTAATGAAAAATTACATAAGAAATGTCTATTTGCGCAACTTTATTAGCGGTTTTGATTTTTTGGCGATTTTTTCAAAATTTCACTCGAAAATTTAGGGCAGTTCTGAACATTCGATTGCGTATGAAAACAATAGGCTTCTAGTGTTTATGGATTGTGATTTTAGAACCCAATTTCGTTCCAATCGGTCCATTCGTTCGTCAGTTATCGTCTCCACAGACTCACTGACACACACACACACACATACACACACAGAAATCACTTCAAAAATGTTTGATTCGTGATCAGGGATGCTTGAAACGTGCTCTGACGTCGAAAACTCGAATTCGAATTTTCGACCCCGTCACAACACTTTCCTTATACATTATGTATATAAGGAAAGTAATAATTTATTTTATTTAAAAACTTAAGACCATGGAACTACAAGTAATTAAACTCTATGCTTAAAACTTCCTCGAAAAAAATCGTTCTTCTCTCTGTAAAATCAATGAATATTTCAGTCATATCAGCTATGCAGACTCCATGAGCTTAAATAATTTTGCGTTAAAGAAATACAGTAATTCTTATACAACTCATCCTACATATTTTGCTGTTTACATTTTACGTAAGTGAAAAATAGGCTTCGTTGTTGAAATAATCAAATTTGGATGATCATTTAAACTCAAATATATTGTAATTGCGTTATTTCAGTATGTAGATGCACAGAATTTAAGTAAAAATAAAGCAGTTTTAAAACTGATACGACACTCAATATGAATTAAAAAGAACTTTAAAAATCACGATTTTGAGACAAGATGGATGCCATATTTCATTTTGAAGTGGGTCACGTGATCGCTTCATATAAGATGTGTAATTATTATTTTAATTTTTATTTTAAAAACTACTGAATATATTTTGCTGAAATTTTTTTTATATATTTATAAAATAATTTGAATATTACCTAAGTTTTTCGAAGCAATTTGTGAATTTTTAATCCGCTTAAAAAATGTTTGAAAAATTAGGTCCCATAGGGTTCAATGTATTTCATTTTTTCAACCCGGGTTCAATCCATAACTAATTGGGTGATATTATTCATTTATATTCCCATAGGTCCTACAGGCCGTCTGAACAACATACCAAAATTTCATCGTGCTAACGGACAGACAGACAGACAGACAGAATGAACAAAGTTATAAACACTTTTCAACTTTGTTGTAAAGTGTTAAAAATCGCCATTTTATTTGGGTGATAGAGATATTATTTTATAAAATATAAAAAATCGCTGTGCTTAAAATATCCAAACTGCTGAACTTCGATGATTAAGTCATTTTTACGGCAGTTATCGTGCTAACGAACAGACAGACAGACAGACAGAATGAACAAAGTCATAAACATTTTTCAACATTGTTGTAAATTGTTAAAAAAGAACGTATGCAAATGACTGTGAAAGGACAATTTTAGTCTAAAAATGATACTGCATTAGCAAAGACCTGCAAACACAGCCATCACATTACCATTGTTACCGTTCACGAAGGAATGAAAGAACGCTAAAGTCAAATACACTCCATATAGATATAGTATAGAGGAGGTTTGAAATTTTCTTGAACAGCTTCAGTTTTAGCACACTTCAATGCGAGTTTCCATTGTACACATTTATCCTCGTCCAGTATATAAAATTTAAGATATAACAAGAAAGATCAATCATGCTTAAAGCATTGATTATGAAACACTTTCCAACAGGAATGCAATTTTATTTAAACATGTCTAAAATGCAATACATTCCTCGGTAATATTTTAAAACTTCTCACAATATTACATTGATTTATTATATTTGAAAACTAAACCTTCATCGAATAAAATGAACTTCATTCAAATGACGGCATTGAAATATAAATTGCCTGGTTTAAACATCTCTAAAATGTGACATATTTCTCGATAATAATTTTAGAATTATCATAATACCACGATAATTTATTATATTTAAAAACTTCCTCGAGAACAACTGAAATTCATTCAAATGACATCATAGAAAAAACAAGAAAGATCAATCATGCTTAAAGCATTGATTATGAAACACTTTCCAACTTCAATGCAATTTTATTTAAACATGTCTAA
Organism: Amaurobius ferox; assembly: GCA_951213105.1. Classification (NCBI taxonomy): domain Eukaryota; kingdom Metazoa; phylum Arthropoda; class Arachnida; order Araneae; family Amaurobiidae; genus Amaurobius; species Amaurobius ferox. Next base: position 62,347,665 of record OX578133.1, read on the forward strand.
AATGCAATACATTCCTCGGTAATATTTTGAAACTTATCACAATACTGCATTAATTTCTTATATTTGAAAACTTAAACCTTCATCGAAAAAAATGAACTTCATTCAAATGACGGCATTGAAATATAAATTGCCTGGTTTAAACATCTCTAAAATGTTATACATTCCTCGGTAATAGTTTTAGAATTATCATAATACTACGATAATTTATTATATTTGAAACTTCTATCGAAAACAAATGAAATTAATTCAAATGACGTCATAGAAAAAATAACACGCCTGGATCTCTCTATAAAAACAGGATTTCATTCATAACTTTCTCCCATTCATTTCATTCATCACAATACTATAATAATTTATTTTATTTAAAGATTTTGTTTAAGACCATAGAGCTACAAAAAATTAAACTCTATGCTTGAAACTTCATCGAAAAAAATCGTCCTTCTCTTTATGAAATCAATTAATATTTCATTCATATCAGCCATGCAGACTCCATGGACTAAATTATTTTGTGTTAAAAAAATACAGGATTTCTAATACAACTTATTCTATATATTTTGCTGTTTACATTTTACATAGGTGAAAAATAGGCTTAATTGTAGAAATAATCAAATTTAGATGAGCATTTAAACTCAAATATATTGTCATTGCGTTGTTTCAGTATGTAGATGCACAGAATTTAAGCAAAAATAAAGTAGTTTTAGGACGGATACAACACTCAATATGAATTGAAAAGAACTTAAAAAAGTCACGATTTTGAAACAAGATGGATGCCATATATCATTTTGAAGTGGGTCATGTGATCGTTTCATATCATGGTCACGTGATCGTTTCATATAAGAGGTGTAATTATTATTTTAATTTTTATTTAAAAAACTACTGAATGTATTTCGCTGAATTTTCTTTTATATATTTTATGGAACAATTTGAATATTACCTAAAATTTTCGAAGCAATTTGTAAATTTTAAATGCGCTTAAAAAATGTTTGAAAAATTAGGTCCCATAGGACTCAATGTATTTCATTTTTTCGATCCGGGTTCAATCCAAAACGAATTGGGTGATATTATTCATTCATATTCCCATAGGTTCTACAGACCGTCTGAACAACATACTAAAATTTCATTTTGATTAAGTCATTTTTACGGCAGTTTTCGTGCTAACGGACAGACAGACAGACAGACAGACAGAATGAATGAACAAAGTTATAAACACTTTTAAACTTTGTTGTAAAATGTTAATAACACGCCTGGCTCTCTCTAAAAAAGCAGCATTTCATTCATAAATAATTTCCCATTCATGTCATTCATCACAATACTATAATAATTTATTTTATTTAAAAATTAAGACCATGGAGCTACAAGTAATTTAACTCTATGGTTAAAACTTCATCGCAAAAAATCGTCCTTCTCTCGGTAAAGTCAATGAATATTTCTTTCATATCAGCTATGCAGACTCCATGAGCTAAATTCTTTTGCGTTAAAAAAATACAGCAATTTCTAAACAACTCATCCTACATATTTTGCTGTTTACATTTTACATAAGTGAAAAATAGGCTTCGTTGTAGAAATAATCAAATTTGGATGAGCATTTAAACTCATATATATTGTAATTGCGTTGTTTCAGTATGTAGATGCACAGAATTTAAACCAAAATAAAGTGGTTTTAGGACGGATACAACACTCAATATGAAATAAAAAGAACTTTAAAAATCACGATTTTGAGACAAGATGGATGCCATATATCATTTTGAAGTGGATCACGTGATACTTTTATATCATGGTCACGTGATCGTTTCATATAAGAGGTGTAATTATTATTTTAATTTTTATTTAAAAAACTACTGAATATATTTCGCTGAATTTTTTTTATATATTTTATGGACCAATTTGAATATTACCTAAAAATTTCGAAGCAATTTGTGAATTTTAAATCCGCTTAAAAAATGTTTGAAAAATTAGGTCCCATAGGACTCAATGTATTTCATTTTTTCGACCCGGGTTCAATCCAAAACTAATTGGGTGATATTATTCATTCATATTCCCATAGGTTCTACAGACCGTCTGAACAACATACTAAAATTTCATTTTGATTAAGTCATTTTTACGGCAGTTATCGTGCTAACGGACAGACAAACAGAATGAATGAACAAAGTCTTAAACACTTTTCAACTTTGTTGTAAAGTGTTAAAAATGGACAAAAGATAAATTCTAAATATGTTTTACAAAGTGCAAATCTCTTTATCTCTCTATAGTAAAAACAAGAAAGATCAATCACGCATAAAGCACTGATTATGAAATACTTTCCAACTGAAATCCAATTTTATTTAAACGTCTCTAAAATGCGATACATTCAGCGGTGATATTTTTAAAATTATCACAATACTACAATAATTTATTATATTTGAAAACTTCATCGAAAACAAATGAACTTTATTCAAATGACGTCATCGAAATATACATCGCCTGGCTCTCTCAATATAAAAGCAGTGAATATTTCATTCATAAACATGTTTCCATTCCTTTCATTCAGCGGCGATATTTTTTAAATTATCCCAATACTACAGTAATTTATTTTACGTAGAAACTTAAAATCATGGAGGTAAAAATACTTTCTAACTCCATGCTTAAACCTTCATCGAAATGTGAAATACTATAGAATTGTCTGCTTCTCTATGTAAAATCAATGAATGTTTCATTCATATCAGCTTGCAGACTTCAGAGCTAAATAATTTTGCGTTAAAGAAATTCAGCAATTCTTTTACAACTCATAGCTGGATGTGTTTACATTCGCCATACGGAAAAATTAGGCTTCGTTGTAGAAATAATCAAAGTTTGATGATCATTTAAACCATAGGTTCTCAACCTTTTTTTGCCCACCGCCCACTTTCAGAATATTTTTTTTTCTAATGCCCCCCCCCCCCCCCCAATTTTTTTTACTTGCGAATCTGAAACAGCTATTGCCACGATTATATTTAAACGTGTAATGTTATATACTATAGTCGTAGGATAGGATATGGCCCTATCCTATTTCTGAGTTTAAAGAAGACTGTTTCAATGAGAACAATTAAAATGCATACTTGATTATATTGAAAAGTATTTTTATTAACATTCAAAAGACATTGAATTTATAACTTATCTAATGAGAACGTTGAATTTGATGCATTTTCAGGAGTTTGTTAATATCAGGCTCGATTTTACTTAAAAACAACCGTAAGTCGCCGCGTTCAGTAACATGGAGTCGATTTCTCTTTTTAGTTACCAACGTTGCTACAGCGCTAAATCCACGTTCAGCTAAATAGGAAGATGGGAATGCTATCAGAAATCGTTAAACAATCGACCGTAATCCTGGGTACAGTTGCCAAATCGGCTTCTGCAGCCAAAATTCTTGGTAGCCATTCTTGAATTTCATTTTTAATTCCTCATTTGTCGTCAGTTCTATTAGTTCTTCTTCTAACTGGGATGATCCTGCTGTGTTGACATTTGAAAAAGGATCCAAAACCCAGTGTGGTATGTCCATGTTTAAAATGTCTTGGAATCGTTCCTTGAAATCATTGTGGAGGTTTTCCAAGTGTTGACAGTAAACAAGCAAGTCGTCGTGCTTGAATGATACTGCTGATAAATTTGGGAAGCTATTGAATTCGCGTCTGTCGACATTTCTTTTGTATAATAGCAGTTTGGATACGAAAGCAGCAACGCTATTTTTTGTCTTAATCAAGTTTAAGTCGTCGCCTTGAAGTTGGAGATTGACATCACTAAACAATTTATACAGGTCTGTCAAGTACGCAATATCGTTCTTTGATGAGATAAGGTTGTCGTGCAATTCCGCGTCTTTGTTTCCTAGGAACTGTATCACACACCCAAACAGATTGTAAAATCGAGTCAAACAAGTACCTTTTGACAGCCAGCGCATCTCTGTGTGAAGCAGCAATCGGTTGAAATCTTCATCATTGGCAATGCAAAGCTGAAAATAATCTGTCATTCAACGAGTTACTTCTGATTTTATTAACTGCTCTGATAACATATTGCAGTGATGTATGGAGGCGTTCACTCAAATTTTTCGCAACCAAATTCTGGCGATGAATTACGCAATGCACAGCAAGCACGTCAGGAACTTTATTTTTTAAGCACGCTATGAAGCCTTTGTGACGCCCTGTCATAGCCTGTGCGCCATCCGTAGCAACTGACAAAATATTATTAAAAGGAATTTCCTTTTCGTCACAAAACTTTTCCAGTGTATTAAATATGGTTTCTCCTTTTTTACCTGTTTCTAAATTCATAGCAAACAATAGTTCTTGACATATTTTCTCATCCTTGATAAACCTCACGTACGACAATAACAATGCTTCATTGGTTGGTAAAGTGGACTGACTCATCCAGCTGAATTGAAATATGACAAGTCTGTAGATGATTGTACAATGATCCAACAATGTTTTCAGCCATTTCATCAATTCGTCTTTGCACAGAACTATTGCTCAAAGGAATTTTTCGGATAATATCTGCAGTTGGTTTATGGAGCACAGTGGTTATTACTTCATTTACTGCTGGTAAAATTAAATCTTCCCCAATAGTATGTGGTTTGCATGTTTTAGCAATCAACAATGAGATATTGTATGAAGCTCGAAGTCCGTCATCGTCTTGCTTAGAAGCTGATGAAAAAAGTTTTGATACAGTTGGCGGAATTTCGTACTTCTTTTTCATGTCTTGAAAATAGGTCACATCTTTGTCTTTCTTATCCGGGTGTATTTTATTAAAATGATCTTGAAGCCTAGAAGGCTTCATCGCTTCATTTGAAAATGTTTTTTGACACAAATAAGGCACATTGGCGATGATGGATTTGTGGGATTTTCGATAAATTCGTACTTAATATAATCCACACTATACTGTCGCCTCTTCTTTTTTGCTTCCGATATAGTTTTTACTTTACAGATACGTGAGTAGTATTAGTGTACTTTTAAAACCCTGTCATCAATTGCGCGCGATAATGCTAATGAAAATAAAATGAATAATCACTGCCTTTATATAGGTTGGAGACATATAACACGCATCGACAGGAATAAGATAAACATGCAGTGACTCCGTTTATAACACTCGGCGCCGAAGTAAAGCGCGGGGGCAAGGGTGATGCGAGAGCAGATGCGGGTTAGAACAAGCACAGATAATACTGTCAATTCTTGCAGGATTGCAAAAATCACGTTATTTAACAAAAACTTGTTATAACTGAATTGCTACAAGCATATTTTTTGCTATGTTTTATTAACAGGCTTTTGTTAACTTTACCTGTATTTATATATGAGATATTTCACGTGAAATTGGAAGATTTGAAAATTTTTAATTCAAATCTAAAATTTTTATATCATCCAATTTAATGTAGATCTGAATGTAATGGAACCTTTAAGTTCAATTTTCATCCACTTCCCGAACTACCGAAATATGTGAATTTTCGCACACGTGATAAAAATGATTAAATTACATACAATAACAAAAATTAACCAATATTAAAGTTTACTTTAGTTAGTACGTGATTAGCGTGTTTTTTTTTTTGTCTTTTTTAAACTATATTTTTTTTATCTACCCACCGCCCCTCCGTACCATCTCAACGCCCCTTCTACTGCCCCCCTGAAAGTCTCAAACGCCCACAAGGGGGCGTTATCGCCCACGTTGAGAACCTATGATTTAAACTCAAAAATATTGTAATTGCGTTGCCGCAGTATATAGATCCACAGAAAAAAAAATAAATAAAGCGATTTTAGGACGGGTACAACACTAAATATAAATTAAAAACAACTTTAAAAATCACGATTTTGACACACGATGTATGCCATGTTTTAGTTTGAAATGGGCCACGTGATATTTTCATATAATATGGGTGCAATAAATATTTTAATTTTTATTTAAAAATCTATCGAATATATTTTGCTGAAATTTCTTTTATATGTTTTATGGGATAATTTGAATATTTCCGAAAATTTTCGAAGTAATTTGTGAATTTTAAATTTACTTAAAAAATTTTTGAAAAATTTCGATGTATTTCATTTTTTCAATCCGGGTTCAATCCAAAACTAATTGGATGATATTATTCATTTACATTTCCGTATGTCCCACAGACCGTTTCAACAACACACTAAAATTTCAATTTGATAAAATCATTTTTACGACAGTTATCGTGCGAACGGACATGCAGACAGAATGAACAAAGTCATAAACACTTTTCAACTATGTTGTAAAGTGTTAAATAGCTAGGTGCAGCCGCTGACCACATCCTTTTAAAATAGAGAGATTGGCCTATCGCATCATATGATTTGCAAATCGGTTGGATGATTTAAAATACATTGTCATGTGTCACCTCTTATTTTAGTTACAATCGGATAGAAATTTCTATTTTTTATGCATTTTTGAAGTGAAAAAAATTTTACACTACTTTTGTATGCAAATTTTACTTTCTTTGTTGTATCTCAAATTCTAATCTTTCATTGTTGCAAACGCTGTTGCCATTTCAAAAAGAGTAATATTTAAATTATTGATTAAAAATACATTATTTATTCAGAGCTTCATTTAAATATTACTTCTTTTAAAATGGGAAAAGCGTTTTCAATTAATCTTAATAGTCCATGGCAATAATGCTTGCAAAAAGCTTTGTTTGTCTGTGAGGCTGCTACGCAGGAGTAACGAAAGAGCTTGAGAGCTTTGGCGATAAATGAGCGATAATAGGCAGGGGGAGGAGATCTCGAGTCTCCGAGTTTGGCGAGCAGTAGCGTGCAGAGGACACAAAAACGGTCGTGTGGGCTAGTCGGGTTTAAAAAGCTCGCGAAACAATCGCCGAGAATTGGTGAGCGTCAGTGATTAAGGGACGGTTCCAACGGGAGTATTACGTCTACACAGCAGACGTAAGAGCTCACGAAGCAAACTCATCGAGAGCGAGCTAGTAAGAAGTGAAGTCTCCCGACTCACTTCGAGAGTTACGGGAGTCGATGAGCGTCAGCAAGCAGAGGGAGGAGTCCCTAGGCTAATACATATGAGTAGCAGTTGTGAAGAAAGAACTTGTTAAGCGAAATCGGACGGTTAATGAGCAGCAGCAGACAGGCGAAGCCCTCGAGTTCCAGGAGTTGTCGAGCATTACGCCGTTTTCATTTCAAAAGAAATAATATTTAAGTTATTTATTTAAACAAACGCAACGCGATGTTTGTCACTGTATGTATTGCGTAATTTTTGTCGCTTGTAGTGGGGTTTTGCCTCTTGATATGGGGCTGGCGAGTACTAACGAATAAGAGATTACCTCAACGTTCGTATTACGCCTGGCTAGCAAGCGGAAAGACAAAGCTCACGAAGTGAGCTCTGCGAGTGTCAGCGAGTAGGAGGCGAAGCCTATAGATTCGCGAAGCGAATTACAGGGGTTGATGAGTGTCGGCGAGCAGGGGGCGACACCCCTTAGTATTAAAAAAAGCAGCTGGCGCCGCCACCACCACTGCTTGACAAATTTCGCGTCTCTGGAGTTTCTCTGTCTCTTACCGCATACCTCAAAGACTATTACATACAGAAATATGAAATTCGATATACTTGTGGTGGAGTGTTAGGGAACTACGTTGAAATAAACCGTTTTTGAATTAAGAGTTAGTTTAAGACATATTTTATGTCAAAATCAAAGAAAGAGTATTTGACTTACGAGTTCGCGTCCTGGACAGATTATAATAGCATAACCGCGAATTTTTGCAGGCATCTACATAATTGAATTTTCGCAAGAGGCCCACATTTTAAAATTTTGATTTATTTATGAATTATTGTTTTTTATGCACTTTTGAAGTGCAAATTTTTCTTCAGTATGGCAAAGATTTAATTGGTCGAGCCGATTGGATAAACGAGGACGGTCGGGTGCGCCGGCCGGGTTGAAACAGAGTCCGGAGGTGGCGCGATAAAGCTCGGGAAGCGAGCTGATGGAGCGCCAGCGAGTAGGAGATGAAGCTCCTCGACTCATGAAGTGAGTAATGGGGGTTGGCGAGTATAGCGAGCAGTGGGTGGAGGCCCTATAAATTCAAGAAATCTCCATTTGTAGGTCTAAAATATTTTTATACAATGAAAATTCAAAATTTCAAAACAATACAAAACTCCAATTTAACTGAGTTTGAGACCTCAGATGCAACAGGTCCCTTCTGATTGGTGAAACTGCCAAATATGGTGAAGGGTTGTAATGTGATGATTAAAGTTGCAGATATTTGCATTTTTTAACAGCCATTGCGAAGTAGAATTGCTGCTCAGTGCAACTATTTTTCAATTGATTTATCTCCATAGAAACTTTGGAGACCTGTTTCAATTAAACACATTGACCGATACATAGCCACGTAGTTTCTCCACCGACCTCTAAACCTAATAAATCAAGCTGCAGGGCATGCATTTATGCTCCATTCCAACGGTATAGACAATTGGTTTTAACAAGATTTTGACTCTTAATAGGGGTACCTTAAAATTTGACATCTTCAAATTTTGCAATTTTGTCTTTCTTTTTTATTTAAATGGCAAGGCGCTTGATAGTCAATCATTCGCCGACGCGGTGGTCGAATGGTCAAGGTAAGCGTTTCCTAGCGATCGTCCGGCTGCCGGGTTGTAGGTTCGAGTCCCACCTTCAGGCATGGATGTTGTGTAGTTAGGCGCGATATGTTCCGACCCCCACTGGTGCGCTGGGGCAACGTCATGTGACGGCTAAGAGGTTCACGGCTCTGGCCGGTGTATAGGCAAATTGATGGAATATCAAAATGCCTGGCCATTGGAAAAAAATATATTCAATCATTCACAAAGAGATAATTACTGCTCTCTTCAGCCACTCAATTTAGACCGAAACCCAGAGGGGATGGCATTCACAAAGACTCACTCCCCTGTCACCCCCGCTCGGAAGGACTTTCGGACCCACAGATTGTAACCTACCTGTAATCGGCTAAGGCACTGGGATATTTTTAGGTAACTCGGGAAACTGAACTCGGGTCCTCCGAATGCCTGCTCCTCGGGTCCTGCATACTTTAACCCTTGGGCTATCCCTCTTTGCAATTTTTCCTACAACGGTTCCCGATAATTATTTATTAAATTACATTTGTCTATCTTAACAAGATTTTTTGTAGTTTATGTTTAATGACTTTTTTTTTTTTTAGAAAATTAGGGGGCTCTGACCCCTGCTCGCGCATCCTCCTTCGGGAGGCTTCGCCTCCTATTCGCTGCGCTCGCTTCATATCTATGTTTCCTAAAAATTCTACTTTCAAAAATCTTTTTTCTATCCCTGCCTATTTTTCTTAGCCCGGGGAATCCAAAAGCTGAATTCCTTGATAATGAGCTCGCTTCGCGAGCTATTTCATGCCAAACTAAAGTTTAAATCGTTTAACAGCTTATTTCATCGCGTTACCCTATTATTTCTCTATAAATGTACCAAATTTCATATTTTTGTATGTTATAGCTTTTACGGCTCGAGACAGAGAAATCGCTAGATGTGCCGATACGAAAAAAAGTAAAATATCTCAAAAACTACATCGAAATTAAACAAGAACAATCAATCATGCTTAAAGTATTGATTATGAAACACTTTCCAACTTCAATGCAATTTTATTTAAACATGTCTAAAATGCAATACATTCCTCGGTAATATTTTAAAGCTTATCACAATACTACGTTAATTTATTATATTTGAAAACTTAAACCTTCATCGAAAAAAATGAACTTCATTCAAATGACGGCATTGAAATATAAATGGCCTGGTTTAAACATCTCTAAAATGTGATACATTCCTCGTTAATAATTTTATACACTCGTACATATATCACTCGTATACATATATCACTCGTACCAAATTACGTTCAAAACGCTGCATTTGTTCGTGAGATATCCCATCCACAGACTAACACACTCTCTCTCTCTTTCTCTCTCTCTCTTTCTTTTTCTCTCTCTCTCTCTTTATTTCTCTCTCTCTCTCTCTCTCACACACACACACACACATCACACATACACTCTCACACATCACACATACACTCTCTCTCTCACACACACATATACACACAGACATCACTTCAAAAACGTTCGATTCGAGTTCAGGGATGCTTGAAACGTGCGCTTCCATCGAAAACTCAAATTTGAATTTTCGACCCAGTCAGAATACTTTAGCCCTTTAATATAAAGAAAGTAAAAATACAATACTGTTCATTTGCATAAAAAAAATTTATATCAATTTCTTTATTAAATGAAAATCAACTACCGTATAAACACATTTGATTTTAAATAGCTTAGTAATCTAATCACTATATATTATTGTCCAACGTGTCTCTGTCTTTCTAGACCCTCCAGAAGCCCTCCGGTAATCTAGAAGACTAAATAGTATAGTATCGACTATAGTATAGTATGACATTTATAGTATCGACTACGGTACGGAACCTAAATGAGCCGGTTTAGTGGATGGGTCTCGAAAAGTAATTTCGATTATCCAGCAGCCCGCTCTTGACCTAGAAGGCCGATTCTTTGCACACTTACAGTATCCACCATTGGACAGAATTTAACGTAGTTGGATTTCTATTCCTTTCCCCCCGTTGACTGATATTACGGTTTTTTTAGATGTTTCTACAGATCGTCCACCAGTCCTCAGGCGGTTTAGAGGACTGAATCTTTGCACACTTATAGTATCTACCACCTGACAGAATCTAACGTAGTTGAGTTTTTGATTCCCCGCCTTCCTCAGGGCAGATATTATGGGATTTTTTTTTCAATGTTATTCCAGACCCTCCAGCAGCCCTTCGGGACTAAATGGGTTGAATATTTGCCCACTTATAGTATCGGACAGAACATTGGACAGAATCTAACATAGTTGGGTTTTTATTCCCCCTAGGACGGATATTATGGGTTTTTTAATGTCTTTGCAGACCCTTCAGCAGCCCTCTGGTGGCTTAGAGGGCTAAATCTTTGTGCCCTTACCATTCTCGAATTCGATTCCCGGCTCTGTCCCCGTGTTCACGCTATCCCCGTGTTCACGCGGAATAAGAGCGCGTTAAATCTGTGAGTCTGAAAGTCCTTCCAAGATTTTGGTAGCAGGGAAAGGAAGGTGTGGTCTTGGTGGATGCCTCAACCTCTGGGTTTCGGTCAAAATTGGGTGGCACTGATATTAGGTGGCACTGTTGGGTGCACCAGGCTAACCAAACAGATACCTTACACCTTCGGGAAGATCGGACGGTCTGGGTCGAAACATAGAAAGTACCCACCATCAGACAGATGTAAGGGAAATGAATCAGCCAGAAGAACTTATAAAGAACAACGTTCTAGCATAAATTAGTAAAGGTTTATTAAATTACATCGTCGTCATCGCATCATAACAAACCAAAATATATAGTACATCGAGTGCGTCAAACATCGTATTACATCGTGTTACATCGTATGCGGGCATCAATCGTACATCATATACGGGCATCAGTCGTCGAATACATATATCCTCACGAGATTCACTGAACTGAGTCCTGCTAGCGCAAGGTTACAAGAAAATAGTTCTCGGTTGCGGTTGGCGTTTACAATTAGCTTACAATCGGCCATCCTGCAAAATAGGCGTCCTCGTCTATGGTGCATCTGCGGTAGTCTCGCCATATTCAGGAACCAAAATTTTTCTTGAATTATCTGTCTAACTTTATCAATTTCAAAGTGTTTAGCAAAATCGTGATAACGGACAACTAAATACTTCCGCATGGGTCGAGGCATAACAAACAGTTTCTTGGTTGCATCACGATCTGTCATAACTCTAAAAAGAATTCCGTTTTCTAGACTATACTGATTGGTAAGTTGACGTTCTGCTGGGTTTCGGCTAATTGAGGATTTAGTTATTGCTTGCAAAATACTTTGTACTTCCTTATCCTGAGACTGAAGTAAAGCTACCTGATCGTTTTCAGTATCAATATACAGTATTGTAGGTGAATCTGTTAGTTCAACGGGGCTTGTTAGATCGAATTCATCATTTGGAGTATATTTTCGTTCTTCTACTGGTGCTCTACTAAGGGCATCAACGTGGCACATTTTATCCCCTGAACGATGTTTTACTTCATAGTCGAATTCGCTCAAGAGTTCTGCTCACCGGGCTATCTGAGGCTTGAGATTCCTTTGAGTGACAAGAAATGTTATCGCTGAACAGTCCGTTACTAGAGTAAAATGTTTTCCAATAAGAAATGGTCGCAATCGAGTCATTGACCAAACAGTAGCAATCAACTCTAAACGACTTGAGTGGTACACTGCTTCATCCGGACTCGTTCGACGGCTTACGCAGTATACTAGACGTAATCTTTTATCTTTATCGTATTGCAGGAGCATTCCAGACAATCCGACTGAACTTGCATCGGTGTGGAGTTCAGTTTCATCACGGTTGTCATAAAGTTTTAGTACTGGTTTAGAAGTTAAACGTAACTTTAATTCATCGAAGACTTTCTGGTGATCCGCAGTCTATTCAAATATAGAATTTTTCTTCAACAATTGGGTTAACGGAGATGCTAATAAAGCATAGCGTTCTATAAATCTGCGAAAGAAACTAGAAAGTCCTAAAAATCTTCTCAATTCTCTTACATTTCTTGGTGGTGGAATTTCTGAAATTGCAGCAAGTTTTCGAGATCCAGGCTTTATTCCTGCCTTTGATATTGAGAAACCCAAATAATCTATTTCTTCCATCGCAAATTCACATTTCGATAGTTTGAGCGTTATTCCTGCCTGACGAAGTTTCGTCAGAACTTTACGTAATCTAGTTATCAAATCTTCAAGTGTTTTAGCTGCTATGAGCATATCGTCGATAAAGCAAGTTACGACATTCCACAAGAGATCGTCCAGCGCCACTGTCATGGCTCTTTGAAAAACAGCAGGTCCATTTGTTAATCCAAAAATTAATCTTTTTGGCTCATAATGGCCATCGGGTGTAACAAATGCTGCCTTGTGTCTTGAATCTGCATGTAGAGGAATCTGGTTGAAACCTTGTGCAGCATCGAGTATACAGAAAAGATTATATCCAGTCAATCTATCAAGTAAGTCATCAATGTGTGGCAAAGGAAATTTATCTTTTACAGTCTGTGCATTTAAACGCCTATAATCTATGACCATACGGTAATCTCCTGTTTTCTTCTTTACTAATAATACAGGGCTACTATAATCCGAAGTACTATTTTGAATGACTCCCTGTTCTTTCAGTTCGGTAATAATTTTTCGTAAAATTTCACGTTCGTGATATGACGTACGGTAAGGAGCATGCGAAACCGGCTTGCTTCCAAGAACTTCCGTAATTTTCATAGTTGTGGTTTTGATGCATCTCAACTCATTGGTTTTCACTGCAATACAGTCTCTGAATTCATTTAAAAGATCGCACACCTTTTGTGCTTCTGATTCTGTGAGCTGAGAACCGACTTTAATTTGACTTAACATTAACGGCTCACGAAATGAAGGTTCTTGATCTTCTAATTGTATATGTAAACTTTCACCAAATTCAAAGGAATTATCAAAAGCTTCAATTTCCTCACAATTATTTTGTGTAACATTTAAGTAATTCTCATCAAAATTTTCTTTTTCATAGTTCTCTATTACTGTAATTGGAATTGCATTCCCTCTAAGGACGACTTGATTTTCTTTTATGCGAATTTTACTATTGGTAAAATTTATGACTGGAACACATGCTACACCATTTTGAACATATATTTCATTACCTTGATAGTTCTGTTCTTCAATCATAAAGGAATTTAAATTTATATCATCATTTACAGAATTAACTAGCTGTACACTATGAGGTTGCACAATCACAGCTTTTTCACTTTTAAGTACTGCTTTGCAATTCGAATAACTTTCAAGATTAAAATTTTCTAACAAATCGAAATTGTTTTCGTCTACTAACATAGAATTTCCTTGTTTTCGTACTAATGCTACATTTGGAAGATCAATAACGTTTGTCCCTATAAGTACATCAGGTCCTTTGAAACTATCATCAGGAACAACAAGAAAGCGAATCGATCTTAACTTTATCTCATCAATAACAATATTGCAATAAACAACACTAAAGGGTGTCAAACTACCCCCGATACCTTTCAAGTTTTCTGGTGCTTCTTTTTCAATAGTTTTATTAAGAGCTGATACTAATTTAAGTTTCATTAAACTCACATTCGAACCTGTGTCTATAATAGATGAAATTGAATTTAACCCGTCAACATTTATAAATTTATATGACTGATGTAGAGGTATAATATTCGAAACACATAAAGAAGTTGGATGTTTGACTTCAACGCAATCTTTAGTACCATGACCTTCCTTTTTACACTTTGTGCAATATTTTTGACGTTTAGGTTTTCCACAATCACGCGAAAAATGTCCCTTTTCATAGCAGTTATAACAAGTATCAGGACCAGCAAGTTTTTTTCTATCCCATTCTTTTACGGTTTGAACTTCTGCTTTTATTCCATTTGGTACATGGAACTTATTTATTTGATTGTTTTTCCTCGCATACTCAAAATACTGATGGGGTTCAACTGACCGCGCAATTCTTCTACCGCCCCTAACACTTTCGTATTCATCTAATTTGTCTGCAAGTTCACTGGAAGATACAAATTTCGACCAATCATCCAAAAAATGATCTTTAATATCATGTGGAACCTTCCTCTTTAATTGATCTGTTATAATCAAATCTTTAAATTTTTCAAAATTGTTTATATCCAATCCTTTGATCCATTCTTCAAAATAATTTTTCAATTCGAAAGTAAAATCGCGCCAAGTGTCTTTAGATTTTTGATGATATACAAACTTTTGCCGAAATTTCTCCGGGCTTAACCTAAACCTTTTTAATAATAAATTCTTGACATGCTCATAGTTATTTGCTACTTCATCGGATTCACGTGCAACTAATTGTGATATTTCGTACGGTAATAGCACTAGTAAATTTGCTACTAAATCATCTTCATGTATGTTTGCTCTACGCGCCTGTCTTTCAAATAATGTTAAATAAAAACTAATATCACCTTCTTTCATTTCAAATTTCTGCATCAAAAGCTGTAAACTATAACGCTTGCTTTTATTTTCAGAATTTTCAACATTACGCGAACTTAAATCATCAATGTTTATTTTGTTCGAAATCTCAAGCTTTAATTTTTCCAGTTCAAACTCATACTTTAATTTTTCTTTTTCTTGCGCTAATTTTTCTTTTTCTGCTTCTTTTCTATCAAAAATTATAGTTTCTAACATTTGTTTTACAAAATCTTCATCGTATTCTTTACTACTTAATATTTTTGTTTTTAACTCTAAAATTGTATCTTCTGGAAGAATAGTTTCCCCAACTTCGCGTGCTAACAACATTAAATCAGCTTTTCTTCCTCTGGCTAAATACGCCATCTTCAGTACTTATTATATCAATGTATTATACAGTATCAAAATAAAAATGACTTTCTTAGTCAAAACTGAGCATCAGAATACTGCATTTTAAACTACATCAACATCGCAATACATTCAAATCAAAATTATTCAAAAACATTTATTTACCTGGTAATATAAATACCAGTTCAAACAAGTCATCGATGTCCATCCCACTTCTGAATTGTAAGGGAAATGAATCAGCCAGAAGAACTTATAAAGAACAACGTTCTAGCATAAATTAGTAAAGGTTTATTAAATTACATCGTCGTCATCGCATCATAACAAACCAAAATATATAGTACATCGAGTGCGTCAAACATCGTATTACATCGTGTTACATCGTATGCGGGCATCAATCGTACATCATATACGGGCATCAGTCGTCGAATACATATATCCTCACGAGATTCACTGAACTGAGTCCTGCTAGCGCAAGGTTACAAGAAAATAGTTCTCGGTTGCGGTTGGCGTTTACAATTAGCTTACACAGAGTAGGTTTAAATTTTCCTCCCCCCCAAGGGGGGGGGACTGAATTATGAGTATCTTTAAATATATTCCATACCCGCCAGTAGCCCTCTCCTTGCTTAAAGGGCTGAAGCTTTGCACAGCAATATCGTCCATTGAACTAGCCTAACGGAGACGAATTTTCCTCCCGGAGTGGATAAAAGAGGCGAAGGATACAGTCTTTCAAAACCCACCTGAAGCCCCCATCGGGGATATAAAAGCTGATACTGAATCACGGGCAGAATTTAGCTGGGCCAACTTGCAATAGAGACAGCATTTTCGACGCTATGGCATTGTAAACAAAATGAAACTTATTAAGTTTAGTTTTTTAAGAGTGTTCGTTTCCCTGTTTTATTTTTGACAGGCTTAAAGACTGGTTTATTTAATAAATATCTTACGCGTTTTTGTCTTTCCAGATCTTCCAGAAGCTCACCCGTTGTCATAAAAGACTGAAACTTTGCATATTTGTAATATAAAGCACAGGACAGAACCTAACGAAGCCGGAATTGTGACCCTCTTCCCCTTTGATTGTAAAAAATGGGTTTGCGGGGAAAGGTTTACCAGACCTTTCAGAAACCCACTCAATAAGCTAAAAGGCTGAAATTTTACACGCTTATAGTATATATGGCCGGCCACTCATCCTGTTGCTCATACCCTTCGAGAAGCAATCACGTAGAGAAAGCCTCGGCAACCCTAACGCGAGACCGAAAAGATAAGTCATGTGACAGATAAGTCATGTGACTTTAGAGACTCTTCCCGCCAAGAGCGTTCCGTTTCCCCTGTAGTTCAATGGGAGAAGGTAATTGGCAAAGCGGCCTTGAAAGAAAAAATACATGTTTTTAATTATTTCTACTACCTATAAGCTTTGGAGGATAAAAAATTGTAGGAGATATTGCTGAGCTTCGTGAGAAAATTATTCCATCAATGTATTTATAAAAAAATATTCATTAAAACATCTTAAACTGCGTTTTACTACATTTTGGCGATATTTGGCGGTTTTGGAAAACGAAACTGTGAGACCGCGCGCGAAACCGAACTTTTTGGATGCGTGCAACAAATTGAGCTTCCTAAGATATAATTTTAAGATTGCAATCCGGGGTATTTTTTACATTCCGGGATATCAGAAATTAATTTTTCTAATTTCGATATCCCGCGGGGTTAAAAATATCCTTTTACATCGTTTTATAGATAAAGAAGATGTATTTTAATTATCTTACGTTCTGATTTATTTGTCTATAAATATTATGTGTATGTGATCGATAATAGCTTGTTGAGATTTTCTTATGACAAACTTTTGGTATAACGGAATTTTGAATATAAAGAGAACATTTTTATAATAAAACAGTACCTTTAAGTACTTTTTCTCATTTATAATAAACACTGATATACTACTTATAAAGAGCATTAGATAATTGTTAACCGTCTGAAATAATACACCTTTAATTCGTCAATACAATATATTAAAAAAAATCTAGTACAATAAATGTACTAGTGTACTTTGACATATGTACTGGAAAATGCAACTGATTGATATCGAACAAATTGCATATAAAACATCGAACAAATTGCATATAAAATTTATAAATAGAAGCATCCTAAGTTAATGACTGCATTACATTTGGCATAAAATGAAAGTGAAACTTGCTGCGCAAGTTTTAAGCAACAGCGTTGCAGATGCTTTATTATATTTATCAAATAATGAAAATTATCCTGATTTCAAAGGCTGTGAAGCAACAGCCAATTTTGTTCGCAAATTTAACAATCTATTTGATATTTTAAATAGTCAAAATTTAAAAGCCACTGACTTTAAATCTTCATTAAAGCAGTCTAACAAGAACAAAATTTTCAATTTTTTCTCGGAAGTAGAAATTTATATAAAAGGTTTAAGAACCTCATTTAATGGTCCCCTCATTTTGCACAGCAATAGAAAAACTGGATTTTTAGGATTTTTAACACAGCAGAAGACTTATATACAAAACACTCGTGCAAGCAAACTATTTACACTTTTTAATGACATACAAACTTTCTCAAGATCACTTAGAAATGTTTTTTAGTGCGATACGAAGTAAAGGCGGTCAGCAATAATCCCACTGCAATGCAGTTTAAAGCAGCATACGTTCGACTGTTATGCCATCATCAAATAACGTCATCACTAAACACAAATTGTTTGCCTTTGGATAAAACAAATATTTTAAATGTAACATCGTCACATAACAATTATTTAAAACGCTAAACAAAGACAATTTTTTCTCGGCAGAAAGTATGCCACAAAATCTACAAGAAATAGACAATACTAGCCGAATACCCGTTGAAAATCTACGGTCTCGCAATAAGCAACCCCTGAATAATGTAAATTTTTTAATAATTCGCGTTTCACATTTATTCGACAAATCGAATATTTTGGTATGCAGAACCCCCCTAAAGAAGAAAATATTGGGAAACTAAATTTCCGCATTTCTTCCTTTCGAATTATTTACCTGTACACCACATCAAAGTCTATCTCATCCCGAGGCACCCCTATATTAGTATTTCTCATTTGGAATGTTTTTCTATGAAGCACACCCATAAATGAACATTTTTGAAAAGCTTTCTTTGTCTTGGGTTTTTTATCAGATGATTGGCCGATATACCGAATATCAAGCCTGTGTAACATTTAAAAAGAAGCTTGCCTCATTTATTCGAAAAATCGAACATATTAGTGTGCGGCACCCCTTAATGTAGCAAATATTGGAAATCTGAAATTTCAGACTTTCTTCCTTTCAAACCATCTACCCGTACACCAAATTTTAAGTCTCTATTCTATCAAGAAGCATGTTTTTTCTATCACTTCACCTTTCGAACGTTTTTCTGTATAGCACACCAATAATGAACATTTTTGTCAAACTGTATTTATGTTTGGTTTTTTTGTCAAATGGTTAGCCCATATACTAAATTTCAAACTTCTATCACATTGCAAAGGAGGCGTTTTTCATTTGTTCGGCAAATCTAACATTTTAGTGATCGGCACCCCCCCCTACAATAGCAAATGTTGGAAGACTGAAATTGCACACTTTCTTCCTTTCCACCTTTTTACCCGTACACCAAATTTGAAGTCTCTATCTCATCGTGAAGCATGCTTTTCTAGCATTTCATCTTTCGCATGCTTTTGTGTGGAGTACCCACCCCTTTAACTATACATTTTTTAAAAACTCTATTCTTTTTGTGATTTATATGAGATGATTCGCCCATATACCAAATATAAAGTCTCTATCATGTTTTAAAGGAGCGTTTCACCTTTATTCCGAAAATCGAACATTTTGGTGTGCGGCACCCCTAAAGTAGAAAATATTGGTAAACTGAAATTGTGCACTTTCTTCCTTTCAAACTATCTACCTTTACATCAAATTTGATATCTCTATCTCATTCCAAAGCATGGTTTTTTTATCTATTGACTTTTCGAACGTTTTACTCTGGAGCACCCCCTTAAATGAACATTTTTGAAAAACTGTATTCGTCTTGGGTGTTTTAGTCAAATTATTAGCCCATATACGAAATTTTAAGCCTCTATCAAATTTTAAAGGCACCTTTTCCCATTTATTCGGTAAATCGAACGTTTTAGTGTGCAACACCCCCTTAAGTAGAAAATATTGGAAATCTGAAATTGCACACTTTCTTCCTTTCGAACGATTTAATCATACACCGAATTTGAAGTCTCTATCTCATCGCAAAACTTGCTTTCCTGTCATTTCACTTTTCGAACGTTTTGGTGTGCGGCACCCCCTTAAGTAGAAAATATTGGAAATCTGAAATTGTACATTTTCTTCCTTTCGAACGATTTACCCATACACCGAATTTGAAGTTTCTATCTCTTCGCAAAGCATGCTTTCCTATCATTTCACTTTTCGAACGTTTTGGTGTGCGGCACCCCCCTTAAGTAGAAAATATTGGAATTCTGAAATTGCATACTTTCTTCCTTTCAAATGATTTACCTATACACCAAATTTGAAGTCTCTATCTCATCGCAAAGTATGCTTTCCCATCTTTTCACTGTTCGAATGTTTTGGTGTGGGGCACCCCCTCTATAGAACGTTTTCGGAAAATTCGATTTTTCCAGGGGGTTTTGTCGAACGACCGAGCCGTGTACCAAATTGCAAGTCTCTATCTATTCGGGAAGTGCCTGAAAAAAGCGTGACAGACAGACAGACAGACAGACGGACACTTGGCAATTAGTATATACAGACTAGCCGAATACCCGTTGAAAATCAACGGTCTCGCAATAAGCAACCCCTGAATAATGTAAATTTTTTAATAATTCGCGTTTCATATTTATTCGACAAATCGAATATTTTGGTGTGCAGAACCCCCCAAAGAAGAAAATATTGGGAAACTAAATTTCCGCATTTCTTCTTTTCGAATTATTTACCCGTACACCACATTAAAGTCTAGTTCATCCCGAGGCACCCCTATATAAGTATTTCTCCTTTGGAACTTTTTTCTGTGAAGCACACCCATAAATGAACATTTTTGAAAAACTCTCTTTGTCTTGGGCTTTTTATCAGATGATTGGCCCATATACTGAATATCAAGCCTCTATCACATTTAAAAAGAAGCTTGCCTCATTTATTCGAGAAATTCGAACATTTTAGTGTTCGGCACTCCTTAATGTAGAAAATAGTGGAAATCTGAAATTTCACGCTTTCTTCCTTTCAAACTATCTACCCGTACACCAAATTTGAAGTTTCTATCATATCGAGAAGCATGTTTTTTCTATCACTTCACCTTTCGAACGTTTTTCTGTGTAATACCCCGTTAATGAACATTTTTGTCAAACTGTATTCATGTTTGGTTTTTTTGTCAAATGGTTAGCCCATATACTAAATTTCAAGCTTCTATCACATTGTACATGAGGCGTTTTTCATTTGTTCGGCAAATCGAACATTTTAGTGATCGGCACTCCCTACAATAGCAAATGTTGGAAGACTGAAATTGCACACTTTCTTCCTTTCCAACTTTTTACCCGTACACCAAATTTGAAGTCTCTATCTCATCATGAAGCACGCTTGTCTAGCATTTCATCTTTCGAATGCTTTTGTGTGGAGTACCCACCCCCTTAACTATACATTTTTTAAAAACTCTATTCTTTTTGTGATTTCTCTGAGATGATTCGCCCATATACCAAATATATAGCCTCTATCTCGTTTTTAAAGGAGCGTTTCTCCTCTATTCAGAAAATCGAACATTTTGGTGTGCGGCACCCCCTAAAGTAGAAAATATTGGTAAACTGAAATTGTACACTTTCTTCCTTTCAAACTATCTACCCTTACACCAAATTTGATATCTCTATCTCATTCCAAAGCATGGTTTTTTTTATTAATTGACTTTTCTAACGTTTTACTCTGGAGCACCCCCTTAAACGAACATTTTTGAAAAACTGTATTCGTCTTGGGTGTTTTCGTCAAATTATTAGCCCATATACCAAATTTTAAGCCCCTATCAAATTTTAAAGTCGCCTTTTCTCATTTATTCGGTAAATCGAACGTTTTGGTGTGCTACACCCCCTTAAGTAGAAAATATTGGAAATCTGAAATTACACACTTTCTTCCTTTCGAACGATTTACCCATACACCGAATTTGAAGTCTCTATCTCATCGCAAAGCATGCTTTCCTATCATTTCACTTTTCGAACATTTTGGTGTGCGGCACCCCCTTAAGTAGAAAATATTAGAAATCTGAAATTGCACATTTTCTTCCTTTCGAACGGTTTACCCATACACCGAATTTGAAGTCTCTATCTCATCGGAAAGCATGCTTTCCTATCATTTCACTTTTCGAACGTTTTGGTGTGCGGCACCCCCTTAAGTAGAAAATATTGGAAATCGGAAATTGTACACTTTCTTCCTTTCGAATGATTTACCTATACACCAAATTTGAAGTCTCTATCTCATCGCAAAGTATGCTTTCCCATCTTTTCACTTTTCGAACGTTTTGGTGTGGGGCACCCTCTCTATAGAACGTTTTCGGAAAATTCGATTTTTCCAGGGGGTTTTATCGAACGACCGAGCCGTGTACCAAATTGCAAGTCTCCATCTATTCGGGAAGTGCCTGAAAAAGGCGTGACAGACAGACAGACGGACACTTGGCAATCTATATAAATAAAAATGAAAATCTGTCTGTCTGTCTGTCTGTCTGTCTGTCTGTCTGTCTGTCTGTCTGTCTGTCTGTTTGTCACACCATCACGGGAGAACGGCTAAACCGAATTTGATGAAATTTTGTGGGTAGCCCAGAAATAGCCCCACTTAAAATTATATCCGTGTTTTGAGTTTCTACGACCAGTGGTTCTCGAGATATTAGTGAAAAACGAAATTTTCGTTTGTCTCATCATCACGGAAAAACGGCTGAACCGAATTTAATGAAATTTGGTGAATAGCCTTGAAATATCCCCCCATACATTTTGTCCAAGTTTCGAGTTTCTAAGACCTGGGGTTGTCGAGATATTAATGAAAAACGGAACTTTTTCCTAGGAGTTCTACTCCCTAACTCCGTGGTTTATCCAAACGAAAAGCTTGAAAATCGTTTGAAAGTGAATTAAAATTTAATCTCTGAGTTTGATGGGAGATTTTTTGCGTTAATTAGTCACTTTCTGAAAAAATGAATTGTTTGAAACATGATTTAAAGGGGAAATCTATCTCCATGGTTCATGGTTTATTTAAAACAAGCTTTTACGGAAAAATGAGAAGTATAGAGAAATCAAAATCGTTATTTAATTTCGCAGTTTATGTTATAAGACATGACATATTTAACATGTTATAAGATTCTATCTTATATCATGTTACTCAGAAACGCAATTAAATTAAATCTGTCTGTTAATTTTAATAATTATTTTTTCGATTTGAATAATAAATAAATGGATATAAAAATATATTTTAGAAAAGAACGATTTGATTTTTCTTATAGCATTTTTGACTGGATAATATCAATTACGGTCTTCAGGTTTAAAAATTATTATTATTTATATTTTCGGGGATTATTGATTCAAGGATTATTGATATTTTCAAGTTATTATGCAATTATTTTATTATGACAAAAATTGTTTAAACTCATATATTGTATGTTGTACGAATCTTCTACAAATACACGTGTATATCTTTTAATCTACGAGAATATAAATAGTACAGGTATATTGACATATGTTTTGATATATATTGGCATATATTGGAATCAATTACGACCTTCTGGTATAAAGAGTACGGATATTATTGATGTTTTCAATTTATTACGTCATCTCTTTTATTTTGGCAAATATTTTTGAGACGCATATTGTAATACGGGTAATCTTCTACTAACACATTGGCATATTTTCTGATCTGCGACAATATAATTAGTACGGGGTTGCATATATTCATTCAATTCCTATTTTTTCTTCTGTAAATTTGCTTACAAAAGGGGGCAGGATGTTTTATTCTTCAGATCTGATCGTGAAGATAATTTTGCATAGTGAGAACATATATTCTTAAACTTCTCTTTAGGAGCAATAAATTTAATATTTTAACAGAATTTGCACATGATTGCGAACTATAAGTTTCTTTAAATTATACACTCCGTACGAATAACGGGTGTGCTGTTAGTGGTTAATAAATTTTAACATTTTAGGAGGATATATCATGTTGCTCGGCATCGCAATTAAATTAAATGTGTTTGTTAATGTTTTTATTATTTTTTTTTCGATTTAAATAATAAATAAATGTATAAATGGATATAAAAGTATATCTTATGAATGGACGGTTTGATTTTTCTTTTAATTATATTAATTGCTGACTGCGTACATCAATTTCATTTATTTTGGCAAAGAGTTTTCAAGGTTATATCGTATTTAGCTACTAAACTCATATATTGTGTTTAGCCAATAAATTCATATAGCCGATTGTTGAAACACAAAAAGAGTAGAGCGGGTATATCTTCTAATACAATTGTAGTGTTTTCATTTAGTATATTGAAACGGGATAAGAATGTTTCATTCAGATCTGCAAATTCAAAGCTACGAATTTGGAGGGATATCGCTAATTTGACAACTTTTCTTAAACTTTGCCAAATTGACGGAAATGTCGCCAAATTGATATAAACGACACACAAACAGCTGCCATAAACCTTCGGGTTGGTCGTGTGGCTTGGGTCTTCTACATATCAATGAAATTTTTTTTTGTTTTGTTAGAAGAGAGTACTGAAATGATGTTTGGTTAGCATTTCTCTGTCAAACCAACCATCCTACTTAGTAATACATTTAGCGAATTTTTAAAATGTCACCAAATTGATAAAAATGTTTTCAAATCTATAAAAATATCTTGAAATTGATAAAATTGCGCGCTTGGAATAAATGAATGACTGTCTTCAGATTTAAAGATTACGGGTTTATTGGTATTTTCAATTTATACATGTAATCTACTAATACAGGTTATATTTTCTAATATTCGCGTATATAATTAGTACGGGTCCCATACAATTTTAACGCTTTTATTTTGCATATATTGATTCAATTCCATATTTTTTTTTTATATTTGCTTACATAAGGGGTCCAAGATGTTTCATTCTTCAGATATGTCCATGAAGATAATTTTATATAGCGAGAACAGAGATTCTTAAACTTCTTTTTAGGAGCATTATATTAAATATTTTAACAGAATATTTTGATTAAACATGTCATTTAGTATACTATAAGAATTTGGGCATGATTATGAATTTCAAGTTTCTTTATATTATATACTCCGTACGAAGGACGGGTATGCTGCTAGTTAGTATATAAAGATACCTGATATTAGCATCCATGACAGCTTAAACTTCTTTCTGGCTGATATAGTCAGTTATATCGCTAGATTTGTAGTTAAAAATTGACTAAAACTTTAAATTGTGCAATATGCGTATCTGCTTTAACTTTTGAGGTTAGATTAACAGATTTAATAAAACAAAAAAATAGAGGGAGATTGATATACCCGGGAAAAGATACTGAAAAACTATGCAAAGTAGGAGATAAAACTTTTAGAAATTTTCAGCATGCTGAAAAATTAAAAATGCATAACTGTATGCAAATGCTGATTACGCATTCGCTGATGCAAATAGAATCTGGTATTTTTTATATTTTAAATTATTATATCTTATGCCAGGACCCTGTAGAAAATCACAAAATTTTATTAATGAAATCTATATTATTTGAATATTTCAGAATTCGATTATGTCATGTCGCTAAAGTGTACACCGAAGAACGTCCAGAAAAACAAATGCAGAAGCATTAATAATAAAACTACTCTATTTCAGGGTCATTAAAAAATTTTTTCAAAATTTAATATGAATTTTTGCAATGCCGTAAGAGGTCGACATTTTAATTGGAAGAAGGTTAAGGGCTTGAGAAATCCTTTTATGTGTATAAAATGTAGGAAATGTAGAACCAATGCATTTTAGTCCTATTCTAATAAGTTTTGTATAGTAGTAAAAATGTTATGAACGATGCTGAAATCGAAAATAAATTTTATTTATTTCTCATACTATTGAATACAAATAGTTTCCCAAAAATTTGCAAAATCGAGACTTTGTCGGTAAAATATATTTCAGGATTTCCTGAACACGATTTAAACACTTTATTCAAGATGTTTATCTGTGTGTGTGAATATTTGTCTGCTTATTTGTCTCTTTGGATAAGATAACTTAAAAACCTATATACATGCCAATGTGAATTTTCATTTGTGAATATATTATGCAAAATATTGATCGGAATTTAATAAAAAATATATATAGGGTAGAAGATTGATACATTCGGGAAAATGTATTGAAAAATTATTTTGTGTGTGTTGAAATATTGAAGAGCACTGCAAAAAAAAAATTTAGAATTATGTGAAAATTATTGAACAGCACAGTTATATGCACTAGCAGAAAATGCAGCATAGTTATATGCAAATGCTTGAACTTTCGCAATGCAAGTAAATCCAGTTTTCTTTTCTATTTTCAAGCATCCTATTTTATATTAAGATTCTGTAGAAAATCATAAAATTCTATTAAAAAATTACATATTATTTGAATATTTTAAAATAAAATTATGCCATCACTAAGGTTTATAAAGAACTTCAGAAGGATAAATCAAATGTCGAAGCATTGATAATAATACTGCTTTTTTTTTTTTTTTTTTTTTTTTTTTTTTTTTTTTTTTTTAAATGTAATTCGATTTATTTTTTTTTTTCATTTGAACATTCGATTTAATTTTATTTCATTTGAACATTCGATTTAATTTTATTTTATTTGAACATACGATTTATTTTTATTTTATTTTAATATATATGTTTGCAATCACGTAAGATTCTTACACTCTCTTTAAATTAGCACTATAAATTTGTACAGAGTTATCAAGATACTACATTTTTAAGAACTTATGTACAAAATATTTTTCTATCCTTATGATTGAAATTGTAATAGTCACTCTACTGATCAACTTTTGTATAAGTGTATTAATATAAATGAATTTAATGTAAATAATTGTAATGTAAATAAATAAATGCAAATGCTATATATATATATATATATATATATATATATATATATATATATATATATATATATATATATATATATATTGATAAATTAGCGCACTTTATGGAATTATTGAGTACAGCGACTAATAATGCATATCCCCCCAATTTTGTTATTAAAATTATCAACTCAGTGTATCAAATTTCACTCGATAACGTCCTAGAAAACATTCCCAATTATAGTGACTAACATACAGGAGAGGAAAAAAAAAAAATATGTATATATATATGTATATATATATATATATATATATATATATATATATATATATATATATATATATATATATATATATATATATATATATATATATATATATATATATATATGTGTGTGTGTGTGTGTGTATTATATATAATTATTTATTAATTATATAAAAAATAAAAATGAAAAATAATAAACTTAGTCAAAAACATTAGAAAAATCAAAAAAATCGGAAAATAAGATGCATTAACATTAATGTTTTGAATTTTATTTTCGCAAAAAAATGTAACTTTTGTCAGTATTGAAACTACGTTTTGCGCGCCCTTATAATGGTGTATAGTGGCATTCTCGATTATCCAGTTTTCCTATGAATTACTTGTTTAGTAGGAATTTTCATCTTTGATTCACATTCATATTCAGTTCTGCATGTTTGGGAAGTTGTATTCTGAATTGCTTGTCCAGTCTCCAGCTTAGACTCACTGGACGAGTTTGGGAGTATTTCCGTGAACGTTCGTACTGCCTCCCTGGTAGAATTTCGACTTGTTCATTCCGGTGCTTCTAGATTAAGCTGTTGAGGTTGATCGTGTATACACGTGGTAGAAGAAGAAGGGTTCATGCCGCATGGTAATACAATTTTCTTAATGTATCTTTTTTTTCATTTTTTGATGCCTGTAGTCTGAGTTTAAGCATTTATAGTAATGTACTATTGCTTAATCTGAAACAGGCATTTGTTTGGGTTAATTAGAATTAAATACTCAGACCTGAAGATGAATTTAATTCTGATTAATCATCGAATTTGGGAAGGTTCTGTTCTTTTCTCTTATCGGCATTATGGCCCTGAATTTGCTTCTATGGTGATGTTAATATTACTTGAATTGTATTTTTATTTTATTTTTTATTTTTACATAATTCTTATTATTACTTTTCAAATATATATATATATATATATATACTTATATATATATTTTTATTTATTTATATCTTTTTTATTATATATATATTTATTTATATATATATATATATATATATATATATATAAATTAAAATAACAAATACAAAAGTGCAGGAGTGTGAATCAGTAATCACAGTATCTAATGATTTAAGATGAGAGTTTACAAAGTTGAATTTTAGAAACAAAGAACCATTTGGAAACGAAGTTCTGTACTTTTAAAATAGAAAACGTTTAAGAATTAATATAAGTCTGTTTACTGTAACGATTTGCTCAAATATTACCTATATCTCGGTAACAAAATGTTATCTATAGATATAATATATGTTTAAGGATAAAAAAAATACTGAAATATTAATAAAAAATTATTTGCAATGACAATTTGAAAAAGAGAGCTAAAACAGTCGTAACAAAATTTGAAAATTAATGTGTAGGAAAGTGTTCCAAAATCTTAATCCACGCATTTTGAAACTGTATATTTTAGAGAATTAAAAATACGTAGTTTAAGATTCTTAAAAAAGAAAGTTGAGTCAATGAACAAACTACCACAATGGCACACTTTTATAATTTTCAGGAACTGCTACAAAGCGCCGTTCTAGCGCGACTGTGCCAAATCTGGCTCTCAGTTGTAGCAGCGGAGGGGGACATAATGGCCATGCTTTTCAGATCACCAAACAATGGGAAGGCTACCTCTAGTGTTTCTAGCTCTTTGCTCATACCCTAGGGTACAGTGTCTAGAAGTAATAGTGTGCCGACCGCCTATACCCCCCAATGGTGGGAGATGTTCCTGAAAAACCGCCTCCGCCAGACGGCGTTGGTCTCGAATAAGCGGTTAAAAGCGAGGAGTTAACATTGAAACTAATGGGAATTTATTGCAAATGAAATGACCGATATCTTTCGAAATAACTAAAGAATTTGGTGTGATTATTGTAAGTGGTATACACAAAAAGTCATTTGATTTTCAGAGAGATTGAGCTAGGGATATATTCGTATTTTTAAAATTTTATTTAACTTGATCTAATGTTCGTTTAAACCTTTGAGGTCCAAAATAATCAAGTTCATTTATCACAGTAACGTGAAATTCGTTATGACGTTTCCTCTTGTGGTAAATTTCAGTTCTTTCCATTTTGAAGCTTATCGAGCTAGCCCGTCCTGAGCCCGCCATAGAACTTTACCTGGTTTTAGAGAATAACTCGAAAATCAGAGAAAGTTGGAAATCTAAATTTAATATATCGTTTTCTTTTGGGGTGTATTTTAATTCTTTCAATATTGAACCGTACCGGGTTAGCCTGTCTTAGGCCCGCCTTAGAAACTCACCCGTTTTTGCGGTATAACTCGAGAATAGGTGTATCTAAAAATTCGAAGTTTAGAATAGCCTTGCCATTTACTGTATATTTTAACTCTTTGGATAAAACATCTTATCGGGCTAGCCCGTCCTGAGCCCAACAAAAGGAATATATCGTTTTTTGAGAATAACTAAAAATTCGGAGCACCTAGAATGCATAAATTTAATATGTCATTGTCCTTTGGGGTATATTACATTTCATTGCATTTCGAACCTTATCGGGTTAGCCCGTCTTGGGCCCGCCATAGAAATTTACTCGCTTTTCAAGAATAACTCGATCAATCGGAGTAGCTAAAGAATGTAAATTTAGTATATCATTTCCATTTGGATGGATTTTAATTTAGATTTTGAACCTCGTCGGGTTAGCCCGTCTTGGATCCGCTGAAGAATGCATTCGTTTTTGAAGAATAACTCGGGAACCGAAGTAGCTAAAAATTCCAAGTTTAACATGTCGTTGGCTTTTGTGGTGTGTTTAAGTTTCTTCGGATTTGAACTTTATCGGTGTAGTTCGTCCTGGGCCCGACATACGAATGGACTCGTTTTTTAGAATACCTGAAAAATCGGGGAAACTAGAAAATGTAAATTTAGTACATCCTTATCTTTTGGGGAAAATTTTAATTCCTTCGTTTTTGAACCGTATTGGGCGAACCCGTTTTGAGCCCGCCTTAGAAATTCATTTTTTTGGTGGAATAACTCTAGAACCGGAGTATCAAAAATTTCAAGTTTAGAATATCGTTGTCATTTGCGGTATGTCTAAGCTCATTGGATTTAAAACCTGATCGGGCTAGCCCGTCCCGGTCCCAACAAAAGGAATGTACTCGTTTTTTAAGAATAACTCCAAAACTGTAGCAGCTAGAATATCTAAATTTAGTATATCATTGTCTTTTAGGGTATATTTTATTTCTTTGGATTTTGAACCTTATCAGACTCGTCCGTCTTGGGCCCGACATACTAATAATGTACTCGTTTTTCGAGAATAACTCGTAAATCGGAGCAGCTAAAAAATCTAAATTTAGTATATCAATTTATTTTGGGGTTTATCATAATTTATAATTTGAACCTCATCGGGCTAGCCCGTCTTGAGTCTGCCTTAGGAATGCGATCGTGTTTGATGAATAACTCGAGAATAACTAAAAATTCCAAGTTTAGAATGCTATTGTCTTTTTTGATATATTTCATTTTTTCGACTTTGAACTTCATTCAGCTAGCCCGTGCTGGGCCTGCCATAGGAATATACTCATTTTTTTAGAATAACCCGAAAACTGGAACAGGTAGAAAATCCAAATTTAGTATATTAATTCCTTTTCGGGTAGAATTTAATATTTTTGGTGTATATATAATTATAATTAGTGGCATAGGCATGGGAGGTGTGGTGTGTGGTAAAAACCTCATTTGCCGAACAATTACATTAGTTCTCAAAATTGTCCATATTTTTAAAAAAATGAATTTTGTCCTATAAGCTCCATTCGATCGTCGACCCCCTTTTTTCCTAGATACATAGTTACATCCATATGCAAATGAGCTAAGAAGTGCGAAATTTGTCCACAGATGTTGGATCGGTACACTGAGAGTGAGAGTGAAGGTTGCGGTTCTGTGTGATCTGACGAAGGTTTTTTGCCTTCGAAACCGGTCGATATTAGTATTTTGAGTTGTATTCTGCTTTTTACGAAGATAATTTTATTTCTTTAGCAGAAATTTGGACCGCACGTATTGATTTTGTTTACCTGAAATTGAAAATTTTCAATAACTTTTAAAAGCATTATATGAATAACTTGAACGAATGCTTTAAAACCAAACTTTTGTTTTACATTTTGATACATATTACCATGTAAACCTAAAAAAATAATGTATGAGAATGTCTAGCAGATATTTTGTTTTATCTCATATGTTCGGCTACTGGGAAAATGCATGTGGGTGGCCCTGTGAATTTGGAAGAAAAACATGAAACACCATTGCCGCTTGAACATTAGAACAAGGTGGGGGCTGCCTACAAGTGCTGTCTGTCTCTTTGTACGGTGAAAGATAGCGCTGATAAGAATTTCAATTGAAAGTGGACATGTAATCGACCGCTATTTTATTTCGACAGGCGCGTCTCCTTTAGATATGTTTCCGCAAATTGCCACATCTCTTACACGAACAATGCTCAAAAGATCCGCAAATCAGCGGGGGCTCTGGAAATGGGTAGAACACCAGGAAAGAACATTTTGTACTGCCTTCAGGGTAGCCTCTAGATACAATAGGAAGTATTTCATTAGCACATTGGTCATTTGAGATCGAATCTGTTTTTACTAAGAACCGTCACATGTACAATATTCTTTTTCGTTCTAAGATTGGACAGGATGAACCCACTCAGAAGGAAATATTTTTCGAAACTGTAAGCAGCAAGTTTTCACTCATTTGATGTTTGTTGTAACTGGCGTTGAAAATCTATATTTTTGTTTCTATATTTGAATTAAAGACTTTTCTTTGTATTATACTATGTAGTACGAATCACTATATTACCATGAATCCTTAAAGTGCACCGTGGACTGGTTTCGCATCATTTAATTCTCTTGCATATAAGCGTAGCTAAGATCCAGGATAAGGGGGGGTCGATGATCGAATGTGGGTTTACACAACAGTACAAAATACTTTTTCAAATATAATCCCTAAGGAGAACTAATGTAATTGTTTAATTGTTTGGTAAATGATCATTTTTATCCGATTTTCGAGTTATTTTCCAAAAACGAATGCATTCCTAACGCTGGGTAAAGATGGGGTAATCTAATAAAGTTTAAAATCCAAAGAATTAAAATATATCCCAAAAGCCATTGATATACTAAATTTAGATATTCTAGCTGCTACAGTTTTGGAGTTATTCTTAAAATACGTCTTCCTTTTGTTTGGACCTAAACGGGCTAACCCGTTAAGGTTTTAAATCCATTGAGCTAAGATATACCACAAATGACAACGACATTCTAAACTTGGAACTTTTAGATACTCCGGTTATAGAGTTATTCCCCACAAAATGTAAATTTCTAAGGCGGGCCCAAAACGGGTTCGCCTGATGCGGTTCAAAATCGAAGGAATTAAAATATTCCCCAAAAGATAAGGATGTACTAAATTTATATTTTCCAGTTGTCCCGATTTTCCAGTTATTCTAAAAAAAACGGATCCATTCCTATGTCGGGCCCAGGACGGGCTAACCCGTTAAAGTTCAAATCCGAAGAAACTTAAATATACCACAAAAGCCAACGACATGTTAAACTTGAAATTTTTAGCTATTGCGGTTCTCGAGTTATTCTTCAAAAATGAATGCATTCTTCAGCGGACCCAAGACGGGCTAGCCCGATGGGGTTCAAAATCCAAATTAAAATCCATCCAAAAGGAAATGATATACAAAATTTACATTTTTTAGCTACTCCGTTTGATCGAGTTATTCTTGAAAAGCGAGTAAATTTCTATGGCGGGCCAAGACGGGCTAGCCCGATAAAGTTCGAAATGCGATGAAATATAATATACCACAAAGGACAATGATATATTAAATTTAGACATTCTAGATGCTCCGAATTTTTAGTTATTCTCAAAAAACGATATATTCCTCTTGTTGGGCTCAGACCGGGCTAGCCCGAAGATGATCAAAATCTACATTAAAATCCATCCATAAGGAAATGATATAAAAAACTTACATTTTTTAGCTACTCCGTTTGATCTTGTTATTCTTGAAAAGCGAGTAAATTTCTACGGCGGGCCAAGACGGGCAAGCCCAATAAAGTTCGAAAGGCGATGAAATAAAATATACCAAAAGGACAATGAAATATTAAATTTAGACATTCTAGATGCTCCGAATTTTGAGTTATTCTCAAAAAACTATATATTCCTCTTGTTGGTCTCAGGACGGGCTATCCCGATAAGATTTTTAATCCAAAGAGTTAAAATATACAGCAAAATACAAGAGTATGCTAAACTTCGAATTTTTAGATACACCTGTTCTCGTGTTATACCAAAAACAAGTAATCCAAAATCGAAAGAACTGAAATGTACCACAAGAGAAAACGTCATACCGAATTTCACGTTACTGTGATGAATGAACTTGATTATTTTAGGCCCCAAATGTTTGAACGACCACAGATAAAGTTAAATAAATTTTTAAAAATACGAATATATCCCTAGCTCAATCTCTCTGAAAATCAAATGACTTTTTGTGTATACCACTTGCAATAATTATGCCGAATTTCACACAAATTCTTCAATTATTTCCAAAGATATCGGTCATTTATTTCATTTGCATTAAATTCCCATTAGTTTCAATTTTAACTCTTCCGCTTTTAACCGCTTATTCGAGACCAACGCTGTCTGGCGGAGGTGGTTTTTAGAGAACCTGTTTCTCGCCTCGGTCGGCACACTATTCCTTCTAGATACTGTACCTAGGGTGAATCAGGTGGCCTGGGTCTTCAACGCTTATAGTATGGATCACGGGACTGAACCTAAAAGAGCCGACTTTTCGATTTCCCTTGGGGTGGAAAAAATGGGGTTTGAAAAATTTTCAGGCACTCCAGAATCTCACTCGGTGACCTAGAAAGCTGAATTATGCATACTTATAGTATCAACAAAGGGACAGAACCTAATGGAGCTGAATTTTCCATTTCTGTTGGGAGAGGTCGAAACGACTTTCCAAAACCTTCAGACCCCCCCCCCCCCCTCCAATGACATAGAAGGTTAAAACTTTGTGCAGTTATAGTATCGACCACGGAACAGAACCTAACTAAGCCGGATTTTCAATTAAGACGACTATTTTCGCTACTATGTTAAGCTCCATTGTTAAATAAAATAAACTTTATCATGCAACCAAATTTTTTAAAAGTCACAATATTCACAGGATATATATTTTTTTTCGATCGCCTCCCACCCCCACCCCACGAAGATTACGGTTTTTATAAGTCTTTCAAGATGCTCAAGCAACTCTCCAGTACCTCAGAAGGCTGACTTTTTGCACACTTATAGTATCGACCACAGGATCGAACATAACTGAGCCAGATTTTTATTTTTATTTTTCACCGGGTGAACAAAATGGACCTAATGGTGAATGGGCCAAATGGTGAACCCTCTCGAAATCCCACCTGTCACAGATGGAGATTCGAACTTGGTGAAGAACTTGATTGCGCCAATTTTCAATTGAGCCGGCAATTTTCGACGTTAAAGTATTATACATTACTAAGCAGAATTCAATTTCTTAAAGTTACAGTTTCATTTTTTTAAAATGTTAATTTTCCTGTCTTTGATAGACTTAAATACTATATATATACAGATGATAAAAGAAATTCAATGTTGGTCACCGAAACTGTCGTAACCTACAACTCGCATATTAGAATCCCCTTTCCACATATATACCAATGCATAACAGTAAACACGGAAAACAATGGCTACCCACTGGTATTTAGTAGCATAAGTATTGGTATTTGATAAGCACACTGGTATTTGGTAAGTATAAGCATTGGTTTGGTAAGCATACTGGTATTTGGAAGAATTTTCGACGTTAAAGCACCATACATTACTAAGAAAAAATTAAATGTCTTAATAAAAGTTACAGTTTAACTTTTTGAAAATGTTAATTTACCCGTCTTTGATAGGCCTAAACACTATATTTATATATACAGATGATAAAAGAAATTTAATGTTGGTTAACGACACTGTCGTAACCTGCAGCTCTCATATTAGAATCCCCATCCCACACATATACCAATGCATAACAGTAAACACGGAAAACAATGGCTACCCACTGGTATTTAGTAGCATAAGTATTGGTATTTGATAAGCACACTGGTATTTGATAAGTATAAGCATTGGTTTGGCAAGCATACTGGTATTTGGAAGAATTTTCGACGTTAAAGCACCATACATTACTAAGAAAAAATTAAATGTCTTAATAAAAGTTACAGTTTAACTTTTTGAAAATGTTAATTTACCCGTCTTTGATAGGCCTAAACACTATATTTATATATACAGATGATAAAAGAAATTCAATGTTGGTTAACGACACTGTCGTAACCTGCAGCTCTCATATTAGAATCCCCATCCCACACATATACCAATGCATAACAGTAAACACGGAAAACAATAGCTACCCACTGGTATTTAGTAGCATAAGTATTGGTATTTGATAAGCACACTGGTATTTGATAAGCATTGGTTTGGTAAGCATACTGGTATTTGGAAGAATTTTCGACGTTAAAGCACCATACATTATTAAGAAAAAAATTAAATATCTTAATAAAAGTTACAGTTTAATTTTTTGAGAGTGTTAATTTCCTTGTCTTTAACAGACATAAATACTAGATTTATATATACAGATGATAAAATAAATTCAATGTTGGTTAACGACACTGTCGCAACCTCCAACTCACCCACTAGAATCCCCATTCCACACATCCATAAGATACCAATGCATGACAGTAAACACGGAAAACAACGGCTGTCCACTGGTATTTCAGCCGTCATCCAGATTTCTATTTAGAGGATATCAGGAATATCGCTTGAAACGCATCGAGTGAAAGCCCACAAATATCCACATAGGCCAGTTCGGTTCTCTAATTGGAAGTGATCTGTTTCCGTTTATTTATCGTTGCTTCCGGGAAGCCTAAGCCTGTGGTGCGAATGATAGACGTCATATTTTTCCGCCCGGTCGGACCTGCGTGAACTCTGCCATCGAAACTTGGGGCCAACGTGATTGTTTTGCTACGGAAATGCTCCGTATTGCCAATGTTAAGTATTGCGGCGATTTCACCGAAGGTTATCATAATCGAAATTAGAAATACGCCGGTATTTTTTCGTAATTTGACTCTAGAAATGTTTATCTCGTTTTATGCGATATTCAGTTGGCACTATATGAGGTTGCCTTCCAACCCGGATTTATCAACATACGATAGTGCTATGGTCGTCAGATTCCCCTGAACTACATTTGTCAGAAAAAAAAAAGCGTTAACCCCAGGTTTGGAACTACCGTACCGCGAAATTCTGCAATGTAGGGAGGGCACCAAGGCCGCAGATAGTTGGGGGTGGGGGGTAGGGCAAAAACGAAAGGATACATTGCATAGGTGCCCGGGAGGGATCAGCAATTTGTGATAAAAGGTCAATAACTCGTAAAATAAGGGGTAGTTGGGTTGCTGGTCATTTGCAACATAGGGGACCAGGATTTCTGTCGGTAATACTGGCGACAGAGATATAAAGGGATACGAAAAAATAAAAAAATATTATTTACGAAATAATATATATATATATATATATATATATATATATATAAATCATTGAAATTGAATATCCAATGGTAGAATAGAAGTAGTAACTCATCATAATACACTAACTATATATGTATATATATATTATAAAATGTAATAATAATAAAAATTCAAGTAATATTAACATCACCATAGAAGCAAAACCACGGCCATATTGCCGATAAGAGAAAAGAACATCACCAGCCCAAATTCGATGATTATATATATATATATATATATATATATATATATATTAACTAACGTTTTTGTTTAAAGCACTAATAAGTGTAAACAATATACAGCGAATAGCTTTGAAACTAGCTTATAAGATAACTGAACAACTGCCATATACAATAAAGCAGCAATTAAATTCTCAACTAATTCACAAAATAGCAGATATTATCTTCAAAACACTGACTATTCAAATTAGCTTGTACAACATTAACTCTCTCCAACTGAGCGATGGCTTCTTATATACTCTCCTTAGTTAGAAATTTACAGAAAGTGTTCATATCGCCGAAACCAATCGATGTTTGAAAGAGTTCTAATTAGAAAACTCGCCAAAAGGAGCCACATTAGTGATATTTGGGTAAAGCTGGCAATCATGCACCGAAAAATCAAAGTATGACAACACTACTTTCACGTAATAGAAATGGTTGTCTGTAAAAATTGATACCTTTCTTATACAACATAGTATAATGTATAAGGAATGTATTGTGATGGGGTCGAAAATTCGAATTCGAGTTTTCGAAGGAAGAGCACGTTTCAAGCATCCCTGAACACAAATCAAACGTTTTTGAGGTGATGACTGTGTATGTGTGTGTGTGTGTGTGCGTGTGTATGTGTGTGTATGTGTGAGTATGTGTGTGCAGGGGGGAGTGTGTGTGTGTGTGTGTCAGTGAGTCTGTGGAGGCGATAACTGATGAACGAATGGATCGATTTGAACGAAATTTAGTACAAAAATTACAATTCGTGAATACTGGAAGCCTATTGTTTTTACACGCAATCGAATGTTCAGAAGCCACCTAAATTTTTAAATGAAATTTTGAAAATATCATCAAAAATTAAAACATTCAATAAAGTTACGTAAATAAAATTTCTTATGTAATTGTTTATTAGAAAACTATTGACATAAACTTTAGAACGCTAGCATGAACCGTTTTCGAGATATTGTATATTTTTCAAATACATTTTTCAAAAAATCACATAAAATTTTGATTATGATTTTGAACTATATTTTTTGTTATATATCAATTAATTTTGTTATATATCAATTAATAGAAAAGAATTAACTTTTGTGAAATTTGTTCAACGTGTAATATTATGCGATAAATTTATTATCATCATTTTTGCGGATCTAGCTCGTTCTCTTCACAAGAAAAGACACTTTGGGTAATAACATTCTAATTTGACGCCATTAGTCGTTTATCTACTATAAGAACAACCTATTTCTGCATCCACAATGCTTGGCGAGATTTTGGTGGCGAATTTGGCGGAATATCGCCACTTGGCGAGTTTTCTTGGTGTTACCATACTTGGTGTACCATACGTGGCGAGTTTTCTAAATAGTATAAGAAAAGATATTTTGGGTAATAGATTTGTATTTGGACGCCAT
Source organism: Amaurobius ferox (assembly GCA_951213105.1). NCBI lineage: Eukaryota > Metazoa > Arthropoda > Arachnida > Araneae > Amaurobiidae > Amaurobius > Amaurobius ferox. The sequence goes on from OX578133.1 coordinate 62,385,449, forward strand.
TAGTCGTTTATCTACTATAAAAATAGCCTATTTCACCAACCATAATGCTTGACGAAATTTTGCCGACGAATTTGACGGAATATCGCCAACTGGCGGGTTTTAACTGTCACCAAATTGATAAAAATGTCTCCAAATTGATAAAACAAATTTCGCCTAATTGATAAGAATGACGCTAAATCAATGAAAATGGCAACTAATTGATGAAAATTCAATATTTTGGAAAGAACATAAGAATAACTTATTTCTCCGTCTGTAACACTTGGCGGAATTTTGGTAGCGAGTTTTAGCGACAGACATACCGCCAACTTGGCAACTTTTCTTAAATTTTGCCAAATTGGCTAAACTGTTGCCAAATTTATAAAAAATACCGCCAAACTGATAAACATTTTATCATATTGATAAAAATGTCGTCAAATGGTATGCAATATTTTGTAAATTTTTAATTCTGTCCTACAATGGGCATACCTTTTGTTATATAAGAAATGTTCTTCTAAATATCACCAACTTGGCGATATTTAGCCATACATTGACGAAAATATCGTCAAAATTGCAAAAATGACTCCAAGTTAATGAAAATATTATTAAAATTTAGTAGTTTTATGATTATAATGAAAATATTTTATGATATTAATGAAAATATTATTAAAAATTAGTAGTTTTTTAAATTATTATTAAAATATTTAAATATATGAACTATACTGCTTATTGATGATGATATCAATATTGATAATTGTTAATTTGGAGATGCGTAAAACTGGGTACAAAATAGCTTAGCATGTTGTTATTCGGAAAAGCGCCAAATGTACAATTTAACGTTACAAACACTGTGTCGTGGATTTTTTCATCACTTTATCACAATTAATGAAGTAAATTCATTGCATTATATAAGGAAAGTCATGTGCTGCCAACATCAAATTTTTTTACCTTGTAAATAAGCAAAGGACAGGGAAGCGTTTTATATAAGCGTAACAACAGGCATTGTAGTTGCTGGTTATAAGTTCTAGCATGGATTTTGGTCTCTTCAAGACATGCTTTCCGATGATCTCCGTGCTGAGGTGATAACAGGTGCTGCTATAGTTGCAACGTCAATCCCATACAGAAACATCACGCATCTCTAGAGTTCAGAGTATACAGTCGGCACTCGATATATCGAATTTCAATAACTCGAATTTTTTCCGGCAGTGCATTTAATTACTGTAAACCTTTAGATGAGTCGTATAGCCAGTTTGGGGTCTTCAACTCGAATTTTTCGATGTCTCGAAAGCTTTTCCTCTCCTTACACATTTGTTATTCAACTAATGTAAGAATTATCTCATTCTATCGAACTTTTCCTTGATTATCCTTGATAACTCGGTTTTTTTCTTCTGAAAATTAACATAAGGAGCTAGACCATAAAATGACTTGTCAAAAGTAGGAGGGGGGGTATCCTGGAGCATGACTGACTCCATTATTTTTACCTAGCTGTGCGCAGAAGAGAAGAACGTAAGCATTTAATAACGTAAGCATTTTGTTCACGGGCTCTCAAGAGAGACCGAATTTGTTAGCTGCGACTGTCATCTTACTCCAACGACACACTTTCCTTGGACGTCGCAACTCACAGATCCTCGTGCATAACGCAATTTAAAATCTTTACGCAAGTTGTTTACGTTTGGATATTGCCACTTCAAAATTAATAAACTATTTTTAACTATAATAATGCGTGTGATTTGCAACTCTTCTCAAAGTTTACTCTAGACCGTGACATCACGAATGAGGAAACTTAATTCCCATGTTGTCAAGTTGACAACTTTTTCATTGGTTGCCGGGCTGAATGCCCAACCTTATACTTGTATTAAAGAACCTTGTGTCAAAAGCAGAATTGTTTTTTTCAATCGACTGTCGCTTTGCCAAAATCAAGGTCAGTTAAATTTGAATGCCCCCAAATACTATCAAAAATTTAGCAAGTGTACCAGGATGCAATACAGAGTTTTAACGTCTAGTATCAGCATCGAGTTTTAAGAAAAGAAGTACTGAAGTTAAAACCGAAGTTCGCTTATTACCTTTAGTTCATCTAAAGAAGCACAGTCATCAATGAACATTGTACGAACATTTATCAAATGCAGACTGAGTATGACTTTAAGAACTTTTCAAACAATTGCGCACCTGGAAACTGTTATTGAGAGCGAGGGAGACAAACATAGATAAGAAATGCTTTTGAAGAGTTTTTCAAAGATTAAAATTTGTTAGAATACACACGTTTTTGCACATAAAATCCATTCAAAGTGTACACATGTTTAGTATGCACATAAAAGTAGTACTGTACTATATATACGAGTACTGTGTAGTAGTTCATGTTTAACAGCTTCTTCATCTAGACAGTGGTTCCCAACCAGTGAGCCTTGAATGATAGTCAGGTGCGCCGTGGGTAGACGCGATTATCACCTTTTGTTCTAAAAAATATTAAATATCTAAATGTTTTCGACTACCGATAGTTTTGCGATGGCCATTGCGGCCACGGGGAAGCCGGAGAAAGAATGTAGTTGCTCAAAGGCACCGTAGACTCAAAAAGGTTGAAAATCACTTATTTAAGCTATATCTATCGTAGATGCTGAGAAATAGATGATACAAAAAAATTTTGAGGTAAGACATAGCAAATTTGACCATCACCAGTCAGTTAAGTCTCAGACGGAGAATTAAGACAATGCCTGCGATAGTGAATACAATCATCCAACAGAATGTCTTGACTAACACATTTGTTGATTTTTCATAGTTCTGGGAGCTGAAGTAGTACTTAAATAGGGGACAATTTCAATTAGAAAGTTGTCCATAGAACACATTTCTTATGTTGCAGTTCTGCCGCATCTGGCCATATCCATATACATTTCCATTTTTGTGGAATCTATAATAGTAAAATGACATATTGGTCTGTTTTTCTGCTTTTGGATAGCGTAGCGGTAAATATAAGAGACACACAGCTGTGAAATTTGCTATAGAAGTACCTCGAATCCCGAAAGGAAACACTTTTCATTGAGATTATTTTAAAATTTGAATTAGTTTTAAAATTATGAATTTAATAGTCGAAACTCGGTCCTATTCCAATGCAAGGACAAATTTTTGTACCGTCATCTGTACACTTTGCTAAAACTAAAACTATTAAAGGTACAGCTCAAAATAAAGTCATGCATTGGGTCAGGCACCAGCGGTATCCCACTCTGCGAATCGGGGTCGAGACTTTACTTTCCAAGCTTTTACTTTTCGGGTCCTTTACTTTTCAAGCTTTTACTTTTCGGGTCCTTTACTTTTCAAGCTTTTACTTTTCGGGTCCTTTACTTTTCAAGCTTTTACTTTTCGGGTCCTTTACTTTTCAAGCTTTTACTTTTCGGGTCCTTTACTTTTCAAGCTTTTACTTTTCGGGTCCTTTACTTTTCAAGCTTTTACTTTTCGGGTCCTTTACTTTTCAAGCTTTTACTTTTCGTGTCCTTTACTTTTCAAGCTTTTACTTTTCGGGTCCTTTACTTTTCAAGCTTTTACTTTTCGGGTCCTTTACTTTTCAAGCTTAGGGTCTACCCCAAAAAAATTATTTTTAGAAGCTATACCATCACATTTTTCTGTTAGAGTAACTGGGTTAGTGCATAAACGGAGGCTACAAACTGTAAGAAGCAGAAAATTGTACATATACACCAGAGATTTAAAACCTACCACATAGAATTTCAAAATACAATTCCATTGAGGGTCAATTATTCGCTGGGGGTTCGGGTCGGCTTGCGGGTCAATAAATTTCTCTGCGGGTTCGAATCGGGTTGTGGATCGACAATTTTCTTTGCTGCGGGTGCGGATAGGGTAATATCCGGAAACAATTAATGATTACGCTTTAAAAATGCTTGAAAAAGAAGTTTTTTATTAATTATATTCATAAGGAAAAGTGTTTGTATGAAAGATTAGAATAAATATGTGTATGAAGAGAGAGAAGAAGTGTTTTCGACCCGAAAATAGTACTTCTCTTTAGCGAAGGAAATAAAAGGAATATTATTACTAATCATATGTTATTATGTAATTATTGATTTCACTTTGAAAATGCTTAAAAAAGGAAGTTTATTGTTAAAACAATACCCTGAATGAAGCCCTGAATCAATGAAACAATGCCCTGAAATCAATTGCCATATGATGCTTGAAAACAAAAATAGTTTATTTAAAACACTAGAGTACAATCTTGTATCTACCATGTCGCAGAGAATGACAGAATATCAATTAAATTGTTGTAAAAGCTAAAAACGTTAATCAGATTTTAGCAACATAAATCTAAATAAACAAACGGGATTTTGCAGGATTATATTCAGTCAGAATGTTTGGCTTCTTTTTCCATATTTCAAACAATACGATGCTTCAGAATTAGTTTTCAAAATTTTTTCATCCTGAAAAAGAAAATAATACGTGTAAAAATTAGCTGCAAGTTACTGGAGAATATTTTCTTTAAAACAATACAATTAATTCTAATAATGATTATTACTACTTCCTGAAGTTTAGATAACATTAATTTTGTTTTCCTCCGGAAAAACAAAAAAGAGGTTTTTACTTGTTTTTCACTTTGCATACGCTGCAGTATACTAGCTGTATACCAGTATCTATACAGTATACTAGTATACTAGCAGAAATACCCAACGATGCTCGGAATAATAGTGATAATAAAATATTCCGACAAAAAATTTGAAATATTTTAACCCTAGATCTTAACGAATCAACGAAAAAATATGTAAATTCGTTAGACAGCTAGTAGAATACATTTCACCAATGAGGTATTACACTTCTGTCCCAGTAGCTCAGTTGGTAGAGCATTGGCTGCAGGGACCGATCAACCCGCCAAGTTAGGGGAAATACAACCCCATTTAGGGGCCACACTTTGCTCTCGTGAATATAGCCTGAGAAAAATTTTCAAAATTCATTTCCTACACACTCATCAGTACTCGAAATATCTTGACCGAGTTGCTCGACAAATTAAATGTTCTCATGAAGCAATTGCTTTATTAAACTAGTTGTCTATATCAAAATTACAGCATTTTTTCTAAAATTAATGCTTTTTTTCTTCCAATAGCCAGGAAATTGATATTATATCATACTCAATATCGGCCGAGGCGTGAACCATTTTGCTGTTATACAACATTGCCCCGGATCACCGCAGGGGGCGGATCATACTGCGCCCTATGGCCACCTAATTAAGACCAGAACCCAGGTGAGTGACTTAAAATTAATGTATATTTTCTTCTTTAATGTTTGGCGGTCAACTTTTACTTTTGTAATTAATTTACATAATAGATTAATTTACACAATTACAACAATGGAACACGTCTGGGACGGCAATTGCAGCCTTCTCCGAAACCACTGAATTAGCTGATCAGTTGCAATATTAGTGGCAGAATCTTCTGCATCTTCTTGTAGCCACCATTTCTTAATAAACCGTTTTTTTCCCCCTCCCAAATTCTAGTCATTTGCATATGTCCTCAAAAGCTCAATTTCTTATGGGTGCATATATTATTTTGCAATATAGGCATTGTGATGGAGAATGAAATTTAAATTCGAGTTTCCTACGGAAGAACACTTTTCGAGCATCTCTGAACTCGAATTGAACTTTTTTGAGGTGATGTTTCTATGCGGTATGTTAGTGTATGTAGGCTTGCTTTAGTGTGTAGGTATGCTTTAGTGTGCAGGTATGTTAGTGTGTGTGTGGTATTACAATCAGTGAATATTGGAACCCTACTGATTTTAAACGTAATCGGATGTTAGGAAGGCCTACCCCTTCTTTTCGAATTAATTTAAAAAATAATAATTCTAAAAATCAGGACCATCAATAATGATAAATAATAAATAATTATTTCGTAGGTAATTTTTCATTAGAAAGCGAATGATACAGACTTCAGAACGATAGTAAGAACAGTTTTCGAGATATAGCATAGTTTACAAATTAATTTTTGAAAAAATTATCATTAATAAATCATTACCTTTAGTGATGTTAAATCAATAATCAATTTCATACGTGATTTTTTATTTCATTATACAAAATTTAAAAAGTAGTATCATCAAATACAATAAGTAAAACACACTGTGGAAAGGATAAGGTAAACTTGAGCAACGCATTTATGCGCAGATAAGATAATAATGCCGCATGCAGTTGTTTCGAGAATATGCTGTATCCCCTTCGTCAGCGCAAAATAACCAAAAAAAACCCGAAGTCAAAAAGACGAAATGGGCGCGACCGGATTTGAGGTTTCGTGCAGGACAGAGCACCAGGCGCGAAGCGTCTTTAATCTCCAATCTCAACTTATGGTTCTTATCTTCATGCTGCGACATTATTTCATTGACCCATGATATGGAGGCTCGAAGTTTTTATTTACTGTTTTTATTTCAGACTTGGCTCCCAGTGTGGCAGTTTGTTCCACATTTCGATTTAGTCAGTTTGGGGGGTTGATGCAGATCTGAGGGTTACCTAACAATTTGGCAGTTTAAGGATTAGAACTTTTTTAAAAGTTACAAAGAAATATTGATGGCGATTTTTTAATTAATATCAGATGCTGGTGAAAAGGCTTCATAAGGGTACTATAATAATTTATTTTATTTAAAAACATAAGACCATGGAGGTACAAGTAATTAAACTCTACGCTTGAAACTTCATCGAAAAAATCGTCCTTTTCTCTGTAAAATCAATGGATATTTCATTCATATCAGCTATATTGCAGACTCCATGAGCTAAATAATTTTGCATTAAAGAAATGCAGCAATTCTTATACAACTAATTCTACATATTTTGCTGTTTACATTTTCCATAAATAAAAATTAGGCTTCGTTGCAGAAATAATCAAAGTTGGATGACCATGTAAACTCAAATATATTGTAATTGCGTTGTTTCACTATGTAGATGCACAGAATTTAAGTATAAATAAAGCGGTTTCAGGACGGATACAACACTAAATATGAATTAAAAAGAACTTTAAAAATCACGATTTTGGCACAAGATGGCTGCCATATTTTATTTTGAAGTGATCTCTTCATATAATGGTCACGTGATCTCTTCAAATAAAAGGTGTAATAATTATTTTAATTTTTATTTAAAAAACTACTGGATATATTTTGCTGAAATTTCTTTTATATATTATATGGGATAATTTGAATATTTCCTAAAACTTTCGAAGCAATTTGTGAATTTTAAATCCACTTAAAAAATGTTTGAGAAATTAGGTCCCATAGAGTTCAATGTATTTCATTTTTTCAACCCGGGTTCAATCCAAAACTAATTGGGTGATATTATTCATTTATATTCCCATAGGTCCCACAGACCGTCTGAACATCATACTAAAATTTCTTTCATTTTGATAAAGTCATTTTTACGGCAATTATCGTGCTAACGGACAGACAGACAGACAGAATGAGCAAAGTCACAAACACTTTTCAACTTTGTTGTAAAGTGTTAAAAAGTAGCTGACGCCGCCGCCACTGCTGTTTAAAAAAATTCTTGTTCCTCGAGTTTATCTGCTTCGTACCGCAAAAACTATAGCATGCAAAATTATAAAATTTGGTACATTTCTAGAGAAATATTTGAGGAAAGCGCTGAAGTAAACCTTTTTAATACTTTACAAAAAAGTTGAAAAGTGTTTATGACTTTGTTCATTCTGTCTGCCTGTCTGTCCGTTAGCACAATAACTGCCGTAAGAATGAATTAATCAAAATGAAATTTTAGTATGTTGTTCAGACGGTCTGTGGGACCTATGGGAATATAAATGAATAATATCACCCAATTAGTTTTGGATTGAACCCGGGATGAAAAAATGAAATCTATGGGACCTAATTTTTCAAACATTTTTTACGCGGATTTAAAATTCACAAATTGCTTCGAAAATTTTAGGTAATATTCAAATTGTTCCATAAAATATATAAAAAAAAATTCAGCGAAATATATTCAGTAGTTTTTTAAATAAAAATTAAAATAATAATTACGCCTCTTATATGAAGCGATCACGTGACCATTTTAGGAAGAGATCACATGACCCACTTCAAAATGAAATATGGCATCCATTTTGTCTCAAAATCGTGATTTTTAAAGTTCTTTTTAATTCATATTGAGTGCTGTATCCATCCTAAAACTGCTTTATTTTTGCTTAAATTCTGTGCATCTACATACTGAAACAACGCAATTACAATATATTTGAGTTTAAATGATCATCCAAATTTGATTATTTCTACAACGAAGTCTATTTTTCACTTATGTAAAATGTAAACAGCAAAATATGTAGAATGAGTTGTGTAAGAATTGCTACATTTCTTTAACGCAAAATTATTTAGCTCATGGAGTCTGCATAGTTGATATGAATGAAATATTCATTGATTTTACAGAGAGAAGGACGATTTTTTTCGATGAAGTTTTAAGCATAGCGTTTAATTACTTGTAACTCCATGGTCTTAAGTTTTTAAATAAAATAAATTATTATAGTATTGTGATGGATGAAATGAATGGGAAAATGTTTATGAATGAAATACTGCTTTTATAGAGAAAGCCAGGCGTGTTACTTTTTCTATGACGTCATTTGAATAAATTTCAGTTGTTTTTGATGAAGTTTTCAAATATAATAAATTATTGTAGTATTATGATAATGTTAAAAACATTACCGAGGAGCCAGGCGATTTATATTTAATTGACGTCATTTGAATGAAATTAATTTTTTTCGATGAACTTCTAAGTTTTCAAATATAATAAATTAATGTAGTATTGTGATACTTTTTAAAATATTACCGAGGAATGTATTGCATTTTAGACATGTTTAAATAAAATTGCATTGAAGTTGGAAAGTGTTTCATAATCAATGCTTTATGCATGATTGATATTTCTTATTTCAAAATATATTGTGGTTTAAGAAATATTTAATGTCAAATTCAAAGACAAAATATTCTAGCTGCGATTTCGCGTCCTGGATAAACTAACAATAGCAGGACTATGAATTTTTGCAGGCAGGTACCTATATAGTTGAAGTTTTGCAAGATGGAGTCCTTTTTTCAATTTCGGTATATTTTACGAAATATTTTACTTTTTATGGCACTTCTAAAGTGAACATTTTTCTTTCGTATCGGCAAATTTGGTGCATTTATAGAGAAATAATAGGGTAATACGGTGAAATAAGCTGTTTAACGATTTAAACTTTAGTTTGGCTTGAAATAGCTCGTGAAGCCTCTAGAAGAGCGAAGAGAGTTACGGGGGTTGGCGATACATAGCGAGCAGGAGGCGGAGCCCTCTAGTGATTAAAAGAAAATTATCTCAGATAAAAGAATAACTAAAAAATAAATTTTAATAAATTTTAATTTAGATAATCGATATAAACGAGAACTACTGTACCTGCATGTTTGAATAAGTTTCGTTTATTTGCCACGATGACGATGACGTGTTGGAAGCGAACATCTCCTGTTGATGCACCGCAGACCTCGCATGCATTTGCCTGTTGCAGGATAGCCTTTAATTCTAATACAAGCGTCTCCTATTTCTAAAATATTATAAAGGATTAATTTAATTACAAAAGAAGAATTAAGATTCAGTTTTAAAATAAAAAAGAACTCAACTGCTGTTAAAAAACTAAATTAATACAAGAAATTTACGAAGTAGCCTTCGTGTGGTGTGAAATGGTATGTATACTTTATTTCTGACTGATCTATTAAATATTTTAATTATCTTTTGCACAGTGGAGTGTTTTTAAATTCAATTTGGATGAGGGGGGAGGAGGGGGCCAATTTTTAAAATCAACATCAAGGGATCTATCTATGTTGGAGATCTGCACGGGCTCGAACCTGGCCAAATTGCTTAGGCCCGTTTTATTAAAATCGGGTAGGGTCGAGTTAGGCCGGGCCAAAATAAATAAAAAAAGCCAAAAATAGATCAAAATTGAAACAGAAAATTTCGAAATTACATATGAAACAAGATTTTCAATTGGTGAATGAAAGTCTGCCTGTAAAAGTTTGCTCTGTGCAGAGAACGCAGATGCGTAAATTAGAAACGGTTACAAAAAATAGTAATTTCAGATAGAAAATTGAAGACTTATTTATTCGAAAGCATCCTGAAGTCAAAATAAAACATTGGTCTTCGCAACTTTCACCTACTGATTTGAATCGTTTTAGTTTCCCCGGAAGGATCAAGGTGTTTGAAACTAGAGTAACGCAACAAAAAATATGTTCTATCCTGGATGCAGCGAAATAAATATATGCCCCCGATGTACCAGATGTCATGTTTCCTATCAGCATGTGATCTATGAATTTAGTAGGGAAGATATGTATTCAAAATTTAATATTCGAGTTAATGATCATTGGCTTATTATCATTGGTCAAGTGCGAGTTGCAATTTGTTATATTTTGAAATTTATCGCAAAAAAAAGTTTAATCACTTCTGTACTGTGATTGCTTAACTGGTAGTGAAAATAAAAAATACAACAGGTACTGTTTACTTTAAATTTTAACACTAATATTTTATTTTCTACCAGCCGCCTTCGGCGACCAGCCTGTTCGCTACCCTTGAAAATTCTGACCTTAAAAAACTCGCGGGCGCCATAACCCCATGAAGTTAACAAAGTTTCTTTTAGTTTAATGACGTTAACACCATAATTCAATCATTTAAATTTTATAATGACCATATGCTAAGCTCTTAATTCCATCATTTAAAATATAATGTAATTTTCTAATAAATATAATAATTTCCGACCTACCAGAAAGGTGTAAGGTAACTATTTGGACTGCCAGGAAGTGCCACCCAATTTAGACCGGAACCCAGTGGGGGAGGCATCCACAGGGACCGTACCCTCATTCCCCTACCACCAACCCCTCGGAAAGACTTACGGACCCACATGTTTAACGCGATCGTACTCCGCGTGAACACGGCGGCAGTTTTGGCAGTAGCAATGATTGAGGTTTTTCACTGTGTTCCCAACCACCACCCGATGTAAACAGTACATCGCCACAATTAATACATCGCCACAATTAAGTTTTTACAATACAACAATACATTACGACACAATAATACATCGCAATCAATACATCGCCACAATTCAATCCACCATAATTCAAGCATTTAAATTTTATAATGACCATATGCTAAGCTCTTAATTCCGTCATTTTCTTCCCTATTGCGTATTCAGAACTAAGGCTCCTCTATATACGAGCTGACTTATCAAGCATATTGAAGCCCACCATAGCTGGAAGCGCAATCCATTAGCATTAGCTCTATTCGTATTTTCACTTTAGGAAGTATAATTGAAATAATTATGGGTGGTTGTTCTGCACCGAACTGTTCTAATTATTCTAGAAAGGGTTTTAGGTTATTTCGCTTTCCTAGAAACGAAGAAAGAAGAAAACAATGGCTAATAAATAATTGGATACCCGGTACTGAAGCATACTTGTGCGAGCTAAATTCTACAATATTTTCATTGAAACTTCTTTTTTTATATATAGTATTTATTTTAAACACTTATTTTATAATTTCTGTAACTGTAGTATGGAACCCTATGAGCTTCAATATGCTTGATAAGTCAGCCTGTAGTAAAGGAGCTCTATTCAGAACCGTGACGTTCCTTCCACCTTCCTTCCTCCATAGAAAGACAGTTCGTCTGCGCGCGCAAAAAACTTCTACGGGTGAAAAACGCGGGTGAAGAACTACTTTAGCGGACTGCCGGGAAATTGCAATTCGGAGAATCTTAAAATCCCGATCCTGCGGCAGTATATTTTTATATTTTTTAAATATATTTTATGATATTTTAATATATATATTTTAAATATATATATAATATTTTTATAATATTTATTTGATAATTTTTAAAATGTTATCGAGGAATGTACCGCATTTTAGGGATGTTTATATAAAATTGCATTGAAGTTAGAAAGTGTTTCATAATCAATGCTTTATGCATGATTGATCTTTCTTGTTTCTACCTGCTCTATTCTGCAAGCTCTATGAACCTGAATTTTTCCAAATTGGGAGACTTAGGGTTTTACTGCAGAGGGAGTATTTTTCTCCTTATTGCAGTGGCACTGTAGCCGGAGCACTTCTTTCTTAATTCTTACAAAAGCTCCTTACTTATTCCCATTTCATTTTATTTTATTTCATTTTATTATTTTATTAGAGGTAAAAATAGGTTGTTTTTCTAGTTCAGGGACTACAGTTTTTCTAGTATAATCCCCATCAGTTTATCGCTACAAACTGAATGAGAATTGAGTAGACTTTTTTTATCACATGAGTGTTTAGGAAGCGTTTTGGAATTTTTTAATTTGGGGGAATTTGAAACCCTAAACCCCCTTAAACACGCCCCTGCTTTTGTATATATATTTCGTACAGTTATATAAATTTTCGGAAAAACTAGAAGGGCCATCTTCACACATGAAGGAACATCCAAATCTTCTTCAGAATTTAATGCTGAATTCATATCAGTTATCATCTAAGCTCTATCTATAGCCAATCTTGAGAAATAAGTATTTCAAGGAAAATTTAAGTTTTTGAATAGAAAGTGACACCTCCAGAACCAGAAATTAAAATCATCAGGAGTCCCTTAACTACCTCTAGAATTTGATGCTAAATCAATTATCATCTAAGCTCTATCTATAGTCAATTTAGAAATATAGAGCTTTCAAGTAAAATGAAAATTTTTGAACCGGAAATGGATAAAAAACTGGAAGTAGGAATTCTTAATGAACCCTTGTCACATGGTAAACCCATGATCCAATATTTCGGGGGATGCGATCTAAAGTTAATGATGTTATTTTGTGTGAGCAGAATGGATACCAGCTGTACTCAAAAACTGGATGCGCTGTTGGACCTTTGGAGATCGCATTTTACCGAAATATGCAACTTTGTCCGAGGTGGACGGGATCATAGGGTTGGCGGGCCTTTTGAATTAGCGCCCGAAAGTGTCGCAGGGACTTGAAAAAGGGGTTTTGGCCTGAGGTGTCTAAAAAGCCAATGATGATGCTTTTGGGTCAAGGGGTTACGCCCCAGAAACCAATGAGAGAGCTTTCAGAGTTTCAGAGGCGTGTTTTAAAATCTTGGAGCGAAAGAGAGAGAGAGTTTAAAATTGAGAAAAAGTGGAATCGGGAAAATGGTCTCTGGAGCTGCTAAGTCAAGTGCCTTTTTTTTTGTGCCTCCCGGCTCCTCTGGAAGGATGAGAGACGCGCCACTGCAAATGATGTTGGTGAGTTACCCATTTGGGGCCTTTCCCTGAAATGTACACTTTCTTATCTCTCTCTCCGATTTATTATTATTCAAATAACGTTAGGCTAGTTAATATTAACTTTTGGTTACTCTCAGTTCCAATTTAGTCTGTGAGACTCTTTACCACTGTTTTTGAATTGTTTAGAATGGGTGTGCAATCCATTTATTTTAATATGAATAAATTGTTTAATATAATGTTTGTAAATAGTTATAGGTTTTATAAATAAATTTTATCTATTTGTTAAAGTACAGACGGCCTTATTCTTTTTCGTGCTGTTACCGGGCGTGTCCTAAAAGAGGTAAATACCTCAGGACAACCCCCTCCACCTCTGGGATTTGAATCAAACAAATTATGAGAAATAGATGTTTCAAGGGGGAAAAAATCAATACTATGGCAAAGATTTTGCCACCAATAAAGTATTCGTATAAATGCGTAATATAATAAAATTAAAGAGCCAACCGGTTTCGAAAGCAAATTATGACTTCTTCAGAACAAGCAAAAAACGCAACCTCATTTATTCTTTCGTTTCTCTTCGCAACGATGACTACTTTTCGCCCATCTCCAACCACTCATGCTATATATTCTACCTCAGATGCCTCACTTGCTTGAACGAATGAGGTTGCGCTTTTTGCTTATCTTGCTATTTATTTTGCCTGTTATTTATTCTAACATTCCTGAGTAGGACAGCAATTCACCATATTGTATAAAATAAATGTTTTCTACTACAGTTTTATTGTCGATTCTTACTCATTAGAAAATACTCTACCACTTTACAATTGGCTTTTTACGTCTATCTCGCTCTGTTGATGAGCTCGTTATCCATTTTTTTTTATTTGCCACTAGATCACTACAATCACTTTCATTCGATCAGACAGGGTCACTTTGCAACAGATTGACCTAACGGGCACATCCATGGACCTTTCTTTACAGAGTTATTGGGATGCTTATGGATTTTCCTAAAACCCTATGTATTGCTTAAATTGCTGCAGAAACAGATAAAAAATAACACATCCGCTAAAACACAACATAAAACAAATTAGAAACGGTAGCATCCGGATTTGAAGGATAAAAAATAGACTCCTTAATCAGGATGCAGAGATAGATCAACCAAGCCAACAAAAGTGGGGCAAACGCCTGCTTGCCTTTCGTAACGCTGCTGCTTTGTCATTTTATCCTAACAGTCCCTCCCTTTTATCCTAACAGTCATTTTATTCTAAGTAAACATCTTTCGAGTGAATGCAAACATTTGCAAGATTTTGACTATTCATTTACCCTAAAATTTGAATTATTCAATATTTAATTTAATGGTAGCTACGGAAAACCCCACCATATAGAATTACAACTGTCAGTCGTTAACATATGTTCTGCAGAAGTTTGATTGGCAGTGTCCTCAGTGTTTCTTTCAAGACTTTTAGGACAGGGGGGGGGGCAAGTTTTGTATATTCCCTATATAAATATATCTGAATGCTGCATCACATAAATAGAAACTAGGTTGACTTAAAATGTCAACCGAGTTTCTATTTATTTATTTTTCAAGCTATATTCTACTTATATGTCAGGCGACCATTTATTCTATACCATTTATTCTATTTTTTCAGGCATATCTACATATCTACAGTTTCTTCAGGCAACCGTAGGTATTGTTGAAAGAAACTCTGAGTGTGCTATTTTGAGGGAGAAAAAAAAAAAGAAAGCAATATTTTGTCCTTTTATCAGAGTACCTTTAAATTCGAAATCGTTAAAATTTAAAATTTTTCCTATAACGGTACGTACCTACAGGACAATTAACAAAGAGAATTTCAACAGTCTGACTTAAACAAATTCCCTGTGGAATTTTGATGAATAATGATATATTTTAATAAAATGTAGATTTTGACCGGCCATTAGGGTACTTTCAAATCTGAAAAGGTCGATTTTTAGTATTTTTCCTTTAATGGTTGCTACAGGATATTCAGCACACCGAATTCAAACCGTGTATGTGAAACAGATTTTTTGTAGAATTTTGATGACTCCTCGCCATTTTTAAGCGAAAAATGATAAATACTACATTTTCAAGATTTCGAATAGTCATTACGGTTCCTTAAAATTGGAAAAATGAGAAACTTTTGTCTTTTTCTAACACTTTCCAACGTAGTTAAAAAGTATTTATGACTTGGGTCGTTCTTTTGTCTGTTTGTCCGTTTGCACAATAACTCCCGTAAAAATGACTTTATCGAAATGACATTTTAGTATGTTGTTGAATATTTAGTATGTTGTAAGCATAAAACCGGTCTGCGTGGAATGTTTAAGAATGAAAATTAGCCAAAACTACCCAGTATTAATCAAAGTATCACCCAATTAGTTCCGAATTTAACCCAAGTTGAATAAATGAAATAATTGAACCCTATGGAATATTTAAGCAGAGTTAAAATTCAAAAGTTGCTTCGAAAATTTTAATAAATATTCAAATTATCACATAAAATGTGTAAAAAAAATCAGCAAAATATGTTGGGTAGTTTTTTTTTAAATAAAAATTTAAATAATAATTGCACCCATATTACATGAAGAGATCGGATGACTCATTTAAAAAAAAATATGAATTCCATTTCTTTCTGTAGATGTGTAAAGATCGTTTAAATTTATATTTAGTGTTGTATCCATCTTAAAGCCGCTTTATTTTTGCGTATTATCTGTGTCCAAATTTTGTGCCAACGCAAGTACAATATTTTTTATTTTAAATGATGACTAAAATGTCTTCATTCCTATAACGAAGACTAATTTTAACACTAAACTATAACATACAGAATGTAAACAAATCAAGAGATTGTAGGGTGAATTGTATAAGAATTACTGATTTTTTTCCTCGCAGAATCATTTAGCTTTGGAGTCTGGAATATAAGTGATTTGATATTCACGTTCTGTAATCGTCTTGTAAAAATCGGAGAGGTTTAAAGCTCACGAAAAGTATATATATTTTTTCAATTCATTAAAATTGTTCTATACATCACATGGACTCCGTTCAAAGTTTGTTTGAAAGTTAATATTTTCTATCTTTCCGATAGTGTTAAGGTGGAAACGCTGATAATATTTTAGGTTGCAAGAAATTGCTTTATACTAATATCGGCCAACATCGTAGTAAATCAGACTAAAACATAAACTAACTAAAAAACTAATTCGAAATTAAAAAAATTAATGCCGAAATGCACCTATTCGAGTCCTGAAGTACTTGTGCACCAGATTTTATGGTCGTCCGACATTTAGATTTCCCGCTACAGACTGCACACACACACAGAGAGAGAGGGAGAGATACAGCATTTATTAAGTAAGCTTCTCTAGACAAGCGCCAGTTGGAGCAAAAGTCTGGGAACATCTATCTTCATTTATCTATACAGAAAATATTTTATACCTTTATTTCAAATAATATATAACTAAAGTAAAAGTTACGTGGTTGTAAAGTGGGTAGACACTGTCTGCCTTATCTGCCCCGAAGCTTCACCCTTGATCCTGAGTAATTCAAAATAATTTAAACAGTAATAAAAATGCACTTACTTAATAGTGGCACACATGCACTGCAGCATTTGCAACGAACAGCCCTCCGTCTCAGAATTTGATTTGGTTTGCATTTCGGAGTTGAAGGACATCTGATTCTTCGACAAATTCCAGGAAAGCAAAAGTAATTTTGAGCCGTTTGGGCATAAATGCAGGCGCAACAAGTTGCCAGAAGAAAAAATATCTGAAATGAACATTTCAAATCAGGAGAAATATTTCCAAGTGATACAGTTTCCTTATATTTACGCATAAGGAAAATAGCATTAAGAGTAGGCTTTACTACACGTCCCGTTCTGATGGCGATTGTCCCGGTGGTGCGTTCCGAAGTACTGGCCGGTCTGTCAGTTTGTCCCGGTTTGAAATTTATCGTTTGGAATAAAGATTTGGTGGAAAAGAATAATTCTTGTGGCTAAAGGATCGTGATATTGCATTGATTGCAATTAAAACGGCTGCAGAAATAATTAATGAAGCACTTGAAAAAGCTATTATAAGCGTAAATGAATTTCTTGATGAAGTGGTGATTTAAGAAATTGTAGTCTTCTATCTGCCACACGTAGAAAATAATGAAAAGAAAAAGAAAAGAAACTGCAAAGCTTCAAATGTCGATGAATTTCAGGAATCAGATAATTTTAATACGACTGAGTGATGGAGTATTGTTCTCCATCATGAACAACGTTTGGTCTGAAGAATGGGCTAGAATTTCTGAATTAACTAGGTCAAATGCAGGTGTAACGTTAAATCTAATACTCTGCGAAATAATTTTAGATCTAGAATGCTATATGAAAATGTATTCCGTAAAAATGCTCAAACTAGCAACAAGTATACGAATGGTTGGAATCAAATCATTAATGTTTTATGTATCAGGTTCCGATTTTGTTTTCATGTAATCAATGCATTTTTATTTATTTAGTTATTTTACTTTGTTCCGGTTTGGAAAACAATTTATATGGAAAGCCTAATTAAGGGTCCATCTCGCTTAGTTTTGTTATTTTCCCATTAATTTTTTTGACAAGCATAAATACTGCAAAGAGGAAATGTGCTTTTTAAAATATGCACGAATAATCGAGAAAATCGATTTTTCTCCCTTTACATTTTATAAAAGTACGATGTCTTAAAAACATTCTATTAACATTTCATGAAGGAATGCGCAGAAGTGGCTAATATAACAAGCGTTTCCCGGGGAGTGCACGAAAAGATTATAAAACTGCTGATCGTAGTATAAAAAATAAGTATAAAAAATAATCAGCAAAGAGAAGAAAATTTAGCTATAATAGTTGCACCCTCAGAACTAATAATTTCATTAAAAGGCATAATTTAATTTATATGCCCCCCCCCCCCACACACACACACACACCACCAACACCACCCAATCAAAAAAATGTCAATTATCAAAATTTGTATCGCTCTTTATTAAGACGAAAGAAATTTACTCGATACTTTTGGATGAAACATTCGTTGAGATATTTCAATTATTATTAGTAGTAGGGCCTCTATTGGCATTTGCATTTTAACTTTCCTTATATACATAATGTATAAGGAAAGTATTGTGAAGGGGTCAGAAATTCGAATTCGAGTTTTCGACGGAAGAGCAAGCACATTTTAAGCATCCGTGAACGCAAATCAAACGTTTTTGGGATGATGTATGTGTGTGTATGTGTGTGTGTGTGTGTGTGTGTGTGTGTGTCTGTGTGTGTCAGTGAGTCTGTGGAGACGATATCTCACGAACGAATGGAGCGAGTTGAACGAAATTTGATACAAAAATTACAATCAGTGAATACTGGAAGCCTATTGTTTTTATGCACAATCGAATACTCAGAATCCCCCTAATTTTCGAGTGAAATTTTGAAAAAATCATCAAAAAATCAAAACCTTTAATGAAGTAACGTAAATAATCATTTTTTATGTAATTTTTCATTAGAAGACGATTGCATAAATTTTAGAACGCTAGCATCAACCGTTCTCGAGATATAGTACATTTAAAAAAAATTATCAAAAAATCATATACACTGATCACGACTGAAATTGCAACATCATGAAGAAATTTATGTATCCTTATGAAATTTACAGAATATAATTGTGACATGGAGATGTGCAAATGATCAAAATATCATACCTGGAAAATGAAAGCATGAAACTTTATTGACATTAGATCAATATGGATTAGGCCCACTGCGAGCGGCTATGCAGGATTGAATACGACGAGGCATCCCGTCAGTGAGATGGTCAATGGTGTGCTGAGGGATGGCATTCCACATAGCATGCATTTTGGGCTTGTAACTGAACATGATTTGCTGAAATTAGGTTTCCTCTTAATCGGCGACCCATGATGTCCCAGATACGTTCAATTGGCGACAAATCCGGAAAATATGCTGGCCAAGGCAGGATATCAAAACCGTGTAGACCATTCATAGATACCCGTGCAGTATGTAGCCTGGCATTATCCTGCTGAAAAATCAGTCCAGGCTTGGTTGACAGATATGGTTGTACCACAGGCTTCACAATGTCAGAGACGTATCGTTGTGTCGTGATATTGCCAGAAACATGGACCAAAGGTGTTCGTCCACCAAATGTTATATCACCCCAAACCATGGCACCACTTAGGGGGGAGCTGTGTGGCGACTGATAGAAAAAGCTTCCTGGTGCGTTGTTGAAAGCGCCACCATACGCGAGTACGGCCATCTGGCATGCCAAAACAGAATCGTATTTCATCCGTGAACAGAATGTTCCGCCATTCTGTCCACCAATTTCGTCTCATTTGACACCACTGGATACGACGATACCGGGGAAGACGTTGAAACGGTAGGTGTCGAAAAGGTCATCTACCTCGGAGTCCTGCGTCATGCAAACGGTTTCGAATTGTTTGCGTTGAAACTACGTTACCTGTAGTGTGGGATAAATGTCGTTGTAACACGGTTGCTATGGTAAACAGCTCCCGCCCAACGCTTCTCAGAAGCATATGATCTTCATGTGGTATGGTACATATGGAAGCTTCACTACCTGATCTTCGTGGCGTTTCATTGTCTCACGAACCGTAACACACACTATTGAACTGTGCTCACATCACGACCCAGTAGTTCAGCGATTCTTCGAAGGCTCATCCCACCCTCACGTAAAACAATGATTTGTTGCCGTTCCGCTGACTACAACTGAACGTATGCGGTACGTTGATGTACGTTGATGTACTTGGCATACTGTGATGACTTTTACAACCTGAAACCAATGACGCTACAATTTAGCTGAGATATCGCTCCTCCTTGACCTGACGCTTTTATGCTGCTTGGCAAGGTGTTACGTCACTATGCGTAACGAAACTGTGATCATTTGCATATCTCACCTTGTTGTTTCCGTTGCCTGATTTACATAAAGCTACACCTACAACTTTAAGTTGTTGCGATTTCAGTTATGAGCAGTGTAAAATAAACAAAATATGTATTAACTATTGTGAAATATGTTCACTTTTCATAAGTAATGTCATGCGATAAATTTGGTGACATCATTCTCGTGGGTCTAGCTCGTTCCATTTATGAGAAAAGTTACTTTGAGTAATAATTTTGTATTTGGATGCCAATAGTCATTTATCTGCTATAAGAATAACTTTCTTCTCCGTCCATAAGGCTTGGCAAAATTTTGGCGGAATGTCGCCAACTTGGCGACTTTTTAAATGTTGCCAAATTAACGAAAATATTGACAAATTGATGAAAATGACACTAAATCAATGAAAATGACGACTGATTAATGAAAGTTCAATATCTTGGAAAGAACATAAGAGTAGACTATAAGAATAACCCATTTCTCCGTCCGTAACGCTTGGCGAGAAATTTAGCCGAACTTCGCCAACTTGACGACTATTTTAAATGTTACCAAAGTGACAAAAATATCGCCAAGTTGATACAAATAACACTATATGGAAAGTAATGCTTCGCAAATTATGATTTCCGTCGTATGAAGGGCATACCTTCTAGTGCGTAAGAAATACTTTTCTCCCCATTTGTCTGTAACACTTCGTGATGCATTTGGCGAACTTGGCGAATAATTTTGCAAAGTATCGCCAACTTGGGGATATTTCATCCCAAATTCACAAAAATATCGTCAAAATTGCAAAAATGACGCTAAATTAATGAAAATGACGCCTAATTGATGAATTAATAATTAAAATATATTAATGTATGGACTATATCGCTTATTGAGGATGCTATAAATATTGATAATTGTTTATTTAGAGTTGCACAAAATAAGTTAATTGGGTATTTGGAAATAGTTTAACATGTTGTCATCCGGAAAATCGCCAAATGTACAATTCAGCGATGAAAACACAGTACCGTGGATCTCACACATTACTTTTTTATAAAACTAATAAATTCATAGTATTATATAAGTAAAGTCATGTGCTGCCCACATCAGATTTTTTTTCTGTGTTACGGTATTTTTTCTCTTTTAGAGTATTTTAGTGCATTTGTCGAGTTTTGGGGGCGTTTTTGTATTTTAAGAGCATTTTTTGTTTTGTTTTAGGTCATTTTCTGCCATGTTTTAATAAAAAATCATATTTCCATAAGAATACCAAAGTAAAAACCTTCAAAAGTTATCATTCTGGCAACTCAGTTCAAGACACTGTTTAATGCTATCTAGTTTGGCGGGAAAATAATCCACATAGTCCCCTTTCAAAGGGACTGTAGAAAGGGTCGGGGCTCTAAAGGTCCAGTTCCACTGCGAAACAAAAAGCGAGAAGAATATAGCTGAGGGTAGGAGGTCCCAGAAAACAATTTATCTTGATGTATGGAAACCAGTGGGATATCTGAAATTGGGTTTAACAAACTGACGTGTTACCGCCTCCAATCATAAAATTTGATTTAAAAGAATTCGAACCCACAGTGACTTTCATTTCGTTTATCTGTTGGGAAAATGCCATTTGAGAGTAAAATTGTTCTCGCTATTCCTATTCATATTTAATAGGACATAATACTTTTGAAGAGCGAATAATCGTAAACAATGGAATTCGAATGAGAAAAAAATATAAAGAAATTGTTAAAGATGTCTATATTATAAATGTGCAATAATCAAATATATAATAATAATAACTGTGATCAACAGGGATTTAAATCACGTATCTTCTAACTGGCCGATAGAGCCTCTATCCATTAAGCAACTGGGAAAAATTAATATCTCTTACAGTAAAAGCAGATCCTAGACGCCGCCCTCAGATTTCAAATTGAAAGGAAACTTCCGATCTGAACGATCTCCTCAAAGCCGTCATTTAGGGAGAACAGGATAGGACCATCCCCTCTAAGCTCTGCCAAGATTTTTTTAACTCTACCCACAGAAAAAAATCTTTAACATGCATTATTATTTACAAAATTGTATCATCTTTCAAGGGGCCTGTTTCCGATAAGGTTTAAAATTTAAAGATCTAAAATGTACTATAAAAGAACATAACATGCAAAATTTTACGTCGCTACAATTAGTGGAACTTGGTTAGTTATGTCCTAAAAAGATATGAAAAGGTCCTATAAAAATATATGGTCCTATAAAAATATGAAAAGCGACAAATATATATATATATATATATATATATATATATATATATATATATATATACTTCCTGTGAAGTTAAATAAAAGACCATAAAAATTATGTTTTCACAGTAATAAAAAATCTGATGTGGGCAACACCTGACTTTCCTTGTAGTATAATGCAATGAATTTACTATTTTAACGATGAAAAAGTGATGAAAAAGTCCACGACACAGTGTTTGTAATTCTAAATTGTACCTTTGGCGCTTTTCCGGATGACAACATTTGAAACTATTTCGTACCCAATTATCTTATATTTTACGAAACTCAACATTAACAATTATCAATATTGATAGCAATCTCAATAAGCAATATAGTCCATATATTTAAATATCAATTTGGCAACAGTTTCGTCAATTTGGCAACATTTAAAAAAGTCACCTAGTTAGCGATATGCCGCCAAAATTCGTCGTCAGAGTTTTGCCAAGCGTTATAGACGGAGAAATAGATTATTCTTATGGTAGAGTCTTACGTTCTTTACAAAACATTGAATTTTAATCGATTAGTTGTCATTTTCATTGATTTAGCGTCATTCTTATCAATTTGGCGACATTTTTATCAATTCGGTGACATTTTCATGAATATGGTGACATTTCAAAAACTCGCCAGGTTGGCGATATTGCATCAAATTCGTCGCCAAAATTTCGTCGAGCATTATGGTCGGGAAAATAGGTTATTCTTATGTCAGATATACGACTAATGGTGTCCAAATACAAAACTATTACCCAAAGTATCTCCACTTATATTCTTTCCAAGATATTGAATTTTCATCAATTAGTCTTCATTTGCATCGATTTAGCGTCATTTTTATCAATTTGGGGACAGTTTTAATAATTTGCCGATATTTTCGTCACTTTGGCAACATTTAAAAAACCCGCCAAGTTGGCGATATTCCACCAAATTCGAAACCAAGATTTCACCAAGCATTATTTATGGAAAAATAGTTTTGCCTTATGGTAGATAAACGACTAATGGCGTCAAATTACAAAGCTATTGCCCAAAGAGTCTTCTCTCGTGAATAGAACGAACTAGATCTACGAGAATGATGATAATAAATTTATCGCATAATATTACATATGAAAAGTGAACAAATTTCAAAAAAGTTAATAATTTTTTTTTTTTTAATGTGATTTTTTGATAAATTTATTTGAAAAATGTGCAATATCTCGAGAACGGTTCATTCTAGCGTTCTAAGTTTATATCAATCGTTTTGTAATGAAAAATGACATAAGCAATTATTATTTACGTAACTTTATTGAATGTTTTAATTTTTTGATGATTTCCTTTTTAAATTTCATTTCAAAATTTAGGCGGGTTCTGAACATTCAATTGCATTTAAAAGCAATAGGCGTTCAGTATTCACAGATTGGAATTTTTGTAACAAATTGTGTTCGGATCGTTTGATTCGTTTGTGAGATACCGTTTCCACACACACACACACACTCACAGATATCAGCTAAAAAACGTCTGATTCGTGTTCAGGAATGCTTGAAACGTGCTTTCCCGTCGAAAACTCGAATTCGAATTTTCGACCCCATCACAATACTTTCCTTATACATTATATGTATATAAGGAAAGTAATAAAACTTCAAAAGAAATTCGACAAGAATCTGTATTAAGATATTCATTTTTTAGCAACATTAGGGGGCTCCGCCTTAAATGCCCGACACTCACACATTTCAATTTGCGAACAACACTTTATGTAGATTTTTAAAAATAACTCTTTTCTAAATTATTCCCAATATCTAAATTATTCTCAATAGAACCTCTTATCTAAATTATTTTTAATAAAATGAATCTCTATAATAATAATTGTCATAGTAAGATTTTAAGTTCCAAAAGTTGGGGTTCTAATTTGGCAACTCATAAGAAAACGATTGTTGAAAAGATTTCAATTCAACTAAAAATATCTTCTAACGATCACAAAAACAACATAAATAGTCAACCGGTTGGATTTCATATTTTAAAATAATATACAGAATTATGAAGTCATTCTTTCCTTATATATAGTATGTCCTTATATAATAGTCAAGTCATTCTTTCCTTATACCGGGTGGTCAGAAATAAAACACTTCTACTCTGAGCTCTCTATAGATCGAACTACTCAGTGTAAAGGCTCCAAAATTGTTGAACCTACTATTCAAGACATGGGGAAAGGGATTACGCGAAAAAAAAATTCGTTCCAGAAACACCGATAGGTGGCGCTGTACAACAGAAAATATGCTGAAAAGACACAAAATACACATTTGTAACACATTTTATTCGAACGTACCAAACGTTCATATCACAAGGACCTTATCGATGCAGGGAATGCTGCGTATAACGTTATCCATTGATTGTAAACAATAGCGGTGGCAACATCGTCAACGACATCTGAACGAGTCGATTTGCGTCCTCGACCCGGCTGAACTCCAAGATGTCCAGTTTTCTCGAATCGAGCGATCATCTCCTGAGAGCTTGTGGAAGTAATGGTCCTTTGCGCAAATTCTTAAGTCGACGAAACTCTCGAAGTGCAGCTGCAGCATGTCCTTTGTTTTCATAAAACAGCTTCACAAGCAAAGCGCGTTCTGGCAGTGTGACAGCCATCGCTGATAAGAATGAAAATTTCCCAGTTTTATCCCCTTTTATGCCCAGAACATAGTAGCTGCAAACCAAGGGTTTATGCAAATTTTTGTGCTTACAGTGCGAAATTGCAGTTCCAATGACAGTTTAAGTTTCTTCACTTTTTTATCTTCTTTTTTTTTTTCATATCAGCAAAAAAAATTAAAAAGGAAAAATTCCATATCGCATGTGTTTGTTTTTTTGTGATTATTTTGTGTCTTTTCAGCATATTTTCTGTTATACAACGCCACCTATCGGTGTTTCTGGAGCTAATTTTTTTTTTTCGCGTAATCCCTTTCCCCATGTCTTGAATAGTAGGTTCAACAATTTTGGAGCCTTTACACTGAGTAGTTCGATGTATAGAGAGCTCAGAGTAGGGGTGTTTTAATTCTGACCACCCGGTATATAGTATCACTTTCCTTATATATAGTATGATGTATAAGGAAAGTATTGTGACCGGGTCCAAGATTCAAATTTTCTGTTTTCGACGGGAGAACACATTTCAAGCATCCCTGAACACGAATCAAACGAGATAGTGTGTGTGTGTGTGCTTGTGTCCGTGAGTATATAGAGACGATATCTCACGAACGAATGGAGCTATTCGGACGAAATTTGGCACAAAAATTACAATTCGTAAAGTCTACTCGTTTTAAACGCACTCGATTGTTCGGAAGACCCCCAAATTTTCGAACGAAATTTTGGAAAAATCACCAAAAAATCCAAACCATCAACAAAGTTACGTAAATAATTATTTCTTACGTAATTTTTCATTGAAGAACGACTGACACAAGCATAGCACGAACCGTGTTCTAGATATTGCACATTTTTCAAATAAATTTATCGAAAAGTCACATAAAATTTAAAAAATTATTAATATTTTGAAATATGTTCACTTTTCATATGCAATATTATGCGATAAATTTGTTAACATCATTCTCGTGGATCTAGCTCTTTCCACTCACGGAAGAAGATACTTTAGATAATAGTTTTGAATTTGGACGCCAATAGTCATTTATCTCTATAAATAAAATTTAAAATCTGTCTGTCTCTCTATCTGTTTGTCTCATCATTACAGGAGAACGGCTGAACGGAATTTAATGAAATTTTGTGGGTAACCTTGTAATAGCCCCTCTTAAAATTTAGTCCATGTTTCGAGTTTTTAAGACCAGAAGTTGTCGAGATATTAATGGAAAACGACTATTTCCTGGGAGTTCTACTCTCTAACTCCCTAGTTCCTCCAAACGAAAAAGGCTGGAAATCGCTGGTTTAACACTAGAACGACGGAAGCGATCATTTTGACCGCATAACTACTTTGAGAAACGATTCCTTCAAAACGGCTAATCCCAGCCCATTGAAGTTTTATGATGCAAAAATGCAAAGCATGTGTCGAAGAAACATCCTAAATACTGTAACTATGATGTTTTGGTTTTGAATTAAAGATATGTTGCATTTTTCTATGGCAGTCAAATTGACCGCCGCCCGTCGTTCTAGGTAGTTCAAAATATCCGTCGCTCTAGTGTTAAAACATGAAAGTGAATTAAAACGCTGTCTCTGAGTTTGGTGGGAGTTTATTGCGTCAATCAGTCACTTTTGAAAATCGCAGGTTTGAAACATAAATTTACACGCAAACTCTATCACCATGGTTTATTTTTTACAGGCTTTTACTCAACGATGAAAAGTATTAAGAAATCAAAATGGTTATTTAATTATTAGCATTTTATGAGGAAGATTCTTTCGTACATCATATGTTGCACAGCAACGCAATTAAATCAAATATTTTTGTAAATTTTTATCATTATTTTTTCGATTTGAATAATAAATAAATGGATATAAAAATATAAATGAACGGTTTGATTTTTCTTTTAATTATATTAATTGCGGACTGCGTACGTCACTTTCATTTATTTTGGCAAAATGTTTTCAAACTTATGTATTATGTCTAGCCAATAAACTCATTTAGCCGATTGTTGAAACGGAATAAGAGTAGAACGGGTATATCTCTAATACAATTTTAGTGTTTTTAACACTTTACAACATAGTTGAAAAGTGTTTATGACTTTGTTCATTCTGTCTGTCTGTCTGTCTGTCCGTTAGCACGATAACTGCCGTAAAAATGACTTTATCAAAATGAAATTTTAGTATGTTGTTCAAACGGTCTGTGGGACCTATGGGAATATAAATAAATAATATCACCCAATTAGTTTTTTATTGAACCCGTGTTGAAAAAATGAAATACATTGAACCCTATGGGACCTAATTTTTCAAACATTTTTTAAGCAAATTTAAAATTCACAAATTGCATCGAAATTTTTAGGAAATATTCACATTATCCCATAACATATATAAAAAAATTTCAGTACAATACGTCAGGTAGTATTTTAATTAAAAATTATTTAATATAGGGAGAAAAACAAATTCAATTAAATTCTGACTTTTGCGATATCCTCCAGAAAGAAAATATAGATATATTATTTAATAAATATATTTCCAAGAGTTTAATTATTTTGTATACGAGAGAGGCTTCACATTTTAAAATAAATTTGGTAGATAACAATTTTTCAATTTTTTATTTTAATTTGTATAACTCTTCATAATATACTTATTTGATGGCATTTTTAATGCACTTTCCTACGTCCTAGAGAGTTAAAATTTGGTACACAGCTTAAATTTGTTGAACATTTTATTCTACAAAAATTTGGTGGATCTTTAAATATAGATCCTACATTTTTTTCGAAATGGCCTGCAAATAATCCCCATTCACTTCTATAAATCATTGTTGTAATATTGTTAAAAATTCTGATGTGGACAGCACATGTCTTTCCCTGCAGACTCATATTCGTTCTCTTTATTTCTTCAATAATAATTTGAGTTTATCTGCACAAAATAACAACCATAAGTATTTTAAATGACATTGAATTTACACGTTAAACTTAAATTTGGCTCTCATTTGATAGCTGGACTTATTGTCAAAGGTGGCGTAGTGAAAACGCAAAAAAAACTAGAATATCTCAAGAACGGCTAGTCCTAGAGTAATGGGGTTAGTCTTATTCTTTTTGTTGTCAAAGATCACGTATAAAATAGGAATTTAATTGATATAATTGAGCACACGTAATCTTTTATTTTTATATATATAACGATTTTTGCGGGCCATTTCGCAAAAATAGCGTGTTCCTTTTTCCCGAATCGTACTAGAATAACCTACAAATGATTTATATACCAAATTTTGTTAAATTTGGTATATAAATCACTTATAGGTTATTGAAATATTATACACCAAATTTTGTTAAATTTGTTCCATTAGTTTTTAGCTAGAGTGGATAAAGGCAATTTCAGCCGGCCATTTCGCAAAGAAGGCAGATTCTTTTATTACGAATCGTACTATAATCTAATGAACATCAGGGTTTCCTACAAAAAACATACATACCAAATTTTATGAAATTCGGTCCATTAGTTTTTCAATTAGAGTGGATGCAATATCCTCACAGACACACAGAAACTTACACAGATATACCCTTACACATACAGACGTCTTCCTAAAAATAGTTTTTTCGTGTTCTAGAAGTCCCAAAACGTGTAGATCCTTCGAAAATTCGAGTTCCGATCTTCGGCACGATTCCAATTCTTTGAATACATACACACACACACACATATATTATCTGTGTATCTGTGTGTTATCTGTGTATCTAAATTCCGTGCCTACGCAATTACAATAGTTATGATTTTAAATGATCCCTAAACTTTTATTATTTCTTCAGCGAAACCTAATTTTAAATTATGCAGAATGCAAATATCTCAAGCGATTGTAAGGTGAGTTACATAAGAATTTCTGAATTTTTTTCACACAAAATTATTTAGCTCTGGAGTCTGGAATACAAGTTATATGAATGAAATATTCATTGATTTTGCAAAGAGAATCAGATAATTTATATTTCTATACAGTTTTAAATATTTAAGTATAATAAATAACTGTAGTACTGTGATAATGTAAAAGATATCACCACTGAATGTATCACATTTTAGAAATTTTTAAATAGAATTGCATTTCAGTTGGATAGTGTTTCATAATCAATGCTTATGCATGATTGATCTTTCTTGTTATTTAGTATATACGGATTAGTCGTCCAGGACAGAGCACCAGGCGCGAAGCGCCTTTAAATCTCCAATCTGAACATTTGGTATTTATCATCATTCTGTGACATTATTTCATTGACCCATTCTATGGAAACTCAACTTTTTCAGTTGCTAGCTTTTATTTTCACTTGGCTCCTAATGTTGCAATTTGTTACACATTTGGATTTAAGCAGTTTGGGGTACAGATATGAGTATTTGCTTCGCTTTTGGCAGTTTAGGGAGATGGTTTAGATATTTTAAGTTTAAATTATCCTAATATGCAAGTTTTGTTTGGTTTGGTTGTCAGAAAAAGGGTGTATCTAATTTTCAGTAATACTCATGGTTAAAACTGCTTGGGGTTTCTTACGAGATTTGGCCTTTCGGTGATCATAATCATGTAGATTGAATAATAATTCGTTCGGGAGGAATAGCAATTTATTGTAAAAGTTTATCGCCTGCTTTTTAATTTCAGCTCTCACGGTTTTGATTTTAAAATCTTTCCTTATCACCGAGTTTCTTAGATATCTAGAGGCTTTAATAATACTCATCAGAGTTTTGTTTTGTCATTTTTTTTTCTAAGCAGTCCCCATACCGTAGCTACATACAACATTCCAGGGCGGATGACCGATTTATAAATTAGAAGTTTGTTTTGGTAACTGAGATTTCCGTTTCCTGTGAGTGGGTATAAGGCTCCTGTGGCCACATGGGCTTTTTTGATTATATTAGTTACGTGCAATTTCTAAGTTAGGTGGGTATCTGGTGTTACACCAAGGTATTTGGTCGATTTTTCCGCGTAAAGTGCTCGATCATTTATGTACAGAGACGGCGGGATTTGCCTTTTTCAGGAAAAGTATAACCAATAACACTTATTGGGGTTTAATTTTATTCGCCATTTTTCCAGCCATAGAGTATGTCTAGGTGTTATTGTAGCTGTTTGTGCATTACTGAGAAATAAGTGTTTTTTGCAAGCATCGCACTGTGGTCTACATAGAGTGCCAGCTCAGTGTTTTGAGTCCTGGGATGTCATTCAGGTATATGTTAACAAGAAAAATCAATCATGCATAAGCATTGATTATGAAACACTTTCCAACTGAAATGCAATTTCATTTAAAAATCTTTAAAATGTGATACATTCAGTGGTGATATTTTTTACATTATCACAGTACTACAGTAATTTATTATACTTAAATAATTAAAACTGTATCGAAATATAAATCATCTGATTCTCTATGCAAAATCAATGAATATTTCATTCATATAACTTGCATTCCAGACTCCAGAGCTAAATAATTTTGTGTGAAAAAAATTCAGCAAATTCAGCAACTCACCTTACAATCGCTTGAGATATTTGCATTCTGCATAAGTTAAAATTAGGCTTCGTTGAAGAAACAATAAAAGTCTAGGGATCATTTAAAATCACAACTATTGTAATTGCGTAGGCACGGAATTTAGATACACAGATAATACAGATACACAGATAATATATGTGTGTGCGTATGCCTGTATTCAAAATATTGGAATCGTGCCGAAGATCGGAACTCGAATTCTCGAAGGATCTACACGTTTTGGGACTTCCAGAACACGAAAAACTATTTTTAGGAAGACGTCTGTGTGTGTAAGGGTGTATCTGTGTGTGTTTCTGTGTGTCTGTGAGGATATTGCATCCACTCTAACTGAAAAACTAATGTACCGAATTTAATAAAATTTGGTAGGTCAGTTTTTTGTGGGTGTTCATTTGATTATGGATACGATTCGTAATAAAAGAGTCTGCCTTCTTTGCGAAATGGCCGGCAGAAATTGCCTTTATCCACTCTAGCTAAAAACTAATGAACCAAATTTAACACAATTTGGTGTATAATATTTCAATAACCTACAAGTGATTATATACCAAATTTAACAAAATTTGTTATATAAATCACTTGTAGGTTATTCTAGTACGATTCGGGAAAAAGGAACGGGCTGTTTTTGCGAAATGGCCCGCAAAAATCGTTAAATATAAAAATAAAAGACTACGTGTGCTCAGTTATATCAATTAAATTCCTATTTTATGCGTGATTTTTGACAAAAAGAATAAGACTAACCCCATTACTCTAGGACTAGCCGTTCTTGAGATATTTTAGTTTTTTTTTTTTTTGCGTTTTCGCTACGCCACTTTTGATAAGAAGTCCATCTATCAAATGAGAACCAAATTTAAGTTTAACGTGCAAATTCAATGTCATTTAAAATACTTATGGATGTTAGTTTCTGCAGATAAACTCAAATTATTATTGAAGAAATAAAGAGAACGTGAATATGAGTCTGCAGAGAAAGACATGTGCTGTTCACATCCGAATTTTTAACAATATTACAACAATGATTTATAGAAGTGAACGGGGATTATTTGCAGGCCATTTCGAAAAAAATGTAGGATCTATATTTAAAGATCCACCAAATTGTTGTAGAACAAAATGTTCTACATATTTAATCTGTGTACCAAATTTTAATTCTCTAGGACGTAGGAAAGTGCATTAAAAACGCCATTAAATAAGTATATCATGAAAAGTTATATAAAATTAACAAAAAAATGAAAAATTGTTATCTACCAAATTTATTTTAAAATGTGAAGCCTCTCTCATATACAAAATAATTAAACTCTTGGAAAGATATTTATTAACTAATATATCTATATTTTCTTTCTGGATGATATCGCAAAAAGGTCAGAATTTAATTGAATTCGTTTTTCTCCCAATATTAAATAATTTTTAATTAAAAAACTACCTAACATATTTTACTGAATTTTTTTTATATATATTTTATGAGATAATATGAATATTTTCTAAAAATTTCGAAGCAATTTGTGAATTTTAAATGTGCTTAAAAATGTTTGAAAAATTAGGTTCCATAGGGTTCAATGTATTTCATTTTTTCAACCAGGGTTCAATAAAAAACTAATTGGGTGATATGATTTATTTATATTCCCATAGGTCCCACAGACCGTCTGAAAAGCATACTAAAATTTCATTTTGATAAAGTCATTTTTACGGCAGTTATCGAGCTAACGGACAGACGGACAGACAGACAGACAGACGGACGGACAGACAGACAGACAGACAGAATGAACAAAGTCATAAACACTTTTCAACTATGTTGTAAAGTGTTAAAAAGTGTCGGGTCAAGGATGGATCCCTGTGGTACTCTACTTTTTTTTAGCTTGGGTGTAGATAACTTGTCTTTTACTCTGACTTGAAAGTGTCTGTATTTAAGTATAATAAAAGTTTGACTAGTGCATCAGGGACTTTTAAGGAGATAAATTTGTACGCTAAACCGTAGTTCAACACTTTATCAAAGGCTTTTTGAATATATAGGGAAATGTCAGCTGTGGGTATCTTGTTTTGAAGTCCAGAAGATATGTACTCGATCACTCTCAGTAACAGATGGGTGGTGGAGTGTTTTGACCGAAATTCGAACTGTTTCGGAATGATAATGCCTCTCTCACTTAAGTGTATGTTTTGCCTCTTAAGTATAATTTTCTCAGTAATTTTGCTAAGTGTCGGTAGTATGCTAATTGGTCTGTAGTTGGCTGAAAAATTAGTGTCCACTCCTACCTTACGCATCGGTATGATTATAACGTCCTTCCATACATTGGGGAAATAGTTTAATTTTAATATTTTGTTTATTAAGTGGGTAATACAAATATTATGTTTAGGGGTAAGTTTTTAACCTCGACATTCTCATTTAGTATATACAAACGAGATCAGGATGTTTTATTCTTCAGATCAGCAAATTCAGATCTAATAATTTTGCTGGATATCCCTAATTTGGCAACTTTTCTCAAACGTTGCCAAATGGGCGGAAATGTCGCCAAATTGATAAAAACGATGCTAAATCAATGAAATTAATTTTGTTTTGTTAGAAGAGTGCTGAAATGATGTTTCGGTAACATCTGTCTGTCAGTCCAACCGTTCTACTTAGCGACACATTTAGCGAATTTTTAAATTGTCGCCAAATTGATAAAAATGTTTGTAAATCCATAAAAATATCTTGAAATTGATAAAATTGCGCTAAATAAATAAAATTAATTGTATTTTGTTAGGGGATAGTATTTTGGTGGTGTTTCGTCAATTTGTCGCCACGTGAGACTGTCAGTTCTACAGTCCCACTTGGCAATAAGTTTGGCAATTTTTTTAAATGTCGCTAAATTGACAAAAAGGTCTCCAAATTGATAAAATGACGCTAAATTGACAAAAATGTCTCCAAATTGATAAAATGGCTCTAAATTTATCAAAATGACACCGAATCGATGAAAATTCAATATTTTTCACAATTAAGTAGGATTTTCTAGATAATCTCTGTCGTTTTGTGAGAATTACAAAATATTTTTTTCCAAATTTGTTTACAAACTGGACCAGGATGCTTTATTCTTCAGATCTGCCGGTGAAGATCATTTTATATAGCGAGCCCAGAGAATCTTATACGTTTTTCAGAAGAATTAAATTAAATATTTTAATGGAATATTTTGAATAACAAAGTCATTTAGAAAACTATAGGAATTTAAACATAATTGTGAATGTTAAGTTTCCTTCCATTTGTCTCATCATCACGGGAGAACGGCTGCACCGAATTGGATGAAATTTTCAGGGTAGACTTGGAATTTAATGTTTCAAGTTTCTAAGACCAGTGGTTGTCCAGATATTAATTTAAAACGCACAATTAAAAATTCCATAGAGATAGCATTATGCAGACAATATTTTCTCCACCAATTTATTTGAAGAAAATGATATCATGTCGCTTAGCAACGGATTTAAGTCCAATGTGTTTATGCGGCAGACGATTTTCATTAAATCTTTTCCGATTTGAACAATAAAGATATGTATATAAAGTAAATTTTATTGACATTGCATTTTTGACTGAATAATATCAATTACGGTTTTCAGGTTTAAACATTATTATTATTGATATCTTCAAGTTATTATGACGTTGTTTTATTTTGGCAAAAATTGTTGAAACTCATATATTGTAAGTAGTACGGATAATCTTCTGCAAATACACTGGTATATCTTCTAATCTATGAGAATATTAGTAGTACATGTATATTGGCATCTATATTGGCATATATTGGAATCAATTAGGCCTTCTGGTATAAAGAGTATGAGGATTATTGAAATGTTCAATTTATTACGTCATCTACTTAATTTTGGAAAAGATTTTTGAGACTC
Organism: Amaurobius ferox; assembly: GCA_951213105.1. NCBI lineage: Eukaryota > Metazoa > Arthropoda > Arachnida > Araneae > Amaurobiidae > Amaurobius > Amaurobius ferox. The sequence goes on from OX578133.1 coordinate 62,419,649, forward strand.
ATATTGTAATATGGGTAATCTTCTTCTAACACACGGGTATATCTTCTAATCTCCGACAAAATAAGTAGTACGGTTATATCTTCCCATACAATTTTAGCGCTTTCATTTTGTCATACACTCTAAGACAAAAAAATCGATGCACCCCGCAAAATAATCTGATAGTAATGAAACTGTACATGCAAACATCTCTCGACTAAATATGCAAATAATCAAAAATTCGCAGCTAATGAATGAATAGTTGGAACTACAGCGCATTGAAACTAAGCACCATGGTAGTGCATATAAGGAGCGAACCTCCCTTTCAGGAACAAAACGTGCAGTGGATTTTGATTGCTTTTACGTACCTTGATTGTAACAATGCCTCGCTGGCGAATTCGCGGCCACTACGAGCATAAAAAGGAGTTTGAAAGAGGGCGTGCAGTCGGACTGCATGAGGCTGGATAGGTACACCGACGAATCGCTCGGCATTTGGGTAGAAGCGATGCAGCAATTAGACGATGCTGGCAGGAATAGGTCCGGAATGGCAGATTTCAGCGACAAGCGGGCAGCGGACGGCCTAGAGCGACGACAGAACGAGAAGTTAGAGCGATTGTCAGAGCAGCTGTGACAGCCCGAGATGCGTCGTTATCAACCATCCAAAGTGTGACAAATACGGAAGTGACCACCCAGATCACTAATAGAAGAAGCGGAATCTATACTCGCGGCGCCTATTACGCAGCCTACCACTGACCAGTATGCACTGTCAACAGTGATTGCAATGGTGCCGGGCCTGATCAACGTGGAATTGTTCGAACTGGGAACGAATTGTCTTCAGTGATGAGTCCCGTTTCGAAGTGAATCCTGACGACCAGCGCAGATGTGTTTGGAGACAGCCCGGACATCGTCAGGATCCTGCTTTTATTGTCACACGACACACGGCCCGACAACAGGGAGTTATGGTCTGGGATGCCATTTCGTTTGATATTCGGACCCCTTTGACAGTCCTCCGTGCCATCATCACAGCACAACAGTACGTTGCCGACATTCTACGACCCATTGTATTGACATTCCTTTCGCGACACGCCGGGCTAACTTTTCAGCAAGATAATGCCAGGCCGCACACAGCACGCCTGTCTACTGATTGTCTGCGTGCTTACGACACACTTCCTTGGTCAGTCAGATCCCTAGATCTCTCGGCTATTGAGCACATTTGGGCTGAGATGGGGCGTCGCCTGCGACCATCCCAGGATGTAGACGAATTAGCTTATCAATTGGAGGCCATATGAAACGACATCCCTCAGAACAACATCCGGCAACGTTATGCATCAATGCCATGTCGGGTAAAAGCTTGTATCAAGGTCAGAGGTGGCCCAACGCCATATTGACGTGTTCGCTTTGAGTAGATCCTTCAGTGCAATAAATCATCCAATTGTTCTGAAATTCTAATCATTTCTTTTTCTGTACATCCACATTACAGGTACCAAATTTTGTCTCATTTGGATAATTATTTCTTGGTAAGACGATATTTTTATCTTAGAGTGTATATTGGAATCAATTATTGCCTTCAGATTTAAAGATTACGGATTTATTGATATTTTCAATTTATACGTGCAATCTACTAATTTAGAGTATATCTTCTAATATTCGCGGATATAAGTAGTACCAATCCCATACAATTTTAACACTTTTATTTTACATATATTGATTTCATTTCATATCTTTTATAAATTTGTTTACAAACGGGACAGGATGTTTTATTCTTCATAACGCCAGTGAAGATAATTTTGTATAACGAGAACAGAGATTCTTGAACTTCTTTTCAGAAGCATTAAATTAAATATTTTAACAAAAGAATTTGATTAACCATGTCATTTAGTATACTATAGGAATTTGCACATGATTATGAATTTTAAGCTTCTTTATATTATATATTCCGTACGAAGAACGGGTATGCTGCTAGTCTACAGTAAGAATAACCTATTTTTCCATCGATAATGCTTGGCGAAATTTGAACAAATCTGATGGAATATCGCCAACTTGGCGGCTTTTTAAATGTTGCCAAATTGACGAAAATATCTCTAATTTGATAATTTTGTCAGCAAATTGATCAAAATGACGCAAAAATGACGACTTATTATTGGTGAAAATTCAATATCCTGGAAAAAATATAAGAATCTACTATAAAAAATAACCTATTTCACCATCTGTAACGCTTGACGAAATTAAGGTGGCGAATTTGACGGAATATCACCAACTTGGTGACTGTGTTAAATGCTGCCAAAGTGACTAAAATATCGCCGAATTAATAAAAATGACGCAAAATCAATAAAAACGCCAACTAATTGATGAAAATTTAACATCTTGGAATAAACATAAGAATCGACTAACCCATTTCTCCGTCCGTCCGTAACACTTGGCAAAAAATTTGGCGGGATGCCGCCAACTTGACGACTTGTTAAATGCTGCCAAAGTGACGAAAATGTTGCCAAATTGATAAAATCTTCGTCGAATTGATAATAATGACGCCAAGTGAGAGGCAATTTTGAATGAGAAAAGTTTTGCAAATTTTGAATTCCGTCATATGACGGGCATATCTTCTAATATATAAGAAATGCTCTTCTCCCAGTTAGTCTTAACACTTGGCGATACAGTTGATGAACTTGATAAATAATTTAGCGAAATATTCTCAATTTGGTGATATTTCGCGCCAGATTGACGAAATTATTTTCAAAATTGCAAAAATTACACCAAGTTAAAGAAAATGACGCCTAATTGATGAATTAAATATAGAAATATTTTAATATATGCCCTATATTGCTTATTGAGGATGCTATCAATATTAATAATTGTTAGTTTAGAGGTACGTGAAATATAAGTTAATTGGGTGCTTCGAAATAGCTTTACATGTTGTCATCCAGAAAAGGCCAAATGTACAATTCAATATTAAAAATACAGTTCCGTGGATCATTTCTTCACTGCGAAAGAAGTAAGTTTATTGAATTATATATGAAAAGTCGTGTGCTGCACACATCAAATATTTTAAGATTGTTGTAGTGAGTCATGACATTATTTCCTCAATAATATAACATTTGTGAAACTCTCATTAGCTATGTGACTCCCTTAATGCGATCCTTTATTTTTTTTATGAAATTATATATTTATAAGAGCCTTACAAACAGATAATTTGCAAAAGAATCTACAGTGAAGAAAAGACGCCAAAGAAAAATGAATCTGCGTCAAACGGAAAGAAACCAACCCCTTGTAGAGCACAAAAAATCAAACCGACAGAAGAAACTCTCTCTCTCTCTCTCTCTCTCTCTCTCTCTATTGTAATACGGGCACTTTCCTCTAAAAGTTTTGATTTTTGAAAAAATAAAATAGATATTCCTCTTCCCAGTGCTAACACCTAAAAATGTTGGTGCGCTAAATTTTCTTGTACTACAGGAATACAATACGAAAGTTCTTTATTGAAGGAAAACTGCGAACATTTAACCCATGAAAAGAAATTTTGTTTCATTAGTTTTGACGAAATGCATGTCGATTCAAAACTATGTTATAACACTGGATTAAACCAAATTCTTGGTCCTTTCCGAAAAGTTCAGTTTGTTTTAATCAGAGGTTTAATTAATCAATGGAAACAACCTGTCTGTTTTAATTTTGAAGTTTGCATGACTAAAGAACTTTTGTTTTACATTAATCAAAAATATTCTGTATGCTAGGATTAAAGTGGGAGCCATTGTCTCAGATTGAGGAGATGTGGCAAATTATGGAAGGTTTTGCAAAGCTCAATAACAAATACATATTTTGTCAATTCGTATCTTCAAAATTAAAAAATATGGCATTTTGCAGATCTAGTCTATTACTTAAAGTTGCTGAGAAATCATTTCTTTTAGATAAAGTGTTTTTTAAATGATGGCACTATTTTAAATGTTAATATAATTAAAGAAGTTTTAAATACAGATTCTGAATAAACTAGTATGTGCCCCAAACTGAAACCAAGTCTTTTAACGGTTAAGAGGAAAGAACATCAAAAAGTGACACCCGCGAAAACATTATTTCCAAGGACAACATCGAAAGGAATTTTCTGTTTCACATGAAATGAAAAAGCATCAGATTTTTTTCGAGCTAGCAGATAGTTTATTTGATGTAATGAACAGCAGCAGTCCTTATCTTCCACCAGACAAACTTCTGAAAGCGTTTGGACTAAATAAATATTATCAGAAGAAGCTGGGTTCATTACATTTAGTAGAAATTTTCATAACAGGACTAAGAGTGCGTAGAAAATCTACTATGCTTCCTTTTCAAAATGGAGTAATAGTATCCATTAATTCCCTAAGAAATTAACACAAAGACTTGAGCAAACTATTGGTGTAAACAATTTGTTAACTGCTCCAACAACGCAAGTTGCACTAAAAAATCTGTTTAGCCAGATTAGTGAACTTGGTCGATTTAATGACAACCCTTCTCGTTCAGAAGTAATTTGCAGCTTAAAATAATTGCTAATAGCAAACAAGCTCCCCAAGCTCTCAACAATAGTATGTGTACCAACTTCTGAGGAGACTATAGGTTTAGATATGTATTTAACATCTCAGATGCTTGAAAATGCTTTTCAAAATAATGCCGAAGAAAATGCAGTAGCACTTATTACCTCTGACTGTGGTTTAGAATTGATTGATGAACCGTCTTCCTTATCTTAGGGAATAGAATTATCTGAAAATTCTAAATTGCTTTCATTTTCAGAAAAAGAAGTGTTATCTCATGTTGCCGGTTATGTCGCTCATCGTGTGCATGACAAGGATCCTACATTTGGAACAATTTCTGATAAAACCATTGATCCCACAAACTGGATTGTAAATCCAGACCCTAGAGTATAGAGCTTATGGGCACGAACTGGATTCAGCTACTATCACTGGAACTGTACCCACAAAATCATGAATGCATATTAGACAATTTGATGAGATATTTTGTTCTGCCCACGGTCAAACATTTTATAAAGGAAAGGGAGTGGTAAAGTTCCTTATGAATGAACTTGAAAGGCAATGTCCATCCAAAGACAAAATTCGAATATTCTGCAGAGTGCGGCCCTTCATCCGAATTCGCCATTTGAACAAAAATACTAAATTTATAATATCCCATAAGAAAGTACAACAAAAGACTTGGAAATTGATCGCTTCCAGCATTCTTATTAATTAAAATCAAGTTGAACATTTTTAATTGGATTATATCAATTAATACCTTCGGGTTTAAAGATTACGGGAAAATCATCATTTTCAATATCTTACGTTATCTGTTTTATTTTGGCAAATACTTTCCAGACTCATATCGTGTTTAACTCATACATTGTGTTTAGTCGATTGTTGAAATAGAATTAAAGTTTTACTGGTATATCTTCTAACGCTATTTTAGCGTTTTCAATTCGATACATATTGATCTAATTTCACATTTTTTTTTATAAATTTGTTTATAAACGAGACCAGGATATTTTATTCTTCAAATCTGCAAGTGAAGATAATTTTGTATAACGAGAACATATATTCTTAAAATTTTAGGAGCGTTTAATTAAATATTTAATATAATGTTTTGAATAACAATATCATTAAAATACTATAAGAATTTGCACATAATTGAGAATTTTGATTTTCTTTATATTATATATTCCGTACGAAGAACGGATATACTGCTAGTCTACCAAAAAAACAAAATATTCTACCAAAAGTTTATTATTATCATATTATATTATTATATTATATTATATTATATATATTATATTATTATATATATTATATTATATATTAGTATATATATTATATTATATTATATTATATGATTTATTATTATTGTTTTTGTGATAGTTATAGTGGTAGTAGTAGTAGTAATAGATAAAGAGTAAGAAAACACACACTAAATATTTAATATCATTTGAATAAATAATGACAGAAACATAAAATTTTGAATATTTCACTGTAATGATTTTTGAGCTGGTAAGTATGTGATATCGACCATTAAAATAATATGAACTAATTAGCAATATTTAAAGAATTTCAGATAAAAAAAAAATACTTTTAACTACTCAATGGAATTTCCAAAATGCACAAATTTCTTTTCTCCACATGTATATTTAGTAAAAACAGAAAAAAATTCAAAAATGATATTAGCTTAACACTTTTACCACTGAGAAAGAAACATGAGAAAGGTTGAGCGTTTTGAGCGAAGATAAATAGCGTTTTAATAAATATTGCAATGTAAATTACATCCGAGTGAAAAAACTCACCACAAGCAATCTCATCTTTTCATCGTCAGCAAGCTACATTTGGTTGCACTACAAGCACCAACAAATATATTGATAAAATTCGTCACGGTATTTTAATATGCTAGCTCTGACTTCTATGAAAACTTACAAATTATACCTTTCAGCAATCAGTTACTGTGGAATGATTTCAACAGGTGGAAGTACTATAAAACCAATTCATCGCACACACAGAGCAAGTAATACGCTACTTTCGGACGTGGTTCTGCAATCCGATAATGAAAAGCGCTTTCGTAGGTAAAAATGTATCAGATTTCAAATCAAACTACAACCTTCGTGGAAATGTTATTTTACACAAGTTAGCAGACAAAAATTATTTATATTATTCATGATACTACAAATTTCGCTTCCTCTCTGTGTGTATATATATATTATAAATAAAAGATTAGATGTAAAAGATTGAGTATGATATTTCAAAACGATAACTATGCATTAACGACTATAATAACCAACATCCCAACTTTAGCATAGATGTTAAGATGTAGATTTAATCTAAGTAACTATAAATATACGCAATATGAAAAATATTAGCAGATAACTTATCTATAAAAAGGGAAAAGTGTAGTCAATTAATTAACTATAGAATAAGAATATACTATCAATAAATACATTAGTATAAAATATATATAAAAAATATATATTCCAAAATTCATCAAGAAATAAAAATGAAAGAGCAAATGAGGCAAAAGAAGTAAGCAAGCAAATTGACCAAGAAAGAGGGTAAAAGGAAATTTGAAAAACATGTAAAAGTTACATGCTTAGATATATATATATATATATATATATATATATATATATATATATATATATATATGATCTCTTCATTTATTGCACGAATGGATTGGACATTTGCAGTGTACTTCAGGTATTCTTATTTCCTATATAATTTTTCAATCTTTATGCTTGTAGTCCAAGTATTGAGAGCTTATAGATATAATCTATCTCTCAATTCAGAAAAACATATTTTGTGTTCATTTTGATTAAATACTTGGACTGGACAAATAATTTTTTCGAAATGAACAATTTTTTAGGCCTAGTGCTTATCCACGTGTATAGCTTTAATGCAAGGATATGTTTTGTTTTTATATTTTCGAATCTACACCATTAAGTTTTGTTGATTATCTTTACTTGATGACTAGAAATATACACTTTATTTTCCTAATTATTGATGATTCTCTATTTAATACTTCTATTTAATTTCTAGGCATATTTCAAGTTAGGGTTATTGGAGTTGCAACTTCTCTCTGTTCTATCCTTGGATTTTCATATTATATTTTTATTTTTTAATATATATATATATATATATATATATATAATTCAAAAAAATTCAAAACATTATTGAAATTCATTCTGTTCAAACAGTATCTATCTCAAGGAATTGCATATACAAATTAAATAAAGGAATACCACAGGGAGGAATCTCATCTACAATACTGGCCAATCTTTATCTACATTTTTACGAAATTCAATACCCTTTCAACAGTCATATCATGTACAGATTTATTGATGATCTAATTATTATTGGAATTACTAATGAAGCACCTATGTTAAACTTTAATCTTATCCACCTGATCTACAACTAATTGAAAATGTATATACATCAAACTGGATCAATTATCTAGACGTTAGTTTAAAAATTAAAAATGCAGACACATTAAAATTTAAAATATACGACAAAACAGAAACTTATAACTCCAAAATAAATAAACTTCAACATTATTCATCCAATCTTTCAAAATCAGTATATAAAAATATTATTAATAACCAATTATTAAGAATAAAAATGCTAAGTACACCATGTTACTACAAAGAACATCTTTTTAAATTCATAAACACCACTATCCAAAATACCTACCAGCCAAACCTTATTTTTTCTTTTATTAAAACACATTTTAATTTTAAATTCAACACCTTGCTACAATTACAGCAACATATTGACAGATCATTCTCAAACAATTTTAAATAATTTTTCATCGCCATGTTTCACTTCCAACAGTTGAAACCTTAGTATATAGAATTAACTGTAACCTGTATTGAGTTAAAATGCTTAGTCAGTATCATGTAATCTACACAGCTAAGCAGCGCAAGGGGTAAGTACTACATATATATTATTATATTCTTATACCCTTTCATTACATGATATTCTCCTATAAATACTTAGCCACACGCTGGTATATTTGATTATTATATTTGATTTCTTATATATCTGATCCAATTTATATTTTCTTCTACATCGGGCCATGTGCATTATTTCTGTAATACAATTTACAATAATGCACACAGAAACGTAGAATCCGCATTAAAGAAACATGTATGGCCCTTGATAACGTACATGGTTTCAGAAATGCTTTTCACTTTATTCAAATTATTCAAATTCTGGGTCACGTGTGCCAACACGTGCATTCCGGCAAATTCTTTTCACCCATTTCTTCTAAAAAGGCTTCTTTTATCGCATATTTCAATCGCGCTTTTAATGTCTGTTCAACTATTGTTTCTTTAGGTAATGAAATTGATTTAATTTTTAAACTCGGTCAAGATGCAGGCTACTCTTATGAGTTTATCCATGATATTTACATTAAGATCCGTAATAAGTTTTTACAACCTTTTTCTAGTTTTATTCCTATTAACGATCGTTTACAGTTTAAAGCTAGTTGTCCTTACCATCCTAGAATTTTTCGCCCCCTTATTAATTTTTGTGCTGAATTTAAATTTAAACTCGCTCATTCAGCTGTTACCACTTTATTCAATCGCATTCGAACTGATAAGTTTAAGGATAATATTAACTTTAAAAATCTTGCTGGAGTGTATGTTGTACTCCTCCTTTCTCCTGATAATATCTATACATTTTATATCGGTAGTACTAAACGTAAGGTTGGTATCCGTTTGTCCGAACATGCTAGAGACATAAAAAATGGTAAATTAACGACTGCCCTTGCCCAGTTGGTACATAAAGATAATTTTCGCCCTCTTATTGAAAAAACTTTTCTTTTAGTTAGTTGTAATAACCCCCGCTCGATCTTGCTTTATGAATCCCTTTTTATTTATTTATACCGTTCTTCTATTTGTAATTTTGACCCTGTTCAGGTCCTGAGTTATGCTTGGCGACTTGTTCTCGATTCCCTGCATGTTAAACCTTTGCATAGCTACATTGATTTATAATTATTGTGTGTTTTTTGAAAAGTCCCAATTTTTTAAACAGCTTAGCAGTTTTTTGCTCTTTAAGCTTTGTGTAAATTGTAATCTGATTCATGGTCTACATTTTTATTTTTATTTTTTATTTTTATTTTTATTTTTATTTTTATAATTGACAATTTATGATATGCAAATTTTTTAAAGTACTATGGTGCATTCTTTGGCATCTTTTGTTCTCTTTGGCATCATTTCTAATTGTACTGCCACTGAGGATGAACATGTAAAATGTCCGAAAGCGCATTGGCTATTATTTGTACGTCCGTAGGATGTTTTTCAAAAATAAAATGACTATTTGAATCCGTGTGATTTGTCATTTGTTGTTCATCTATATGATTGTATGTAATGCATTGCAAGTTGTATTAAAGTATGATTCTGTGCGAAGCGCAATAGGCTCATGTAGGTATTAGATACATTCTTGTAAAGAGTAAAGAAAGATCGAACTGTGAAAAAGAAGTTGCTTTATTGCATACGGCCAAATGACTGCTTAGCGTGGCAAGCATTTCAAGTTTACAAATCATATAACATAACTGCCATGGAATTTCAATACATTTTATGAACTGGAGCACCATTTTAGTTTGTTCTGGTACATTTCAGCCCCTGATTTGCAAGAATGCCGTACCTCTCCTGTATATTATTCACTCCTTCTGTGAAGTGACAAATTTGCAAACTCATACTATAAAGTATCATTTCATTCCGAAAATATGAATTTTAATTATAATTGGATACAATCAAAGCATTATTTTAACATCGAATGCCGTACTTAATATTATCAAACTGTGCTTAATATTATTAAAGTTGTACATATTATCAAACTTACTAAACTTATCTTTGAAACTAGTTTTTTAACGCAAATAATTTAATTTCTTATTACAAAGGAGGGATAATGGATAAAAAGTGAAAAGCGCCAGAAATGCAGCAGATTTCTCTAATAATTAATTACTTTAATTAATTTTAAATTTCAACAGATTCATAGTTACTAGTAGAAGAATGAAGTTTGAACCTGAGCGACTGTCACCAGTCCTTGACTAAATAGTAAGACACTTTTATGAATATTGAAGGTCATTAAATATTTATATAACAAAAGATAAAATTTCCGAAAATTTTGATTTTAGTGTTTCTCTTGGTGACACCCTTTGGCTCCCAAAACGACCCAAACGGCCCTACAAGCAAAGTACCGCAGACGGCTCAGCTATATCCCGACACCCAATTTCAAGGTGGGAGGTTGGACTTCAAAACGCCGACAAAGGGAAAGAGGCTATCTGTCATTCATTCTACTCCTAAGTACTTCAGCGACAGGTCTTACTTTTGGCTGATTACCTGGCGAAAACATGAAGTCAGATGTCGTAATATTTAAGAGTTCGATAGATTTTCTTAAGAACTATGCTTCTACTTCTGCTTCTTAACTTTTATTCGTTTGTTTTTCGAATTCGGTTTGAAATGAGCGTTTTGTAAAATTTTAACTCAGGATGAGTTAGATGCAATCTTATTTAATGATACTGATGAATCGGATTGCACTGAATCGGAAGAGGATGACTGGTATAAGAGTAAGGCATCAGATAAAAACAATCTTGAATTTTTAACACTTTACAACATAGTTGAAAAGTGTTTATGACTTTGTTCATTCTGTCTGTCTGTCTGTCTGCCCATTCACATGATAATTGCCGTATAAATGACTTTATCAAAATGAAATTTTAGTATGTTGTTTAGACGGTCTGTGGAACATATGGGAATGTAAATTAATAATATCACTCAATTAGTTTTGGTTTGAACTCGGTTTGAAAAAATGAAATGCATTGAATCCTATGGGACCTAATTTTTCAAACATTTTTTAAGCGAATTTCAAATTCACAAATTGCTTTGAAAGTTTTAGGAAATATTCAAATTATCACATAAAATATATAAAAACTATTTCATAAAAATGTATTCAGTAGTTTTTTAAATAAAAATTAAAATAATAATTACACCCATTATATGAAGAGATCACGTGGCAATTATATGAAAAAATCACATGACCCACTTCAAAATAAAATATGGTATCCATCTTGTGTCAAAATCGTGATTTTTAAAGTTCTTTTTAATTTATATTTGGTGTTGTATCCGTTCTAAAATCACTTTATTTTTGCTTAATTATTATGCATCATTGTTCTGAAACAAAGCAATTAGAATATATTTGAGTTTAAATGATCATCAAACTTTGAATATTTCTACAACGAAGTCTAATTTCCACGTATGGAGATTGTAAACACATCAAGCTGTAAGACGAGTTGTACAAGAATTCCTGAATATCTTTAACTCAAAATTATTTAGCGCTGGAGTCTGCAATATAATTGATATGAATGAAACAGTCATTGATTTTACATAGAGAACAGACGATTTTATAGTAGACTTTTCCGGTGAAGTTTTAAACACAGAGTTAAATTACTTTTACCTCCATAGTTTTAAGTTTTTATGTAAAATAAATTATTGTAGCATTGTGATGAATGAAAGAAATAGAATAAATATTTATGAATGGAATTTTTACTGCTTTTTCATAGAGAGCCAGGCAATTTATATTTCAATGACGTCATTTGAATAAAGTTCATTTTTTTCGATTACGCAAACAACGATTTTTCTATTTCGTTTACAAATATAATAAATTATTGTAGTGTTGTGATAATTTTTAAAATATTACCGCTGAATGTATCGCATCTTAAAAGTGTTAAAATAAAATGCATTGCAGTTGGAAAGTGTTTCGTAATCAATGCTTTATGCATGATTGATCTTTTTCGTTAAATAATGAATAAACAGAAATTGACACTGTTATGATGGATAAAAATGAAGAACTTAATTGAACAATGGATATAGATAATACAAAAATGTATTTGCTTGCAAATGCATTTCCTGCATTTGCTTGCCGTTCTGGACCTGTCCATGATTTACCACCTGGTGCTAGTCCATTGCAATTTTTTAAATTATTTTACACCGACGAAGCTGTAGAAACAATTCGGTTAAATACGAACAATTATGCATATTTTTGTGCAACAGAGCAAGGAAATGAAGATGTTTCAATTCAAAGTCCCTGATCAGAAACTTACTAAACTCTAATTTTATATATTTCCTGTTATATTTTATATCAACTCAAAATATATCAGAAAGATAATGGTCGCAGTAACTCAAAGGATAAAGCGTTGTCAAGCATGCCAAAATTTGATGCTTTGGTTCTCACCTAAAACACGAGTTCTTTTCAGAACACTATATAACGTATAAAAACTAATTATTCACTTTAACCCACTAACTTTACCTGCAAGGTCGATTTTTACTGATGTAGGTAAATGGAATTTGGGTCATACCGCCCCCCCCCCCTCTCCCTATTTGGAGGAAAAGTTATGTTAATTGAAAAAAAAAATTTAGTGATGTCATTTTTTCGATCGTAATCCCCCTTTTCGGCATCTGGGCTACATCTATAATTTTAATACCATTTATATGTATTGCGCAGTTAACACAATTATTTTTCTGTATAGACCATATTATTATATGTTTGTTCCACTTTAGAACGATATACAGTAACACATTCTATATAGAAAGATAATTTCAAGAAAACCTTAAATTTTGGACTAGGGGTATTATATATATACCAGCCGAATACCCATGTTTGTTCCACTTTAGAACGAAATACAGTAACACATTCCATATAGAAAGATAATTTCAAGAAAACCTTAAATTTTGGACTACGGGTATTATATATATACTAGCCGAATACCCGTTGAAAATCAAAAGTCTCGCAATAAACAACCCCTGAGTAATGTAAATTTTTTCATAATTCGCGTTTCACATTTATTCGACAAATCGAATATTTTGGTGTGCAGAACCCCCTAAAGAAGAAAATATTGGGAAACTAATTTTGCGCATTTCTTCTTTTCGAATTATCTACTCGTACACCACATTCTATCTCATCCCGAGGCACCCCTATTTTATTATTTCTCCTTTGTAACTTTTTCTGTGAAGCACACCCATAACCGAATATTTTTGAAAAATTCTGTTTGTCTTGGTTTTTTTATCAGATGATTGGCCCATATACCCAATATCAAGCCTCTATCACATTTAAAAGGAAGCATGCCTCATTTATTCGGAAAATCGAACATATTAGTGTGCGGCACCCCTTAAAATAGCAAATACTGGAAATCTGAAATTTCACACTTTCTTCCTTTCTACCCGTACACCAAATTTGAAGTCGCTATCCTATCGAGAAGCATGTTTTCTATCACTTCACCTTTCGAACGTTTTTCTGTGTAGCACCCCGTTAAAAAACATTTTTGTCAAACTGTATTAATCTTTGGTTTTTTTGTCGAATGGTTAGCCCATATACTAAATTTCAAGGCTCTATCACATTGCAAAAGAGGCATTTTTCAATTGTTCGACAAATCGAAAATTTAGTGAGTTGCACCCCCCTACAATAGCAAATGTTGGAAAACTGAAATTGCACACTTTCTTCCATTCCAACTTTTTACCCGTACACCAAATTTTAAGTCTCTATCTCATAGCGAAGCACGCTTTTCTAGCATTTCATCTTTCGAATGCTTTTATGTGGAGTACCCACCCCCTTAACTATGCATTTTTGAAAAACTCTATTCTTTTTGTGATTTCTATCACATGATTCGCCCATATACCAAATATCAAACCACTATCAATCACGTTTTAAAAGGGGCGTTTCTCTTTTATTCCGAAAATCGAACATTTTAGTGTGCGGCACCCTCCTAAAGTAGAAAATATTGGTAAACTGAAATTGTACACTTTCTTCCTTTCAAACTATCTACCCTTACACCAAATTTGATATCTCTATCTCATTCTGAAGCATGTTTTTTTTTATCAATTCTCTTTTCGAAAGTTTTATTTTGGAGCACCCCCTTAAATGAACATTTTTTGAAAACTATATTCGTCTTGAGTGTTTTCGGCAAATGATTAGCCCATATACCAAATTTCAAGCCTCTATCAAATTTTAAAAGACCCTTTTCTCATTTATTCAGAAAATCGAATATTTTGGTGTGCGGCACCCCCTTAAGTAGAAAATATTGGAAATCTGAAATTGCATCCTTTCTTCCTTTCAAACGATTTATCTATACACCAAATGTGAAGTCTCTATCTCATCGCAAAGTATACTTTCCCATCATTTCACTTTTCGAACGTTTTGGTGTGGGGCACCCCTTCTAGAGAACGTTTTCGAAAATTTCGATTTTTCCAGGAGGTTTTATCGAACGACCGAGCTGTGTACCAAATTGCAAGTCTCTATCTATTCGGGAAGTGCCTTAAAAAAGCGTGACAGACAGACGGACACTTGGCAATTAATATATACTAGCCGAATACCCATCGAAAATTAACGGTCCCACATTAAGCAACCACGGAATAAGGTAATTTTTTAAATAATTGGCGTTTCTTATTTATTCGAAAAATCGAACATTTGGTTTTGAGGCACCCCCAAAAGTTGAAAATATCGGAAAACTGAAATTGCACATGTTCTTCCTTTCGAACTATCTACCCGTACACCAAATTTGAAATCTGTATCTCATTCCGAGGCATTTTTTTTTTTTTTATCAATTCACTTTTCGAACGTTTTCCTCTGGAACATCCCCTTAAACGAAAATTTTTGAAAAACTATATTCGTTTTGGGTGTTTTCATCAAATGATTAGTCCATATATCAAATTTGAAGCCTCTATCAAATTTTAAAGAGGCCGTTTCTCATTTATTCGGAAAATCGAACATTTTTGTGTGCGACACCCCCTTAAGTAGAAAATATTGGAAATCTGCAATTGTATACTTTCTTCCTTTCAAACTATCTACCCGTACACCAAATTTGAAATCTCTATCTCATTCCAAAGCATGTTTTTTTTTTATCAGTTCACCTTTCGAACGTTTCCCTCTGGAGCACCCCCTTAAACTAACATTTTTGAAAAACTATATTCGTCTTGGGTGCCTTCATCAAATGATTAGTCCATATACCAAATTTCAAGCCTCTATCAAATTTCAAATTAGCCGTTTCTCATTTATTCGGTAAATCGAACGTTTTGGCGTGCGGCATCCCCTTAAGTTGGAAATATTGGAAATCTGAAATTGCACACTTTCTTCCTTTCGAACGGTTTACCCATATACCAAATTTGAAGTCTCTATCTTATCGCAAAGCATGGATTCCTATCATTTCACTTTTCGAACGTTTTGGTGTGGATCACCCCTTCTAGAGTACGTTTTCGAAAAATTCGATTTTTCCCAGGGGTTTTATGGAACGACCGAGCCGTGTACCAAATTGCAAGTCTCTGTCTATTCAGGAAGTGCCTAAAAAAACGTGACGAACAGACAGACGTACAGACAGACGGACACTTGGCAATTAGTATAAGTAGTGTGTGAATGAGAGAGCTGGACCACAGCCATAAACCCCCCATTAAAACCACACCCACTTTTAGAATGTAATGGCTCTATTTTATCCACACCATTGTGATTACACAATGGTGTGAAACCCCCCATTAAAACCACACCCACTTTTAGAATGTAATGGCTCTATATCACCCATAAAAAACCCACCCACTTTTAAAAACAATGGTGTGAAACCTCCCATTAAATCCACACCCACTTTTAGAACGTAATGGTCCTATTTCACACCATTAAAATATCCACCCACTTTTAAAAACAATGGCTCGTAAAACCCCCATAAAAACCGGACCCACTTTTAGAACGTAATGGCCCAATATCACCCACACAAATTCGACTATACAATGGCTCTCAGACCTCCATTGAATCCCACCCACTTTTAGAAATGTAATGGCTGTATTTTACCATTAAAATTACCACCCACTCTTAAAAATAATGGCTCGCAAAACCCCATAAAACCCGAACCCACTTTTAGAATTCAATGGTTATTTCTTAACCATAAAAATCTACAACCCCTCTTAAAACGATGGTATCGAAACCCCATAAAAACCGAACCCACTTTAGAAAAGTAATGGTCCTATTTTATCTATCGGAGCGAGCAAGCGAAAAGTCGTTGGGAGGGAAGGTACCCCCTTCGGCGAGCACCCCCTTTTCCGCGGACGGAAGCTG
The DNA here is from genome assembly GCA_951213105.1 of Amaurobius ferox. Classification (NCBI taxonomy): domain Eukaryota; kingdom Metazoa; phylum Arthropoda; class Arachnida; order Araneae; family Amaurobiidae; genus Amaurobius; species Amaurobius ferox. The sequence goes on from OX578133.1 coordinate 62,436,193, forward strand.
CCACCCCCTAAGCATGCCGCGACCCTAAGGATTCTAAAAGCATTGCACCGACATGGGTTCGTTGCTTTGCAACCATCATCTGCCAAAAGAGCTCTATTTCACAATCCGCGAAAAGTTAGACTCTTATATAGAGGAGGAGGACGGTTACATGGAGTACTTTAGATGTGATATAGACACTATTAAAGAGGCATTCAGAACAGAAGAATGTGTCCTTCGAACTGAGGACCATTAATTATCTTTTAATAGTTCGAAAACTGTTAAAAGATTATGATCGCCTACTCCTTTATCGCATAGTGACCGTGAGCCAAGGTATGGACACCATCTTCCAATATATGACGTTTGTCATCTTTTCCTGATAGGGCAATCTTATTGACTTGTATGGAATGAATCTCATGCTTTGTGCTCCTGATGAGATTCATGGTTCTATACTGTACTTCTTGCTTGAATAGGCAGTTCTTGTAGTCCTCGAAGGATATCCTGTTTTTCACGACACATTTCTTTACTCCTTTCGACTTTTTCACCAGGTCAACCTCAGTTTTACAGGCATACATCTTAGATCTTAAGCCAACGAACTCTTCTAAGATCTTCCCTGCATTTTCATCCTTCATCTTCCCCAAGACCTTTTTATTTACTCGGGGCAAACCATACCTATTGTTTTCTGGATAATCAGATGTGTCAAAGTAGTCAATCAATCCCTTCATATCCTCATAAAAGTCCTCGGTCTGTATGTCATAGATGTAACTGTCAGTGTCCATGTACAATAGCTTGATATCACCCCCATATTTAGGCTTCATAAGATTATAATGGAAGTCATACATCAGATGCTTCGATAGATCTAATATACTCATGCCGACGTATATTGGCTTATTAAAAATCACTTTCGTCTTGTTCATATGCACGGCGGCTAATCTTTCGTCAAAAATGGTCCTTCCCTTGAAGTTGGGCTTAGCAACTAGCTTCTCCGCTTTCTGGGGATCGCATACTAGCCTAATATCGAGTCGCTTCCTGATATTTTCCATCGTCTTGCCAAAGACCGAGTTGTTCATAAGTTTGAAGAAGTCTTTCTCAAAGTCGTTGGTTGCCTTGGTCCTCATATCAGTGTTCAGGTCTATGTACCTCTTCAACCAGGGAGACTGCTGAAACTCCAACACTTTGTGCACCTTTTTGAGCTTCACCCCCAACTGCAACAGTTGCTTCAAAACCCTGTAATGAACCACATAATGCTCTTTGTCATAGAGGGTCGTCAGTAGTTTTGGCTGTTTTGAGCCATCGGGCATCCTGCTCTCAGGTGCTAGAGGTATGTCTGAATGGAGGTTGTGCAGATGGGTCGGGTACTGTAGGTCGCAATCTACGATGTATCCTTTGTCTGAGTCATCCTCTACTTGGGTCACATCTGACACAGTGCTCCACTCGAAGCCACCATGCGGTAGGTATTGACTCATGGCCCATCCGTAAAGGTTGTTGGCGTCAAGGTACATCAGGTAGTTAGACTTCTTGTTCTCGTCATAGTCCCTCATGTACTTGTTGTTCGCCCTCCCATATCGGTTACAGCACTGAGAGATGCCTCCTCTGGTCCCCTTTTCTAGCATGAGTATCATGTCATAGTCTGTCAACAGCTCTAGCTCAACCTCTGTGGTTTTGAGCATGGCGTCCCACGAGAGTCCGGGTGCAGTGAAGTACCATGCAGGATCCAACTTATAGGTCTTTAGACAGACATCTCTAAAGTGTTCCATGATGTCGGCTAGGATGAGTACATCAGTCTTCACATACAAATCGGAATATTCACCCAATGTCTTAATGTTGAAGGCCTTCCATACCCTTTTAGCGTGCTCGTAGTCCTCATCCTTTATGTGTGACTCATTCAATTGGTTGTAAAAGTCTTCTTTTGGGGGCAGCTTGGTTTCTTCGCATTTGTCCCACGAGTCCATGTAATCGTATGGATAGACGCCTTTTCGGGTGACGAGGTCCAGTTTGTCCTTGGGGAAGTACTTGGCTGTCTCCCTGAACTCCTTTACGTTCTTCGCAAGACTGTCGAGGCTAGCGGCCATGAACTTGAATGAGTCGACAAACCTCAACTTTATACCAGGTACCTTTACTTTCTTCCCATCGCCTACAGTTTTTGCCCCGACCTCCTTACTGAAGGAAATGTACCTCTCCTCGTTGTTCGGGATGACGTCGATATCACCTTGGTCTCTACCGAGCTCCTTTATGAAGAGATGGGCGTCGTAGCCAGATAAGTTGTGGATAAACACTGGAATGAACGAAGGCTCTTGATACTTTAGGTTGCAAAGGTTGTGAGCAGGTCCTCTGTAGTTCGATTCACATTTCGCCGGATTGAGAAGATGGTCATGATCTCTAACTTTTCGGAAGTCTGGTTTATCCTTGGGTGAATAGGGTGAAGGTTTCTTCCTGATATCTTCGTCACAGATGTGGCAAACATGGGTCCTTTGGAAATGCTCTTCATCTTCGGTGGTCATTTTGATGGGTTGCTTCTTATCATAAATGTTCTTTATCGCTAGCGCCTCAGTCTTCACTGTATCAAAGAACAGCTTGGTGGCATTGGGTCCTCTGTATGTGATTGGTGCCTTATAGTCTGCGTGTTTATATTTGATGTAGACAGTGAAGCTCATAGGTTCATGCTTTTGATATTTATGTAAGAATGAGCTGTCTTTTGTAGGGCAGCAGGTGTTTATCTTGTTTGTCAAGCACTCAAAGTCTCCATACATCACAAAGGGTAATCGTAAAGACCTTTGATAGTTTTTGAACCGCAGAGATTCGTTCTCCTCGGGCATTACAATCTTTACTGGTGTATTCTTCCTACAATCCGTTTCATGAGCTTGGAGGTCCTCTTCGGAGTAATAATACAGCAGGCATCTCTCACAGGTGAATATCTTTCCGTTGTGTTTAGTCACTTGTCCGCTTATCAATTTGGAGAGGTCTTTTATCCAACAGTAATGACTGTTTCCTTCCTTATTCTTTATGTACAGCAAATTGATGTGTTTGTCTTCCTTATTTTTAGTGATTCTCAATGGGTAAATATCATTACCTTCGTATGAATATATGTTCACCGATATGTTATTCAACTTTTCGAACCTGTTAAATACTCTATCTTCCATCTTCACTGGAAACTCGATACCTTCGAAATTTAGCTCATTATCATATGGCTTATATTTAGAGACTCTATCTACGTGATTATCAGCTGGATAAATAGCGGACAGTATCGCCCACTTAAAGCACTCGTTATCATTTTCATTTTTCACGTTAATGACTGCCTTTTTATCTTTAATTCTTTTCGGTAAATCAATGTAGGATGATCCTCTCAGTGGGTTGTATTTATTGATTCTCACCTCAAGGTTTTTAATTCTAACAAGCGTCCATCCCGAACCCTTTGCAACAAACTCCTCCATTTCTGTCAATAATTTTTGGATAACCGATCTGTAATAAGCTACCAAATCAGTTGATTCTAAGATGACTGCGTTTTCTGTTTTGAAGTTTTTCTCCATTTCTATAATAGCATCGTCTTTACCCTTTTGATAGTCACAGAGGAATTCGAAATTAACCTTCAAACCATGCAGCCTCTTTATGTGTTTAGTGATGAGTCCCCGGACTAGTGATGCCACATCGTTCAAAAAGTCTTCGGGAAGCATCAGGTTGTGTTCATTTTGGATGTCGTACGTCTTCAAGCGAGATTCAAAGGCTGTATTAACTTTGTGGAGGGTGTAGAGCCTTCTCTCTCGCGTATCTAAAAACAGGTCTGAATCAAACCCGAAATGACGATTGAACAATACGCTTTCTATGTATGCTATGATGTCTGCCCTCCTTCCTAACCTGGAATAGCCTCTAATGCCATGCGTTCGACAAAATTCCCGTAGTTGGGGGAGAGTCATGTGATGTAGTCGATGCTCCACCCTTCCACACTCTGGGAGAGCGGTTGCCTTCTTTGGTTTATAGTTTAGGTGCCCTTTAGATTGTAGGTGCTTATTCATGCTTGATCCCTTAAATAACTTACCGCAACACCTGATCTTACGCACTCTGTTCTTCTTTGGCTTGCTAAACAAGTCATTGTGGAAACTGGAAAAGCCGTTATGATATTGAATAAGGTCGACCAGCTCCAACTTTTTAAGTTTCGAGTAACCTCGAATATTATTTTCACGACAGTAGCCTTGCAACTGTCGAACGGTTTTAGATTGAAAATCCATTTTGTCTTTCTTTAGAACTACAAATCGTTTCTTTAAATGCTTTTATTATTGAAGGGGTATACTTTAAACGATTCAATTTTTAATGAGTATTTCAATCATTAAAAATAAAGTCATATCTACATCTGTTAAATGATGGAAGGGCATGTCATCGATGTCGGTCGATCGCTATCGCTATCACTGTCAGCCTGATATATTGAAAAGGTTTCGTAGAGGTTTCGAAAAGGTGGTTTTTTTACCACGAAACCCTCTAATGGTGTACAATAATATAAAACCCTGAAGCCAACATATAATCTTAATAATCTTATTTCATCCCTGGTCAAAATCATACCAACCCTGGGTATATCATTTTTTAAAAATAAAATTGAGTTGTTCGACAAACGTATTAGGATAGATTTCCCGTGCTCAGTAATGTCAGAAACCAAATATAAGCCATCCACTGACTCAAAGTTATCAGTACTCAAATCGTTTAATTTTTTTACAATACGATCCATATTCTTTATTTAAAGGATAAATATATTCAAACTTGAGGAAGGTAACAAAGGGTATCTAAACATTTAATGGTTGATCAACCATTAAATATTATTATGAATATAAAAATTTATGGTTCATTTTTGTCCAACTCGGGTTGTGTGTCGACAGGTTCATTTTTGTCCAACTCGGGTTGTGTGTCGACAGGTTCATTTTTGTCCAACTCGGGAGGTATGTCGACAGGTTCATATTGTATCACAAATCTATTACATATGTTTGTCAGAAGGATGCAAACCAGCTTTTTAAAATGGAGTTCGTAAAAGGTATCTGAGAGCAAATGGGCTTTATAAGTCATGAGGTGACAAAGATCTATACGAGCCAGATTTTTCATAATAAAATCTTCGTTAAAGGTTTGCCATTGAACAATTCTACCCCATTCAAGGTAATCTGCGAATTCCGTCATAAAATCTTCAGTGAGCTTTTGTTTGACGCAAATGAGTTCCATATCGATTTTGTCTATATGCCGACGAATAAATTCTTCTGAGAGTACTTGGAATTGAGAAACCATTCTCCAATCTAATTTGGAAGCATGTTTATCCAGGAAGGGTTCTGACATTATCTGATATCTGGAAACTACTTCCCAATCTAAATATTCAGTATTTCTATCCATGAAATCCTCTGATAGAACTTGATATTTGGATGTATAGTACCAGTTTAATAGACCTCTGTGTTTTTCTACAAAAGGCTCCGAAAGCTTCTGATACTGAGAGATGACCATCCAGTTTACCAAACCTTCGAATTCTTCGATAAACTCTTCCGATAAAGTTGAATATTGACTTATGAGCGACCAGTTAACATAATTTTTACTAACTCTGATTTGTTCTTCCGACAAACCGCTTTTTGATATTTCGTTCCACGCCATTTATTATATGTACAATTTTTTACGGCAGCTGGAGTGTCCACTTGATTTCTTCAATTTTTAGAAATGGTTGAACTGTGAACTCAGCATCACATCGTAAGAAAATTTTTAATTGGTCATCTTTTTTAACCTCTCCGAGAATTAACACGAATTCAGTGGCTACTTTTATCTTGTAAACGTACTGCTTGTTATTAATGTATAACTTAACAACGATTAATTCATCGATTATCTTTTGAGGATCAAGGTACAATCCCAGTCTAAAAAAACCGTCCCGAGAGAATTTACAAGCTGAGTTCAAAGCATCACCGGAAAACTTCGTAAAAATAACGGCATTCGCATTGGTACTAGGTCTAATAGTTATGTATCCTGATGTGGTGGTTGCATAACATACTTTATTGTCAACATATTTTTCCAAGTACTTTTTATTAACCGCATTCATGTCTTCAATAGGGTCAGCGACATTGCCTATCCTTTTACCTTTAGCGTCAATGGGTCTTCTATCACCTAAACTCAGGTACTTCTGATCTAAATCTTCCAGAATTTTTGCTATCTCTTCTCGTAGTTCAACCTTCACCGTGTGAGTGACGGTAGTAGAGTTACGAATTAACTCAGCTTCCAGATAACTTTTAGTAGTTACATCCCGACTCTCAATCGGCGTCTGACAGTTTTTCAAGATCTTATTTTCCATATCGTAGTTACCGTCGTGTGTGAGTTTAAACCCTATGCCTGGAATACCAGGAGGTCCTTGTTCTAATTCTTCATCGAAAAGCGGGTAGTAGGCAGCCATTTATTTAAATATAAAATAATTTTTATAGTCATGGACTATAAAAATTTAAAATGGACTATAAAAATGGCTTATAATTTCAAAGTCTTGATCATGGTAATATTTTGATTGTTAATATTTAAGAGGCATTTCTTGTGCTCTTTTAAGATGAAGTAAAAAACATAATCTTTGGGGGCAGCGTTCCTTAACCTCCAGTTAAACTCAATCATTAAGTTATTCGTATCGGTATAGTTTTGATGATGAGAGAGATTAAAGCAGATGATTGGATACAACTTACCAAAATTCGAATAATTGACCATACAACCTGTTTCAGACGTGATGGTGTTGAGTCCAGATTCCAAAAAGGCTGTGTATAATCGATTATAATCACTTTTCTCAAAATCCATCATGTAACTGACAGTTGGCACTTTTACATTGTTGATCATTAACCAACATTCCGTCATATCTAAGTTATCAAACAGCATGTTATTGCGCTTCGAATTTTCGTATCTTTCAGTGTACTGAGGAATTACGTACAAAGATAAGACTTCATCAGAAGTAGCTTTTATGGTATAAGAGCCGCTAGCGTTTTTATAGAAAATATTAGACTTTACAATGCTGTGTTGGTTCCAGTTTATTTCTACATCCTTATTCGATAACTTTAATTCGTTAAATATTGAAGCCGCCGCATTTTTAAATCGTACGTAAGGTAGCCAGAGTGATAAATCTTCTACAACGACTTTATAGATCTTATGTTGCTCGTTGGTGTACAGCATATTTAGACTGTGATTTCTCTGGAACTCAAATTTGACTTGGAACCCCGTGATTACTTTTTTATATTCACGGAAGAAATCAAACACGTACTTTAGTGGGATCCATATAGTTACAACCTTGCTATTTTTAGTGAATTCGCTTCTTTCTGTATATCCCTGGTTATGGTTCTCATTAATTCCGAATTTTTCGAAAAACTCAGTAATCTTTGTGGTATCTACTAACGTGCCATCATATTTCAAGCGTTCTCTATCAGCTGTGTCCGACGTATCAGTGTATAACAGCATATTAGTAGCTTCGGCAGAAGAATAGTCAGGCGTAAAATGTATTAAGCCCAACACTTGTCGCATAAGAGCGGAATAATTTATGTTGGATTCTATTTCAGTGGTTCCTAATGTAAACCTGTTAGCATTGATCAAACCACCTCCATTCACGAGAGCTACATTATCATTCACTATGGCAGTACCATCGTTGTTAACAATTTTCAATTTTTGCTGTAAATAACCGTTAGAGTATAAAATGTTGGCGTTGGTGTCTTGAATAAAGAAATGGTAAGAGGCATTTTCCATAGAATTATCACTATTTTCATGCCTTACCTCTCTATATTCGAAACTTTCGATGTCATCATCGTAATAATAATTGGTGCTGTTTAATTCAAATACTTTATTCATTTATTATAATATAATTTTTTTTCTTCTCCTCAATTTAATAGCTATATGGCTATTAAATCGAATTTAGAAAAACTTTAGTCCAGCTCCATGTTTTTTCTGCTTTGATAATATCTCCTTTATTTTATCCTGCACATACTTACCTTCTAATTCGGCCTCCTGCAGGACTGGTACGTCGGAAAAGAACCCTCTTCCTTGTATCTTCTTACTCTTTCTTTGAAGTCTGTGTTTATTCATTTCTTTATTATAGGGCGATAAAATTGTATTGTACTTCTTGCTTATTGAGCGGTATTAAATCACCTCTATGATTGGTTACTTGCATTCTGATTCGGTAAACACTATCCATTCGAACAGGGTAAAACAGAGGTTTGTCAAATGATTTTATAATCTGACTACCTGGACGATTACTGTTTGTAAATGAATAGATGACGTTTGTAGAGTTGAAACCGTTGATATACGCCCCCTCTGCGACATCGCAATGTATATAAATGTTATCGTTTCCCCCAGATAAGTCAGCAATGTACTTTCCTACTTGTTCAAGCTCTTCGTGGATTTTAGGCTCGAAACCTATAAGTTTATGCAGGTTTTTGGTTTTCGTTAAATCGATCTTATACCCGTGTTTTAACTTAATGGCTATTCGCTGTCGTTCCTCCACTATTCCGAATTGTATCGGCGGATCGCTTCCAAAAAAATTAATCATGTAACGATTCAGCCCCTTGATAGTGTAATTTCCATCTGGTATCGTCAAATTTAACCACTGCTGACCATCAAAGTATGATAATTCCTCATCTTTGATATTGTCCCATGAAACGTACATCGAAAAGGACTGAAGGGCAATCTGTTTAAAGGTGAAAGGTCTAGTGTATTCAATCGTAAAATCTTCTGATTTTTCCGCGTTTTTAGAATCTAATATCAATAGAACCATTTTATTTATAGAGAACATTTTTTTCATTGAAGTCGCTGGGTTCTTGGGTAAAAGAATATAGCACATCTACAACTGGCTTACCCTTGTTTCTTTCACGAATGTACTTCATACAAAAGTAGCCGCATTTGACGGAAGCAGGGTGCTGTAGAAAGCTCGAGTTACACCCGATATTTTTCTTTCCAGAAGTCAGTAGATACTTCTTAATGTTAGGATGAATTTTGTATACGTGTTCTCCAAAAGGATCAAAATACTCAACAAAGTTATTTTTAGGATCGTTATAGTAGCAGACCCAGTGCGTACCAGGTCCTGTGACAATGTCCAGATTAATAATACCGTTTTCAAACCGACTCATCTTTTTAGGCAACAGATCGGAAGTAAAGACGCCCCTAAACCCCTGTTCATGTTTCATATTTTGTTTAATTACTTCGTCTGATATTCCCAGTTTTGATAGACGCCCTTTCCAATGGGTCTTTTTTTTACACATCCAGATCCTGAAATTTTTTCCAAAGCTTTCTTTGCTCCATATCCAGCCGCCCCACTTGCAGCACCTAGTGCTAAAGCCTTGGCCCCAGCAATTAACGCAGGTAATAGAAAAGGTAGAAAACCACCCGTTTTCTGGAGCTGCGTCTTACTGATAGTGATACGCTTCCCCTTCCCAATTTGAGCTATCTGTGTTCGAGTTAAATGTATATCTTTGTTGGGGGCTTTTGTCTTATCTATTTGTAGAGATACTTCTTCTCCTTTCTGGTATGCAGATTTTAGCTTAGCAATCTGATGATCGCTTAAATGTATTTTAGTTTTTATGTAATTACTCATTTATTTAATGAAAAATTTTTGTAGTATTGTTTTACTTGCTCGTTGGTCATAGTTCCTTCTCTCAACAATGCATCCAATAAATCAACGACTTGATTGTGTAACTTTTTACTTTTGGACCCTTTACATATCTTATCAGTCAATCGGGCTAAAATTTCCATTTTGTCTTCTACTCCTTTACCGATATAAATTTCTTTTCTTTGCAAGTCTCTGAGTCGATCCCGATAATCTCCTAACGTAGTCATATGATCTCTCAAATAATCAACCTTAGCTAATAAGCGATCTTCTCTTTCTTCATCCTTTTTAGTCATTCGAGATATCTGACTCATAATGTTTCCTTTTTGACGAGACATTTTTAGGTAAGTATCATTTACTTTACTCATAATTTCTTGCAAAGTTTCCTTGGTCTCATGGTACAATTTTGAGGGTCTTGGAAAGTTATTTTTCTCTAAAAACTCTACATCCAATTTTTTATCAAAATCATAGACTTCTAAAGGCGGTTCAATAGCTAGAGGAATGTGATCAACAGCATCTTTTATAGCCTGAATATTCTCCTTTCGATTAATTTCTTGTTCTTGTAGCTTTTCAGTTACAGGCTTGTGAAAGTCCGATAGTGCTTTCTGGATACCTAATTTTTGCTCTAGTTGTTGTTCGTTGTTTTTTCTAATTTCAGCCTGAAGCTTATAAACTTTAAGTTCATATTCAACTTCCTTTCTTAATTTCTTATTTCGTTCTTTTTGTATAGCATTCATCTTTATTATTATGCAAGAAAAATTTTACTTAAGCAAATTATATTTTTACTGAAGCAAATTTTTAACATTAAATAAAGATGATTCAAATTAAAAATTATACAGAAGCAGAAGAACTTGTCGATGCAAATCAACATTATTTATTACCTAAACACCCTTTCAGACTTCTAATCGCTGGAGCTTCAGGTACTGGTAAAACGAACTTATTGCTGAATTTTATATACGACTATCTCGAATTTGATAATTTGTTCGTTTGTGCAAAAGATATGTACGAACCCAAGTATGGCAAACTGAAAGAAAAGTACACAATGTTTGAAGGCGTGGATATTGACTCGATAAAGTACCCCAAAAAGAAGAAGAAAATTATCCTAGAGTTATATGAAAGATTCGGCAAGAAAGGAACTTTATTCTCCTCTGATACAAAAGAATTTATAAAAGTGGATGACCTGGACCCATCTTGTAAAAATGTTGTTGTCTTTGATGACTGCATGACTGACAAGGACCAGAGGAGCATAGAAGATTTTTTCATCAGAGGTCGGAAGAAAAACGCCTCAATCATTTATCTTTCTCAATCTTATTATAGAACACCCATTGTTATCAGAAGAAACTGTAATTACTTGATATTTTTTAATATTCAACCGAGGGAGATTCAACAGATCATAAGAGAGATAGATGGTAGTTTGACAAAAGAAGAATTCAGTAGATTATATAAAAAGTGCATGCAACAGCCGTATGATTTCTTTATGCTTGATTTAGTTAATCCGGCTCTGAGATATCGGAAGAAATATTTCACCCCTATAAATAAAGATGGAAGAATACTTGCAAAAGAAAATTTACGTATATAGAAAGAGCTACCACCACTACCATAAAATTAGTGTCACTATGACCGTTAGCAAGTTCGTTTTAAGTTCATTGGGTTTATCAGCTTTTGTACTTGTTCCCTTAGCTGCTCTGAGCTTAAGCGTCGGTATTGTTGAAGTTCTTGATAAAGCTTTGAATATCGCGGAAAGGAAAGAAGAGTACAAACAGTCTTACAAGTTTTACAAACAGCTGCTCAATTCATACAAATCGAATACCCTATCAGAAGAGGAAGTGTATAAGCGAGAGGAGGATTTCATCAATAATTTAGTCTACTTACCCAGAGAAAAATATATGAAACAAACCCTGCTGAATGGATATCAATATGTGAGTAAATAATTTTTTATATATAAATAAATGTGTAGTAAAAAGACTTGCAATAAAGGAAAAGGTGTTGTTAACGCAGCAATTAATAATTTACCGTTTGAAATGCATCTGCCAGGGCATCAATTTACAGGACCAGGAACTCAACTGCTCAGAGGAAAAACTAGACTGAACCCCGATTTAACATACAAAGAATGGAGTAAGCCTATTAATAGGGTTGATGATAGTGCCTATAAACATGACGTGTGCTACATTAAAAACAAAGATACCGAAACCAGAAACAAAGTGTGTGACTCAAACATGATTAAAGAATTGGACGACATTCCCAATCCAAGTTTTCGTGAAAGGCTAGATAGAGCTGTTGTGAAGCCTATTATCAAAGCAAAGAAGGTATTTGGAATGGGCTCAAAAATATATTGTCTCAAATGTAAAACACACACCGACACTAAAGATGAACAGCATGTCACCTCTAAAAACGCTAGACCTATGTTGAAAGGAATTTGTGTGGGTTGTGGTTCTAAGAAGTGCCGTTTTTTACCGCTGAAGGGGTAACTGAGAAGGGTTGCCCCGAAAAGGTTTATTACGATCCCGAAACAGGATTTTGTGGCATAAATGTACTGAGCAGAAAAACTGGTTTAAGTCGAAAAGAAGTCTCGGATTTTTTACACCGACAGGATGTATACACAAAGCATAAACCACTTATCCGTAAGTTCAAAAGAAGGAGAATTTACGTGTCACATATCGATGACCAATGGCAAGCTGATTTACTGTTTGTCTATAAATTTGCGAGAAGTAAGTTTAATGATGGTATCAAGTACTTATTAACAGCTGTTGACTGTTTCAGTAAATATGCATGGGCTGTTCCTCTAAAGGATAAATCAGCAGAAGAAGTAACTCAAGCATTTAAAAAGATCTTCAAAGAAAGAATACCTGAAAGGGTTCAAACAGATAAGGGTTTAGAGTTCGTCGGAAAAACAACTCAAAAATTATTCAAAGAAAATAATATCCAATGGTTCACTACAGAAAATGTTGAAATAAAAGCTGCTATGGTTGAAAGATTTAATCTCACTCTTGGTAATAAAATAAAGCTCTACTTGTGTGCAAATAACACTGAAAGATACATAGATGTATTGGATGTATTAGTGAAGAATTACAACAACTCATACCACAGAAGTATAAAAATGACTCCTGTTGAAGCCAGTCTAGAAGAAAACAGTAGTGAAGTCTACCACAATTTGTTTAAAGAAAAGGTCATACGTAAACATAAATACCAGGTAGGCGATAAAGTAAGAATATCTATATATAAGTCTACCTTCAGAAGGGGGTATCAAGCAACTTTTACAGATGAAATATTTGTCATTTCTGAAGTATTAGAAACCGACCCAATCACTTATAGAGTTCAGGATTTAAATAATGATGAGGTTAAAGGCACTTTTTATGAATATGAATTAGTAAAATATGATAAGAAAGACAATGTGTATAAGATTGAAAAAATCATCAAAAAGAAAGGGGACAAATATCTAGTTAAATGGTTAGGTTATCCTGAGACTAGCTGGATTGATAAAAAAGATTTAGTTAATTAATTTTTAATAGCCGAATAAGCTATTAAAAATTATAATCACTTATCGGGGTCATACCTCAGCTCTTC